>OU744318.1:23931926-24647632 GCA_916610145.1 Eristalis arbustorum
GTTGAGGTTGAATCTTTTGCTTTGGTACCCAAAAACCCTAGTGGATGTCCAGGCATTTCATGAACCAGGAACAGGTACGTACAGGTACAGACTTCACTAGAAAGAAGATGGCCCAGTGACAGAGGAGGACATGCTCAGAAGTTTCAAAGGCAAGCTTTACAAACGTCGATATATTTTTATATGATATTCGAAAGAGTCCGAAGTAGACCTGACACCTTACCTCCACAGCAACTATTAGTGTCTTGTGTGCAATTTTCCCGCTACATGCAACTTTGAGAAGATTGTTCTTGGCAGATATACTAAGTATTTTAATGGAACATGGTTCACAATGGCAGAGCTATAGAACTACACAAGTTGTGTGCGTACGAAACTGAATCTGGACACTCGTCGAAGTCGATGTGACGACGTTATTCATTTTGATGGAGCAGCTAGAATTCTTCTCATTTATCGCTGCGACCATATGCCGATTTGTGCGTTGGGAACAATTTTCACACAGTCTTCTCTTTTACGAAACCTTTCATAAGAAATATCACTCGACGTAAACGTTAAGAAATACATTTGTGATACATTTGGGAGAACTATTCAACATGTAAAGACCGAGATTACTTCTTCTATTACTGATTTAGCCCAGAGTGGACCTAGGCCCCCAGCCAACATGCCTCTCCAAGCTGCCTCGAAGTTAGTTGAGGCCCTTCTTTACTTGTATGCGCCATACGACGGGTGGGGTTCCCCAATTGCATTGTCCCACTGGACTGGAGTAGATTATTATTATTCCCTGACGTTGAATCTATGAACGCAAGGCTAGCGCTGAGTCACTCTGCAGCCTATGCAGTTTGGGGTTCATAATTCTTCCCCAAATGCCACTTACGTAAACAAGACCAAAGATCGAGCGTATAACTTTTCTCTGCAAAATTGCAAGAGCTTCTTCATCTGATTTTGAGATTGTGATAAGAGATTGTCATATGATGATCAAGATGCTAGCTTTGTCCTTCGAGAGAGAGCTCTACTACTCGATTGCATTTGAGCTCAAAGAAACAGTGACTGACAAGAGTCGTTGCGTTTAATATCTGTACTAGTGGTATTCGTATTGTCTACCACAGAAGCCGAAGTAGACGAAGACCTACACTACTTCGAAGTTAGCTGCCCATTGTGAGTGTCTAGCTTAGTCGTCGAGATTGTACAGTTTTCTTTGAGAACAGACTCGTTTTGCCCTCGTTTACTTCAGACACTAAAGCATCATTGAGGGCTCACTGTGTTCCGTTTCCAACAGTGATGCATTATCATTCAACAGTAACAGGAATTTTGTTTGTGGTCGAGCTTGTCAGGAATGTCTGGAGCTCATCTCTGTGTACGCTGACTATGCGGCCTGGTGGTTCTTGTCGCTCTACACCCCTTATGTTTTTTTTCAGGATCTGTACGAATAGTTTCGGCGCTCACACAAAACTACAGAGAATATCACATAAGAGATGATTAGGAGACACAACCACAGAGGGCTAGGCTGTCGCGATTGAAATGGTCTCCTTTTCGTGAACACAAAGAGTACTGCTTCTGCAAATTCAGTGTAGTGCCTTCGGGTTACACTTCTTTAAACTGAGCATAATGTTATCGTTACTGTCGTTCGTTGCCACACCCAAAGTTTAAATGACCTCGTGTGGGCATTCAATCGAAGATATAAATGTGGAAGACATATCGTTTCAACAAGATGGTGCCATCAACAGAGATGCTATTACAAGAACATTTCCTAAACGCGATATTTCACATTGACTGGAGTATCGTCGTTGAACTTTTTTTGGAGGGGAACCACAAACTCGTGACGCTTTGAAAGCGACTATTGGTCATGTTATGGTTAACATATTGGCATGTTTTTGGCAAAAAGTCATCTAAAATCACTTTGCCAGCAACGAGCCCTGGAAGGCTTCCATTGAAACATGTTTTTTATCATTCATAATAGGAGGGTCCAACCAAGACCATGCAATCAGAATTCTATCCAAATTTAAGCCATGACGTGTTTTTGTAACGCACCCTAACCTGTATTTTTCATCAGTTTAATAAAACTCAAAATGACATTCCTTGGTTCACGACCAGTCGTCATTTGTCTCATGCCCTCTGTCGCGCGTGCTAATATTCAATCCGCCGCAACATGCCCTGGATCCATTTGTTCTTCAAGTTCCAGCAGTCGTTTTGTGCTTTAGAGATGCGAAACGACATTAGCACTGAAAATTGACACTCGTTTGCCTTGCTTATACGCCCCAACCTGACAACCGCGGCAACGGTCTCTGCGCCTCTCCTGAACTGCATCACACCATAATCAGACCAATCCAATTCTGGTCTTATTTTGCAAAATGACAAGGCTTAGCTGAGCATAATAGATCAAGATTTCCACCAAGACCTTGTCTGTCCTTACATCTCGCTTCTTTAATAATTCGGTCGGATAACGCCCCAAAATCAGTCGCAGTAGCCGATGATAAATTCTCCGAAATGAAATGTGTGCGTATGCCTGAAGTGAACATCAACCACGGGATTTGGCACGAGAGACGCCTTCGTAATTCGCACCTACATGCGTTCTTTTTGTTATTCGCCCCAACAAAACGCCGCCGCGCTGTGATGAATGACGCGCACATCTGGCGTTACGTGACAAAAGAAAATATACTGTCGCCGCTGTGGAAGATGAACGATTCGAGGAGAAAGTCATTTGTTTTTCATGCCATTTCCATTTTTAATTGAGAAAACGGTTGACGGCACTGGCGGCGTCGAGGAACGTCGATGACAAACAACTTGCGATTCATACACTTACCCACCCCTAGGATGCGACGACTGTCAGTGAGGTTTGATGTACCAATTGCCAGGGCTAATGCAGCGTTATGAGTTGAACGACACCGCTAGCCAGCGAAGCGAGCTGTTGAAGGAAAAGTGGGGTCTTCCTTCAGTGTGTGTTGTTCAGACGCACACGGTGAGTGACTGCTTAAAGGTCCTTCCCTGAAAGAACTTCGCAGCAACTTCACTGCTTTGGATGGAAAAAACGGCAGATTACTTCACACCTGACGCGTGGTGGGGGCTGTTCCCGAGAAACCATTTACAATCATTGAAATCAGGCAGGTATCCTGGCGCGGCGCGAAACGATTGTGTGGTAAATCGCTTTGAAGTGCTTCGGAGGAGGCAACCATTCCTTTTTGATTCTCATCCACTGACATCTGTGGGAGTGTTTGGTTTTTCAGGCTTACAGCCTCGAGATCCTTGCCAACGCGGTATTATCGATTGAGACATATCCGCGTTGTGTGAATTCCTCGGGCGTGTAGTTCCGGGAACTGAACGTGTTTTCGTCTCGTGGGTGTCACTGAATAAGCATCGCACCGTGTACTCTGCTGTATTTTGTGGTGTACCGTATTTTCGTTTCAAATCAATAATTACTCGGAAGAAGAAGCCGCGCGGCCTTGTGTGGGGATGGCAGAGCCTTGTGACTTGTGCTCCTAAGCATGTTCGCAGAAAGCACAGAGGGAGGGGAGTCAATGGTTTTTCACTTGAATTTCAGATGTGTTCAAGTTTGGCAACGGACTCACTCTGTGGAAGAGGTTGCCACGAAGCTGGAGACTCTGTCTGTAGTTGAGTACACAAAGAGGTGGATAATCAGTCCATTGCCCTCTCTCCACTTAAATCAATTCGTGAACACTACAAGATGAAACTATCCAATTTCCAATTATTTCTCAAACAATGGAAACAGGAAAATTACGTCATCTGCGTCTCATACTTGTATTATGTTTCTTCCTTCTTCTTCTGGGATAATGTCAATGCGATTTTCATCCTTTTATTATGTAACAAGTCTGTTAAATAAATCAAATCGATCAGAGTGCTTGGCGCTCCCTAAGACCCGATGTACACATACACCTTTTTTGCGACTCACAGTACTCACAAATAAATTAAGTGGTGGACACACACGTGCGATGACGCTGCAACCAAGAAAAGCCAGACCACTGCGGCACCACAAGTTAACGCATATTTCCACCGGCCCTTAGTCTCGAATGAAGGGAATGGATATTGTACAACTAAAGAGAGCTTTAAGAGGACCGGTGCAGTCGATGTGTGTTTGAAATTCCCGAACTTCTGACAGCCTACAGACTGCCACACAATTCCAGTGTATTCCAGGCAGAACTATTTGCCTATTCTGGAAGCGCGTATATATAATATATAAATTCACATAAATATCTTGCCAAAGAACATGGTGGATATATGCAGACGATAGCCAAGAAGACTTCAAAGCCATTGACCCTTTCACATTCGATACAAGTAAGGGGATACCCGGCTGCTCAAGCTTGTATCCTTAGAAGACCACGTCAAAATGTTCCTTATCTGAGCTCCAGGTCACAGTGACATTTTAGTTAATGAGAAGGCTGCTGAACTGTAGATCGACAGGAATCTACTCAGCAATTGCTTACAGAGATGGTGCACATCACACCAGAAGCAGTCAAGGCTATGATCTCTACGGACTTCCTGTAATAACAAATCCCAGTCAGACTTACAAGCTGTGTAGTACAACAGTCGATCTAGAGCAAAAGATCTCCTTCGGTGAACTCGTCATGACTTCGCTAGACTGGTGATGATCTCTACGGGATAATGGTCGATAGGAGATCATGCCCTCAAACAGGGTTTCCAACACAACACACATAGTCGCTCTTGTAGCAGCACCACTTGGAGGGAGATCTTGGCACATTCCTTTTGTAAAACTTCTTTCAATTGGGACATCCGAAATTTGCTATTTTATAGCGACCACATTGCTGTTAAATTGGCTGTCATTTATTCAGTCTCTCTTTCCAAAACACTTTGGACAAATTTAGCGTTAACAGCAGGACGAGCAAAAGTTAAAATTGCTTTACAAATTTGGTTGTTCAGTTCGGAAAACGTACCACAGAATTCGCCCATTTCACGGTCGCCATAAGATGTGGGTCATTTCTGGTTAAGGCTCATTTTGCATTAACACACGATACCAATCCACATGAGCTTCAGAAGTATCCAATGCATTCCAAAACGGGCGCTGTCACATATTTTTTAGAACGACTGTGGTCCAACCACGCTTTAAGGGCGAGCGCTATAGAACGATGGCTACCAACTTCTGTTGTCCTAGATTAAATGATATGTACCGCCATTAAACGTGCTTTCAACAGGACGGCGCTACATGACAAACAGCTTACGTATACCGCTCTAGAGTGTATGGTCATCTTATGTCGAGGGAATGTGAACTGGCTACTGAGATCGTGTGATTTGATCCAAGTCCAAGTCTTAACACTCACAATGCCATTGTTCCTTCACGAGTGGAAGGGACCTAGAGTTTTATGCCGACTCCGAACGGCCAAGTTTGAGAAGCTTGTTTCTAGACGGGAGTACTCTTTGAGCATTGTCAGTGACTCGAAAGACGTGAAAAATATTGCTGTATAGACTAGAGATCGAACATACGACGTCGAGTTTTAAGTGCGTTGGGATCGACGCACATATTCACAGTCCGGCGGGACGCCACAACTTCAGATCTCTAGAGAGTGATTTATTCTATGCGGGTCGGAAAATGATGATGGTCATGAGACTTTTTCTTGTGGGGTTTTCTGATGACGCTGGTCTATGCGAATAAGCCACAGTTGCCCTCAAGAGCAACACAATCCATGGCACCTATTTTAACATAATCTCATACCCACATGGCTCTATTTACCAACCGCTGCGAATGTGGACCTTTGCTTCTCCAAAATCTAAGATTCCTGGTTATACATTCATTTTGTTCATTTTGTCCTTTTTCAAGAATTGACATCTGTGCACTGGACTCAGCTGCATTGCGAATAGACACATGCACAGTGCTCGGAATTTTGTGCAAACATCAACTCAGAGCACCGATCATGTCCCAGATGCAACGTTTCCGTGTAAATCTCTCAGTACACTCACAACAAGGCAGTCACTAAAGTATAACCAAGCCAGCGAGCTGAATCTCCCACTGCGTTGCAATACTGTGAAAGAAAGATTCTCGAATTAATACCCACTCAAGAAGAAAATAACTTATTTATCTTAGGAGATATGTAAGTCGAAAGAAATGGGGTCCTTAAAAGCATTGCTGAGCAGTCCGGCACTTGCTCAAATGAGATCTCTGCCAAGGATTTGAAAGAACTTGAAATCTAGAATGTAACGCACCTCAAAAAGTTCTTTTTCTGATTTTAATGTATTCCTCAAACAAATCTAATGGGATTGTGAGGTCATCAACCAATGCGCCTTTGTCAATGACTCCGAAAGACCAATTGTACCGCTTGTTCGACGTTGTGTAAACTAGGGTCACACAGAGGAATTCAAAGAATGGTCTTGGAATATCTTCTACAGGCAAGGCATTTAATGGTCTGTCCGCGCTAACTTCTGATGTGAAGCTTTATCTGACGAGAGCGCATGAGTCAAATAGTTCTCTGACCTTTTGGCTGGTTGGTTGTAGCAGCACTGAAACTGTGGCGGTGTTAGAGCTAAGCTTGCTTTAGCTGGAGTTTATTCTTCCAACTTTGAATGGACAGTTCTCAAAACAAGGCTGCGAAGTCTGCTGCACAAATGGTGTAAAATCCAAGGCATCCATGAAGTTTCGGCCACCCTTCTTAAAGCTACGCCCTCCAGGGAGTGATAATTTCAAAGCTCAAAAAAACTGGAAATTGATTTGAATATACGCTTGCCGGAAACACGTAGCGTATCAGAAATGGTGGATGTCAAATTCAAGTACGTACCATTCTCCACCTCGATTGACTGCTGCGTGTACAAAACATCGAAGTTTGAGGTGTCTCCAGATTGCTAAAAACTGGTGATATTTCTTGCGTGTTGTCATTCGACTATTCACTGCCGTCAAGTGTGTGCGTGCTCAGGTTTCGTTCGTCGTCTCTCCGATATGTTCCCGACAGTTTCTTTTCTTTTCCGATTATCATTGGACGATATTTCATCAAAAATCCTTCACAAATTGCAGATAAATCAAGGCAGATACTAATTGCCCACATTGCGCAACATTCGAAATGATCGCAATCAAATATCAAAGGATAATCCCATTTGCGTCGTTCCTCCGATGATTCATATCGAGTCGCTTAGCAGCACGACCCAGCACGACATCCAGGGCACAACGGAAAAATAAATAGATAAATGGCAATGGCTCTGATTTAATGGATGTCTGTTATCGAAGTGCCACCATTGCCGCAAGGCCGTCGATACCGTTGTACCTTGTTGTGCAGAATTGAATTCGATTTTTGTGGCAACAACCGACGTAAGCGCACGCCGGACGAATGTAATAACTCCCCAGCGAAGAATATGAATCAGAGCGGCCCTTCGGAGGGCGGAATCGATTGTGTAAATTGTTTATTAATGATATTTCGGGGGGCGGCACGGCTTAGTCCGTGTCTTTTATTCGCTCCGAATAGCAGTGATTGTCATTGTTGCCGATTGTGAATTCGAGAGTCACGCAACCTGAGTCGAACCAAGTTCGAGGTGATTGTGTTGCTGTGTTGATTGGCAATGGGGGAGTGTGGTGCGAGAGCTTCATTGGAGGGGGATGCTTTTTCGTGGAAGGAAGGGACAATCTAATCACGTTTAGGGAGAATTTCAAGATTTGATTTAAGTTAGCAAACGGAGGGTGTGGATGTGGATAAGCCCTTGGCAATTGAAGAATGTCGCCTGAATTTGTCGAAAAGGAATGCTGGGGAAGGGAGTTCGGTGCCAGTAAATGATTCAATTAGTCAATGGAGCACTCACGATGGCGTTGTATTTTTATGGTATACTGGATTGGGGCCTTTTGTGGTAGAAAACAAACTTTAAGATCGCCCTAGATGAAATAGTAACGCGTTTCGTCAGTATTATATTTTTAACATTCAAGAATTCATTGTTAGGAGATGCTCTTTATGAAGTTGCTGTTAGTTCGTAGTCAGGAAATCTTTGAGTGCAGTCACATTTGACTCCAAGACGCCTTAATGGTCCCCTGTCACGTAACGAAATGGCAACTCGTAGATGACTGGATACAGTGACATCCCGATAAAGTGCGAAGCAGACGAACTCGCTAAAAGGACACTACATTTGACATTTGATACTATTTCTGGGCGAACACCAGACGTCCATGCCTATCGCTAATGCTAAACATCTACTCAAGCTCGAAACGCTAAAACCAAATCAAATGTGTCCTCCGGCACTGAATGCCTCAATACAAAACAGGCATGATCTACTCTCGATCCAAAACTTTTACTTGATAAGGATGCGTAGGTCGAATTTCAGAATCCTTACTGGTAACCGGGCATTGTGCCGTCGGTGTTCACGCTTTCAAACTAGAATTCCCCAAAATCGACTTCGTAGAAGTTTTAGCGATGAAGAGAAGGAAGAGATCATTGCCAACCTTCTATGTGATTGCAATTCTTCTATCCCAGATTCAGCTACTTAGCCGTCCCAGATCCTTGTGGTAACACAACGTGCCTAATCTGGCCTAAGTGTCACCGTCTTCCATTTCAGTCAACCGCTTCAACTGGACCTAGTGGGCATATGGACACATAATACTTCAGCGCCAGCAGCATTAAAGCAACCCAATCTTAGAGGATCTACAAGGCTGTACAGTTTTTGATATGTGCGTTTTGTTCGTCTTGGTACGGCTTACAGTCCATGGTGAATCTGCGACTCAGGCTACAAATCTCTCCAGCTAGCTGGGTGAATCGCGGACACGGACTCGGTTGATGTCTTGTCTACGCAAGATCAGATTCGAGCGTTCTCTGGGACGTTGTATTTTTTTTGGTACAATGTCTCAAAATCAAAATTTGAGTTGAGTCCATTTTCTGATGTATGTTTTGTTCGCAACAGCATGTCAATCGCTGACGTGAACAAATCAATTTCAAGGTCCTTAACCCATAGATTGTCAAATTTGCTTTAGAATCGGATTGTGGAGAGAGCCGTCGAAATGGCAGCGTTGTTCCTATGTTCGAGATCATTTTTTGACGCTGCCATTTCAACCTGATATTAATTGGCATTTGGCACTATACAGAGAGTGGTCGATAAGAATTTATTACCTAAGCATGGTTATTAAATTAATTAGCTTGTCTTGATTATATTTCGTGTGTGTTGCTACAGTTCGAGGCTTCAAATTGCGCTCACAAAATTAAATCATATTCTCATACGCGAATACAAGCTGTCGCGATAAGATTTCATCGTGTTTTTGTGGAAATCACTTGCCTGGATAGGGTGAGAATCGCGGCAGTACTCAAAGACTTCAATAGTGAGCAGCTGCTTCCTCGAACGAAAATCGATATGTTTCGATGATTTTATCAAGTGGCATGGATGTCTTATCAACGAGTGGTAGGACCAAGCTCACCCGGTTGAGGCTAGGCAAAGCTTGGAGTCGTTGGGGATGATAAAGTGGCTTTCTGATATTTAGCGCGTGCTTTATCCCCGCGACACGTGTGCACTTGCTTCAATAAGTTCTTTGCTGCAATGTCCTACAAGCTGGGAAGACGGATCATGCACCCTACATGTCTTATATAAGCTAAGTCCGTTGGCGTCTGTCCGTACTCATGTCAGTAAGCAGCTTCGAGCAGCTCTAGGTTAAACCTTGTTCTCCAAATCTTGTGACTGTCTCTTTTCCATAAGCAGGTTCCTTCGAGAAACGTCGCTACTACTCAGTTGCCTCCCGACACCTAAGAAGCAGCGTTTCAATCTTGGCTATTATGATGTTTGTGTTGTTTTTTGAGGTGCCGAGGTGGTTGAAGTCGCTGACTATTTACTTACCAGGTCTGTGACATATGGAAGATCTGAGCTTGAGCAATAGCTGCTTTCCTTGGCTGATGGTCCTGGGCACACTGTTGATTTTGAATGGTAAGCTGTCTTCCATCTGCGATTATATCTCCTTTTCATACCAAGAGGGTCGGAATGGAATACCCTCTGAGTTTAAGCATCTAACACAAAGGACTTATATCAACTTGTGGAGTATTTTCTTTCCTAGGGCTGGACATTAGTAGAGTAGATGTTGGATAAGTTCGGGCGTCAGTTATAGACCCCTAGCTGTTGCTCGCTTAGTCAGGCCATTTCATCGAGCTTTGGCTCTATCTAGGGCTTCGTCCTCTCTTTTTTTCTTATGGAACTGTATGGCGTATGATCGTAAGGAATGGCTAGAGATGCTTACAACTCCGAATCGTTTTTCGTGAAGCTGGCTGCGTTCTTATTACCCTGGGTGTTCATAATGAAATACTTGTGATTCAGCATAATGCACAACATACAAAACAGATGCCAAAGTTGATTTGATTCGATTTCCCACACTTTTAGGCTACACATCAGTTTTGTGTGCGTCTGCCCAATGTGTCTGAGTTATACTTCATCTACTACCAAGTCTTATCCAAACCCGCACAACCAGTGAGGAGCTAGAGGTCCAACTTTCTGGTTCATAATATTAGGACAAGACATGGTTAATGAACAATTTTTTTTTGTTAAAATTCTTTCCTTAGTAAATTTCGAGATGCCCATCATATCAAAGCAATTCCCTTTCAAATGATAATCTTATCGATTATGGAAACCCTTGCGTGCGCACTCCCATCGCCATTGAGTCAGCAGAATCTAAGATTCATTTGATTCAGGATGCCTATCTGCGATGCGACTCTCTTCACACATTTCCACTCAAGCACTCATGTATTAATTAATAGAATCCTCTCACGGAGACACCTCGTAAACAAACTTTCCGTAATCTTCTTTCAGGTAAGTGCTGGTGCTGCTGCTTGTGAACGGATTCATTAGGCTGACTTGGCATGCAACAACTCTTGACCGTGATTCCCTCCAAGAAGAGCCGGAGTTCCCCGCCCCATCACCAGGTATAGCGTGCAGTGGTTTACGCTTGTTTTCAATTCCGATTCGGAGTGTGTGGGTCGGTAATTCGATTTGCAGTGTCCTCTCTACAAGTAGGGGAATTCGTAATGAATGGATGAGCACCCGAATGGGTGGCGGTGTTGGTTTTGGGGCGGGCACATGAATTATCGACGACATTGTTTTAGTCCTCTTCGTCTTATGGCTGGACACGAACAAGAGGTTTTCCGTGTAGACGTAAGAGCCGCTGAATTGATTCTTGGCATCGTTCGTCGGCATGTCGCACAACCGAAGCCAGTGGTGCTTCCCGCCTCGCTGGGCGTGGAGTGAGTGAACTTGTGGAAAGTGAAAGTGTGGGGGCGTGGGAAAATTGAATTTCTTTTGCAGAAGATATTGAGAAGGTTTCCTTTTTTTTGGGAATCCGTACCGTGGCCGGTGGGAGTATAGATCTGAGAACGGTGGGCATTGTAGCATGAGTTGTGATTTCAAAAGGGAAGTTTTTAAGTGTCTTCAATCGACGGGGAATGGATTTGGGTAATTGGTTGCCTTGAGGATACTTTTGCATCGTGGAAGGACTCGAGTAATCGTCTGTTGATGACTACGGCTGACTACGGCGCTTTTAATGTTTCAGAACGACCTTTTTAATAACTTTTAATATATGGCCTTTGACATTGGATAGCATATCGACTTCCTCTAAGTTAATTTTTCAAAACGATCCACCAAGACTTCGGAGAGTCAGTGGAGTGTTGCTTACATAAATAGATACAATTATGATAAATCAAAGTCCTTAAGCAACAAGGTTGTCATTTGAAGTCTATTGATAAGTAACAAATGTAATGAACCATATTTACTGTACCACTGTATACAACGGGTGCTGTTTAATGTCAGGGTAAAGCGAACGTCTTCAACAGTGGAGATGAAGACGAAGACGGGGGTGCTGATGAGCAAGTTCAAATGACCAAGTAGTATCAACATAAAGAATATAACTAATACATTGCTACCAAATTTTGAAAAATGTTTCGATATAATGTAGAGAGCGGATAGGGATAGGCGCAAAAAAATGAAACACTTGATTGACAGGCGGTGTTATCTTTATTTCGCAACGAAGAGAAGAGAGCTAAAATTGCATTCTGCTTTTATTTATAGGAAAGCAGGATTCTGGTCGATAACCTGTTCAGTGGTCCGAATATTATTATTTTTGTCAACAGAGTTCGCTGACTGAATGATCAAAAGCTTCTGTTCTGTACAGGGTGCTTAGGATGTACATTAATATGTTCTGCTTACTTTTGCCTACAATAACGAATTGGCTGAACAATATGCCTTTCGTTATGCTTCACACAGCATTTTTTGAATCAGATTCATTGGAGTCCGTCCAACGCAGTGACGATTTTTGCAACAAAATTGACATCGTAGCATGCACTGTATATGATGAGGCGTGTCAAGCTGTGTTACATGTTCAACTGCGCACTGTAGGTATACAAATTTCATTCCAAAGTCTAGATACTCGCGCATGGCCAGCCACTATCTCCAGTATTGCACACCAACCCAGCTGCTGTCGCCTCGACTTATGTGCGCCACCTTGTGCGTGGACGCCTTCTGTTGCCTTGTCTCACAGGCTCAGAATCAACGATTCTTCGGGCCGGGGCTAAGTTTTACACACGCTCTACATGCCCTACTCAATTTAGGCGTTGGATCCGTAAACTCCTGGCTGGATCCATGCTGCTCGTACCTTCTTCTCCAAATGCCATCAACGGTGACAGCATATACTTCGTTCTGTCGTCTTTTTTCTTCTTTAATTGACACAGTCCGGGGTGGACCTGGGCCTCAACCAATATGTCTCTCCAGCCAGTACGATCTTTCGCCAGCACACACCAAGTTGGTTGAGGTCCTTTTCCACTTGTGTGAGCCATCTCGTGCGAGGACGTCCTATGTTGCGCTGTGCCAATGGCTCGACATCGAAGGCGTGTCATTCTGTCGTCATTCACCGCTTAACCGCTTGGCCGTTTCCGTTTCTATGCCAACGAACGCTTCATTGACGACTCGCTGTGAGGCTTCTACTGAGCTCTCCGAGCATATATCCTAAACTGTATCTGCTTCAACCCTCGCCCACAACACACATCCACTTTATTGGGGAATTATCCGCTGACTATTCAGTATTCATAGAGAGAAGGTCGGTGCTCGATATTCGGTCGTTTTCTGTTAGATGGCGACACTTGTGTTGTGTCCCGGTGTTAAGTTTTCTTGCTTCCTTTTTTATTCTACTCACGCCACATATATTGAAAATTTCCGTCAAAATGAGTTGACTTTTCCAACTTGAGGCATATTCACTGCAGAGCCGTGTTCGTGCGAGTTTTAAAAGAGAATTAATCCCTTTCTGCTATTACGGCCTACGATTTCGAAATCTATTATGTTCACTCCCGTGAGAGCTGTACCACGTAAAACCCTAGTGGATTCTTTAGGGACTTACTATATGGCCGCCTGGTTAAACTGAAGCATCGGTTAGCTAAACAAATAGTCAAGGACAGCTGAGCTTACATCTTGTCATCCTCGATCGACATCCCAAAATGTAGCGTAGACCATATCCTCCCACGCTGATATTGTGCGTGCAATGCCTTACCACCATCCAAATTGTAGAACATATCAAAAGGGAACCCAGCGCTCCCTCAACAACCTTTTCAGCTAAACTTCTATACAACACACATAAGAGACACCACCTCTAGGCATTCTCTTTCTTGACACGGCGGGGATAAGGTCTCGCAAATGTTCGCCGTTAACCTACAAAATGAGGTCAAACTTGTTTGACATAATTAGGACGAATTGTGAAGCGCACGCTACAATCCTTCTCCTACCCACACCCTCCAATTATGTAGCCATCTCCGTACATGCGTTGCTTAGCTTATCCGCCGGGGTTATTGATTGAAACCGCACGTCCATAACCGCATGAAACAATTGACGTATTAGAAGGAATAATCAAGTTGTCGTCATTATTATCATTATCCTGTGAGTGCACGATTCCAGGAAGAAGAGGGCATGCGAAAGGATTATACTTCTTTGTGTGCCCGCAGCGTTACATTTTCCCCGAGCATACACACGCCCTTGTTGGATCGTCATTCAATTCAAAATGATATCCTTTCGATGGAATCGTCCTCGAAATCGTAACTCAGTCGATAGCACGTCTGAAACACTGTTCATTCGGTAGATTTAGATTTCGAATGAAACCAAATGCCATAAATAAGCGATTTATCCGGCAGAGGATGAGGAATGACTGTTCCCTGCTCGGTGCTTATAAATCAGTGGAGAGCCTCCCATCCAACTGATATCGTACTCCGGGATATGCATAATTGAGTTCAAAGCCTCGCCAACGTAAATATTAAGCAGTTCAAGTAGACAGCTTTGATGAACGGTGTAGGACCTAAGGGCAGGCAGCCGGACGAAATTGGCATGGCCATTGAGCGATTTAAAAATGGGAAAGAGTGGGTTGTTTTCGAATTAGTTTGGCTGGTAGTCAGAGGAAGTGGAACGAGTTCAGGTCCCTCGTTTACAAAGAGAATGTTTTCGAATATTTTGTCCCCGCCTTGAAGGACTTCAAAAATTCTTTGAAGGTACTGGAAATGATTACTCAGTCATCACTATTTGGCCCTGACATTTACTCACTCCACCAGCCTCCAGCAAAATGCATTGTGATGAGATAATCACGAAAAGTCTGTCAGCCATGACGCGTAACCTTGCAGTTCCTATTCACTTCTCACTCAATGTAGCCACATTTTTTTCGCTAATTAGCTCAACTAAATGTGTCTATTCAAGGGGAACGTGAATAAGATTGAAGCCACTGTATGCCGGCGGCGGTGAGAGCCCAGTACGAGATGAGTGAAGCAAAGCGATGATAAATGGCGCCCAACGCCGACGCGCTTCGCGGCGATGAGGCGAGAGATTATTCACTCTAATGGATATTCATTTATTTGCTTATTAATTCTGCTTATTTCACGTAAGGTTGATGGGGAGGCAGAGAGCGCGGCAGAGAGACGGGAGGCTCATTCATCACCTGGATTAATTTCCTGGGACAAAGCTATGAGATGATGTAATCAGGCGTTGTTCTTGGATGTATCCTGGGCATTCGGGGAGTGGTAAAGTAGAGGTTGTTGGGTGGCCAGTGTCAGCGGATATGTACTGATAGACGATGTATACCATTTATTGAGCTCGAACGGATGGTGACAGAGTTAGCGAATTTTTAATGTTTTTGATAGTTTACAGCTGTCTCCAATATACTTTAACTCTGTTTATTTTGCACTCAAGTGCACAGCACAGCCGTGTAGCTTCCATTTTCTTTTCGCAATAATCTAGGCTCCATGGAGGGTTTTCTGATCCATTGCTGAGTTTCAAGCTCAGTACGCAGTTGATGAGACGAAGATTCATAAGTGGATCGACACCTTCACCTATAGACGGGAAAAAAATTCTTGACAACATGGTATTAGGGTCCCTTTCTAAAGTAGGGATTTTCGCTTAGCAACCATTTGATGTGATGCTCTATGGACAACTCCACTCAATTACGGTTGACCAATAGTACACCAGAATAGGAGGAGGTGAACAGATTCGCAAACTAGGTATAAGGCTTCGTGTAGTCGAACTGGTGGAGCATATGTGTACACAAAAACGGAATTGATGTGAATAAGAATTGCGTGCGTACAGTCAGTATGGTTTATAAAGTGGAGAGAATCAGAGAGCCGCCATCAGCAACAAGCATCCCTCGCCGGGCAGAGGGACAAGAAGGTACCCTTCTGCAGCTACTTAACACAAGTCTATATTTAGTGCCAATTTGATACACTTTTTTTTCAAATAAGCTAACAATTGTAGTGCTGTTGCCAAAAGCTAGCGGCTCAACGAGCTACATTCCTTCTTCTTCGTCTTCTTTGGCTGGCATTACAATCCGGGATGGACCTGGGCCTCAGCCAACATGCCTCTTCATCTAGCCCGGTCTTGTGCTAGTTGCTTCCAGCCACGCACGTCATTGTCTTAAAAAATGAAGATGACCACAACGTTACAGTGAACGTGTAAGACTTGGTCTCGGAAGTCAAGATTCAAAGCCTTATACGAGCCTATAGCCTGTTGTGCTGGGAAGAGTATGGACAAACACGTCGCCATGTCGCAGCTGTTAGATGTCTGACATTAAATTCAAATATTAATTGCATCAAATTATCTGTTCTATAAATTCAATTTCAAACACAAAAAATCACCGTCCCATAATTTGTGTGGGAAGAGGTCGTAAACGAATGTATGTGAAGTGGGCACTTATTGTCATTTTGGATTGACTACCCCCAGCATATTGAAAATTTGAAAAACTAGCAAACACCACTGCCTTTTTTAGTCCCACAGCTAGCAACAAAACCGGACATCCATCTGCTGCATCCAATGACACTCAAACGGAAGTCAATCTCATGTCGAGCAGAAATTCAATTTGTCAGGTTATTCATTTTTTTTTCGCCTAAAAGTAGGTAATCCTTTCAATTCCAAAGCTTGTGGCATGCATCTGCGCCTGTGCCTCTGTCAAATGTCAAGCTCCATCGATCTGATGTCGAGACGCTTCCGACGTCCTCAGCCGCCCTGAGCATGGTTCATGGTCGATCGGGTGTGCAAGTGGAAGTGGAAGTGGTTGTGTTATAAATTCAACATGTGCACCCATGGAGTCGACAAATGCGATTAGGGTTCAAGTCGAATATAGCCGATTAGTCACAGAGCTGCCGTTCTTCCGCACACTCACACAGACCGAATGCACTGAGGAGTACACGATTTGCCTTCGGTCCAATAACTCAGGAATTCTCCTTTATTGCATCAATTCACTGGAATCCGCTCGGAAGGGTGGGAAGAGATCTCTCGCAACAACAACAATGCCCGTTGGTATGCAAAGCTATTGCCGACTCTCCACTCCACGGGCATGGCTGCTACTGGCGTGGTTGACGGTTATCTCAAATTCGCAGCCATTCGTCGGCGATGAGCACTCTTATGGCAGAGTGTTTGGATTTTATTTCAATTCATCCAACCCCTTGGCACTTGTGCACGTGTGTGTATGGCGGGAGTGTGCTCAGAATTTTCTTGCGAATCCAACGCAATGTAAACGATAGCATTGCACAATTCTTTGACTCTCCATTTACCCTCTCGACGAACAACAGACCATGTCTCGGCTAACATCGCTGGCATGCCTTGGGTTTCCTTGGCGCTTTAGCTAACCGGAGAACGGCGAACGTAGAACCATGGAATGGGGCTAAGTACATGGCTCTGGTGGACGGAAACACACAAACAGTAAACAACAGAAGTGAAGTGCACTGCAAAATGCAAAACAAATGCTTTCAAGGAGGTTTCTTCTTACACACACGGCGACGTTTGTGTGTGCTCTTGGAGATTTCAACTCACACCAGGCGCGCAGCGAACGAGGACATTGAGGAGGAATACAGACGTTGTTGTGCCCTTATTTCGATGTTGAGCTGGTCAGCTCTCCAAGTGAATGGCTTTGTTGGGCATTGCATGAAATCGGGATGCATTTATCCTAATCAGGACATTTATGTGAATCCATGGTGGTGGCTAATGCAGACGGAATAACGGCTACTGAGGCACAAATCGAAACTAATGCCTTCGATGGAGTGGGACATTTCTTTTGATTTGCCGTGGATTTGATGTAGATGTCCTGGCGGAGGTGATTTGAATGCGCTTTGCACGTGCTTTCAATGAGAAGGAATTCTCTGAGAGGTCGCACGACATCGTGATGGCATTTGCGGTTGTAGACAGTCATTCGTTTTTACGAGAATGTAATCAGGTTGTTCAAGTCCGTGTATCCATGTTGGTCTTTTTGGGGATACAATTTTGGTGCACTGCAGTTGTTGTCATGAGAGGATGAACTCATTAACATGTGCCCACGAGTTGGCAAGAAGTCTGCAGAGGACATCAAACAAATGTGTTGCGACGGACACTGCGGAGTGTCTCAAGGCCAAGATTGGCAGACAACGTTATCGTCGTCCCCTCACAAATCTTTGTTATAAAGCAGACTTCAATAAGACCTCACCCGAATTGATAGCCACACACGAACATAGCTACTTTTGGCTGCTATCAAGGCTATTGCTGCTACCACCAGAGTTCCAAAAGGTCTAGCTTCAGCGGAAAAGGTTTAAAAGCGAACCAGGATCTATACTCCTTCGCTCAGCTACCATGCAGAACTGTACACTCACTCAAAGAAGAAAAAGATAGGGGCCCCAAGTCTGAATCCTTTGGGACATCGGCCACTCGACTCATTTCTCCTCTGACAGTGTCCATCAACAGCCTGTTTAATCTCTATTGACTTGTAAGTACATCACGCACATTTCACACCCCACCTTCGTGCCTCTGGACCTTTCCCCATTCCCCCATTGATTGAATGAACCAATACCACTTGCCGTGAATCGGAAGTAATTCCTTTCCCAGAATTGAATTAATATTCCGCGTCCATCTTCTAACACAGGGCTTCCTTGTTCACACGTTTCCTACACGCGGTGGCTTTCGTCATAACGAAGACTGACAGCGGTCCAGTCCCCGTGTGCACTCGTACAAATCATCATCAGTTCGGCCCTCCACAGGGACTGGCAGGCGGAGGCCACACCGGCAGCATGTAAATGAAATCAACGTCATCGGTGCGAGGCTAAGTGAGAAGCAATTACCAGCCAAACGAGGGGAAATCAAACGAATACAAGCTCGTTCCCCGGTCAGGGATCGTGCCGGGTTCAGTACACACCGCATTGTTAATTGCTTCGGTGCCCTCGCAATGTCTCTGTTGAGCAGCACGAAGGCGAAGTAAATATGTGTCTCGCTGTCACTCAAAGACCGGGCAGCTCGGTGTCCTTGGAGTGTTTCTCCCCCCGTCCGGTCGCCTGGACACTTCACAGTTCCTTAAAATGTTCAGCATTCCGCCTGAAAAAACGCTGGAGCACAGCCCACACTGGTGCCGGAGAAAGAAAGTGATTCCTCCAGAGAAATCGAAAAATTCCACAAATGCCTGGCGCTCGAGGTCGCATGCCACCCAATTCACACACAATGATCGTCTAATTGATTCTGTGTTCCGAATTGAATAACAACTTCACGGTTCACAGTTCACAGTTCACACCCAGCCGCTGCGAGAACAAATGGCGCTGCTTGTGCGGGTGTCCTTGCTCGTCAAGTGTGGCCGATTGTTTCGAGCATGTGTGCAGGCACTCGTCGGATGCTTTGTTGATTGTGGGGCTTTGCCATGGCGAACGCACTCGTACGCGGGATGCGCTTTTAATTGCGAATTGTTCATGAATAAGCAGGACCCTGGGCGCTGGATGAGTTTCTATGATTAGCAAGCGTGGATCCCATTTCACTAGCATCTGCTGCCGAGCTATCGGCGTGATGCTGGCATGGTCGAGAGGGTTCACGGACGCTTAGCTGTTGTTGGGTGAATCCATTTGGAACGGTGGCCCTCTTGATGGGCCGGGGATAAGTGAGACACACACACGACAGACAACGACGTGCTTATGTGAGTTATTTACGCATCCTTCATCCGGTTGGGCGATGCTTCGTCGTCGCCCACGCAGCAGCAGGGATCTGCGTAACTCCCTTATGATGGGCGGTGTGTTGACACGAGATGTAACGATAGCGTCCCCTAAGGTGGGCCATTCAGGATGTGATGATGGTGGAAAAATGCGACCGGGCTTTGCATTTATTACTCGTCCGTGTGCCCGCCATCAAACAGGTAATATCAATTACCCTCGCACAGACCCACACTCGAGGAGGTGTTGGGATATTTTTCCCCGTCCGTGCAACCTCATTGTTATGACTCCTTTTTGCAGTGACTCGACTTTTATTGTGGTTGCGGGGAGGACGTGAATCTCGCTGGAATTGAATGAGTTAAGCGAGAGGACGTGAGGGATTTCGTTTTATGACGGCAGTGTTTAGCGTTTCTTTTCGAAGATAGCACAGGACGTGCAATTAGCAATGACCCATGAAGAGACAATAACGAGCGCATGACGTGTCATGAAAGGATGACCATGAAATTGGGTGAAATGGTGTCTCGTTAGAGGATGAGGGATAAGCTCTTTACTGAGCGGGATTTTTTTTTTGTGAAATCAATTTACTATATTCACCGTGGCTTTTGTTCCACAACAACTTCTTTGTGAGGGAATTGGAGGTATACCAGTCATAAGCAGCTTCAGTAGATGCTCACATTTCTTGTCTCGCAGGTGTGGTTGAAAGGGTACGCGGTCTGGTGCATTTTTGTGCCGATTGCTTAACATCTCAAGGGACTTGTCACGATCGTGTTCCCAATTAAGGGAAGATGATTTCAAAATGTTTTCGAAAATACTTTCTAAGCCTGGCGATAAAAATGGGGACCTTAAAAGGACATGCATTTCAAGCATTTTTCTCCAAATCCCATCGAGGGCCACAGATGGCGAGCAGAACTTTCTCTTGAAATCCTACTTCATCTCTACTGTCTAGTAGAACTGTCACGCCCTCTTACCCAATTACTTTTTTAGATCAAAGGTAGATATGGTCTTTGACTACCTGAAAAGTGTAGCCGTTCATGCTCACGCACGACATTATTTCGCTGCTAGGCCCATTTTGAATTCCATTTACTACTCGCTACGTTCGCCCAATCAAAACAATGTCGTCCGCGTTTATTGAAAAATTGACGGTCTTCGTGTTATTGTGTTGACGTCACGTCACATAATTTTGCACTACATCGTGAAGCGTCATGAAATGCAAGTGCCCGTGGATGCCCCAACAACTGGGAATCAAAAAAATGGCTACAGGCGTGTGTAGTGAATTGGTTGATAGGCACTTAGTGTGATATGTAGTCTCACTCCGTTATCAAGCCTCGTCCAATTCCGAATTTCTGACTATGTCAGAATATTGAGCGCGAAATAGCGACAGTTGCGGCCGAAATGTGCGGCCGAGTCGTTGAAAATAGGGTCCAACGAATGGACTGCTGCAAGCGTGCCCACGATGGCCACATATGAACAATGTCGAGCTCTATTCATAAACATAATTATTGTACTTCAAGCCGATAATACATTTTTTGAAATATCTGAAATGGCGTTTCATTTCAAAAAAAGTTGTCAAGTCCTTATTGGAAAATCTTCATCAAACCAGAGAATGTGATTATCATCGAGGCTGAATCGACACAACAGCAGCTCTTGCTCACACTGTTATAAGCAGCTAGCTTTGTACAATGTTTACTTTTAAATGAACGCCAAACTAATATACTAACAGAATTGAATAATTAAAATACTGTACATCTGATGGTCCCTTCTTGTTCAGCCAAACAATTAGCTCCTAGTTTCAGTTTAGTTGTGAGGCTTCAATTGTTTGATTGGCTACTTATGAAAGAAAACACACATCATGATAAATTTCGATTAGTTTCGTTTCGGCAACGCAGCATCCCATTCCAAAGTATTCATTTTATACAACCCAACGTTATTCGAATTTAATTCTATCCAGTATGAACGGCGAGGCGTTTTGGGTATGTTCGTCGACCCCAACCTCGACGTCATAGGTTCGATCCCTCCTCTTTACGGCCCCACCTCTTTTGAATCACTGACAATGCTTCTCAAACTTGGCCGGAGTCGGCATAAAGCTGTAGTTCTCTTCCACTCGTAAGAGAACAACAGTACGCACAACACGAGTTGTTGCTGAGAAAAAAGGCACTGGCCCACTACGGGCTGTAGCGCCACGCATTATATATATACATATGTTGTAGATGGCGAAAATATTCAATCGAGTACCAAAAACCAACACAAACCCAGCTCACCCTTCGCATATACTATTGAAAACCAAGACCAACGTTGAATGCGTCTACATAACAATTTCTGCTTCAAAAATAAGATGATATTTATAGAAATGCTGCCTGTGAGAACCTCCGAAAGATCCAGCTGTCTCCACGCTCAATGCGTCAATAACCACTTTTCAATGAAGTCGATACATTCACATCCCTCACCAATGTGACAAAACGCTTACGCTTCAAATGCTAAGTATGTCGCAGCAAATTGAATTCAATTGACACCCTGTGCAGTGCGCACAAGTAAGCCCCCAGACCAGCCGCGACCACGCCGTAACGCGCAGCAAACAAAGTTAAATCCTCATTTCATCGAGAATTCAACAACAAATTTATTCGCAAAGTTCAATTCCACCAACTGCTTCCGATATGATTCGCACGCAATTTTTGACCAACTCGTGCTTATTACCGCTCCCGATGGGAACTCAATCCGGCAAACCTCAAACCCCCGGACCATCGTTCCCCACTCCAGCTGCGTATTTGTGAGCAATGTGTTCGACGCAAAATGAAGCTCGTCATTTGTTTACGCTGCAAAAAAAAAAAAACACGAAATACCCATGAAATCGAAGAAAATTTGTTACAAAACTTTTCTTTTTCCGTATCGTTCCCTGAGAAAATATCGAGGGTAAAATATTTAAATACGGTTCGGTTGCCCTTCGCATATTGCGCCGAGCCCTCGCCCGACAAAAAGGGATACCCTTCCGGTTTATGCGAGCCAATATTGGCATCGATTTTTGGAACAATCAAAGTTGTTCGATGTTGTGTGTGTTTTTGAGCGGCGACGGCAAGCGGCAGTCGGAGCGGAAAAAGTGGAAATAAATTAATCACGCTGATTGGCTGGCTTTGAATTAACCGACAGTGACTAGGCTCGGTGTGACTGGACGTCCGCCGGCGTGCACCTGGTCAACGAGGGAGGAAGAGCGCAATTAGACTGGCATAAGCCAGCGAGCGAGAGGAAGTTCATGAAAAATTTGTGTGAACAGCAGCTTTTAAGCGGAAGTGGATACGATTTTAATTGCACAAATATGTAAAAGGGGGGCGGCATCTTCCCTCCGTTGGTGCTCGCAGCTGAGCCACTTTAATTGGGTCAACTGCGCTGAGTTCGCCGCGGCTAACAGGGACTCGAGTACGGTGACAATAAAGTCTGATTTATATTAATAGCTAGGGAGAGTGGGGTTTTTTTGTTCAATGCCCCGATTTGGGGAAGTCTTTGCGCCACGTTTCGGGTGATTTAATGGCAAATGGGCAATGAATTTTAATTACGGTGCAGGTGGTGGCCTGGGGATTGGGCTCTGAACAAACACAGTCTCCGTCTCCGTGGTGACCTCGTGTCAAGTTAAAGACTCCCATCTCACGCTGTCCAGTGGTTGGTCGCCGCCATACACATCGTATCCATTTCCTGGGGCAATTGACGTCATGGTGCTGTCCTATTTCTTGTCGGGGTGGGTAATACCATACCACAAGTCAATGGGATTCTGGTGAAATGACACTCGTTGAAGAAGTCAGATTAAATAATTTCGTGGATTTTGATTACATTGAGAGAGGGTTTTTGTAATTTTCTCTGGAATTAAACACACCGCCTACAATGGCCGAAGCCGTTGCATACGTAGAGAGTTGAACTTGATGGCATCCGCTCAGACTTCGCAACCCAAATCCAACCATAAAGGGTTTCGTCACAGACTTCTGTGACTTATTTTCAAGTGATTTTTGTTTGGCAATCTGAACAAAAAATCAGACAGCATTTTGGACACAATCAGCCCAAGCCATTTTGTCGAGCGATGGTACTTTGTAAAACATGTATTCCTATATTCCTCATACCTTGGTCAATGGTGACTGTTTCTGAAGTGCTCTAGTTTCATACTTGTTCTTACTGCGATCGTTTTCTGATTAAGAAATTCCTTGGTATGAGGTTACGTTTCTATGGTCTATGGATATCCAGTTACTTAGATGTAGTGACCTTCGCGCTCAAATCCTGGAGAGGATTGCACAATATTCGATAGTTAATGTTAGATCTTCCAGAGCAAATGGTGACAGTAAAACATAGTGAGTCGTCAATGTGATTTTGCTGGCATTGAGACGGTAGCGCGAGTGTAACAGCTGTACCATCAAAAGAGCAGCAGTAAATACAAAGAACATAAACAACGGATAACATTTGTTAATCGTTGTTTCTTTGGGCTCAAAAGGCAATTGGGTTGTGAAGCACTCTGAAGAAGTGCCACACTGACTTTATACAAGGCATTGGTCGCCTCAGATCTGATTTACGGGGTAAGACAAATGCAGGATCAATGCAAGGCAAAGTTCTACGTCTAATTTTGTACCCTTTTTGCGTTGATGGCATTTGGAGGAGAAGATTGAATGCAGCAAGCCGCTGACTTCGCCCACAATTTGTGCAGGACCACTGCTAACTTGGTGTCCGAAATTGGATGCAATTGGGAACATATCGAGCCGGTTGGAGAAGCTTGTTGGCTTAACAGACAATGATGCTGAATTGCTTGATCACTTCGAATGTGACGCCGTTTTCTTTTTGTATTGAGCCATTGAAGATCGGTGCTACATGATTGTTCATGTGAGAGTTGATTCAGGCTCTCCAAAGTAACGTTGGTCAATCTATTCGCACAGTAAGCGCCGATACCATCGAAAGTGTGTTGAAAAATTTGCTTGGCAGGATTGCCTATTGCCAAGCAAGGCGTGGCTGTCATTTGAAGGATACATTGTGTCACATCTTGTCAGAGATAGACATTGGCTTCGCACTAACACATCTCTCTAGCTAGTGCCATTTCCAGCCAGTCTTTAGCTGTGTGTACAAGTTGGTGGAGGACCTTCTCCAAAGCTGTGAGCCACTTTAATTGCTGCCACCTTCCTTTGCGTTGTACTGCAGAATTGCAGAGGTTATGATCATTGTACTTCGTTTATTCCATCACGCATGAACTATATCCTTGAGTCCATCAAAGCTCATATTGTGATTATTTAATGAGTTTAAATTCAAAACCGGACTTTTTGAAACGGAATACACTTTTTTAGAGCATTTAGAAAATTGACACTAAATCTATTTTAACACTACCTATTAGTCGTTGATGTAAGAATTCTGTAATATCGAATTTAGTTATATGCTGGACATGAAAGCTGTATGTATGTATGTAGGTAGTAGCAGTCGCCTACTATGCTTTTGTGGCATGAAAGGTCTGGCCGCGACATCGCCACCACGCATTCCATCAACAACGAATAAGTCGTGTTAAGACAGAGTCAGTGCCAAAAAAAGTGCTCATGGCGCCCAATGTTGGATAACAAGAGAAGTCGCACATGACTCGTATATGGTTCACGACGTGCTGCAAATATCAAGACAGCACCAATATTCCCATATTATACGATGCGTATTAGATTTTGCTCCAAATATTGAGCAGAGTTTGTCTGCCACATGTACAGGGATGCTTTTATGTTCGATGTCGATTTTATCTAGCAGCCATTTCATATCTGATGACAGCCGCCTCTGTCATACACAGTAGTCAATTCATTATGGATCCGATAATGTCACAGCATGGAGTTTTATCGAATGCCGAAAATGCCACAGCGGACAATTGATGAGGAAAATACGCTGTTTTATCGGGATTGTGACAGCTGTTACACATCGCCAAAAAATGAGTGCATTTAGCACAGTTCATGCGTCATATCTGTTTCGAGAGACTGAAAGAAACGCCGAATTGTCTGACGTCAGTGAATTTGTGTTTTTGTTTGGAGGAAACTTGAAGTGCGTAGAAACAATCGTGACGTGATTAAAGTCTACACTGCTATGATTGGAAGAAAAAAAAATGTTCACAATAAAGGCGATAAGGAAAATCGTGAAGTTAAGGCAGTCGTTTAGTGGTCGTAGTGGAAGGAAAATAAGGTGTGCTGGAAGGCTGGTCAAAAGCGAAATTTTGTTGTTTTGTGACTTCGCTCAGAAGGGCCGTTCCTGCTTAAGCTTACACCACAATTTTTGTATATCAAAAAATGAAGAATGGAAAACAGAAATAACTTTGAAAATTTGCTGTAAGATGAAAGGATTTAATTCACTGAAAAGTCCCAGAAGCTATACTGAGTTGAAAATGAATGCATTTCAAAAATGCATGCAAACCTGTAAACCTGTAAACCTGTAAAATAACGAATCAAATCTAGTTTCATCTCGATCCAAAAAGATAAAGCAGCCTGATCTCTCTAAGGTAATCAGAAATTATCACTGGAGTGGGAATAATCACCGGACACTGCATAATAGGCCTTCAAGCAAAAATATTAAGAGTCTTCTCCAAAGACTACTGTAGAAGTTACCGACATGTGGTTGAGGAGAAAAGTGTTTAGCAATTCCTCTGAGACTGCGCTGCTCTCGCCTCAATTATTAAAGCCACCACAGGCTCATACCTTTATGATGGCCTGTGTGAGTATGTGACCTCATTAATGCACAGGTGACAAAACTGGCTGGCTGTCACAATCTATCACAATACCCCCCAACTTGAATTACCCACCCGGCTGTACAATGTGCCTACTTTGGCCTAAGTGCAACAATGCCACTACCTACCTACTTTGTTTTTAAGCATGTGGCAAATGCTTTCTTGTTTTCGCCTTTAGGTAATAATAATAATAATATTGGTGGCTCTACAGACCGTAGAGGGCCAGGGTCTAGCTTCTGAACAACCACTCGTGTTGACCTACAGTTTTATGCCGAAGCCGAACTGTTTGAGAGGCTTTTTCTAGGCAGGAAGTACCCTTGAAGTATTTCGCATAGAACAGGTATCGCACTTACGACGTCGAGGTTGGTTGGTCGACTCACATGTGGGTACGCCACCAAGTTCGCCCTTCAGTATTGACACAAAAATTCCCGCGAAGACGTTATGCAGGGCGACAGTAGAATTGTCTAGCACATCCTTAAGTGCTCTCAACACCTTTTCTTTTCATTGTGAGGCAGATTTTCACTTTTACCCGGAGGCTGATGTTTCATGCTGTTTCCAGTATTGCGCATACGTTTTTGATAAGTTTGATGTGTCTTTGACGTTGAGAGCATTACGACCGCCAGAAGTTATGAACGATTTTTGTAAAAGAAACTCGACGGCAGGAATCGCCTAGTGAACCACTTAATTTCTTGCCGATTAGACGATGTTGGAAAGTGAATTCCAAGTGATTGTTTCCCGATTGACTGACTAAACGTCACCACTGGTGAGTAGATTTCATAGGCAGCTACAACTTCGTTCTGCGTTCAGTCTTTGCTCCTGTTGCGTTGATGGTTTCTGGAGAAGAAGATTCAACCACGAACGGGCTGTACAGCTCCATGCGTCTGGCCTTGTAGTAGTAGTAGTGCATGGACAACCCTGCTCCAGCCCGAAGAGTCTTCAAATCCGCACTAGTGGGGCAACGCAATAGAGGACGACTACGAAGCCGATTGCGCTCGGAGGCAGCTGGCCAGACTTATGTTGCCCGTACAGTTCGTGGTTGAATCTTCTTCTCCAGGAACCATTAACGCAACAGGAATCGTGCCAGCTAGAGAGGCACGACGGTTGAGGCCAATCCAAATCGTACTGTAGTGCTAATCAGAGAAGAAGAAGAAGTCTTGAACGTTGTCGGAGCAATGGGGCAGCCATAGGGAAACCAAACGCAAACAGGAATCGCCTAGCAAACGACAGCATTTCTTCCTGGTTATACAATGTTGGGAAGGGATTTCATGCGAATCCATACGGATTGGCAGACGTACAAATACGTCACGGTGAACAGATGTCATAGGGTGCTGCAGCTTGGTCGCTGTTCGAGGATGAGGTGGGATGTGTAGTATGCATGGACACAACTACAGTAGGTCGTGGGGAGATATGTCATAATGCTCTGTATCCTAGATCTTATCGCTCTTTTGCCGTGTGCATGTCCCACCTTGCATCAGCAGAGTTAGGATCTAACCACCGACAAGCCCAGAGGTACCTAGAGGGGAAAAATTAAAAAATCACACCTAATGTCATTTCATTTACTTCCTTTTGTTACCCAATTTAAAACAGTTCCAGTTCGGTTTCATTTCGGATTTCAATTTGTAGGCTCTTTCTGAATCTGCCTTAATTAACTTCGAACGAACCACCAGTCCCTCGTGAGCGTACAACATGTCCTCCGGCGATGACGCTTGCCGTAATTCCCTCTACAACTCATTATTTTTGTTTTGTTCAAATACCTTCGCTCTCGCAGATTCTGTCGCAAGGAGGCCAGAAACACGGGAAAAAATCCATATCATGGCCTTGATTAAATAGAGCTCCCTCCCCTGGCAGTGGCCTTCACGAAACGTTTCAAATTCGCGTAAATTCATTGCCTTCGGGCGGCCATCCCGCTCAAAGTCGCTGCAGACCGAACAACCTAAAAGAGTCAACTGTCAAATTTATTATTTAATTCTCATCCCACTCGCTGGCAAAGCCCTGAATTCAAGTACAAACCTACCGACGGTGGCTCCACCGTTGCCATACATCGCAGCGCCGCGAAGCTTATCAGCACGCTTCGGTATTTGCTTTAACTTCACTTAAAGTTTTCAATAAGTTTCGTTCCACGAATTTTCTGTCGGGTTTTTTCTTTTCTTCGCTTTCCTGGAAATTGCCGCTGCTTAGTGCCCGAGGGTCTTTAACGTACTTTCCATGTGCTCCTCGAGAAGCGGCAGTAGGAAGTGGAAGTAACTCGCGTGGCATAGTTTCGCCGGGTAAGTTCGAGTTTTTGCGCTCGCCGGAAAAGTTCCGCACACATTTTTGCATATTTGCATTAAAATTTAGAGGGAAACAGTGGAGCAGGACCCCCGAGGGATTGGACACACACAGCTCGTCAACATGCGTGAAAGTTGAATCTTGTGCCGAACTTTGAATGAGGTAACGCATGGGAGGCCACAAATGGAAGTGTTGTTCGAAGGGTGGGAGGGATGACGTAGTTTGAATGGCAAGCGGCAAATTGCACAAGCAGTGGGGGCAGATGGTAAAGTCAAGTGGCACACTCAAGACGTGTGTCCCCCTGAAGTCTAAGACCCACCTTTCCAGCAAGCACCTGGTAGAATTGGCTGAATCATCAAATGCCTACATTCGTCGCCCACAAGCCCATCAGTCGACGTTGGCGTGCCTTTCACAGATAATTAACATAAGAGTCACTGCATTGCTCACCCAGGAGCGATTAACCAGTCCTCCCCCGGCACGCCTATCAACGTGACCACACTTGAGTTGTGACCGAGATACACTGCCATTGCCACCCGCATGAAAGAAGGCCTTTCGATCGAGAACAGAAGACAAATAATAACCCGCCCGGACATGGGGGAAATGCGGAACCGTCATAATGATTCATGGCAACCAAAAACAACTGATAGCTGTAATAAGCTTAACCAGCAAGTAAGCAAAAGATAAATCATTTCACCAAACAGTCCTCCAGTGCGGCGAACAATGGGGACACACCGATGGCCGTAATATCCATTCACCGAATGGGGAGGGCGGTGCGAGGACTTTTATTCCCATTTCCATCCTAATCGGATTACTGTAACTACAACTTCGTCGTCCTTGAAGTGGACGTACATGTCTCATCCATTGAATTGTGGGGACTCTCTGTGGCGCTAATCCCGCCTTGCATGCACAGACGAAGCAAGGGCGGGTGGATGTACATATCTGCTGTGCAGCCTTGTGTAACAGGAGCGATATACGGGGAGTAGTTCGCTTCGATTGCCTTTGCGAGATTAGGCGATCCTCAAGCAGCTCCTAGGTGTGTGCGGCGGTGGCGGTGGTACGGTGCTCTTTGATTAATGAAAATTATTTTGATTAAAAATAGACAACCGGGGATTGGGGAGAGGAAGCGATTGGTTTTGCAGATTGAACGGGGGGTCTTGGGGCTGATGGGGAAGCGTTATCGATTGCGGGAGGACCGGTGTCAACAATTAGACTGATTCGCTGTCGTTCTGGAGGTGAATCAAGTGGAAAATTAGATACAAACGCAAACAAAAACATTTTTGGAGTGCTGTCTGATGGCTGGGGGCGAAGGTGGTGATGTGAAATTATGGCGTGACAAATGGATCGATGCGAAGGGTAGCTAGTGGTCGGATGGAATAAAGCAGTTGGCAGACACATAAATTAGGAGGGCTGTTGCTTGGATTGAAGTTCACGTACATTATAAGAGGATTTGAGGGGCTGTGGTCCAAAGCAGCTCTGGCAGTGGCTGTAATGTTTCAGAAGGACTGAGGGGCCCTCTTGTTCACCGGATCAGTGCTGTTTTTGCTTGACAGCAGCAAGTGCGTCACAAGAGCGCTCCTCTCACATCGTACCAGCTGTATTTGCGACATATAGCTCTCCCCTTTTGCAACTTGGTGACCAACATGACGAGAGGAATAGTTTTTTGGAGTATTGGCACACCCTGAGTTGACCGCTTCAGTTGAAGTCATCAGTCTCATGCTCCAATGCCATCAATGTTTGATTCATTCAATTCAAGCCACAAAGTGACTCAAGACTGTTAGTGAAGTGAAGGGGTATTTCCACCTCTAGTACAAATAAGACATTTACCTATAGTCCGAACGAGAAAATGAATAAAATATTAGATCATTATGATTGTTGAAGATACAATATTCAGGGCGACCAATGTTGGGGCAGATGTATGTACATATGTGATGCAGGCAGCTTACATGGATAGTACCATGTCCCATTTAAAGAATATTTTAGTTGCAATCAACGTCAGTTTGTCTAATGCAAGTCATAAGAGGATATAAAGATGAAATCTGAGCCAAGGCATAAGAGGTGTTGGTCCGAAAGTTGACATGAACTTATCTCAGCAGAGTACAGTCTACTTCGCAGTTTTGATTCGATACCATACTAAAAACCTGCAGGTCCAGTTCAACAGTCATGAAGTGTGGTTGATAGCAAGTTCTTTATGAAGCAGATACTATGGCATGTTTCGTTGACCGTGATATTTCGCAGACGAATTTGTTACGAGTGACGAATAACATTGCAAGTTGAAAATTGACTGGCTAAATAGGTTTATGTGGCAAATTCAGCTTTAAACAAAAATATGGTAAAAGTTTAAACGAGACGTTTAAATGTGTCCAGATATGTATTCATTCATATTTTTGCATGAAAATCTACCACGAACTAACCAACGACCGTACTCGTTCGCCACATGGCATGTCCTCTCTGATTCACCCGATCGTTGGCCACTCTCTCTATTACTCTAGAGGTTAGCTCACGTTGATATTTGAGTCGATTGGGGAAAGGGATAATTTTTATTCCTCGTGCAATATCACTCTACAATATGTTCTAAATCTTCTGTCTCTCTATAGAATACGTGTGCTTCTCACGTCTCTGCACAATTGAGAATTGACAGACATGAGGTTTTTAATTCACACCAGTACGATTCTTAGTGGAGTGAGTTGCACAAAACCAAAAGTCATTTCAGTCGATAAATTTGTCGACTAGCGAGATTCGATCGATGGTAAATAATCGCAATAAAGCCGTTCGTCTTTTGCAGGATCATTGTCTTTGGGCCATATTATTGCCATATTATCGCCCGTGGCATTACGTGTGTATATGCGTCGAACTCATCTTCGACGTCGTACGTTCTATCCCTGCTTTGTAGGATAAAAATAATTTTCACGACTCCTGCTTCGAGTTACTGACAATGCTCAAAAAGTATTTCTTGTCTAGAAAAAACATCTCAAACTTTGTCGTTTGGAGTCGTCATAGGTATCTTGCACTCGTTAAGAGAGAAAATTGGACCCACAACACAAGTGGTTGTTGAGAAGCTAGGCCCTGACCCTCTACGGGCTGTAACGCCACCCAAATATGTATATATTGCATCTGTTGAGACAAAACATGTCTTCTCAAAACGACGGTGCATTTGTCACATCAATCACGACTAGTACTAAAAGAGGCAGCTGTCAAGTTGTCCTGTCTAGGTTCTGTTGAACATATGGTCATTTGATTAGCAAACAATATTGAATGCCTTATTGCCTGATCCGATTCAACAATAATGGACACAGCTTTGGTGACACTGAACAAAACTTAAGCAATCTAGCGAAAACAAGGAGGTAATGAAAACCACTTTTCTTATACTCGTCAAGCTCCGTTGACTTTTTATTACTTAAATAGGGGAATGGTTGTGCACATGTACATGCGTATACATCTTAGAAATTTAATGGCCTTGGTAGCTGAGTCCAAAAAATCAATTCTACTGCAAATTTTTAACGTCTGGTTTCTAAGCTTCGACTCCTTCGATGCAATCTAGAAGCACTTGCTAGCATGCTTGAGTTGGTTGAGCAGAATCAAGTACTATAGACATGCCAGCTTAACAGCTGATTGTTATTTTCTTCACCGACGAATTTGATAAATAACCATACAATTTTTAAGGGTTATAAACGAACAACATATTTATGTATTGTTTCATAGATACGCTACGAGGTACGATACCTACGGACCGAAGGTTCGTACTTCGTCTCCTTTTCGAATCAGGAGCGTTGGTATACATGCGCTCGTTGTAGCCGAGCCATTGCAGTCGACGGCTTTTTGCCTTCTCCATTCAGCTTCCTCGCAGACGGAACCAAATGTTTTTCTTTCAAACGCACCAAGAATCAGTTCTGCAGGTTTGCTTATCGGTCAGCTTTCAGATCCATAAAGCAGGACTGGCAAAATTAGAGTCTTTCAGATTTTGCTCCGTCGAGTCATTAGTCTTGACCCCAGTTGTTTCGACAGACCGAATTAAGATTGGATGCCATGGTAGTTTTACGTCCGTTTTCCACTCTGAAGTCATTTGGGGACTTCACGTTTTCCTGATATAGACATACTCCTTTACTACCTCAAAATCTCCATTGAGATATTTTGACCACTGCGATGTCACTGCTATTCTCTGATAAGCCCGTGAAAATGTTGTAAAAAAACTCTGTTCACAAGTTGTTAGGAGACAGTAATTAGTAGTCGGTTGGTACTTTTTGTTCGGTTCGGATAGAAATCAATTTTTGGTTTACCATGAATCCTATTTTCTGCTGGCCCTAAGCTCCGTCATAGTTTCTCTTCTTTCGCTGTTTTTTTCGATGTGTACTTGCAGTTGTGTCTTCACATTGACACGATACAATATTTATTTGACAAGTCGAACAGTCGCGCCTTAACGTGGTCTTTCGTAAATAACTGGTAAAAGCACGAGCTTAGCCCTTGACGGCAGCACAGGGCAAATACGTGTCAAATGTGCGCTCTCTTATTACAATTTTGTACCACATTGCCTGTACTTCTGAAATCAATTTTACATAAGTGAACACAAATTTAATTTCATTCAAACGTTCAGAAACAAAGTGTGTTTGAGCTAGAGAGTATTTTTTGTAAGGAAAGTGAGGAGAATGCAAAAACATGGCTAACAAAAAAAATCGACTTAAAGAGAAATTTGACTCAGTCAGAGTCCACTACCTTAAAATGTTCAAGAACATACATTACCACACATGACCACGAGAAACGTGGTGCAAAGTAAAGCATGCGTACGTGTAAAGTGATTAAGTTTGATTAGATCTGCAATATAACAATAGTATTTCCGCCTCCAGCAGCCTATTGGACAGACTTCTCGTTGCACCTGTACCCCCTAGACATGCTAGTGCTCTTGTCTTCGATTTTTTTTAACAACCCATTGCACGGTGACAGCTCAATGAAATATCAAACACAATCTCCCCTATTCCTCGAAACACCTATGTATTTCCCAGTCTGCGCATTCATCTGGCCACCACATGACAGACCGTCTAAACATAATTTAAAACTTCAATTTCCCTTCATCCTGCGCATTATGTGCATTCGGAAAAACTTTACCCGAGGATATTCAGTTCACTGCAGACATCCATAAAATTTCCAGATCAATTGACCTGCTTAAAACTTTATCCACCGTCAGACGCACACCGCGCAGCGGAGCCACCTAGCCGCCGAGGCACACAATGAAGTGCTTCAGAATTGAGTCCGCAACTGTGTCAATTTGAATAATTCATTCCCCGATTACGGCGAAATTTTGTAATTTATTTCGAAAGTGGAACAAAACTCCTGTCGATTGAATCTCTAAACAGTGGCGCTCATGGCTGGTGCCACAGAACCCTCACGCAAGCACACTCACACGGCAACGGACTGTGGGTGCGGGTGCGTGTGGCCAGTCGCCTGCCAGCCGAGGAGGAGGTGTGTGTATACTTTTCGACGTTTATTTACCCATCCGGGGGCAGTTCTATTGGCTGGATTCCAATTAATCTTGTTCGATGTGTATTTAACATGACACTTTGGCGAATGGAAATATTTACACAGACGCCCGGAAACATAATGCGGTCTGGTAGTGCCCAAGGGACCGGACTGGAGCCGATGGGGATGACGCCGCCGTTGCTACGGTTTGGAAAAACTTTTCTCAGCTCTGGTTGCCATCCGAAGGGTGGGCGATACTGTGGCGAAGATTAAACACAGGAAAACTAATTAACACCGCAGCAGGTGGGTGGTGCCGGCAAGTCTCGGCAGCCACCCGCACACGAGCGTCGATTGGATTGGATTTACTATGCGACAGGGCGCAACACATGAGATTCGATTGCATCGTGAATCGAAGCTCAATGAGATATCGAGTTACTGCGCTGAATGCAGCCGCTGTGGGTGATGTACACGTCTTTCGATGTGTTCGCTCTGAAATGGGAATCGAGTGAAAATTGGAAAAGACTACATTTCTCATCAGCTCCTCACCCACTCAGCGACGAGAATCCCAGAAAAGCTCCCCCCTCGGCGCAGTCGGTCGTGTGAGTGGGTTGTGAATTATTATAAAGGTCCTGTGAAGCGGAAAATAAACCTTCTCTGCGATTAATGGATGAAGACATCGCTTGAGCAGGCGTCCTCGTCGTCGACGTCATCCTAAGATCGGGAGTTGCCTTGGCGTACCCTGAGTAGATGAATGTCTCGTTTGATGCGTATCACTAGCTGTGCGCGACAGAGCGGGTTTCATGAAATGAATACAGATCTCTTGGATTATTCATCGGTCGTTACCCCAGCGTGACTGACTGACGTACACCTTTGCGAAGCACGTAAAAATAGCTTAAATTGTATGTTCCTGGAAAAAAGGTGGTATTTGCGTGACAGACGATTACTCCCCTCGGTTGCTGGGCTTTAATCGCCCTTTTGCACTTAATTTGATGTTCGTTTTGACACAATGTCATGATACTGATAGGCGCTGGGTGTTACAATTCGGTGCTTAGTCGGCAGACAATAGTCGGTATGTGCGATCATTGTTTGAAGATAGTTAGATATTAGATATTTTATGACTGCGGGTGACTTGAAGACATTTTTAGATCGCGAGTCGTCCATAGGTGTAGAATAAAGTTGCTTATTTTGAGTCTGGAGTGGGAGGTTGGATGATTGAAACTGACAAACAGGAGCGCAATTAGTATAGCGTCCAGCTGAGGAGGGTTGAAGTATGTCTGGAACCAGTAACTAATCGAACGTGTTGATGGGGCAACTTTGTGCTGCATACGATCCATGTGCCACCGAATCTGCGTACGTTCAGTAGAGTGGTCAATGAAACTGGAGAGGCATCAGTGCAAATAAAAGGTCTTAATCAATGAAGTTGGTTTTGTGAAAATGTCTTTTTGGCATTATTGGCAGATTAAGAGCAGTCGGCAGTCCTACATGATCTTTAAAAATGGACTTATTCATAAACTTTCATAGAGGTGTATGGAATTGTAGAGGTTTTTATCGCTCGATTTCCATGGAATAAACTTAGAGCAACAGGCTGTTCTTAACCCGTCAAGAATATTTCAAGTTGTATTAGTTCGCGAATTCTGTAATGTCCTTACAACTTATGTCGCGTGCAGATTTAAGCGCCCCTTAAACCTATGTTTGTACCTCCACTGTGATACTGAGCAAAAGACGACGTTTTTTGTTTAGAAAAGGAGAATGTCAAAATATCGCAAACGAAAAATTCGAGTTAGAGAGAAATTCGAGGAACTTAGTTCACTGTATTTGGTGTTCAATAATTTTATTAATTCGAATTCCTACCACGAGCATACCAACCACCATACGCTTCCGCAATCGAAGTACGATTACTACTGTCCTCTCTGAATTACTCAACATTTGGCCACTCTATCTTTTGCCCAAGGCTACAATTTCTGTTTTTATTTTAGTCGATTGAAGAAAAGTGATAATTTTTACTAATCGTGCAATGTTGCTCAATAATTTAATGGACGCCTTACCAAACACCTTTATAAATAGCTCATACATGGGTTTGGAACTGTCTAGTGTGTTGTACTAATTAGTGGTTGGCCAGAGGCTCGTATATTTATACGCTCTGAGTTCAATCCAAGCTACTAGACATGATTGGCGACCGATCTAATGGAAATGCCGATGTTCCTGGTCGCCATATGCCTTCGTGATTTCGTATAGTTTGGGTAACATTCTCAAAGACTGATGCTAGACTTTTAGTTTATATTTTGTTTTCTAAACTGGATTTTATCTTCTTATTCCCCCGTCATCGAGCATAATAGTATTCTGGCATCGCTCTTGGTTTCCTTGCAAAAGCACCATTATAGTCAACCACTGATCATTGCTGGTAAGGGTAGTCTGAGCGGCATTGTATCCAATACTTATGTCTTTGGAGCTTGTGTTCGATGTAGGCATATCGCAGAGCCTCCGGCTTTGTTGCTCTTCGTAGTGTGCGGCAAGCTCCGGTGTGGGTACACTGTCAAAAGCACATAGCGATTCATTTCTCTCTCATTACTGGCACAAGTTTCAAGGCTGTTCTATAAGCTGTTTAAAGACGACAGCAGTGGTCACTTAATTTGTCAACGGCAATTAATAATAATAATATAATATGGGTGGCGTAACAGCCCGTGGAGCCCCAGGGCCTAGCTTTTCAGCAAAAACTCGTATTGTGCGTGATATTGTTCTGTCACGAGTGGAAGGGACCTACAATTTTATGCTGACTCCGAACGGCCAAGTTTGAGAAGCTATTTCTAGACAGGAAATACTCTTTGAGCATTGTCAGTGACTCGAAGGAGATTGGGCCGTGAACATTATTTTTGTCGCTCAGAGCAGGAATCGAACCTACGACGTCGAGACTACGCTTACTGGGTGTGAAACAGCTAGAAACGTGGGTACTGCACAATGCATTTTTGCAAACTTTCCCTCAAACGCATTCCAGTTGTTTCGGGACGGAGGGCGATTCGGCTTAGACAGTGAGCTATGTACTTCCAAACCTGACTTTAGCAAGTATGTGAACTAAGATTATTTACAAAATCAAATAGGCGGCATCTCAATCTAAAAGGGATTTGGGTCTTACTTCTGCAGGAACCATTTGTGTTGTCAGTGATTTTTTTCTTCTTTGCATGTTTTCGAGAAGTTTCTCCATTTCATCAATCGCCACCGTCCTAGAGGAGCGAACTTGGTTTTGTGTATTTGGAGGTGGCTGCTCAGAGCGTCTTTATGCGATCCCAATCAGATTATTATGAGGTGAGTAGGTTTCCACGTCAAACACTGTTCAATCTGTCTTAGCTGGCATGCAACGTCATCTCCAACCTTGAGAGCACCCCAGAGCACAGGCCACTTGTTGAGCTCTCGGAACTCTTCTGTTCCCTGGAGGACGAGTGAAGATTGGGAACTTGGGACGTCAGATTCGATATTCTTCTTCTTCTTCGATTGGCGCTACAGTCCGGGGTGGACCTGGGCCTCAACCAACATGCCTCTCCAGCCAGCACGATCTTTCGCCAGCTGCCTCCAGTTGCGCACACCAAGTTGGTTGAGGTCCTTTTCCACTTGTGTGCGCCATCTAGTGCGAGGACGTCCTCTGTTGCGCTGTCCCAATGGCTCGGTGTCGAAGACTCTTCGGGCCGGAGCTGTGGTGTCCATCCGCTCTACATGACCTAGCCATCTTAAGCGTTGGATCCGAAGACGCTTAACTAGGTGCATGCCGCTGTACAGCCCGTATAGTTCGTGGTTGAACCTTCTCCTCCAAACGCCATCAACGCAAACAGGACCAAAGATCGTACGCAGAACTTTTCTCTCAAAACAACCAAGAGCTTCTTCATCCGCTTTCAATAGCGTCCATGTCTCTGCGCCATAGAGCAGGACTGGGATGATCAGGGTTTTATACAAGCTCAATTTGGTGTTTCGAGAGATGGCTCTGTTACTCAATTGCCTCTTGAGCCCAAAGAAACAGCGATTGGCAAGAGTAATTCTGCGCTTGATCTCGGTACTGGTGTTGTTGTCCCTATTTACTCCGGAGCCTAGGTAGACGAAGTCCTTGACTACCTCAAAGTTTCTGCTGCCCAATATGACGCTCTGTGCGAGACGTCGGTGTTGTGCGTCCTTTCGTGATGACAGCATGTACTTTGTTTTGCCCTGGTTTACCGCTAGACCCATTTTAGCCGCTTCCGCTTCAATGCCAGCAAACGCCTCATTGACGGCTCGCTGTGTTCGTCCAATCACGTCAATGTCGTCCGCGTATGCAAGCAGTTGAACGGACTTTTGGAAGATCGTGCCTCGGGTGTTGACGTTAGAGTTTCGCACGATCTTCTCAAGTATGATGTTAAAGAAGTCACATGACAGCGTGTCGCCTTGCCTAAAACCTTTTTTGACATTGAAGGTCTCGGTGAGTTCGTTACCGACCTTGATGGAGCAGCGAGAGTTCTCCATCGTCATCCTGCACAGCCTGACGAGTTTGGCAGGAATGTCAAAACTAGACATGGCGCTGTATAGCTCGTCTCTATGCACGCTGTCATATGCGGCCTTGAAATCGACAAATAGGTGGTGGGTGTCGATCTGCATCTCTTGAGTCTTTTCCAGGATCTGCCGGAGTGTAAATATTTGGTCTATTGTGGACTTTCCTGGCCTGAAACCGCACTGATAAGGACCTATCAGGTTGTTGACAAAGGGTTTCAGGCGTTCACACAGAACGGCAGAGAGTATTTTATAAGCGATGTTAAGGAGGCTGATCCCTCTATAGTTGGCGCAGTCAAAGGGGTCTCCTTTCTTGTGGACCGGACAAACGACGCTGAGATTCCACTCATCGGGCATGCTTTCCTCCGACCATATCTTACAGATGAGCTGGTGCATGCGCCCAACCAGGTCATCTCCAGCTGCCTTAAACAATTCCGCGGACAATCCGTCCGCTCCAGCAGCTTTGTTCGACTTCAGTCTAGATATCGCTATCTTAACTTCGTCTAAGTCGGGGGGACGGAATTCGTGTTCATCATCGTCCAAATTGAGTGAAACATTCTGCCTGACAGCGGAATTTGTGTCGTCATCGCCGTTTAACAGTCTACAGAAATGATTTTTCCAAATTCTCAGCATCGACTGCGATTCTACTACTAGTTGTCCATTTTCGTCCCTGCAGGCTTCGGTCCGAGGTCTATATCTTCCTGATACTTGTTTTACCTTTTGGTAAAACTTTCGGACCTCCTTCCTGTCGTAACACCTCTCCATCTCCACGACCGCGCGCTTCTCATGCTCTTTCTTTTTCTTTCTGAGAAGCCGGTGCTCTTCCCTTCTCTTCTGTTCGTAGAGCTCACGAACAGCTCTCGTTGTTCGATGCAGCGTTGCCTTGTAGGCCTCCTGCTTGGCTGCATGTACCTGCCTGCACTCGTCGTCAAACCATGGGTTCCTTCTGGGTGGTGTCGTGAAACCCAGCACATCAGTGGCAGCTTCTTTGATGGCTTTTTGACAACGTTTCCATTCTTCTTCTATTGAATGTGCAGGCAGCGTCGAACTTTCAGAGAGTTTCAGGGAGACTCGGTCGGCAAAGTTCCTAGCGGTCGATTGCGATTGTAGCTTTCCGACGTCAAACCGTAGTGTTCTTTCTCGACTCCGTACTTCTCTCGATATCCTCATCCTTACCTTGGCTACAACAAGGAAATGGTCCGAGTCGATGTTGGCTCCTCGGAACGTTCGGACATCGAGAATATTGGAGGAGTGTCTGACGTCGATCGCAACGTGATCAATCTGGTTGACGGTTGATTGATCAGGAGACCGCCAGGTCCCCTTATGGATGTTGAGGTGTGGGAACCGCGTGCTCATCACAGAGAGGTTACGCCCCGAGGCGAAATCTACCAGCCTGAGTCCGTTTCCGGATGTGTTGTCGTGCAGGCTGTGTTTTCCGATGACTCTAGCAAAGATTTCTTCCTTGCCCAGCTGTGCGTTGAAATCTCCTAGAACGATCTTGGTGTCATAGCTGGGGCATCGATCGTATGTTCTTTCTAGGAGATCATAGAAGTCATCCTTGCTATCGTCATCCTTCTCCTCCGTCGGGGCGTGTGCGCAAATCAGGCTGATGTTCCCGAATTTAGCCTTGATGCGGATTGTTATGAGGCGCTCGCTGATATAATCAAAGCTTAAGACTTTTTGCCTAAGTCTGCCTCGAACAACGAATCCGCATCCAAATAAGCGCTGCCTTCCCTCTTTGTAGCAATCACCGTAGTAGATGTCGCAGTTTCTCATCTTCCTTTTGCCCGGCCCATCCCATCGCATCTCCTGGATGGCGGTGACATCTGCTTTGTAGCAGTCTAGGGCCTCCGCGAGTTCATCGGCTGCACGTGGTCTGTTCAGGGACCTCACATTCCACGTGCAGAACCGAAAATCATTGTCCTTTGATCGTTTGCTGGGGTCGTCAACTTTGAATCCGTCCATATCCGAGGCCTGTTGTCGGTTCGTAACCGTTGGTTTTTTTGTGTGGTGAGGGAGTCAACCTCACGCACAACCTACAACTGGTAGGCCAGGCCCATTATTTGACCCTCGGGCAGAGGGGGATCGCTGCATACATTAGTTCACCACCCAACGGTTGTTGTGATGGCTATCCAGGGGCGCCACGAGGAGGCTGTATGTCAACTTGACTTATGCACAAACAGGGATCGCGCTGGCATCCTACCAGGTTGGGTGCAGTCAGCTACTTTGCCCTGTGTACATAAGCCCATGCGATATTCATCTCCCACAAATTCATGCATGTGTGCCCAAATCCCTCCCAAAAACCATGGCAGATCAATGTCAACACAACTCTCGCACTGGCGCGCTCTGAATTTAAATCCCATTGCGGGTTCTTGTCCCATCCTCATCTCGAAATACGCTTCTGGAAGTCTGCTCATGAATCACACATCACACATATGTCTCTCTCTAAAAATGAATACATTCAAAGAATGTGTGTCAATGAATGCCACTAATTCAGGGCCCATAATCGAATGACGGCAGTCTAAAAAAATTAAATCACATCCTGATCATCCCCGTTCCTACTGTGAGCTGAACTGCGTCAATTTGCTTAGATTATGCTGAGCGCTATGGCCAAAGCCCTTGATCCAATTGCCGCTAGTACAACCGACAGCAAGAAAAAACCACCACGAGTACGTGCATTTTTCATTCACTCCCGAGCTCCATGCATTCGGTCGCCGTTTTAAAAATAGCAAGCAGGTTGGTTGGTTGGCTTGCGTTGTCAAGCCTGTTATTCACTTTCCGATTTGATTATTGTTTTGCAACGTTTCCGAAAATCTGTTTACTTTGCGGCGGTCGCTCCATTCGAGCGTACATGTCCAGCGAAGCGCAAGTTTTATTCGCCAATCATTTGTTTTTGCTTTTTCTATCCGCACATAGACAAGGCAATAATTCATAAGCAAATATTTGAGCACATCCTTATTGATTTTGGAAATGCGAAACTTTTATTTGGCTCCATTTGAATAGGTTTCCAGTGCGATGGCGGGAGGTGGAGGTGGTGGTTTTGATGGGGAAATTTATTTGCTTAGCGACTTTTGTTTGAATTGCGGAAAGTTTTTCTTTTTGCTTCTTTATTCATAGACAACTAATCTGGTCGTTTCACTGGGGAATGGGTGACTGGTGGGAGGAGGGATTGATTCGAAATTTGTTTACGGGGAGGGGATTGAATTGGTTAAATAAATCGCACGTGGTGACTTTTTTTTTAGAGCGAATGTGGACAGTGGACAGTCTGTTGGGTGTGGTGCGTATTTTTAATGTTTAAATAAGCGTGTGTATTTTATTTTTTCGAGGGAGCGCTCAGCTTACTTCAATTGTGTTCGTTGAACTTATTCTTCTAGTTCGTTTACTTGAATAGAGGAAAATGAGTCTCGCGCGAATTTCGGCGGATTGTTAATTGTCGCCATGTCATGACATACGTTAAGAAATCCGAAGATATACACCACGGGCAGCGAAACGATGCCAATGTGCTTATGCTGCTGTAGTTACACAAAATCAGAAGTCGCTCGATGCCTATCCACAAAGCACTCAATTTAGTTCAGTGATTCTTCCTGAATTATCCACGTATTCACATGTAGAGTAAGTCGTATCTGTATTGAACTAAATGTGGCATTGTGACCTAGTTCACGTGATTTACTTGGTAGAGCATTTTTTGGACTAGTTTTTTCGTGAAAGATGTCAGTAAAGGTCTAAGGCCTGTGTACGCGTTGATATTTTACTCCAAATTATGTAACTTTGTTTTGGGCGTATTCCACTGTTTCTACTGTTCATTCAATGTGGAGTTCACTGAAGATCAATCAGTTGAATTGGAGCTCATTCCCTTCTTGGGTAGGTAGGTAGTTTTAAGCGATATTGCACGAGGAACAAAAATGACCACACAATCGACTGAAACAGCAAAACAGAACTGACATCTTAAATAACAGAGAGTGGTCAACAACCGTGACAATCTGAGAGGACATGCTACAGCAATCGTCTTTGCCTCCAACAGTTATGGCCTGCTGACGTTATGGTGTTGGCTTACTTAGACTAACGTGTAGGTTAATGTTAGGCCTTTCTTGGCTTAAACTGTAGTCAGACTTTCCTTGTTCCCAGTCCAATTTGGACTGAGCTTGGATTTAACTCCAACATTACAAAGAACTGCCTTTATTCATTGGTGGAGCTCGGCATTCGTAGTACAATTGGACACACTCGTTACTGAGTCTTCTGTTAACCTATCCTATCCCTCTATTACCATGAAGACTTACTTAAGCCAGCAACAAAATTGCTTGGAATACGTATAGAACTGCAAATGAGTGTCGACGCCTGATTTTAGACGGACTTATAGCAAAAACAAGAAGTCCACCTATGAGAGCGTCCATAGAGAAGAGCAATAGAGCGCCATTACATGTTTCGTGCGGTTTGCTAATAGATGGCGTTACTTGTACTATTCCATCGGAACATGCGTTGGAAAGCTACTGTAATTGTAAAAATTCACATCTTCAGATGGGCAATCATTTGAATGATACTATTGTACAACATCTTAAAGAAAAAAACAACTTGCATAAGAGAAAAACAGCATGAACTAAATACTTTATAGACCCAATACTTGTCAAGTTGAGTAGAATGACGATGGACAGTTGTCGGTCCTGAATTCCAATGTCAGGAAACGCCTTAGGCAAAACGATGCGCTGTCATGCAACGTTGAAAAAGCTTATCAACCAACTTAGTATAAATCGTAATACAACTCACTCATTCAATAACTTGCCAAACACTGTTTCTTTGTCCTCAGGTGCTCATTGGTAAAACAGTCTTGTATAGAATGTCCAAACGGATGTTATACAGGACATTCATATTCCGCGGTCTGATGTAAGATGCAGAGCAATATCAAAGTCAACCACTTGGCCAATTAGAGTGAAATGTCTTTCTCTTGATCTTTGGTTCGCATTAATCGCAATTGAACATGAGTTATATTGGCGGCACAGTACACTACACTGCTAACTACACAGTACTTATATGAGGTCAAGAATGCGTATACGCATACGAGTCTATTGTCCAACACACAGGGGCAACTGGGTCAGACCGAAATATCTTGGAGTCTGAACTAGTTGCCAAACACAAGAAAAAACGTTTAAGTCATAGATAAGTCAACAATTTCTTTAGGAATGAACAGGAAGCCACCAGCAAGATGCACATGCATTGTGCAGCTCGACAGCTATGCTGCGGCTCCATTAAATGTAGTTGTTCGTTTGCCGAAATTGTTTACGACTCAATGTATTTGTGACAGATCAAGAACTCAGACAGTGCCAACAATCAGACTTGGTCAATCCATCTTCGTTTCCTTCATCAGCTCAATCTCCACTTGGCCTCTGTGAAGACATTTCAAGCGTGTTTCATAAGAGCCCTCTCGATGATGCGACATCGTCATCAACAAATTAAAAAAGAAATGTCATCTTCACTGGCACCATTACAGAGTTTTTAATCACGATCGTCTGAAACTCGATAAAATAAATATCCTTACCAAAGTTCCCCACACAATGGGATCATAGACCGGTTTCCATCTGCAGTCCAAAATACGCACATAATTTTTTCTATAAAATCCAGCTCCACAGGCCATGATGCCTGTGACCGAAAGACACTTAACTCCTTGACACTTAGGTCCTTGGCTCCATGCGCCAATGAGAACATGATTGTCTGTAGACTGTGGCTGGAATGTGTGTGATGCGAGAAGGCCTGTGTAGAGGAAGGAAACGTCCTTAGCGAAAATGTCTGAAGCTCATTGGTGGACTCAGGGAAGTTATTCCTAACAATTCCTCGATGCTTATTTTGTCCATGTCTGTTTTTGGCCATTGCCAACTCAGATTTTTTTTAGTGATCAGCTTAAAGCTTGTAATTTAATGACAGTGATAACGCATACAGCATACAGCTACAGTAGAAATTGGAGCCATCGTGTATACCAGATCTAACAGAATCGACTAGATTGGTAATGCGTAAAAGGAAGTCATCAATGGCGTCCACTGTTCCCGGTTATTTTAGCATTTATGTATGAAGCGATGATTGGCATACTTTCAGGCGCCATAAATAATCCCTTCATAGTTGGCTCAATGAAAACGGCTCACCCATCCCTCAACGATGCTTAAACGCAAATGAAAATATTTGCCCTGATTACAGGCAACAAATTTGCGTGTCCATCGAACCAGTGGCTCATAAAAGTTCCTCAATTTGATTGCGAATATACAATTACCCCAGACGATAATTCACTTAGTTTAACGTCGCCTTTTACTGCTGATTGTTACATAACTCGTTCGGAGTTGATTTGAATTTATTCTCTCCCATCAATCTGTCCATATGTCCGTGGGACATAAAACAAAACAGTGCCACCAGCAACGTCAGGCAACTATAAAATTGCTAAATTGTAAGCTCATTCATTCGCATCCTGGATGGCTGTTTAATTGAAAGCGAAACTCTATCAAAACGACGAACCACAATGGAACCCCGAGTCAAGGAGAACCATTTCGAATTTTACTGGTTCAAAGGTAATTAAACTTTATTGCATCTCTGGAGAACATTGTAAACTATGTCATCCTTAGAGCGTCGCAAACATAAAATCGGTTGCCAGCCCATGAACTCAGACAATCATTGCTTTTGACGTTACAAGCGAGGGGGAGAAGTGCTCTACGCAGTGCTCAGTGAGATGTACGTAAATGTGCAGGTTAATTATTTTTTGCTACCTTAATGAGTTCTTGTAGCCTTGGCTGGGGAGTGAGATTATGTGCAGGAAAGGGTAGCTTCCCCTAACGAGCTGTTATTTCTTCCGATTGGTTGATTGAATTTCTACCGGAAACAGGGGTGCATTGTTCAGTTGTCTGCTTTCAAGGGAAACCCACCTTAGTCCAGGGCGGTGACCTCATTTGATCTCCACTACCTTCGCGTCTCGAAGAAGTTCCAACAAAATTTGATTAAGTGAACAGTGCACAGTGGAGGGATGGTGTCCTTCGAAAGACGATGACCATTTGATCTCCCGATCCATTTGATTGATACCCGATACATGTCCAAATCCAATTTCCACTGTCTGCTACAGTAAACAAGCCCGACAATCAACCATCCGACTGGGGCACGTCGAGGCGCACAAACGTCCATCATTTGAATAATTCGGTCTCGATAATAAAAACAAATCACAAACAGGGCGGGCCTTAAAGTTGCAAATTGTATTTTCAAATACTCCCCAAACCTCCATGGCGGCCCATAAAAGAGGTTCAACTTTATTCGACGCAGTTCTTCATCGAGGAACTTGCCGCAATCTAGTCCTTGATGTGCCACCCACCTCCCAGCGAAAATGGATATCTCTCCCCGTCGAATGGCGGCGTGTATCCTTGGGGCGCTTATGTGAGTGAATTTGGGTTTTCGCATTTTCGCGGTGAATACGCCTCATATGGTCCTCGGGCAATTTGTCATGCCGCCACAATCCTCCGGAAACTTTCACCAGTTGTCATTCGGCGGATCCCCTGCCAGACTCTATGTGTGGTTTTCTTTTTCATTTCCTATGGATCCCGACCCCTGCCTCGGGAGGGGAACTTTAATTAAACTTCTAACAAGACATGTGGGGCGCCTCGTCCACCCCATCACGGCAAGCTCTCAATTAGCGCATGGCGAGATGCGAACAAGTGGCCACATCACTCATTCATAGTGCGCCGAGCAGCAGTGATGGGCGGGTACAGTAAGTAGATTATGTGTCAGAGGTCCTTGGGACAAGGTCAAAAGGTTGCCAGCCTCGCATTTTGCACACTTCTGCAGCTCGCTCTCAAGTGGCTCTGTGTGTGAACTTGGGAGGGGGCGTGAGTGTGCAGCAAAAACGGAAGCACGATTCGGCATGAAGGCCAACACAAAGCGTTCCATTGAGTTCAATTAGAAGCAAGCGCAGTGCATTTGCAGCCACTTGAACGTGACACATTCCACCATGGCCGGTGTCTCAGACGACTTTCTCGCTTTGAATGCACAGGGATTTGGGGTTGTCACAGAGGATATTGCAAGGAGCAGCTGCACTTTGCTGGAGATAGGGACTAGATGGTAATGCGTCCGGATAGATGGGTTCACAATGAATGTGCCCCTGACAATGTAGCGGATTTGAATGGGGCCATTCATCATTTGGTCAGTGGCAGTTGAGAGGTACTTTCGAAAGCTGAAGTGGAATTTAGTTCTGTCGCACAGGGTGGCCGTGCAGGCGCCTTTTCTTGATTTAAAGACGAACATGAACAGACAGATCTGTTTTTAAACGTGACTTCGGATGGATGGTGCACATAATTGCTTTTGCTGACTAGCTGAAATGGAAAAAAAATCGTATGAAGCCGTGTGAACAATTATATCCATCCTGTGAAAGCCATCCTCTTCACATTCCATTTCTATGAAGAATTGACATTCTATTTACCTGACAAAACAGCCAGCTGAATAGCTTAGTCCAGTCTTCGACAACTTGGTGAAGTAATCAAAGTGGAAATTCGAGTCTATTTTTCGCAGTGAATTACTTTAGTCACCAAAATCCAAGAATTGTGGAAGAGTCACGGCTAAGTATGCCAGAAAAAAACCAGCAACGTGTGCCGAATTATAAGAATAGTCATCCGCTTTACATTTCATTCATCATCGCTGACACATTTTGACAGGTTTCTGAATAGCTTAGTCAAGACTTCGACGACTTGGTGAACTCTTTACAATTAAAATGTTGATCTATTTTACAATGACGGACATGAACCGACATATGTGAGGAAGTGATCACGGGTAAATAGTTCATATAATTTCTTTTGCTGAATAGCTGAATTGAAAAAAAATTAACACGAAGCCGTGTAAACAATGACTACTTGAAAGAAAAGCCACCCACTTCACATTTAATGTTCATAGACACATAGTGACAGTTTGCTGAATAGCTTAGTTAAGCCTTTGACAACATGGTGAATTCTTCACAATGGAAATGTGGGTCTAATTATAGCAACGAACTATTTCAGTTCATTAAAATTCCAGAAATTTGAAATAATCACTTCTAAGTTGAATTCGCTGTATCGCTGAATATGTCAAAAGGCAGGCACTCAACCAACTGCGCCATCCTGCGGCTTATGCCAGCAAAATTCGTACAAATTTTATTTGCGTACGTTGCAATGAGATTTTAGGAAACTTTCGACGGAAATTTTCTTCAATTTGTTTCATCACTGACATGCTCAATTAGCTGAATTGAAATGTTTTTAGTCCCCAGTAGTTGAATTCACTCATTTTCAGAGCGGAATCAAGTTGATTTCATTGCTTCCAGGAAATTGAGCTCAAAATTTCATCCAAGGACGACGATTCGGTGCAGCAAGTGTATCCCAATGAAAGAGTTCAAATGAGTAAACCTGCATGCCATGAACGTATGAATGCGGAATAAAAATTCACAAAATTCTCAGAGTGCATATAAAGCAAGACTCCGTTCATCACTTCCCATCGACATGCTAAAGGTCTAGCACCCCTTTCCGTAAAGGTCGCAATTGCTTATTTATACCCGCCGTGGGATCATATTTTCCAAGTTCACATCATTTCAATGCCACCCTGCTGGGACTGCTCGTAGATGTGCAACCCACTGCCGTTTCTATCTTTTCATTTGGATATCCGGTTTTCCCTTGCCGCTTTCCTCGATTTCGAGCATAATAGAGTACCCCAACTGAATCCCCGACACTGGGTCGCTGCGTTTTTTTCTTGTCTTTTTGCCTTTTGTTTTTGAACTTTTAAGTGGATAGCGGAAACGGAACTGTTGAATGTTCAACAAAAAAAAAAAAAAAAATTCAAAAACCAGCTTCCCGTGCTGTGAGTTAATTTCTTAATGGCCAAGTAAATAATGATCCAGTGGACTTAAAGTGCCACGCAACCGTTCGCTTGCTGGCTCATAACTCAGTTGCCTGTCATGTTTAAGTTGAACCGGGATGGGGGCTTTTTTTGTTTTATTTCGTAACAATGCGGATATGCAAGCAACTGGAATGGCCCCCAAGGTCGCAGCCGAAGACACCGCACCGAGCATCCTCATTGTGGAACCTGCAGGTGCACCCTGCAACCGCAGGGTTTTGTGCTGCTTAAATCTGTTGTAGTTGCATGCTGAATAAGTACGGGTATGAATTAATGACATGCCGTGCTCAATTACCATTAAAATGTTGTTCTTTTATTTTTTCGAAAACTATTTTAGAGCTCTCCCTGTGGCATTGGTGAACCGCAGGTGGTGCGAGTTTGGGTGAGAATGTTTTTTTTTTTTGAGAGGACTTGGTGAAATATGGTAGATGGTTGGATTTGCTTGCCTGTTGCCGAAGAAATTGCTTTTTCCCACACCACAGCAACCGCTGAGCGATGGGGCTTTGTGCTGTTCTTCAACTTGGGAGAAGGATTTGTACGGGAACAAATGGTTTCTGGCTGCACATTTCGTTGAATCTGAATTGGATGAGGAATAGGTGCACGTAGATGCGGAGAAGAATGATGGGACATGTCCGAAGTTTTGCTGCAGTCCTCTCCGGTGGCCGGTCGCAGGTGGTGGTACGGTTTAGGAATTCACTTCAACTTTGAATGTGACTTTCAGATCCTCCCACGGGGCATGACGATATCCCTGCCTGTCACTATCAATCCGAACGAACTCGAGCTTCATCGATGTTTGGACGCATATTGTTTTTGTTCGTCGATAAGACAATGTTACAAATAAAAGCACAACAGGCCGCACAAGTAGCCACCTCTGTCAATCTAACTCAACCCAGTGATACACATGCCGGACCTGGAAACGACCTTGTTGTCAGGGAAGATAAAACCATTATCAACGGAAGAAAATTCCAGGAAATCAACACTCCATTTTAAGGAGCTTGTCAACAGCTTAATTTCTTTTGAAACAAAATGTGCTTCAATCTCCCTCCTCGCCTACGCCACGGCCTACATTATAGAACAGCATCTTTCGGGAACTCTCCCCAACGGAAGGGAAGGGAATCCGCAAAAACTGAATCAAGAAGTTTCCCGTCCCACCACGCTGTCCAAGGCCAGACGCAGCCACTTGGATACAGGAGATAGGCAACCGTTTCAAATAGCTTTTGTCCAAGTTCAAATGAACGTCAGTCATAACTCACCAGAAAATAAGTGCAAACATCAGCGCCGTCCTGTCAGCACTCTGTGAAAACTCATTCAACCGACACTCATTGGTAGCTTCGGCTTCTGTGGTGTGCCGGGTCAACCGGCCATTGCCATTGTCTTGTGAATCCAAATCTCATCGAAATAGTCTAGACTTGGGTGAATTGACGAGGAGAAATGAATTTGCCTCTAATCAGATCGTCGGAACTTTCAGATCCGCTGAAGGGAAATACAGATATGAACACATTGTGATCTGCGTTGAGAGACGCCATGCATGTTCCTCGCACCGAGGCGCAGCGGGACAATGCCGAGGATACAATAGAGTCCCTCATACAGTCACTTTCTAGACCCAGATCTTACGTTTCCGCCCCAGATACCCGCTCGGGTTGTATTGTTATTCATAGATACTCGTCAGAAAAGTGAAAAGTTCAGCCACTCAATCACATTGTTCTGTTTTGCAAAAGTGTGAGGCAGATATCCTGTGAGGAGGAAGCACTGATACGAAGTGGCCATCACAATGGCACGGCACCCAGCTCCAAGTTTGTTTGGATGGCTGATTAAATACTCGTGCGATGCCGACTCTTTTCTCCGGTAGGGTGATTTCAGAACATAGAGCATTGTAGCTTTGTGAGTACGAGTGTCCTTGTTGGTCTCGTTTATTTTTCAAAGTGAAAAATATTAATTTACTGGAAATGGAAAGAGAAAACAAGAGCGCCACCATTAAATGCTGCGACGACGGAACTTGAAAGACGAAACTTGAAGATATTTTAGTCAAACTTTTCAGTCCTTGCTGCACGCGTAATGATTGACGATTTTTTTTTTTTCGCCTGAGATGTACATCACATGAAGGATGTCATTGTGACGTCTCTGGATAGCGGCCTCCGTTTTATATGAGATCATTGCATGGTGACTAAGTTGGGCATCTCTTGGCACTTTTATTAAACTGCAGCTACAGTTGGCGGATTTTGTATTAGTTCCCATAAAACAGTCGTCTTTAGACTATATACTTTTGAGCTCGAGCAATTGACGACAGACGATTTGGTGAACAAATTTGAAATGCACTTCCAAGAGCGTTGATCTTTAGATTCATTTGATAAACACTTTTGATACATTTCGGCTCAACCGTAATGATTGTAAGCTGGCATAACACATGTTGTGTAAGTACGCATACACCCAAGTAACTACTTCGACTAGTATCGTTAAGTTTCGTTAAGTTTTGTTGAGTCTCGTTAAGTTTCGTTCAGTTTTGATAACCGATGTGGGAATAAAAAATCAATCACTATCAGAATTGAATTTCACAAAAGTTTCCTCTTCATGTCCATCTTCCTCTGGCCGCACCCAGCAAGCCTACACAGCCTTCTCTACTTGTGTGCGGCAGCTCGTTAGAGGACGCTCTACGTATAGAATAGAAGACTCATCCGCTTTCAATAGTGCCCATTACTCTGCTCCATAGACTACGACAGGGATGATCAGGGCGTCATATATAGTCAGCTTGGTGTTTCGAGAGATGTCTCTGCTACTCAATTGCCTCTTGAGTCTAAAAAGACAGCGATGCGCCAGATTACTGCAGAGCCAAGGTAGACGAAATCCTTGACTACCTCAAAGTTGCTGCTGCCCATTATGACGCTCTACCCGGACGTCGATGTTGTCCTGCTTGAAATCTAGACCTATTATGTTCGTTCAACCACGTCAATGTCGCCGCGTAAGCAAGCAGTTGAACCGACTTTTAAAAGATCGTGACTCTGGTGTTGACGTTTGCTTCGCATGACCTTCTAAAGTATGATGTTGAATAATTAACATAACATCGTGTCGAATTGTGTTAACCTCCTTTGGCATCGAAGGTCTCGGTGAGTTCGTACCTCGATGGAGCAGCGAGAATTCTCTATCGTCACACTGCACAACCTGATGAGTTTGACAGGAATGTCAAAACCAGACATGACGTAGTATAGCTCATCCCTATGATGAAAACCTGTTTCATATGCGGTCTTGAGTCTTTTCCAGGATCTGCTGCAGTGTGAAGATACGGTCGATGATGGACTTCCTCGTCTTAAAACTGCACTGAAAGAGACCAACCAGATTATTGACGAATGACCTTAGATGTTCACTCAAAGCGGCAGAGAGGAACTTCTACACGATGTTAAGGCGACTGATCCCTCGATAGTTGGCGCAGTAAAAAAGGTCTCCTTTCTCATCGAGCTCGCGTAAATTTCCATACGACCTTAAGTTTAACGATGTTTCTGAGCACTATCCATTCGGTTCTGATATTTAATAAAGATAGTCAAAACTTGACTGAGCTTAATCGGCAGCATTAATAACTTCTCAAGTCTGACCCATCAACCAACGGAACCTAGTTGCCTTTCCGGTATACTTACAGCGGATTGCACGGCGTCAACACACATTCTGTGGTCCCACTGAGTGGAAGCTATGAGAAAAAACCAGGAATATCAAAACCAAAGGGTTATCAAAGAAAACACTAAAGTTTTCCAGCGTGCGACATTTGGCGACAAACTGATCGTAGTAGCCTTATGTTACTAATGTCTCAAACCATTCACTCATTGATTGTAGTAGACTCTGAATCTTATCTGCCAGCAAATAGACACCTGGATGCGAACTGGACAGTCGAGTATTCTCGTTATCAATTTGGACTCCATAGTCAAGTCATACCTTATCAAAAAAATCGTAATCGAGACCACAGAATAGGACCATGCCCGAAGCAACACCCAATCTGTAATCAATCCTTTTCCTAATGGTGCTGAAAAAAAACCCATTTTTTCACCGATTATTCGTCCCACCACCACAAAATCCCCATTATTCCTATTAACGATCCCACCCCAACAGCTGCCACAGTCTATTAAAAATCCCTCACTTTAGGATATCTACCGAATCTGGCAACAAAAACACAGCAACACTCACTATTTTTGTGGCACCGCCCGGCTCACCGCCTCCTCTTAAGCACTCCGCAACCAGTCAGTCATTAGCGTCATAAACAAAAACCAACCGCACACAAAATAAAAATGACCATGAAAGCTGAAGGACACGTCCAACCGTTCCACGTTTGATAAGGGTTGCGTCGTGTCATTTATGTGAGCGGCCATAAACACGGCAAAACTGAAACATGTGTTCCGTCTTTGTACCGACTTTGATGGCAATCCAATTCGACTCGTTTGATTTACCATCCCGACAACTCCTCATTAAGTGTGTTTATCTATTCAATTTCGGACAAATAGATACACGATACGCAGTCTATTGTTGGGCCATCACTCCAAGCGAATAGATAACTTTTCTTGCTTTGTTTTGTTTCGCCGCCCCTTGCTTCCATTTCAGCACGGAACACCGGGGTAGGAAGTAAAGTTTGGGAATACGAGCAAAAACTTCGATTATCTGCTGGCAGAAGAGTATTTATAGCCTGTTCCATGTTCGCTCTGAGGGGGTGTAAATGAACGTTTTTGCGCTTGTGTCTCGGCGTCGGTGTGGATTGCACAGATTATTGGGGCGCTGGTGGTGCGCTGGTGGAGTGGTGAAAACCCATAAATCGGCTTCGTATCGGAATGTCAGAGTGAGATTGCAAAATATTAGGAATAGTGTCAGCGTCAGAATGTTATGAATTTCGAGCTGAGGTGCGAACACTGGCGGCACTGTGGTGGATGTACATACGCCCATGAGGCGCGCGTGAGAGAAATCATGTTCATTTGGGGCCATGTCACTCACAAGTGCCTGCTGGTGACAGGGTTGCGTCAAATCTTGTCAGACGGGCTGGGTGATGACACACACGGGTGTCATGGGTGAGCCTGTTGATGGACGGCTGTGTTTAAGGGATATTTCTGTTCTCAACTGCATTGCATTCGATTTCTGGGACTGGAGTGGAGTTACTTTAGATGCCACAGATGGAAATTGTTTGATTTGCAAAATGTCAATGTTGCCTTATTTTGTTTCGGGGCATGGTCTAATTGGGTCTTGGCATGTGTATGGGCTTGTAGTAAAACTCATTCCCTCGAATTGAAGGCAGGTCTTGATGGAGCCCAGGATAAACCATTAGTAAGAACTGCAGCTGTTAAAATGATTGATCGGGGACCAGCAGCAAACCGCCACATTACCTGTTCGTCTTGAAATATGAACTGCATCCGCAATCCAAAGCCATATCCATCATCTCATCCCACACTCCCTTAGGCCTCTCATCAGCCATGCATCATCGGAGCTTCCCTCATTATTCACTCCGAAGCGCATTCATCCTTAAACGTCAATTTGCACACATGACGCCACCTTAACCCGACCGTGCATCAGATATCCCATTTAACCGTCCACAGCACTCACTCACCGAGTGAAGGGCATCAGCCACCCGGCCCTTCACCGAACCTTGAGAAGTGGTCTGCCGTGTCGTCAGCAAAGTCCCATCAAACTAATGTAAACTCATTCGTCTCGGGCTCACAGGCCGGGGCTATCTGCAAACAGCGTGTTTTTGAACCTCGTTCGCCCGGAGTCATCTGCAAATTGCAGATGCCACTGTGCGAGTGCCTAGTTGTTCTCGACCACCCGACGGCATGCATGCAGCCAAGCAATTATCGACGTCCTCGGTCTTTGGCTAATTGGATACCCTCGCTCCCAGAGGATGGCGCGCTCTTCAGCTTAGCTACTCACCGTGGCATCATGGAAGATTTATGAATGCCAGCTGGGGTGGGGCGAGTGCAATTAAATTTCCACAAAATATGCCATTTTCACTCGCAAGGAGGGGGAGCACCATCGCACATCGATCATCCGTCCACGTGAGAGAACATCCGCGTCTCAAATGTGCCAAGCACGGACCACTTGTGAAGGGCAGGAAATAAGACACGAGCACCAAAATGCAAAGGACCAACCCACCGCTCAAACGGTATCGCAAACAACTTGCCCCGTGAAATTAGCCACTTTGCCAGGAAACACCGAAAAGAGCAAAACGCTGAGTGACTCTCGACCGGAAGAAGGTAAAGGCTGCGCCTTTGCCGCCACAGTTTGTCAGCTGCGCCCCGCGGTCTTTGATGGATCGAGGTGGAAATGAGGACGTCTGTGACCCAGAAATGGAAAAAAGTTGTTTACATATTTCATCTCGCCTTTCGCCGGGCGCCAGTGCCTAGAGTTGTGTGTGATTAAAGTTTTATCCAAGATCCCCTTTGGCGGTGTGATGCAGCAAAGCGAATGCGTTGGAAGGATGTTTTCGGTTCTCTTTTGCTTGCTTTTTCTGTTCATCATGTCGTGCTGTCAGCGGATGCAGGGGTCCATCGTTTGTTTGCAATTTTCAGCTGAAGGAGTTTAAAACATACGCATGTTTGACTTTGTGTGGGAGGGTGCTCGGGGGTAGTATATGCAGCGGCAGCCTGACTGGCGACCCAGTTGTATGGGGGCTTGGGAGTGATTTGCTGAAATTTTTGAAAGTGTGCGCTTAAAGACTGCTAAAACGTCAGCTTTTGTGGGAGCCTCGAATAAATATACAAAAAGATGAGGCCACTACGATATGCAGCTTGAGGTGGAATCATTCAGCTTCCAATTAATTTGCATAAAGTGCACAGCGCACGGACAACAATGCTGCAACAAGTGGGGTTTAAAATCCGAGCCTCCTAGTTCGAGAAGGGGAGTAAGACAGAGCCTCCTGTAGAAAGGCCAAGCTATCGTGGACTCAAGGCACCAACTGTGCCGAAGTCAGCGGTGGAAGAAAGTGATTGCTCATACTCAGACCCTGCATGTGCTGTCGGTCTAAAAAGTAAGAATTTAAAATGCCAAATATGAGAAGAGTAAACGTTTTTGTGGCAAAACGAAGCGACTTGCTGTTGTAATGGGGGTAATAGCATCGATGGTACACTTACTTCTCATTGTGGTGGCAGAGGGGAAAGACCACACAACAGCCTTATTTCATTCTTGACTAGAAGCCTCATGACCAACAGCCACCAATGCTTGACAAAAATGGTGGAAAATTTGTTGTCGTGAGTGCTTTTGTCTTGTTTTCGCGAATAGTATGATTAGTCAGTCTCGTGACTGCACGAGAAACAGAAAGTTTGTTTGGACCAGCAGATGCGTAGGCAATTTGCCGCTGGCCTGTTTATTAGAAGAAGTACACTTTTTTCTGTCATTATGTGAAGATGGAGTTAAAGAAGCACAGGAGATGTGTAATAGTTTCAGTTCCCAGTCAGTTTCAGTTCCTCTTCATTGTAGGCCTGCCAAGTTCGATGACAACCAGTGGCCATGGTCTTCTGAGATGTTTGCGGGAGATACTGTTTTTTTTCTCATAACTATATGCAGCTCGTGCGTAAAGAAAAATGAGCCGGAAAACAGCATCCGCTGAGGGCTACTTTTCTGTCGGTGTGGAATGCACACAAATACTCATCCACTTCCTGCACTCTTACTTCACTCTCCACGCGGAACTGTCGGTAGTTATACCTTGGCACAGCTGATTTGATTTCGTTTCCATCTTCCCTTTTGAGCCTCTTCAGATCATTCTGCAGGCTCATTAAATCAGTCAACTGTCTAGGAGCTCAGGAGCTTGGTAAATTCATTTTCCTTCAAGATTGTGTCTTCCTCTTCGTCCGCACATTCAGAAGAGAAAGTGAGCTACAATGTACAAACCCTTGGTTGAATTTTCGATAGTCCCTGTGACGCTACAGGCTCAGCGTAAGTCTCGGGCTCTCGACGCAAAGCCATCAATTTGTATATACATAGATCGAAAAAGTAACAATAAGCTGGAAAGAGCATTCCGTACGCTTGTAGTGGGGCTGAAAGCCAATTTTCAAAAGAAAATTGGAGGGCAAACTGATGATTCCTGCACTTCGCTGGCTGAGATGACCAATCGTTTTTGGAAATAGTTTGTGCAACGAAAACAGTGCGTCGGTTTTCAAGCGAGTTTATCAACTTGCTGTATACATATTTGTGTCTGCTATCAGTGCTCGGTTTCCCCAAAAGGATGACCGGGTAGAAACGACAATTCTTCGAATTTTTATGTTTCATCAGTAGTCATAGTTAACCAAGTCATCCATCTGTCAAAATGTTCAGTATATATTGCTTTGCCGAACGTTGTATAAATACTCATTTAAAACTTAAGCCTAACAGAGATTGGTGTCTCAGTCAAGAAAGCAGCGAAAACGGGTTACGCCAAGTGCTTGGTCAATTCGTCTAGCCTATAAAATATTGCATTATTCATTGAAATTTGTAACGATTGCTTGAAACAGTGCCGATGAAGCCGAGGCGGCCGTTTGAACAATTGCCCTTCTGTATGCATAGTGACATGAATGTAGCTTCAAAAAATAGACAGAAAAGTTTAAATTGCATTTCCTATCTATTTGTCTGATCCCCCTGTAATTTGTAATCTTTAGCAGATGTGTGTCTCATCTTAAGCAGAAGAGCTTGACTTCAAATCTTGCCTTCACCAGCATTGTGTCGGTAGTTATTCATCGGGAGTGACTGGACAAATGGTTTACCTTCTGCTCGACATGAGAGAGAAAACACTGGTTCGCAAGTATTCATGGAATCCAGGCTATTTCCAGTTCTCTTGCAACTGTTGGAGTGTCAGAGTAAACTTGTACCATGATGGAGTCAACACCCTCTGGTTGTGTTCTGTTTTTTTTTTTCAATTTTTACACAGGAAATGAAATAGAGAACAGTGAGCATTGATTTGTGACAAATTCAGCATTTTCTCTCATTTCCTCCATTCCTTGAATAATCATGAATTCGAAGAATGGTTGTTAAAAGTTTGTCTTGCCGTTGCGATCGTACCGATTTAAATGATTTTTCTCAGAGGATCAATGTGATTTCGGCATGAGTTTTCTTCCCCAGCAACGTAGCAGGAAATGTTATTCTTTGGAGCAATTCTCAGGAACTTAAGGCTCCAATTATCGAAACAAGAAGTTCGTACGAACGAAATTCTTTCGATTTTTTTCGGGTTCATTGGAAAATCGTATTGATCTGTTTTTGTTTTAATGTAAATCGACTTCTTAATGAGCTTGTATCTCGAAAACACAATCTTATGATGTCCTCTTTCAATTTCAGATAAGTTCCGGTAATAACCTATTGGATGACAGGTAAGGCATTTGAATGTTTTTATTAAGTGCTCAGAGTTGGAACTCTTGTTAACAATTTGATTTTGAAAGGTCTACAATGAGCCAAAAAGCATAAAAGTTAATCTTGGACACATACATAGTATATAGCTTATTTGAAAAGGAATATGATGTATTAATTCCTTTAACTTAGTTAGTGACACGTGGTATTCAATCTATTCAAGATGTGGTGGCAGCTGCAGATGGAATCAATTAAAATATCTCTTGCAGCAGTCAGTACAATCTATTGACAGTCAATATATGTCAACCATCATGCGAGTGAACATCGGTGATTGGCAGGTGTTTCTGCCGCAGGATATTAGATTACTAATTCAATTAAATTGCACCCAGCATGACTGACACTTGTTGCGTGAATATTTTAGTTCTGCAGTGATACTTTCTGTATGGAACTTTCAAATACCGGATATGCCTTTATTCTCACTAGAGACAAGATATTCTAGTTGACCATCATCATCATCTACATTGAGCCTCATAATCCACTAAAAGAGTCGCGGGACAAGAGTACACACGAGAGATATCCACACCACTCGATCCCCCGCCGTAGACTGTACCTCATCAGAGCTTTGTACTTGGGTTAGTGCATTCGTCCTGAGTCTGTCAAGCAGTTGCCTATCTGATGGAAACGCTTTCACAGCACGCATTGGAACCCGCAATGGTAAAGAAATTAGTGTGGCGTGACTCAACCATCATCATTTAGGTTTTAGGCAAGGCGACACGCTGGCATGTGACTTCTTTAACATTATACTTGAGAAGATCGTGCGAAACTCAAACGTAAACACCCGAGGCACGATCTTCCAAAAGTCCGTTCAACTGCTTGCTTACGCGGACGATATTGACGTGATTGGACGAACACAGCGAGCCGTCAATGAGGCGTTTGCTGGCATTGAAGCCGAAGCGGCTAAACTCGGTCTGGCGGTGAATGAGGGCAAAACAAAGTACATGTTGTCATCACGGAAGGACGCACAATATCGACGTCTCGGACAGAGCGTCATATTGGGCAGCAGAAACTTTGAGGTACTCAAGAACTTCGTCTACCTAGGCTCCGGAGTAAATAGGGACAACAACACCAGTACCGAGATCAAGCGCAGAATTACTCTTGCCAATCGCTTTTTCTTTGGGCTCAAGAGGCAATTGAATAACAGAGACATCTCTCGAAACACCAAATTGAGCTTGTATAAGACCCTGATCATCCCAGTCCTGCTCTATGGTGCAGAGACATGGACGCTTTTGAAAGCGGATGAAGAAGCTCTTGGTTGTTTTGAGAGAAAAGTTCTGCGTACGATCTTTGGTCCTGTTTCCGTTGATGGCGTTTGGAGGAGAAGGTTCAACCACGAACTATACGGGCTGTACAGCGACAGCGACATGCACCTAGTTGAGCGTCTTCGGATCCAACGCTTAAGATGGCTAGGTCATGTAGAGCGAATGGACACCACAGCTCCGGCCCGAAGAGTCTTCGACACCGAGCCATTGGGACAGCGCAACAGAGGACGTCCTCGCACAAGATGGCGCACACAAGTGGAAAAGGACCTCAACCAACTTGGTGTGCGCAACTGGAGGCAGCTGGCGAAAGATCGTGCTGGCTGGAGAGGCATGTTGGTTGAGGCCCAGGTCCACCCCGGACTTTAGCGCCAATCAAAGAAGAAGAAGACTCAACCATCGAAGCGTAACCACTTACGTTCAAGGAAGTGCTGCTACGAGTTCCTCGCGTACCTAGCCATGATTCTCAGCCTATGAGGACTTCAACTGTGCCAAGACGAATAGTCTGGGAGTTTCTGGGAGTTTTCTTACTCCTTCTAGCCACTTTACAGTATGATCGCCATATGTTCCAAAGCGAGCCACAAAGCAATACACAACTTCAGAGGTGATATGTACTTCTTACGAAATTGACGAAACATCACATATCTTTTGAACGTTCAACTGTGGTTCCTTAGTATACTCATTCTTTGAACTTTCTAATCGGTGCGCGCTGTACAAAAAAAATTTAGGACCAAGAGAAGTAGACGCTTCGATGAATGTGTGCGACAGCAAGTGTTACCGCTTATTCCAAGAAGGAAGAACATCTTTATGTATTCCTGTCAGAACTAGGCCGTAGATGATTATTATTTTGTGGAGAGAGTTATCAATACAAAGCGCTGCATCCTTGGCATTCACACATCGATTCACCACAACCGCTGCGTGTCTACTCGGTTAAGATTGAGATCGGAAGCAGGTTTATTTCCAAGTACCTCTTAGTGTGGAAGAAAGCTATTAACAAATTGGACAACAAGTGACTACATATGTACTTCAATTTGCTCTAGTTGTACTTTCTTTTAATCATACAGGGCTTAGTTTATAGGAAGCTCGGTGAACAGAAGCTGTTTTTTAATCACCCGCTCTGAGACACTCGGGCGGCGGACGACTACGGCCACGAACCATTCTAGTCAACTAAATGATCTGATCAGATTCAGCTAGAAATGCAGCTGGTTCAGGCCTACTAGTAGCTTTGGTAGTCTTAGCCGACATGTTTTCGAATGGACCACATTGCTTTCCAAAGTAATGCTCGTAAATGCTTGTTACAAAGCTCTTTCGAAGCACATTTTGCGCAATTTACTCCACTGACGAGGCGCTTTACCTGAATCTGATGACAAGGGGCCTGAAGTGTGCGCATTTGAAGTTTTCCCAGATCACTTTAACCAATTAGTGCAATAAATTGATTAATTTATGAAACAAGCGGGATCTCAACGCTCATCGAATAATCATCAACGCCCCTCAGTGCAATCCCACTGGTATACCGCGTAATGGGGCTTCCGCCCCAACTTCTTGATATGGGTTAATCCAATCCACCAAGGGTCCGCCCCTCCACTCTCATTAATTGAATGGCTGACCCAGTTTCCATTCGTCCTTTCGCATTAATAACTACTGCTCCCTTTCGATTGGCAACGTGTCCATTAAACACTTAAACTCATTTCATTTCCCGGAGTTAATGGATTCATCTCAGCCCGCAGTGCACTGAGGCCCAGCAAACCTATTTTACGCGGCAGGAAGCAGGAAAAAAAAAACATGCCCACAAACCCCGGGCTGAATCCCTAGCAGTCGCAGTGACTTTCCAATTAAGATGAAACCATCTGCGAGCCGGATCAGGGCACATAACTAAACCTCAGCCACCGACATAATCGCCTTACACATTAACTTCGCCCCCGAAAGGAGCGTTAGAAGTGTATTTTATTTCATTCAGAGCAGAGTCCCTACTCCGCTTCGTGTCGTAAAATTGTCTCGTAGTCACGCAAGGGCACTCGTTCCGACTGCAAATCGAATTCCTCCGTCTGCCGGCTGCTGTCCCAACGAAGTGTGTGTGGAATCGGGGTAGCTTCATGACAGTTTCTTTGACTTGCTCCTAAACACACACACGCGCACACGGAACCTATCAGGAATCCATGCATAATTCTCGGGACTTCAAACAGTGGCTGTGCTTGGCAACTGAATGCAAATTTATTTATAGCTTAACAGTTCCACACCCGTCGCTACAACGAGCACCGCGCGACCCTTGTGCTCAGCGATCAGTGATTGGTTTATTGGAAAAGTCAACCCTGGCGGAGAAGGACTGGCAGATGGAATAACCAAGTCAGTGCAAGCTTGTCGGCTGGTGAGTTCGACGATAAATACACACGTGGGGGCACACATGTGCCTCGCGTCTGCACTTGAAGTGCTGACTTGGTGCGATGGAAGCGAAGGTTCACGGAAATAAATTCGTTTTTTGTTTCACCCAGCGAGTGTGAAAGGATTCCAGGTCACTTGTGGGTGTGATTTGTGGAATCATGACGCATTAATGCAAACGCACACAACCCGGCAACATCTGCATAAACCGCTTTAGATACGAACGCTCGCCGCGGTTCCGCCGAAGTGGCAAATTTCAATTCCGAAGCCCACCCATACAGATGTCATTCTTCGTTCGGATTCAATTAGTAATCCGCGCGGAGGTGTGTTGCTCCATATTTACATTATTAGCGAATAAATTTGTTCGGTTTTGGAACACCTGCTGCATTGGAGGATGCGGTGGAGGATGCGGTGGAGGATGAGGTGGAGTATGAGGTGGAGGATGAGGTGGAGGATGAGTTGGAGGATGAAGTGGAGGATGAGGTGGAGGATGAGGTGGAGGATGAGGTGGAGGATGCGGTGGAGGATGAGGTGGAGGATGAGGTGGAGGATGAGTTGGAGGATGAGGTGGAGGATGAGGTGGAAGATGAGTTGGAGGATGAGGTGTAGGATGAGGTGGAGGATGAGGTGGAGGATGAGGTGGAGGATGAGGTGGAGGATGAGGTGGAGGATGAGGTGGAGGATGAGGTGGAGGTGGAGGATGAGGTGGAGGTGGAGGATGAGGTGGAGGTGGAGGATGAGGTGGAGGATGAGGTGGAGGATGAGGTGAAGGATGAGGTGGACGATGAGGTGGAGGATGAGGTGGAGGATGAGGACGAGGAACCTCGCCTGAACCACTTAAGTCAACGGAGATAAATTCAAACCGACACTTTCATCGTATCCCTCTGCGCACTCAGACCGAGGATGCATCTTAAGTGCTGGCAGATTCAATGAGTGCATCACAATGTCTGATTGCTTCTCTGCATGCACCGAATAGATCCACTTCCGAGTGCTCACTCCAGTCCATCAGCCAGTGCTCGACGCCCCTTGGCAGTGAATGCTGCAAGCAGACAAATCGAGAACAGCATCAAATTGGTATTTGTTCAAGTTGATAACTCATTTTCGTAAATCTGATTTGTGAATACATACATCACATGGCTGGCACGTAAATTGAATTCGACAAGCAATCGTGATTTTCGAACGTCTGCAGACAGACAAATTCCTTTTCTATATGCTGGTATACACTTCGAGAGCTAAGATGTGATGTGGAACCCGGGGATCGACAAATTGACAGACACCACTAGATGCGGAAGACTAATCGCTACTAATCCGTCGGAACTTTCATAATGTACTTGCGGTAACTTCAGTGACTTGTGAGCATGGACCACGGAGCATGGACTGTCCTCCGATAGGGTTTTGAATGTGGCACCTAATCCGACGTGTACCTCTAAGCAGATATTGTTTCGCCAAACTTATGGCACTTCGACATCAGTCATCTAAGGATATGCATGCTTCTATGCATGCGCCTTAATAGCTACCGAACGAAATGGTTGATTGGAAGGAAGCTCTTCAACTGGTGATGGGAAATGTGCAAAAAGCGACTGGAGGAGTCCTTAAGTGATTCTTGCTGATGGACGTCGAAGGTTGCGGCACGTCCTCTTATGCTTGATTGCCTAAGAGCCAATCTAGCTGCTCTGTTTTAGAGGCAGTATCGCTTTGTTATTGCTCTCAAAGTTGCAGTTCCCCTCCCTCGGGCAATGAATAAACAAACATCAGCTTTCATCGTTGCGATTGTTTATTGGCCACTTGAAGTACGAACGACCGTAATTTCGGAAAAGAATCGCCTCTTTACGTTGACCCATCCTTTTGTCCTCTCCTCTTGAACTCTGTCAAAGTAATTCTCTGTGCAGTCCCTCATCGATTCAGTCAATGAAAATCAAATCGAACCCTCGGGGGCTTGATCCCTTGCAGATAACGAGGCCAATAAATTTGGCGTCGTTACCCATCTCCATGGAGCGTCGGAATCTGCATACGAAATGCCACACCGAAGCGTGGCGTCCTCAATGTACGGCCGATAAAACGCTTTTTGAATTCGATAAGTCGTCAGCATCTGAGGCGACTGCATTGTGTGGGGCTTATTGACGCTCCGCTTCGCCATCGGCCCCCGCAACAATCACGTTTACATTCGGGACTGTCGTATCGAATGTCACGCAAACGATGAGAAGAACAAGAAAAATGTCACGTATACGCCAGAGTGTTTTCAATTCCCCAAGTAACGCCGACGACCATGACTGACGCGGTCGTTGTCTCGTCGTCAGACGCAGCAGTTTTGGCAGCGTTTTCAGTCTTAATTTCGGATACGAGATGAAATCGGGTGTTTAATTTTTAATTTTTATTTTTACGGGATACAGCGCTGAGGAGCGCTCCTAAATAAATGATGAGCCCACACTGGCGATTGCCATGCAAATGCTGAGGTGATGTTGGCATTAGAATGGAAATGGGCACGCCACGAGGTTTCAGCTTCAGTTTCAGTTGCTTGACACCGCGTTTAAGGGCCAACCGAGGCCGAAACGCGTGGCTGCCGTTGCCGTTGCCTCGGCTTCGCATCCGTCTTCTTGACGCTTTATCGCTTGGTGGAATTGTTTGACATAAATACGCACACACCCACCGCACTCCGCCGGACGGTTAAGTGAAGGCATCAGTGGTGAGTGGCGAGGTGGATGTGATTCACAGGACGTCACATTAACTGCTAACGAAATGGCACTGCAAATGTTCGCACAATGCAGTTGGGAAATATCAATCCTGAAATTTAATTTACTCAGAAGAGGACATAAAAAGGTAGACCCTCTGTTTCGTCGGCACAGGGAGGGGCGGCAGGCGAGCTGTAATGCGCCAGATGAAATCCAATTGTGTACCGAGTTTCATGCTTTCTGTTTCCGGTGTCTTTGTCAGCTAAAGTGCTTAAGGGTGCTTCGCTTTCTCGGTGTGTTTGGCGTCTCTCGTCTACTGTTTGCTGAGAGCGACTGGGTGGTGATGATGGGTTGTGGGAGGCGAGCGGGGGGGAATAGTCTACAGCAGGAAACTGGGGGGTTTTGGTAGCTTTGTCCTCTTTTTTCGGTGCGCATTGGAATAGTGCTGACATAGTGTAACGAAATGTACAAATTGTGTACACGTATCGTGCGGTAGTGCCACGGCATGTGGTTGCCATGGCGAAGCAATGAATGAATGCTTTGCAATTTGCAGCTGTGGTGTCAACAGCTGTAGCAGCATTGTAGTCAGCTTGAGCTCATTGCATAGTGTGCCGCAGGGATGGGTGCTGGACCCTGAGCGTTTTTTTTGCGAAAAAGTTTGTTCGTTTTGGGGACTTTTATTGGTGGCGAAGGTTGGCTGGTTTTGAATGCATTTGGCGGCTGGTTGTTTTCACCTCACGAGGTAGTTGGCTGTAGACGTTGAAAGGAGCAGTTACTGAGTGTGAGCGTGACGTTTTCTTGGCTAGGTTGGTCGGTGATATTCGGAGTTACTTTTTACTGTTTTAATTGCTTTGAGAGGGGTGGGTGATTTGTTGGCAACCATGTTTCATTTGGGCAAGCCAATGTGATCGCTTTCTACTACATCAATGTATTCACGTCGTTCTCAGGTACTACTAAGTGCTCACATAACCGTTAAAGTGTTAAGGGATCTGGCGACTGCTGAAAAGAGCTAAATAGAGGCAATGCGTGACCTTCCCCTTGGAATGGAAGCATTAGCAGAGTTTTGAGCGAAAAGGGCTTAGCAAAGAAAAATAATAGGGCAGACACTTGTTGCATTTAAGAGCTAATAGGCAAGCTCATCGTGGTGGCATGTGGCTTTGTTGGTATGTGCGTCGAAGCTAGGTCCTGGTTGTGGAACATACATACCTTTCAGGCGCTGGACCCACAGATCGAAACATCAAACGGATTCCACGTGCTGCTGAACATCGTATAGATTGGTCATTTGAACCACAATATTCTCAACTGGCTAGATTAAGAGCAAAACTCCTGCACTGTTACAATTTTTTGGGATGACTTTCAGTCTCGCTTGGTGAAAACACAAAGTGACTCCAAACATCAGAAATAAATTTAATAATAATGTAAATAAAAATAAATAGTCACAACACTTCAACAATCCTTCAGCGCCCTTTTTTGTCACGTAAGCTAGACGAGAGAGTTGCCTCGTGAGCCTCGTTTGGCAAAATCACTACAATTATTAGGAGTTTTGTTCATTTGAACATGAGTAAATTGATGTAAAAATCTGCTTCACAAAATGCCTTCCCTTCAGGAATAACGAACTGGTTCTCTAAAAAAGCAACCAACCCGTTGGTCCCCACCAATACCAGTGTGGTTCTGTACCCTTTTTTTTTTCCAGATTCATAATAATTGCGGACCAAATTAACTGCAGTCGCAGTCAACCGCTCCTCTGCTCTTTTCAATCATCATGCCACGAGAAAAAATCTGAAAACCATTTCTCTCGCTGCTTAATGAATTAACATTAAATTCCCCCTTTCAGGCGAACTGTTCGCGTGAAAAAAACTTTTCCATCTCTGATCGCAATTTTCTTGCAGCAACCAGACCAAGTAACTTTTTTGCAAATCCACCCCGTGCCTTGGGTCCGTCTCTCTGCCACTCTCTCGGTGGCAAGAACTTTGAATATTCAGATCTTTAATTCATTGCAAGCGAATTCATTGTCCCCTCTGCGGTAGCGCAGAAAATGAGTTTCATTCGCTGACTCCGAGTGCGAACACGAATTGAATTAGAGCACGGATGCAGAAGTAGTTCTTGTGGCGTCGTCGACGTCGCCGTCCGCCGCTGCCGCTATCCATCATCCGGCTGCGATTCATGCAACACCACCGCCTCGCCGACGAAATGGTTACAAAAGTCACAAGCATCATCGACGTGGCGGAGGAGGAACTTTTGTTGAAAGTGCGCAATTTTCCCCCAGCCAAGGGTGCACGTGTGAGCGATTTGTTTGGCTTTCAAATTAATTTACAGAAAATCCCATGAAATTTCACGAGATCCATTTGCGAGAGTGATTAAAATATCGAATTGCGCCGCAAGGCTGGTGGGAGGGGGCAGGATCAGCCGGCAAGGACGGGAAATTTTTTCAGGCGGGGGTGCTCACCCATGTGATTGGCTTCAATTAACGATTTGCCAACCGGTTGACTCTTGTCACCGACAGATGGGTTTTCTCGCGAGACTGCGATGATTGAAGTGTCGGGTTGACAGTCATTGTCCGCCTTCTAGGACTTCGACTGCAATCCCAGCAAATCAAGTGGTTAATTAATGCCCCGTTGTGACAGACAGGACCCATGCGGCTGTAGAACAAAAAAAAAAAACGGAGTTGATTCGAAATGGTGTCGGCTTTCCCACCACACAGTGAACCAAGTGCAAACGTGTTCACCTACAGATGCGGAGTTTCTTAGCCGGTGTTGTTGATGTTGACCCGAGATTATTCGAAAACATCAGAGTTGTTGACCCTTGGGAACGGCAAGCGAGAGAGAGACAAAGGAGCGTCTGTCTTCATAAATAAACCACAGGACAGGAACCTCCCTTGTGCATACTGGAGCATGTGTGGTGCCGCGGGTTATTTGAGACGTATTCCAAGTCTGTGGTCACATGAGATTTGATTTATCTGCCCATCTGCAAGCAATTCGTATTGTTCGACTGGCGACAATAGTGAATGGGGGATGGGATTGGGCATTTGCAACACTGTCGCCCCGTGAATTGGATATGAAATAGCTTCACAGGCACCGTCTGTCTGAAGCCAAGGGCAGGAGCAATGGTCCTCCCAGTGAGAAGACAGTTCGGTGTCCGCTGGGAGTCTTTGTTTATTGTACCAGATAGCAGTCGGATTATTTGAAACGGACTGAATGTCTGCGGCAGTAAATGGAAGACCTTTATACCCAGCAAATGAGATGTCTCACCTTACCGTTTCGTGAAGATGATGGAATCTCTTGGGCCGTGAATAGGTCCAAAAAAAGGCTTAACAACGATTTGTAGGTGAAGGGCTTGGGTGAGCAATTGCTCGTGCATTACTTGGCTATGGGGAAACACGTCGCCCAGTTGAACGTTTAGCCTTTTTCAGGTAAACGGAACGGCTAAAAATAAAAAAAAACGATTTTTTTCGTTCACTATTGCTTACTTAAGTTAGAGCGGTATTACAGCCTTACAGTTCGTGTTGGAACATGCTATTGTTGTCTCATTAGTAGAAGGGACCTACAGTTTTGTGTCGACTCTGAACGGCCATGTTTGAGAAGCTTTTTCTAGACAGGAAATTACTTAGAGCATTGTCAGTGACTAAAGAAACAGTCAGTGCAGACCAGGAATAGAACCTAGGCGCATGATTCAAAATATTCAATTGATATTGTTGGCGTTCAGAAACGTTAGACAAAGCTGTTCTTAGATTAGCTCTTTATATTTTGACCATTTCTACAGGTTCTCAGGATGAATACTGGTGAGAGGATTCTCTATTCTTGAATCAATCGGAAATCTGTGGTGCAACACACGAGCTTGTTGCGAATAGTTGTCACAATTTTTGTATCTGTAGCAACAGTGCAGCCTCATCAGCCCTATGTATATACATTAACAAAATGGCAGAGGCTGGGCAAAAGAGATCAATGTTATTGATCGGTCTTGTCCACAAAAATATCCGCATCTTTGTGGGAGTAGGGATGAAGAAGAAAAAATTCCAAAATCAGCTCTGCGACTGTCTATAGGTGAGAATTCTCAGGTAAACAATTCTTCATAAAGCTAGAAGACTAAGGCGGTGTTGAACTAAAAAACATGCTAAGTCTCACGGTGATACACCCTCTAACAAGGACACAAAGGATCCAACAAGTTTGTCTAAGTGAGTTACTGACTAAGACGCTGACAACGATGTGGGCTATGGGAAAAGTGTCCCAGTTGATTTGAAATTAAATGTCTGTCTCAATGCATGATTATCACACAGAAGAACTATTTCCCAACTTATCTTCATCATTTTATGACCTTTCACCACACCTCGAAAGGGGCTTAGCAACCAGGGTCGGCGGTGGTAGCATGTACAAACACTAAAAGTAATTTGTTTGCGTGAACAACTTGTTTTCTTTTGAGACATGAGGTAGCTCATGTCCTAAACCAGCACACATGTCGTCTTTCTATCGACTTTCACACAAATCCATCGAGCTCTTTACGAGCAAGCATCCATATTTTTAATCTGTTTCAAGCAATGTCAAATTTCAGACCAATCCAGGCACTCCTTCTATTTGTTTTCCATCTCTCATCACTGTTTCTATATCAGGGATGGCTTCTTTCATAGCACCATCGGGTTGAACTTAAGATTCAAGTGTATTCTGCTGGCCGAAAACCTCCTTTGCTGAATCTGAATTGTCTAATTGTCATTAAAACGATCCTTGTCTTGAAAGACTGGGTGGACAAATATTGATTGACAATGCTTACAATATAAAATAAATGAAACAATATCGAGTGCCCTTTGAATGAGAAGGTGTGCATTCCTCCTCCTTTCTTGAATAAATCCATTTCGATTGAAGCCATTTCCAATCAGTATCAGAGGTGTTTCCCCCGAATCCGTCAGATGATTCGTTCCGCTTCAAGTGAGAACGCAGCAACTGACAGGCCATCAATTCCCACTTAACTGCAAACCACGCGCGCAGCACCCCATCATCAACCAAAAATCAAGACAATAATCAAATCCAAGTTGAATTCCAAATCCGCTTTGAAGTAATTCCACCCGTGATCAAACACATTCGCAGGTCACCCAACCACTTAATGGGAGCACAAATATCAAATTCCCACTTGGGTTGAATGCAAACACGCTGGCACGGTTCATTGCGTCCTGATTGGCAATCGTGCGCCGTCAAAGGATCATCCGTGTGCTCTGCAATTGAATGCATGAAATATTCCTCAAACGCCTCAACGCAGTCGACCATCAAACTCTGAACTTATCGACCACAAGCCCGAAGCCGTTTAATATTGCACCTGATGGTTGCAGCTGCGTAATTAGGCAAAAATGTGAAATTTTAATTGCATTTCGGAATGATTCGATTTTTCCTGTGGCGAGCCACGTCCGTGGTTTGGGGCTTTCTGTCAGGTGAGCATGCCGAACCGCAAAAATGAAAAACTCATCGCCATGCTCTAATTAAAATTTAGTCAAATTAGGTCTGGTTTCGCAGACAAACGCCCCCTGACCAAGCAGCACCACCCGGAGAGGCGGGACGATTTGTTCGGCTCCTCCCGACCGGAATGAAGGTGCTTGGGATTCAGTGATTTCGGAATTGGATTCTGTCAGCGCGCCCAGTCGCAGTCGAAGGAATGTTGAAATTTGCTATGGCAACTGAGTTGGAAGCCGCGTTAAGTGGGTGCATTCGCCCGGATTCCAATGGATTTCGAATGGATTGTGATGGAACTCTGTGAGTCTGTGAGTTTTGGAAGTAGTCGAAGGCGAAGTGCTCTCGAAAGTTGAATCGCTGCTGCGCCCTGTTTGCCTTCGTGCGCTGTGTGCAGCAATTGAATTTTGTGGTGTGGCTGGTAAATCGACTTCTGAGTGGATTCATGACCTAGCATTGAGCAGAGGGATTTGTATTGGATTTTGCATGAATTCTAACCGAACTTATGCGTTGAATGGGTGACTGGGGATCTGGCTGGTCTCAGTTGCTGTTGGTTGGCTCTTGGCAACTGCACTTAGGTGTCTTAGTAAGTTTAGCCTTCGAGCACCCTTGCACTTGATGGCGGGATTACAGAAAAGCGTGAATGGTCTTTAAACGTAGGCGAAGCTATTTCACACAGAAATGAATATGGTTCAGCAGCATCGAATTTATAAGTTTGCTTTAATTGCCGAAATGAAAAACTAAAGTTAAATGTTAAATCGTTACATATTCCCTTAAATCGAATTCACTGCTTGAGGTACTCCGCTCTCGATTCAGCGGATTTCCAATGCCCTAAAGTTGAAACCCGAAATGTGCCAAACGTCTAGAAACCGTGTCGTGGTAGGGACGTAGATTGTATAACGACATGTGTTAAATAAGCCCCGAAACTGAACTGAACCACAAGGGCATTGATTTTTTCAGGAACAAAATGGTTGAACTGGTCGGAATTGAACTGGTTCCGATTTAAGAGATCTGCAAGGCGTTTTGGCAAGCGATGATTTTTAACCAGCATATCTTTTATTTTGTGTTCATGATTGAACCGCGACGTGGTTAATTCGATTTCCTAGGGTAAGAATTTATTAGTTATAACAGCCAGGCAGTTTAGGTGAGCCCATAGTGGCCTTCTAGCTGTGGCAAGAGCAGGTAGTCTAAGAGGAGAAGGCAGCTTCTGTAGAAGTCGTTATAGAAAAGGCTCAACGACGAACTTATAGGAATGTGCTTTGAGTATTCGCACAACAGTGCTAATTTTTTATCTTTTTAGAGAGTCCAGGCTACTTGATTTTTTGGATCAGGATAAGGCCAGATTTGCTTTGTTCGACAGACGCAGCCTGTCACTCATTTATCTTCTGATCGTAAAGGTGATTGAGCTAACAAAAGATTCCATGAATCAGCCGTCTAGTGGCTTAGACTAACGGCTTTGGACGCCTCCTACGAGGAACGAAACATTCTCTAGACGCAATTTAAGGTTGTTGACCAATAAGCTGCATCAGCGGATAGTCACTTTTAATGCTAGTGCTGTTCAATGCCCTTTCCTTCACTTGAAGCATGGGTGGTGCCAACGATTGCCAAGGAGTGTCTTGGGTTTCAACATTTCCACTAGCACACCTTCTTTTGTGACAGTCCCTGTACACTGCCAGTCACAGCTTCTGCAGCCGAAATGTCGTTCCGCAAACGAAACTCAACGCAACTTCTTTGACCAACAAAGTCAGACACTGCTAAAAATGCCTGTTGCTGCTCCGATGTATATTTTGACAATGAGTTTGTCAAAGATGTTAGATGGCAGTGCTTACAAGTGCCAACATGATATTTGCCAGAATGCAACTCCCTGGGTATCTTCAAATTGGATCTTAACCCCATTTTATGAAAAGGAGACACGCAGGTGTCTGAATGTCGAAGTCGCACTAAATGGCGGACACCAGTGCGATTTCTGATCTGAGAGTTCACCCAAAGACCCTCGGGTTGTTCATCTGTCAAGCACCTTTCTAACGCTTCGCCATGGGCTTTGAAAGAAATACTCGTTCGTGATGACATCTCATTAGGAAGTACAAATAATTGACTGAATCTCTGAAAGTCAACGTCGAACACAAACAAGACAGCAAAGTGGTATAAAAACGCCTGCCTCCACAGCACCAGCAGTAAAAACATGCATTCGCCGAGGCACACCAAAAAGTACTGAGAGGCAAAGGGCAGTGCATGATGTATATTGCGCTTGATGACTATTGACTTTAGGAGAGGCAAACTTCTCAGCTTAAATTTCAAGGATTTTACAAAAAGAGGCAAAAGTCTTTCTAAAGCTTCATGAATTTTGTCTCTTGGCACTTGTGAGGCTGATGCTATCACTGACACGTAGGTAATTGTGGACTTGAGCTGATGAGAGAGACTGTTTGTAACCTCTTTACTTTGATGAACTCGTCACAGCCATCAAGAAACTGAAGAAAACCAGTGCTGCAAGCTCAGATGGTCTATCACCCGCGGCTGTGCTCTATTAAGGAACATATACCTGATCATGTGCGCAATTTGTGAGGACGAATGTATGTCCGATAAATGGAATACCCTCTTCATGCCATATTCAGTCAAACTACATCCTACTCTTGTAGCAATAAGAGAGGTTGCTCAACGTCGCCTATATAAGATCTTTTTCAAAATATTGTGTGAGCAGCAGGAACTGTCTTGCAGCCGCTTTCCTCAGCTGTACACTTGTCAATGTCTGATGCCAGATTGCCACAAGCTAGTGGCCTAGTGGGCAATTCGGAAATTGTTTCACATTTCTTCGACTAATAGGAATTGGCTCAGCTAGCAAACGTCTTAATACTAAATATTCACAAAAAGACAAAAATAGAATACAAGCGAGAGCAGTATTCCGGATATGATGGAAGAACAAAGGCGACGAGCTACATGATAGTTCTGTAACAAACATCTTTGGACAAGACGTCGCCATCGATAGCTTCAATTATGAGTATTAATGAGTTTGTCTACCTCGGGGCAAACGTGAGCTCCACAAATGACGTCCTAGAGGCCATCCGATATGAAGATCCACTTCAGCCGAACAACTGGACTCAGCGACTGGGTTCAAAACTCGGACCAAAATCATGTTCCACAAATGCTTATATAAGCAGTCCGGCAATATGGAGCCCAAAGTTGGACGATAGCCAGCTAATTTGACCCATTTGTTGGGCCATTGCGCCACAGACTTGAAAATTATACTACTTAGATGACGGGACCATCACTCTGTGGGATGTACATCGATGTGGATGTGGTCCCAGATCCATTAAATCAGAAGGCATTCAAGTCCAATCACTCCGTTTCAAATCTAGAACCCGTGGCATGCAATTGTCTTAGGCGTGTGTTAGGCAATTCGTACGCTTGGGGTTTCAGTTCAACTTCCAGCTGGAAACGTTTTTACAATTCACTGCCCCAGTGCTCTCTTGCTCAAGTTACTGACACCTCCCCGAGAGTACAGGTGTCTGTCAAGTGACAGAATGTGGCTGCACCAACTGTGGCACGAGCTTGAAAAGCACTCGACCGGGTTTCAAAGGAAATGTCTGCGGCACAGTGTTTCCTCGAAATGCGGCGCTATTTGTTCATTTCAATTTCGGGATTCGCGAATTCCCAATCAGACCCCATCCCCGGACAGCTTAGCAGAAGCTTCCCTCGCTTAAAACCACCACCCACCTTTTCAGCTGTCACAGTCGGTCGTTTCAGGTTTATTCCGAATGCGAATGCGATACTCCACGTTGCGAAAGTCAATTACACTAATCAGATAGCATTCCCTTTGACAGAAAACGAGCTGCTCGCGAAGCGGAGTGCTCGCAATGATTTCCACCCTTCAATCATTGTGTCGTTTGCGTCGCCCTCAAAGCGAATTTTTGACATCCTCGTCAGTAAATGGTTTACAGAAGTTCTCCACCGAGTTAGGCGAGCCCGCCCACCACCGCTGGATGCGAGTTTCGATTTTAATTTGTGTCTATCTGGGGTCCTCGCCCCACCCGGAGTGGGGATCGTCGTCTCTCATTGCTGAGGCGCTTTAAATTAATTTCGCTTTTTTTTCCGTTCGCTTCAATTTTCCACACAATTTCTTTCGCAGTTTTCTGCTCCTTTTTTCGATTAAAACTTCGCCCTGGAGGGCACGAAGGGATTGGGGGACGTTTGCATTTTTAAATCGGCTCGAGGAGACATCGCCTTGGCGCTCGTTCCAATTTCCTTTGGCGCTTCCAAAGTCGATACAAACTTTTGGCCCTTAACCGAGCGCCGCGGAGGCATTGCCCAGGCGGTTTTTTCAACTTGCGATAAAGTCGCATTTGTGACTTTGAAGTTAGCGACGAGGGCTAATTAAGTGAATGAGAACTCAAGAATTTCTAATGGATTTCGCTTGAAATGGGGCCAGTGCGTACGGCTCGAGACGGTGTGTGGGGTTAATCAGCGAGATGTTTGATGTTGAATTCGGCGAACCCCCGCTGAGTCTGGCTTCAAGTTGAGGTGCCTCAGGAGTTGTCTTCTGGAGGCGCAAACATTTCGCAACTTTTCATTGTTTTGCAGCAGCTTATGGTGTTCGATTTTTTGAAAGTAGGCTTTACTTGGAATTTATTCCAACACAAACACTCATTAGTAGGGTATCTTGTGAGGAGTTCCAGGGAAGACGAGCTGATGTCATGTCCACAAGTGCTGTCCCTGACTGTGATTGTGCTTCATTTTTGTTCCTTTTTTCACGTGCGTGTAGGGCTTTCGACAAACTTATTTCCTATTTCTGTTGTCCACTCTACGGTGGGTGATGTATTCTTAGGAATCCACGCGCAGCTTAGCACTCAGCAGACAGTAGAAAAACCTGCCGATGTGACTGGGATGGTCACAAACATGATTCTGACTAATGGGCCACTTGATGAAAAACACGGATCACTGTGGCACACAAGAGTACGTTGAACGTTTTCAATCATGGTGCACTATAAGTGCCGCAGACAAACTAGAAAGAGATATTGTGTTAGGCCGACTCGATTTAAATTGAGCAACAGCAATGGGCAGAGGCCTTACTCACCGACACTTGCCAGCAGTGGATGCAGCAAATCTTCTCATTTGTTCTGAGATACGATGTTCAGATGAGGTTTTACAATTTCAAGCATTTAAGCAAGAATCACGGAAGCTTAACGTATTGGTGCTGAGGACGAGGATCTTTGACAAATAACTTGAGCCCCACGGCTTTACGGTGCCGTGTGATCTTCTAAAGAGGTCGCGGATACAAAGCACACGCGAGAGATCTCCAGGCCATTCTATCATCCATCATGGACTCTAGCTTACTAAAAGCCATGCCTAAGCGCATTCAGGCGACTTTTTGTACTTGGTCCAGCCACTTCATCCTAGACCTGCCAATAGGTCGCCTACCTGATAGAGTCGCACTCAAGGCACTCATTCATGACTCATCCCCATGTGCCACTTGACCCAACCATCTTAGCATAATCCACAGTTCCGTTCGAAGAAGCAGCTGCTTTGTCGCGTACTGTCGTGTATCGTACTCTATCAATGCGAGTAAGTCCCACAGCAGCGCCAGGAAATCTGAATACGATTGGGTGTATTCGCGATCTCATTCATTCGGTCACTACCAAAAAGTCTGTTATGATAAGAACGCGGTTGAAAACACCACACAAGTTGAAAAAATCCTGCACGAAGTTCGTCTTTCAATTATTCCTGAAAAAGACCCGAAACGACTTAAACTTCTCCACCTGCTTCAATATGGCTTCACTCATATGTAAGGTGGATTTCAGGAGGCATTCCATACGTCTGATTTGCCCACATTAACCTTCACCAGAGCATCGGCGCATACCTATCGACCAATCGCTAAAGTTCCATCTGATTGGATGTGTGGTGTGGATAAGTAAATCATCTGCAAGGAGAGGGTAACGTTTCCTCAACTCTTACTAAATAGACCACCTAGGCTGCGCTACTTAGCATTTTTCTTAAATTGCATGACCTTTTGGAGGAATATTAACAGGAGTTTCTGCCTACATCATCCACTCTCAGATCATCAGAATCAAATAACTATTTAGAAGTACATACAGCTGTCCTATTAGCCTTTGACGAATGCCTACAAAACTGTTTTGTTTCCAATTCTTCGGCGAAGCAAAAATCGGTGTTCTTGTCTTCATTCTGGAATTATATCCTCTCTTGAATTCCATGAGACGGTGTAGACTTATAAAGTTTGTAAGCACTTCTACTGGGGATAGATTGTAGCAACCAGTCGGATGTTCCTAAAATGTTGTTGTCACATTTCCCAAAATGTTAGACTAGACGTTTAACTAAGAGTGCTCTACCATCTGTCAAGGAGAGGCCAATTTTCCAAGTCGGTGCATTAGGAATGCATATAGTGAAATGTATCTTAATGGAAATACTTTAAGAAGCGACACCTCTCTTTACAGCAACTTGTCCAGGCTCTAGCATGAGATGTTCGTGTGTTTCAGCCCCTTCCCGGGCTACCTCTATACCGGAGAACAACATGAATTTAAGTGTGGTGGCCCGTGGCGTTGTGGGTATGTGCGTCGGCGTTCGATTTCTGCTCTATGCGACCCAAACAATTTTCACTGGTTCCTGCGTCGCAAAGGGCTCAATCGCTTATGCCAAGTATATCTTACAATGCAGTCCCACAGTACGCCGGGAAGTCGTCTGCAGTCTTTTCTGTCAAGTGATAACAAGAATGGCTCAGATTTTTTGCAGAAGTTAGGAAGCATGTGCTTGGTTTGCCTATGTCATGGAAAGTGCTCTCGAGAAGCTTAACCATCGAAGGTCTAACGAAGGAAAGTGGTGATCCCTCCGAATGTTCAGGTTCTACCTAGTTAGCTGACCTGTTAAGCTGACTTTTGCAACGGGAGACATACAGCTACACCAAGAGTGGTGTGGTATCCTCGTGTGGGAATTGTATGGCTCAGATTTTCAATTCGACGACATCAACCGAACTTACGGAACGCACTCAGTGACTTGCGGCGTAATCATGTTCTTGCTGAGTCTAAACGACGATTAGTCGATTCATTGGCAATGGAATTCTCTCAAGAGGCTTCAAAAATGCTACCGATGAGAGGCTCAAGACTGTGGGGGAAAAATGAAGTCGATTTGGACGCATGTATGGACAAGTGGCTCCCAAATGGCAATGAACTTGAATGAAACAACAAATGTGGCCAACTTCCGTGTTTGGGGCGAAGATGAGTTGACGTTCATAGCTGTTCCTAGGCCGGCGACGATCTGGTGTTAGCATCAATCGGCAGTGAGTGTAGCATGGACTGTCTTCTTGATCTGGTGACAGGCTTAATTTGCTTTTGAGTTTGTTGATACCACAGCGACGCCTAAAGCACTAAGCCTTCGTGATCGTGTAGCTGTATCCATTGTCAGCTAGAGTGGTGGATGCCTCTTCCTCCCCTTCCGTCTTCTTCGACCAATGGTGGGTGTTCCTTGGCTTCCTCGTTTACATCAACTTTCAGGCGGTAGAGCTTGACGATCATGTAGCAGTAACCATTCTCGGCAAGAAGAGTAGCAACATCAAGAAGATATGGGCTCCGTATCACTAAGAACTATTCTGATACTTATGTTGTGTTGCATATGTTTTCCCCAAGAAAAAACTAAAGCAGCACGATCTTGGGGTCGCCATCAAACCTCCAAGTGACTTGCCTTCCGTCAAAGCATTTGTTTCAACAAAATTGTGGCGAGCAATCTCCTGAGGGACAAATGGGCTCCAGTGTAAAGAGGGTTCACATCGATTTTGGCATCGAGGTAGGTCCGTAGGTAGCCGCAAAAGCCACTTCTCACTTAAGTCTCGGGGGACCCAGTGTGATGACTCTGTTGGTTCTGAGATTCCATGCTACCGTCTGGTCAGGCACCACAAAAAGCCCTCTTGCATATCATCCATATCTCACCTTGCAAATAAACTGCTGTCAAGTGTGCTCTCTACAGCTCTACGGAACATGAACACTTCACGTTGCACTCTCTTATCTGAATCGTTGGATGATGGATGAAGGTTGAAGTAAGCAGACGGTTGACATGAACAAAAAGTGTGCACATTGAAGAACCCCTCCATGACTGCACTCTGCGATACGGTTCCAAGAATGATTGCGAAACAAACAAGCAACCAAATCCGACCAAAAAAACACGATCCTCTCGCAATTCAGTCTAATGGATGGGTATTGTCGAGGATATCATCTCATTTCCCTTGCAGGCACTCGTAAACAGGAAGCGGAAACAAATCCTCACCCACTCCCCCGGATGGACAACGAGGCGAATTCCCATTCTATGCATTTTTTAATCTCATCCAACCGTCCCTCCCTCTCTCTCTGTCCATCATGATGGGGCGAATTTTTGATTAGCTCAAAAGTGATGGCCAACTCCTGCCCCTACCCCGGAGCGGTCACACGGGCGGATGAGAATCTATGACACCATTGGGTGTCGTTCATTCAAACTTCTGAAAATGGGATGCTGTAGCTCCTGCATGCATGGATTGATTAGCAGCACACACAAGCCCCACCCACGTATTGCTGGAAAGTGATTAAAGCATCAAACACAATCCCAGGCGATCCGCTCGGCGAAGCCCGAGGATTGGTATCTATTTCGGAGCCCGTGTGTTTTCACGGCACATGCATTGATTAAACAAACACGATGTAGATGCGAGCGAGGAAACCGTATCCGTCTGCAGAAATCGCCCCATCTTCGAACAGGAACAAAGGCATTCGATTACAAATGCGAACCAAGTGGAATGCAAAACAAAACAAATCCATAAACAAACACTCCAAGACCACGGCGAGGGACAGCCGGGCGGTGGAACTCGTTTGTGTACACATCCTTTAGTCGCCAGCCCACCCCGCCCTGGGAAGTGGGTCGAAGTGAAAATATTTGTTGAATGTGTATTACTTGCCTCCACTCCACCCACTCGGGTATCCTTCGAAAAAAAATATTGCTTGTGTGTCATTTTTTGTTTCGATTTGTTTTCCTTCGTGCAAGCGTCTGCACGGGTATTCTGTGCTGCGCGCAGTTATTGCTTGATGTTTTAATGGTGTTATTAGTGACCCGACACACAGAGCGTAATGTGTCACAAAAATGGCTTGCCGTCAGGAAGGTACGAGAGAAAAACAAAATCCTCAAGTCGTTATGCCGGGGATATGGTTTGGAATGGATCCAGCCGCCTCTCGGATGGCCGCGTAATGGTTGTGAAGTTGGCGACGGAGCGAAGCAGCGGCTCTTTGTTTTGCTTAAAAATGTGTGCGATCTCCGTGCCGGAGGTGTGGAGGTCCAAGTGAATTGCTGGCAAAGTTATGAGTTCCTTAATATTCCAAGACGGCAGAGAAATGGTCGCCACTTTAGAGCGGCCCAAGCGATAAATGTGTGAAATGGCGGCCGTTTGCGATGGCGGGAGGTGTGGTCTGGTTGCGACATCCTTGGGACATCGATAACATTTGATATCGCTTGGAGTTCCAAAGGACACATCGGTTATGGTTGAAGTCGATAAAAAATTTAAAGACGCCCAAGCTAGTAAAGTTGACATTCTGCTCGATGATTGACTGGATTGGCGTTTGGAAGCAGCATGTCCATAAGTTGCTTATGGATCCCCACTTGAGGGCTAACAAGCAAGTTGATGGCTTCATCTCTTTTTGTTTGGTAGTTGAGGAGTTAAACTTTAAGGACACGCGTTGGTTTGAGGAACACAGTTCAAGGCTAGAGTGGAGAATACTGGCCTTGGTGGCGTATACGCAACATTTTTTTTCAAATCTGATGAGTGGAATCTTCTTCTTTATGTGGCGGTACAGTGCGAGGTGGCACTGGGCATCAACCAAAAAGCTTCTCCAATTAGCGGGATCTCCGGCTAGGTGTCTCCAGTGTGAACACCAAGTTGGCTGGGGTCCTTTTCCACTTGTGTGCACCATCGGCTTCGTGGTCAACCTCTATAGCATCGTCCCACTTGTTAGGAGTCGAAGACTCTTTCGGCGGGAGCAGTGTTATGTCGTGTTAGCCTAGCCATAGCGTAGCCTAGCCTAGCGTTGAATTCGTAGACGCCTGGCGTTGCGTTGCCCTACAGGTTCGAATTCGAGGATTCTCGAGAGCTGAGTTGTCCATTGGCTCTACATGGCCCAGACATCGTTTGCGTTGGATCCGTAGACGTCTAACTAGGCTCATATCGCTGTACAGCCCGTACACTTCGTGATTGAATCTTTTCCTTCAGAAACGTCAAAACAAAAAGGACCAAAGATCGCACGTATAACTTTTCTCCCAAAGAGACCAAGGGCTTCTTCATCCGATTGTCCATGCGTCGCACCGCTTTGAAGGTCTCGGTGAGTTCGTTACGCGATCTTGTTGGATCAGCGAGAGTTATCCATTGTCATCCTGCACAGCCTGACGAGTGTCTATGTGCACTGTGATACGCGGTCTTCAAATCGACGAACAGGTGGTGGGTGTCCATTTGCACTTCTTGGGTCTTTTCCAGAATCTGCCGTAGTGTGAAGATCTAACGTAGACTTTCCTGGTCTGAAGGCACACTGAAACGGACCAGCAAATTACTAATGGACGGCTTCAGACGGGTGCGCAGACAGACATATGTTTTCCTGTAGAAAAGTACACTCGTGCTGATATTCTCGTTGGTGCGTTTAATACTTAGTTCCTATTTTTGTGCTTCCACTTAGGAACTAATTTGCCACTTCACTTAGTATTAACTTCATCCATCAGTATCTGTAGACAACATAGCAATCCCACGGTGCAAACTAATTGGGTCTCAACACTTAACCTTGGCTTTTCTCTGGAGACTCAAAGCGACTCTTGCACCTTCTTCCAAGCTCTCAATCTGTTTATCATGAACAACTGCGTCAATTAAAGTAAAATTTTTGGAATCATTGAATGCAAATCATCCCCCTTAAAGAACCCTCTGTTCAACAACCAATTGCTCGTTGCCTTTTTCATGATTCTCCGAAAACGAAGTCGAATGTATTCTTTCATCTAGCACACGAATTTTTATTGTTCTTGGAAATTTTGTGGGGACGTATGGTCCCACACTTCTTTCCATGACTTTTTCCTGAGTACACTTCGAATAAAGCTCCCTCATCTTGACTAAGAGGTGATGTGGAAGTTGATGGCGTGTGCTTATTGTTATCCTGCGGTGTCGATAATGTCAGTCACTCTCTTGACTTTAAGATGTCTATGTTATTTATTTGTGCTTAAAAAATAAGCCTCCTTCTTCACCAGAAAAATGATAAGGGCCTTTGCCACAGCCCCTATTATTGGTGGTCTTTATTACTTCCGGATAATCAATGAATTGAGTCACTACCAGGCGATGGATCAAAATTGTGTCAAAATTAACAGGCCCGTGGAATGAAGTGAAATTGTGTTTAAACGAATAAAAAAGGAGGGCGGGAATGTGGCTAGAAGTGTGGCAGTTTTCAGATAAAAGTCATTTAGTGAGAGAGATTCAAAAATTATTTCTTGAATATTTTGAACAGCTTAGAGCACGTGTAGAGTGGCCATTTTTGAGAACACGTGTTATTTGTCTGTTAAGTTGGTATAGACAAGTGGTTTGAACTATTGTCATACAAAATACTCCAAAAATGTCAAGTCCCACGATCCAACCGACCAGCTCATTGTTAAAGGAAACGACACACTTCCCAACTGTTCTATCGGTTCGCCTGTTGGGCGGCAGATAGTGTTGCGCCAAGGAAATGTTAGATCAGACAGCTCTGCGAAAAATGTAACTCAGCTGAGATGGACAGAATGTCGGGCAATTGATTACGTACTTGCGCTGCTTAGCTCCATAAGAAGAAAACTACCAGACGATGCCCTAGATAAAACTAGAGCAGGATGGCTCAGTCTATGAATTGGCAAAATAACAGGCGCCATATGGTCGACGCTGAGCCAAAAGAAATTGAGATAACAGATCGAAATTAGTCGCAAGAAGGTGCCAACACTAATAGGGGCTCTTGTCGTTGCACATCTCTCGACGAGTAGCAGGATATACAGACAATATGGGAAAAGTGTAAAGCTGTAAAGCTCACAAAAATCGTCAAGAAACTGGCAGATGATGAGATGTCTTGTAACACTGGTAATTCCACTGGTAATATCCCTAGGTGTAATTACTGGGCACGACCCTTTAGATCCACAGGCAAAATTAATAGGACAATTCTCAAATGATTTTTGCAGGAGCTGCCTAGATGGTGAAGAGGAGTAAAACTAGTATTAAGTTCACCGACAAAACTGGTTGGCTATCACAGTAATCACGACAACTCAATGCCCTTGTTCCTAAACCATGTAGCAATACAATGGGACTATCTTGGCCTAATGCACCATAAAAGGCCACTTATAACATAACCTAAAGTATACTCTTACCAGGCACTGTAGCATAGGCTCCCACGCCATGAACACTCCACTGCCGCAGAATATGCAGAGAGAAGTGAGAAACAGAATCTGTCCCAGTCATAGCAGGAATACAGAAAAACTTGAGCTCGAAAGCTGGGAGTAAATGCGTTGTAGATCTGAAAAAGTTCCTAAAGTATCTAAATGCACCCAAATGATTTTAGTAGAGTTAGTTATAATGAAGATCTAATGATGGCAACTACAAAATCTGCCAAGGGTACATTAGACATAACATCTTAATTTAATTTTGTCAATTAAATGCAATAATTTGTAAGCGTTGTTCGGGTGTAAGTCCATGATGAGACGGCAAGCGCAATATAGCACGGCTTATTGCAATTTACACTGGAAACACATCTCATTCGAGAGGTGGTTTGCCGATGCGCGATATGTGGATCTCGGTCAGGTTAAAGTACCTAACTATTTAAAAACGTCACGCCATTGTATTGGTCTCCACCACAGACAAATCCATAAAATCATTCTTAATCGTCGCCCCATATTTCTTTCTGATATATGTATAGTATATTCCAGGGTAAATTCCCTCAGGTGCGCAAATATGAATGTGAACCATTTCAGCTCTCATAACTCACGGCTCCATCTGTCCCACTCCCCAACAAGACTGTAGGCTACTGAATCTAGTCCCAGGTCGGGGATAGGCTTGATTTATTGGTCTTCTATTGAAATTTAAAAATAATTATTGTCGTTGAATCAGCCATTCAAAAAATTCATTAAAATTCATGAATTCAATGCAATTGTGTACTTTTTTTGCCATTGCCCTTAATTTAATTCTAATGCATTGACAATTCAAAAAATGACATTAAGAATTCAACGCCAATGGTTTTTCTCATTACTATTGGAATTTTAATTTGCAATTATACTTTTTTACCATTATACCATTAGCTTTGACATATTTAACGAAAATGCATTACTAACACCGTCCCACTCGCCGGACTAAAGGTCAACCGCGGGTTGGGGTGTGGCCTGCAGCATATGTAGCACGTATTGCATTCGGGCTAAATGTCAGACTGATTTCCATTTTTCTACATGATGCGAGGACTATTAGGAAATTTTCTAAACTTAGACAAAATTGCAATTTTTTAGAATGATGGTGCGATTCGTACATGTAAATGTACTGAAGATGTTAATGCTCCTTAGACGGGCTGATGGGTAGACAGGTTCTGCTGGACACATTGTGATGCCTGTTGGGGGGATAACTCCTCTTTACATCTTCCTCGTACCCGTCATGAATGTGTACTGCTCAGTCATCCTGAAATCCATTTAAGTCAAAATGGATTTCAGTGATCTTACGTTAGGTCTTGGAGGTGTGGCCACTCCCAGGCAGTGGCGGATAAAGTGAGAAGAATCTTCTTTTTCCTCTTCGTCGCCGATATTTCCACAATCCATTAATCCTGTGCCGCAACACATAAAATCGTTAGCAACTTTTTGTCGTACTGAAGGAGTCCGTCGGTTCTTTCACTGTTCAACTTGAGCCTCAGCTTCCGAGTGGTCACTCAGGTGTGTAGAGGAGTCCATTTTGTACGTATGGCTCCTCCATGTCTTCCTTAATTCCGACATCTGCACGATGCGGTTTGGTCCATGGGATTTGCTGGAATAGCTACTCCTTACGTGGTAAGTTCATTCGCTGCTTAGCAGTTAAGTCCCTTTTCAGTGTACCCATCACCCATAATAGAGTAATCAAGGGCTGTGAGCTGAGAAGCTTCGTTTCCTCGTGGCTGCATGCGACCGCAGAGATTTCAAGTGCCGAAATTGACTGGATTGACTGACTGTCTATTAGGATGATAACATCAGCCGGTTGACATCATTATTGATGACCACCCGTAGAGGTGCAGCCCTGACACTCGCCCCCACCGATGTAGGTGCGATTCATAGTGTTTTCGCGACGCTCGTTGCTTGATCTACGGTACCATGGAAAGTGCGTTGGCTCTGTCTCTCTCTCTCAACACAATACCGCTCTCCCACGTCTTCTCTCTGAAAAGATCGATCGGCGTCTTTTGTGTTGTTGTCACCCGAGAAGCCATCCGAAAGGATAATCATCAATAACTAAGCGCAAACCGTGGTTCTACCAATTTCTGAGTTAACTTCCAGGACCTTCGCAAAACTACGATGCACGTTTTTAACGGAAACATTTGGTTCAAGCATTCAGTGTAGTTCGTTCATGGCTCGACTCGTGTGTGTCACTCCAATCGTGGAGGTTATTCCAGACTGTTTAGTCACGAGCTTATATTTGCCATTCTTCGAACTGTGGTTGATTGTCTGCTCTCTACAAGAACTTAGATCAACCGCTGAAATGATAGTTGGACTCATGATGCTGTTTTGTTCGTGATTCGATCGTCTTCTTCAATCGCCATCAACGCGGACAAGATCAAAGATCGGGTGAAAGTCTCCTCCTTTAGCACCTTTCAACTTGGATTACCTAGCTAGCGCAGAGACCGACTGAGCATTAGAGGATTTACGCTTGGTAGGGCTAGCGTGGCTATCACATCCTTAGTTTTACCACTCGTGGCAAAACAAACATCGATTGGCAACATTTATGCAGCGGTTGATCGTTGATAGTTGATCGTCACACGAGCCATGTTGAATAGACTCTCTCACTACTTAGAAATCGTAGCTGCCATTGCTCCGTTTTATTCAAGTCGCTGGTTTACACCCTTCTTCTAAGGCAACATGTGCTAAGCCGCATTCCTCCAGGTCTGTGTAAGTCCTTCAAACAGTAGATAAAGACTCGTGTGCGATAAGGAAACAGACTTATCCCTGGATAATTTGGTCAGTCAAAGGGGCTCAATTGACCAAACCTCGCTAATCTCTTTCTTTCTGAGCGAAGCCCATTGATGGCACTCAATCATCAGAAACATTCTCAGACTCCCACAGATCCCCTCGTTCCCACAAAAGATCCAGAAACTCAAACCCTCGCCAATCACATCTGATTTAACCCGAAAAACTCTCAAATCCCCTCAGTTCTTTAGAAACAACCAGCAAATCCAGTGAAAAATACCAATTTGAAGCCAACCCAATTCACAAGGTCATATACACTTAAACCCCGCACAGCTCTGAGGGTTAATTGCTTTTGTGAAATTCTGAAAAGCAAGATTCTTTCGAGATTCGCCGACAATCCATCGGGATAATAGCCGGCACGAGGGACCATCGCACCGGCCGGGCCTCAGGTCACAGCGAAGGTCTTCTCCTCGTGGAGTGCCGGAGTCAAAGGATCCGCCACACAACTACTGGTGAGGTGCCTTGGAAATCTATTTTCGCTCGAAATTCCCCGAATTCCCGCTCCCGGCGAACCGTATCTCCTTTGAGATTGATGTAAATAATCCACGCCGAATCTGCATTCATTCAAAATTGTGAGTCGATGGGATAGCGCCGGACGACGAACGAAGATGAATGATTAACACACCACTCGGGGGAGGTGGCGAGCCTTCGGGAGACTTTGCTTTCAATTAGGCGATAATGCCTGCACGGGGCACTTCCTACACATGAAATATTGATTTCCATCCGGGCAAGCGTTTGATCCCCATGGAGAGCCCACCTCGAGCAGGCGGTCGCAAACGTGCTTCGGCGCTCGCCGCCGAAGTGCAAAACCCTCTGACAGGCAATTAGTCGGGTTACACAACTCGGGGATATCTGATAGCGGATATTAATCACTTCAATCTAGTTCACGTTTTGGCTTCAATTTGAATTGGGTCCGCTCATTTGCTCCTTGCCAGCCAATCAGTCTTATTAGTGGGCCGCCTAATTGCCGGATCAGCCCTCGCACGCAAATCAATAGTGCAATCAAATTTAATTGCCTCGTCGAGCAGTACAGCTTGAGAGACGTTTATCTTATCCGCTCACTTGAGTTCCAGCGACCTTCCGTCTCCCGCCACTGACGGGCTTTGTCTGACACCCGGCCCGTGGCTCGGGCCTTCGCTCCACCCGCGGGCCTGATATGATATCTGATTATAAATCCCAGCGACGGATTCAGCTGAAGGGAAGGAAGGACCTATTCATTCCATCGACGCTGATGTGCAGAATTATGGTGTACTGCCTCGGATTCAGCCATTCCAATGGAGACATTAACAATAATCACACAATTACACAATTAAATCGGATTAATGGCACTGAGCCTTTCGCGCGTTTGTTTTTCCATTTCTTTTTCATTTCAAAAGGGTGGCCGTGGGTGGCGCTGATATCCTTTGAAATGAACAATATTATCAAGGACGGCGAACATAAAGTGAGTTGATGGGGAGATGGGGGGCCGCAGCGCAACGGCAACAATGAAACAAAATGTATTGAAGGACGCTTTGTCCTTTTTCTCCACGTTTGCTTTGTTTCTTTCGCTTTTCATTTATCTGACTCGGGGTTTTCTTTTTTTTGTATTTTTTCGCGAACAATGTAAGCGGAGATTATTCGGGACATTAGTTTGGAATAGTTTCGAGTTAAGGCGGTCGCATTGTGGCGCGCTCGTGGTTTCAATAAATTCTCCACAGCTTAGGGGGGATAACAAGTTGACACAGATAACGACCGAAGATATGTGCGGCGTCGTCCTGTTTTTGTTCTTGACTAAAATTGTCCCGCGCTGTGATCAATTGACCACTAAATGGTTGGATCTCGTGATTGTGGGTGATTTGGTGATGTGGAAACTACATTAAAGTAGGAGAAAAACAAGAAAATCTAGGCCTTTCGCTAATGAGTTTTGTGGAGGCTTTCAGCCGATTACTGTGTCGGGGTTGTGGAGGCGTTGAACTGTGGGGGGTTCTGCTGCTGATGGGTGCCCAGTGACATGCAGCTGGGTCGCTTGAATAGAGAAGGGGTTTTATATCTAAACGGTGACCGAGATTCATTAGAAGGATGGCATTCCCTTTGTGCGGAATACTTGTGTCTTTTACCTGATACACAGTAAGGGAGAGTTTAAGTACTTTGATTGCGCCAACTTAATTGATTTTGATGGATCTGTTCATAGTCCCCTGAGTAAAGGATCCCGCCGTTTTGTATACTCGCCTAAAGGCACTCACTATTTCGAATGCAAGAGGTCCTTTTCTTTCAGACAAGTCCATATTAGCTTAGTTTACCACGTTGCGGAAGACCCTGTAAAAGACCCACGAAGTGTCAATCAACACCCCCAAATGCTCGCCTATTTCAAGGGGAGAAAAGGCATCGGATATAGAGACAACATGAGCTACACACCTACATGATGTTAACATGCCTGCCAGGCTGGATTGCATCATGCGCCAGTCACTGTGTAGATCAAGTGGGCTACCACGCTGATCTAGTGCATTCTAGTCCGCAAGTCAGTTGAAAAAGCGAAGGGCAGACACTTAGATGTGTATATTCCGCGAGGTTTTGAAAAAGGAGCCTAGTGGGATAAGGGTGCTGAAATTTCAAGGGTTTCATCCTCACCGCCTTTATCTCAGCAGCTTCTCCAGTAGTCGCTGTAATGCAAGTCCAATCTAAATGACTGAGTTCCAATGGCACTGTGCCCATCGATTACACCGATAACTCAACTACGGCCAGCTCCTTCCATCTCTCTGTAATCGCCTCGGATAGAGAGCAGCGTGGAATAAAGTGTCGACGCATTTCGATATACGGATCCCTGCATCGTTTGCATATTCTCGTCGTGCGAAATTCGTAAGTCAACTCAATTGATGTTGTGAATCCAAATTAGTGTGAGCGGTAACGCAGCTTTCCACTTGAAATCTACTTCATGTCATGATGCAGCACCATCGCGTGTTTTTTTTTTTGCTATATTCGAGGCCTCATGTTACTCGCACAAAATCAGCTGAGCACCTCATCCACTTGTGAGGGCTGGCTATATTGGAGGCGTCCTCTTTTACATCGTTTCACAACCTAAATATGGAAGACTCAGCCAGCCGTCGAATGTCTGGATTATCTTACATGTGATACTTTAGCCCATTTATAAGATTTCTCTGTAGCAATTAGTAACTGCCAATTTACAATGACGATACCCTCTTCCATCAGACCATCAGCACAAATTCGTGTGATCAACAATTTTAACTCTTAGAGCATCTTTTGCAACAGCAATAAGAATTCATGGCAGAGCTTTACACGGCATGACCATTCGGTTATGGTGATTATTTGGCGATTTTATGATATATGACCTTTAATGCACAGTCGTCTCGTTAAGAGATTGACGACACTACATTACACATATATCCACTAATCGGTAAAAAAAAAGCCGCGCGACTAACACAGATAATTTTCGCAACTCAATTAATGTCGGTTCACAATCCAGACTGGAGGCACAATTTACCAATTGTTCGTATAGTTATTAGCATACGTGGATGAAGCAGACGTGCATGCAGCGAACCGTCGACTAGGCATTAAGACGGTAGCATATAATATGGCTACAAAATTCGAATATACATTGTCCTGAAGGTATGTAGGACCGACGTGTTGGACAGAGCGTAAGAATGGGCTGTCAGTGGAAACGACAACATTATTTGGTTCAAAACAGAAAAATGGTTCACATTGGCTGTCGTTAACTTCTTCGTCTGATATCGTGTTCCGTTACGGAAGTAAGCAGCAATCAAATCTCTGAGCTCAGTCACCTTCAACTCAAAGAATTTCAGTGATTTCCGCTTGTCTTTTAACGAGATGGGGAAGTGGCTTAGCATCCTACTTACGTGGGTGCCGGCACACTGTGTCATTCCAGAATTTTTGCAAATGAAACGAAGTCTTCGGAAAGGGTACATATTTTCCACTCTTTCCGGATTGGCTATTTATTAAAGCTGGACACACTTGCCTCAGCAAATTGTAGTTGGTCAATTGATACAGGATGCCTTGTAAAAAACAACTTAGCCTATGCTAGACCCATAACCATCACTTACAATGACTTCGTCCTAAGCGACTTAAAAGTTCTCCTCTTCTACGATCAACTTCTCCGCTTGCACAAAAGTACAAAATGGTTTGCGAAATAGACATAGATCCGCGTGGTAGCACAATGGGCCAACGCTGACCTGTCCACTCGTACAGCAGTCAGCCACTATATAACCTAACCTAAACTTAACTGGCCTTAGACACGACGTTGAGCATTTCTATCAACTGCCTGTGCGTTAAAGGTAAATTCATAATAATATAGTATGGGTGGCGCTACAACCTGTAGAGTGCCAGGGCCCAGCTTCTTAGCAACCACTCGTGTTGTGCGTCCTATTGTTCTCTCACGAGTGGAAGGTACCTACAGTTTCACGCTGAATCTGAACGGCTAAGTTTGAGAAGCTTTTTCTATACAAGAAATACTCTCTGAGAATTGTCACTGAAAATTATTTCGTCGCTTCTAGCAGGAATCGAACCTACGACGTCGAGGTTGGGGTCGACGCACATACCCACAACGCAAAAAATGTTACGTATACGTACGAGTGTATAGCAATTGTACAAGTGTCTCCTCGAGGGAATTTTTTTTTGTTTTTGTGCGTATTGCCTTTCTAAATTGGGGCCATTTTGGGGAGATGACTCAAATGCGAACTTCACGGGCTACAAAGACGCGAGTCTAGCCAGCCGTCCACGGCCTTAACGACGAATTTTGCTCGGTCATCAGAGTGCAGAAACGCCTGAGGTTGCTGGAGTATCTAGAGTCCATGAGCTGGCCACGGCTTGCTGAGCGCTCACAGGTGGATTAGTTTCTCAGCTGAATATATGATAAGTAAGTAATATGAGGCCTCGAATATAGCAACAAACACGCGATTGTGCCCCCACATAAGATGAAGAAAAATTCAAGTCGAAAGCTGGCTTGTCTCTCACTCTAATTTGGATTCAACGCATTAACAGAAATGGACTACTTTAATAACCTAAGAAAGAAGCTCGCTGCCTCACAGTAGATTGTCATCGATCATTCGAGCTTGTCAAGGACTAGATGACAATTGCAATGCAGACCAAAAATGGCTGCTGAACTGCATTATCCCGGGACACGAATATAAGTAATTCAGCTTTCTATGAAATTAGAACCTCTGACAGTACCACACAATGTATTGTTGTTGTCCCAAGAAACACAACGTAGGTACGTGTTTTCTTCATTGTTCGGCGTCGTTCAAGGATAGCAACGCAGCAGAGAACGCTCGTGTCTCGTGGTGCAAACTATCAGAGATGGGCTTTCGCAATTCGCTAGCTACCCCGAGATCGTACAAGCTAGAAAGGATTGTTTGTTTAGGTCAACGTCGGACTGGTTGCTCCAGTTGCGAAAAGTAAAACGAAAAAAATGATTCAATTTTAATGACTACGTGATGAAAAACCAGCAATCTCTCCCTCTCACTCTCTGAAGTTGGTCAATTGTTGGCCAATGGCCAGCAAAAGCGAACAAAAAGCGCCCCTCATTAACAAAACATTCGATTGCCCTTTCCCCATTTCAGATGAAGCCATTCAATAATCCCCCGAACATCCATCCCCTCCATCGAAAGCGTAAATAATTCCCAAACATGTTCGCCTGGCAGTAACCTCTAATGAAAATTCGCTTCCCCCACCCACTGAAGCGTGCCCTCCCACTCCACCGTTGTTTGAATATTTCAAAACCATTTCCGAGTCAAAATTATTTAATAACCAACCCGGCAACGATGTGAAGTAATACGCCCGTCCCGACTGTCGTTTAACGTCGAATAACAGCGACGTCCATGGCATTGACATAAGGCGCCGAAATGACGCTGCCAGTGTAAACTTTCGCGTCAGCTGAAAATTGTTTCCCAAAGGAGAAAACGAATTTTTAAAAGCCGCCCAGAGAACAATTGAAATGTTGCAAATACAACTTGACAGCACCTGCTGCACAGCGCTCGTCGGTTAAATAATTCATCTCGCTGCGCCTGGTTGTAGTTACATCAGCGAGCGGACGAAAAAATGGAAAAAACACGAAAGGCGAGAGCAGAAGGGGACCAACAAAGCCGTGCGCTTCGTAACCAATCAAGTGTGAATTCATTTGCCGGCGCTAACCTCGCCGCCGGCAGGAGAGCGGGAATCAATTTCTGATTCGGCTGTCGGACTAGAAAGACGCTCGAGGAGCCGTCGAAGCGGAAGAAAAAATGTGTGCGGTTGTTGTGCTCTTGAACAGCGCTCTAAATATTTATTTATTGATTGATTTGAATTGTTTCGTGTTTTGGAACACTCGGAGCGGCGCGGCGTATGAATTTTCCACTGATTGGATGGCTGATGAGATGGAACTCGGGATGTACAGCTTCACACATGGCCGGCTGGGGATGGGTGTACGTGCGTAGATCAAAGGCGAACGATTCAGATTGAGATGTCCCCGTAGAGGAAAGGAATGGGCTGAGGACTAGCTACGGTTGTTTACTTTGTGCGCATATTTCGGGAGAAATGATGTTATTTTCTTTTTTTGTGTTAGTCGTAATTCGATGGAGGGACAGTGGAGGCATTTTTTTGAAAGGAGTCCTCTCCTCCTCTCCTATCATACTTTTTGAATAAAATTGTATTGATGAAATGTGACACAAATAAAGCGGATGCATTCAGCTGGAGTGATTCAATTGGAGGTTCCATTTCCAGTTGATCATTGGGATTCCTGTTTTTTTTTAGGAAATGTTCCGTATTTTTGTAGAACGCATTTAATGCGAAATGAATGTATTCCTAAGAAACACTGATGAATGACTGGGTCAGTTCTACTCTCGTTTTTTTTATTAAGAATTGGATCAGACAGGCCCGGTAAGAGAGCTGATTTTTCGAATATGTTATGTGGTTGTGGCTTGAAACTATTTACGGACGAGTTAATAGCATCTTGATAGTGAATTATCAGGCCATAGGAGGAAAATATCGTTAGATCATGGAATAGACCGAAGAAGAACCAGATATGAGTTCAATGTCGCATATGGCAGCGTGCACAGATCGAGCGTCATGCCTGTTATTGACATGCTTGTGGTCAGGTTGTGGAGACAGACGAACTCACCTAGACCTTCGATGTCTGTACAGTTTTCGCATAAGGCGAGACGGTGTCATATGACTTCTTTCACATCTTCCAGAAGGAGATCGTGTAGACTTGGCACAGACGTGACGATCTGCCAGGAGCTGAAAGTACATTCTATTAGCATACGCGGATAACTTGAAAGAACATAGTGAATCTTCGAAATAGCCTTGGCTGGCACCGAAACAGAAGTGGAAAAAATAATGAACGGGGCGAAATGAAGTATATCAAGAATGGATATTCAACGCTTACCTCTTATCACAATTGGCAGCCATAACTTCGAACTTCGAGTTGGTCAAGGATTTTGCTTATCACGGCCCCACATTACACACTGCTAATAACATCTATCTTTATTTGCGCTCTAGAGTTATTTGAGAGGTAGAATCGTCTCTAGAAGATTAAAGCCAACTACATGCAAGGCATGATATTCTTCGTTCCTGTCAACCGATTGGGATGTCACGTATACGCCTCGTCGCCTTAGCACATTACTTGAACCTAGCCCTGCTGCAAAATGTTAAGTAAGCAGCATGGCATGGACAATTTCAAAATTATGACAGAAGATGAAGGAGTCTTTGGTCTACTTGAGGAAAAAGTTTAGTGTGCGATCGTGGCGTGGTGTCCGACCCGTATAGCGACAGCAGCCCAACAAGACGTCTACTGTGTCAGCATCTAATGTGCCATCTCAGAGACAACATATTTTTTTACCTTCAGTTCGACTCTCTTTGACAACATAACATAGGATGGTCACGTCTAAGGTAGTGCTGGGACAAAGCTAAACGTGGTGCGCACAACAGCGATAGGGTTACCACAGCTATGTAACTACTTAGTTTGAATCTAGGGCCAAGTCAGACTGTAGCAAGAAACAAAGCACAAAAAGAAAATGCTCGGTCATCAATCAATCATTGTTGAAAGTCGATTGTTAATGATGATATTGTGATTGTTGTTTACACACCAGAAGGCGAAGGATTACATAGAGAAGGGCAGTTTTCAGATCAATTTTTGATGTGTGCTAACCGAATGTCAATTAGCTGCGCAAATGGTGGTGTGATATCTTATGCGCGAATAAATAATTTAGGTTTTTCATAAGCAGCACCTGCTGCGTGGGAAGAAAAGACGAATTACCTTCCGAGCGTTCGTAATCCAAATAAACGAGAGTATATTTCTACAAACATGACGTACTATAGCAAGGAGTACATATAAGTACACTAAAGAGAAAGTATTGATGAGTACACAGTGTATGAATTGGCATATAGTAGCATCCTTGGAATGATGAACGTTGATCTGGGTAAAAATAATCATCAAAGTGCCCGTGGGTTTCATCCTTATTTACCCTGCTTGGAACTGAAATGGAAATGAAGCCTTCCAAGGTGCAAATAAGGACGGGAGTCATATCTAGAATGAATTGTTTGGAGTGAAACTTCGTTTATGCAGACAACGATTCTCGATTCTTATTCTCTTTGTGGAAAAATATTTTCCAGTTCTTTGTGTCGAGGCCAGGGCTCTGGATGTGTAGACGCGCCAGCATATCTGCCGATTTCCTAAGTTGTCCCCGGGTGCAGCAGACATCGCGCGACGATTTGGACGATTTTTGGTTTTTCAGCACAGAAGTGTCTAACCAAGAGTTTACTGGGTAGAGCACTGCACCGTAAGGATTCCGGTTTCCAGAGCACAACTCTCCACTCCATTCTCCACATATGATCTTCGTAGAGTTTATACTCCTCGTCGTTCATGCTGTCATCATTGCCCGCTTTCCAGATCCTAATCGCAAGGTCGCATTTCTTGCTCCTTGTGATTGGTGCTTTTTTGCCTCTCGACTTTCCCTATATCAGGCAATTTACATCCACTAGACCTATATCACTTACTGGTTGTAGCACTGTTTTCATCGGGACTTTGAGCACAGGAAGAGCTTACGATCTAAAATAGGGATGGCACTTTCGCTGGGGCTTCCCGCGTCATCCAACTTCTGACTACCAATACTGCGACTTGTGAGGGTTGCAGCACTAGTCGGAAGACCATTACAACTAACGCGAGCAATACATGCATCACTTTAAAATTTTCAATTCAAATTTGGCGTTTTTTTTGCATACGCCACAATGCTCAGTGCTTACATCGGGTTGTTCAGAAACGGGTGTTAATGTAAGCCCGCAAAAATGATCACTTCACACGAGTCTCAGTGGTGTAGCGGTCATTCGTTTCATGCCCAAACATGCAATATCAGCTTACACACATGGAATGTGGGTAGTGACTGCTTGGTCTTGATAAATGGAAGCAGCAAGCCTTTCTACTTTTAAATTTTGTGTACAGCACGAAGCCTTCGGGTCCTACTTGCACATGACCACTCTGTTTTATATACTAGATGTGACGTTCCCAACAACTCCCAGTCAAAGACTCCTTATCACTTCCTCTTACCCAAAATCCCCCTCCTCTCCACCACTGTCCTTCCACGTGCTCCCTCTGAAAGCAGTCTCATGTGGCATGGCGAATTTCCAGCACAACTTGCCACTTATCTGTCATCACAGCAGAGCCCACACTCCCTCGCATATCAGTCGAAGTGGCGAGTGGCATTTGGGAAGTCCGCACTTAATCCCTTTTCAGTCGACCATTACCGCCCATCCCCTCGCATGAATAATACACGCTTCTGAACGGGCGCCCTCTGTGAACATTTCCCATTGTAGCAAAACCGGAATTGCTTTCAATATTAATGTCATCCATGCCCCGAGTGGATTAACCCTCGTTACATAAACGGATATCAATTTCCGAGTCAATTGGTAATCCAACAAACTTTTGATTTCAGTTGTGATTGTACCTCAATCTAGGGCAACTGAAACGTAGTTTGACAGTCATATAGCGCACCTAGGTGTCACTTATTCTGCTTGGGAGTAACCTCCCAGTCTGCCCTCCCCCGTGACGCAGATGTGTTAATCAGGACGAATCGCTCTTACAAGCCGCCATTATGCCATCCTCTTAAATCCGATGCGGATGTCCCAATGAATTATGACAACTCAACGTTGATCCTCCATCCGATTCCAATCACTTGTCAGAACGTAGCCGTGCTTCAGTCGTCGCTCCGTCGGTCCAATTGCCTTCCTGATTGATAACCAAATCATTGGATTGCGCAGCTACGGAGGCTCACCCTCCAATTCAATTTGATTAATTCGTGTCATTGCCATCTCTCCGCCCGCCACCCTCATTATTTCACTTAATATTCCAGCACTCAATGCTGGTGTCCCTTCCATATATTACGTGACACCATCCCGCGCGCGTCACTTCAATCTATCATTATCATGCTTTCGGCTCATGCGGAATACCTCTTCCTATTTGCTGGCGCCAGAGTCACACTGGAAGGCGCCCCAGACGAATTGAGCAGATCCTTGTGTCAGCGCGTCGGTCGTGTCGGGGCACGACAAATTTGAATCGATGCCCGGACCCGATGCGGACGTGTAAATTGACGCCGAGCCGATACTATCGAATCCATCAGAATCATCCGGGGTGCTGCGCGGGATTTCCTAGAGAATCTGTAAAAAGATATTTCAAGAAATTTACGTTTTCTCTTGTGCTGCCTTGGATTCGAGTTGGGGTTTGTTGGGTAATTTATGGAGGCTCTGCTAAGACAAATGGGGCTTGCTGCTGTCGGATGAGATGTTTATGGGGTAACCAGGGGATATATTGGGATTTGATTTAAACACGTTGTCGATGACGCAATATGATGTGGATGGGTGAATGGACGGGTATCTCTGGCCCCGGAAAGGGTTGCTTTTGTTTCAAGGATTAAATGCAAATTGATTTTGCTTGGGCTGTGCGGGAAGGTGGTGGCGTGTAGGCAGTTTGTCGGGGAAAATTGCGGTTCGATTAAAGGATAATTCTGTTGTCTTGACCTGTGCCTGAGCCAACTGAAGACGCACAGATATGAACGACGGCACGCTCGGATGGCGGCGAAAGTTTGAGAAAGGGTTGATGTACCAGAACTTACGCACCTACCCAGCCACACGAGTAAGCTACCGCCTCCATTCACTACAGAGTCAATGGAAAACATGTCCCAGAAGCTTCCATTGGCATCCAACGTGAAGTTCGTTCATTCAATGCATGCATTATCCACCAGTCCTTTCAGGCTCTCTCTCGGAAAATTTTCCACGAATTCCTAACTTTTCCCCTTGCAACGCCCAGAGGCTCTAGCCATCATCTCATCTCTCCACGAACTCGCATCCAACACGCAACCAACTACAGTGTTTCCGGCATTTATGCAATTCGAAAAGTTGAAGTAACTCAGCTGTGTCAAGGAATAAAGTTCATAATCCCATGTTACAGTGCGCTCCGTGCACGAGGCGAGGAAGTGCAAAAGTGCGAAAGTGAGACATTTTTCGGATAGTTAATCCGGGACCGAAAGTTCGGGACAATGGGATTTTGTTGCTTGCGCTCGCAAGTAGCTGCTGAAGTTATCAAGCCAGGGAAACTATTACGTGTAGGTGAAACTGATTCATGAATTAAGTGGATTACAAGGGTAATTTTGCACTTTGTTCGGGCGCCAGTGAGTGTTGTGGATGATTGCGTGAAAGTGTGAACACGGATTTGAGTCGTTTCACAATGACAGATGTGGACGTTTTCTGTGTGGTTGAGTGCGTTTGGTAAACTAGACTTGGGAGATGTTGATAAATGGGGGGAGAACACGGTGAAAACAATACCTTTACTTGTGGGAAAACAATGAGACACAAATCTAAGAGCCACTGTACATACATTTTCCTTAGCTGAAGGCATTGAACTCTTAGTGAAATCCGAATTGATTCAACGATTGAGAGTGGCTCTGTCTTATTTAACGAGGTATTAGGTTGCTGCTTAGTTTTTCAAGGTTCCATTTTTAACAGTTCACTTGTGATAGTTCAAGTGCTTAGTTGGCACTGCCATTCGTGTTCAAGAATTATTCGTGCTCTGTGCAAAATGTTCTTCACCGATGGACCACAAAGCTTGCCAATGCACTCGAAAAAATGCACAGTGTTGTGTGTTTGTGGTCCGTGAGAACAAAATTTCTACGAAATGCACGCTGCGCGCTGAACCTTATCACCCTGTGGTTTCAGGCTGGCGGCGCGGCTCTACCCGCCACGCAGACTCCAAATCGATGGACCAATTACGAATTGATTTCGATGATCAATTACTCTCCAATTTTGACGTCTCACTAGGAGTCCTAAGACATTAGGTGAATGTACTCGTATTTAGGACCAGTTTTAGTTTTGGAGTTGTGGCTGACTCCTAAGGACAGACACACTTAAGCCAGAGTAGGCCACAGGCGCACAAGCGGATTGACTTCTTCTAACATCGAAAAGAGTTGGTGCTGCGATGTAGCTGGAGTATGCTGGCGCTGTTTAGCTCAATGAGGTTATTGAAATAGTAGGTCCCTAGGTATAGGAACCTTTGACTAGCCAGAGCGCTGCACGAGCAGAGTAGGCGATGAGTGTTTTCTTTTTCCTCCTCATCCTTGCAGCTTCTGCAGAAATCTTCATATAGGGCCCCCATCCTGCGTCCATGAGTGCCAGGCTCCGGTTATGACTCCTCTGAGAGTGTTTGCTGAGTCTAAGTAGACGGGACTTTAAGTTAGGTGATGGCCAGATTTCTATTGTTTTAGCAGGGGTACCACCTTCCATGTCGATCGCTAAAGTTTCCTGAATGTGAATGTTAAAATGCTCAGCCATCTCGTTAAGAGACAGCCTGCATTTAAGGGATGTTTTTGAGTAGAACATGACATTGTCCAGGGATTTTACAGCGGCCTGACTATCGGAACATATGGTGATCTCCCTTTTTGATATCACGTTGATTTTGAGCCATGACAACGCCTCTTTAATCGCTATGGTTTCTGTCTGTAAAACTCTGATCAGAGATCAGGGGGCTTCAAGGAGATAGCAATGTTGAGATCTTGGGATAAGACACCCGCACTCACAACTTCGCTTGTCTTCGATCCATCTGTCAAAATACGCAGAGGATCTTCCAACGTTTTCCTCTCAGACATCCAGTCCGATCTGAAAAGAATGCTGATCGAGAATTTCTTCTCGAGGATAGCCTGGGTTATTAGGTGGTCAGTGTCGCTAGGAAGGAAGTTGAATTCCTTGAGAATGGTTGAGTGGCCGATGTTGAGCTCGGAGTGTTCGGAGTGTTTGAGTCTCAAGGCTGGGCTGGCTGCTATTTGTTGTTTGTTCCGAACATTTCCAGCGGAAGATAAAGGATAATATTAAGTGCGTCTAAGGGAGTACTTCTCAATGCACCGCTAATGTACAGGCAGGCCAGTCTCTGTACTCAGTTGAGTGCCTTGCAGTGGGCAGCCTTGCTTAGTGCTGTCCACCAAACTGAGTCTCCATACAGAAATGTTGGTCTGACAATAGAGGTGAAAATCCAATGAGTGATGCGTGGTTGTAAGCCCCATTTGCTCCCAATGGATTCTTGGCAACACAGCAATACGCTAGAATCGCTTGCCTGTCGATGTCGATATCGTGACCATAGCACAGACGGATTCAGGCGCGAGTGCGATAAAATATTGGCTTGACAGAAGCCATGTTCGCTTTGTGCTTCAATATTAGAAGCATGGAATAAACAAACCAAGTCGCCTTGAAGCGGGCCTGGAGATATTGGCTCTGCCACGAAAAGTCTTCGATTGCCAGCCAGGAGGCAAGCAAATCAAATTAAGTCGACGATTTAAGATGAGAACGCAAGTGACGAACGATCTCAACCAGCTTGATCAGCGAAATGGGTAACAGCTAGCCAGACATCTGCATTGCTGTTCAAGAAGAGATCAAAAGCCTAGTGTTATGAAGACTGATGATGATGGTGGGAGAGTCTTGCACATGTACACTACATCGTAGTCACGACGATCGTTGGACAGATTTTTTATTTTTTCACAAAGAAAGGGCCGGGGGTCACAGCGAGGGTCAACTAATTTCGATAAGCAATGTAAATGTGTTTCCCGCGTAAGATTGATCTGGAGTGAAGAGGGACAGTAGTCACAATCACTCGAAAGAGCAGTATGACAACAGTGAAAGTGATAGGGGGGCACTGCGTACTTGGGTGAAGTTAACCTACCTGGATTTACTATTAATAAAGCTACCTTCCTCTTACGAGGTATAACGACATGGTTCGTCATCACTCACACTTTTGACAATCTTTCAGAAATGGTAACAACTTGGTTGCAAAATGTATACTCCACGCTGGACGGCATCAACTGAGTTTGGTGCTTTCTAACCACAGTAAGGGTCTCTATCAGTTGACACCGATAAACGCCTTGATTCAGAATGTAAACTAAAACCGTGATCTTCTTTCATTTACTTTATCACGGCCAAAAGATGGGACATCGTCACGTAAAGCGATTGCATGTAATCAGTAACCATTTCAATCACTCCTTACCGAAGAGAGTATATTCCCAGTGCCTGGCATATGCAGTGTGTTCTCAGAACAGCTCCTATCCTTCAAACATGGAGAGGGCACTCCACGTCCCTATCAAGTCCTTCCTAGAACCAAGAGGCATTTCCGTGCGCAACCTTCTCCAACTCACATCACCGGTGAAGCGTAAGGATTTGCATGAGAAGCGATTTATCCGAGGCTAAGCACACAAGCGACCGTCGCCCATGGAGGTGGTCGAGATGACCAAGCTACGGGCACCGACCTCTCAAAGAAATGTCGAGACAAAAACGCTCAGCTCTCGGAAGGACCACCCGCAAGGCGCACACACACCGTGCGGTCAAACCTCTCTGGAGCTCCATGGCAAAAAGAAAACCAACCGCACACAAGTCCGGTGATACATTATTTCCATCCTAAGTGGACAACTTAATCCGCTTTTGCCTGCTCCGTCAACAATTGTTGTCTGCTTCAGTCGAACACGTCGCCATGGCTTGTGCCGGCGGCATGAGGAGGCAGGCGGCTGGGAGCCGCACCAGCCTCAATCCAAGTTGTCATGGGCTTTCTGAGAAACAGCAAAAACACATTCCTTTGCCGGGAAATAAAAACGTCGAAGACCCTGTTTCCAGGAGCAAAACAAAAGGCAATCCTCAAGGATTGACGGACGACAGACGACAGATGGTGTGCTTTATGCGTCCTCCGTTGGTTTATGATTTCTATGGGATTGTGTACTTGATAAGTGGTTAAGGCATTTATTTGCGGAGTATTTCCTCGTTGACTGCGGGCGGGCCGGTGACTGAGGGCTGCGGCGGGAGGCACTCGCACTTCGCCGCAGATAAAGTTGTAAGGGTTTCTTCTGTCTCCGCCTCGGCTCTCCTCGTCCGGGCGTCCGTTTGGGTGACAGAGCGGAGGTTTCTCTCGTTCTGCGGGCCAAAGTTTTGCTTTCATTTGCTTGTGCGATTCCATCAGATTCTTATGCAAATTTCCTCCGGGGATACGGTCCGCTTCTAATGGAGCGAAGTGATATACATTTTGTGACATTAAGTATGAGACGAGGGCGGACGTAGGACGGCGGCGGAATATTAAAATTGCGCAACGGCTTTAGGAGGTGCGAGTCCTGAATTAATTCCTGTAATATTTTCGGTTCCCCCGAAGTCGCTCGGGGTTCATGCTCCCGGGGGAATGACCCTTAGAAGGGGATTTTGGGTTATTTTTTAATTTTGAATTTGAATAGGCGGCTGATGAGTCGGCAGTGAGGGCCGAGTGGACGGCCCTGGTTGAGATCTGTGCGCCCGATAGGGGATCATTGTCAACGCGGTTCTATAACCTCTAATTGAATCCGTTTTCCTTTGCCACGGTTGGTGGAAGTTCTGCGATGGAACTCAATTGGGAAGTGTGGGATGCAAATGTCAGCGAGTGGCGGTTGAGGCAACTATGGTGGTGTGGGCATCGTTGTCGTGGTCGGCTTGAGGTGGTGGGTGGGTTAGCTTGGATGTGCTGGTTGACTAGAAGAATATGGCTTTCATCCTGTGTGTCAGAGGGAGAATGTTAGCAACTGCCGCCCAATTTATGTGCCGCGAGTGAGTCGACTTCTGCAACGATGATGAAGGTTGCAGTCCGAAGACACCAACTCTCAGTTTTTCGGAACAGCTTTTCTAGAGACACTGCCTAGGTTCGGGAAATGTAGTTGCTGACATTCGGCATCGAATTGCTTGTTGCATTTGACTGCGGGCCCTTTACATTTCACTGCTAAGATAGTAAAGAGCTTATGCTACTAGTGGGGTCCAAGTACATATACTTCCCACAAAAGCCACAAGAAATTATTCTGGCTTTATTTCTTTGCATCATTGATCCAGTAATGCACAGCACAACAGGGACGCCTCATCTTCGCTGACAGTGCTTTAAGGAACCCAATTTTGGATGGATCGTCCAACGCTTTGTGTCATGTGTGTATCGAACGTTTGCCTAGAGTCTTCGACTTAGACTTACCAACGCCACCAGAGAAAAGCTTCGTGTGGTCAAGTCGCAATACAAGTCACGTTTGTGTGAAGAACACGTTTGGGCATCTTACGGCGAGCGTGCATCAATTTACCGCCCGCCGTAAGATGACCGAAAATGTTCTTCATAATTTCGAGAGTTCCGTCACTTGTGTGGCATGTAGCACGATCTTCTAAGTGCAATATCTAATGCGCCTTGTAACCTAGCTTAGCCTAGTCTTGTTGAAACTGCAGATCGTAACAAAGTCAGTTAATATCTCTGTACACTTGAGATTATTATTATCGGTAACGGTGTTTCCTTATACATTTTGAACGGACCTTTGATGTCTCCTTGCTATGAATTGCACCAAGCACCCAATATTTCTGGACCAATCCGTCGCGTTCTTGTGACTTATGTCTGCTCCAATGACGACAACTTTGCTTGTTGAAGGACTCCGCTCAGACAAAATTAGGCCTGGTGTCCGGGCAATATTTTCAGCGTACCATGTTAACGATGCACGTTCGGCTCCAGTTCTGGCGTGAGCACAAACTCGTATGGATGAGTGTCTCAGTCCAAATTTAAAATTAGACGGATTGACTTTCTAGCTACGTCGTTGGAGTAGACATTTCTGTATCTTTTTTTGATACAAGCCGCTATGGCGGTTGTGTTTTCTTCATTTCAACATCAGTCTCGCTGGTGGTTCAAAATCCAAAATAATGTACTCACACCCTAGCTGTACAATGAAGCCATGGTGGCGATCGATCTCACGCCGGAACACACATTACGTATTTCCAACTGAGACAGCAATGCAATACTAGTTTTTCGTAGTCCAACAAGCGGAAGAATATGCACGATAAGAAAGCAAGTCCTATATTTTATTTCCCAGCAGGAAGTCAATTGCAACTTTGAAAGCTTTCTTACGTACTTAGGGTGGTCCTAAAGCTCTAGGTGGTACCGTGCCTCAAACAACAAGCGCCACTCACCTCGATCTTCAGCTAGCTATTTCCAGTTCCGTAAGCATAGTTGGTTGTGGCCCTTTCCACCTTAGTCATGGTCTCCGCCGTCGGGGGTGGAGATTTTTCGGAATGGAGCATTGCCTTCCATTCGTTCCGCATAACCTAGCCATCTCGTTGGACTTTATTCTTCTGTTTTGATTGCTGTTGCGATTGACTGTTGGTTGGTGCTGAATTGAATATGATCTCAAGGCAATGGGTGTGCCTTATCGTTGACGTCATATACTTGGTGTTGCCTTCATTGGTACCAATAAGACAATCTTCGTAGCCAACATCGCAACACTATAAAAAATGCCACAGACTTCTTTAAGGAAGTAAGGTTTAACTTGAGTTAGATCATTACCATGAAGGATCTAGTTCTTATTACCAAATGGGCATTAATTGAAAGGACAGTCCTTTCGTTGTTTTTGGTCGAGGGCATTTGATGAGCAGGATTAACTTGCAGAATGGGTACGCGATATAATGTTGGGCGTGATATCGATTCTAAAAGTGATATTGCCTTTGTGAGTACTGATTCGAATTTATCAAAAAATGAATACGAAATAAGAGTCGAATTAGTTTTTGTTCTGATTTGTTTTCCAATGAAGAGCCTCTGGAAAGTAACACAAAGAGGAACCAAACTGAGTACCTGCATGATGGAGTTCTATGACTTCAGTGGCCGAAAACGAGCCTGTCCGGCCTTTCTTTACTGTTTTCGGCTTAATTTGTTTTGGATTACGACGCCAGAGAATATGCTTGGCTTCTCGGTACTCGGACTCGGTACATACGTCTGCCAAAAGTCTTCTTGATCACTCCAGGAACCCACTTCTTTCTCCACGAACACGGGTTGATTAGCTGGAAATCTTAAGACCTCGGTCTCATCTGTTTTTTTTTTACCTTAGTTGGTTTGGAAAGATCGCGGATAATAGAGTTCAATGACGCCTACAGGAGACACAGCAGAAGACACGCCATTTTTATGTGGTGTCGAACGATAAGTGGATGAGAATGTCACCAACGCTCCCTTTCTTGCCTGAAACTACGTCTTGAAGTTCTCACCCTCCTCACGGATTAAATGGTGCTGAAGTCATAAAGCCATATTAAAAAGGCAAAAAGATTGAACGCATGGATCTAGCTTTTTGTTTCCAATAAAGCTTTAACTGATACTGGAAAGGACATTGTACCTCTGGAAAATTATATAGTATAAGCGCGATCAGGAATGTTAGTGGATCCCCCTCAAGTTAGAAAAATTTACTGAGAGAAATGCGAGCACACTTCAAAGATATGAAGTCGAACGCAATCTTGAGAGCATTGAACACGACTGGCCTGCAATTTCTCACGAAGACGTCTGCTTTGTCACCGTGGGTAGTGCGACGAGTCATACCGTGGGGGTATCTATTCCGTTCGATCCTCGAACATAAAATCTGTCATAATTCCCGGCATCACAACCTCGACTCGAAGTTTATTAGTTTGAGGACGACATAAAACTGTAGGTGACAGGGATGTTATCTGGTTGTAACACAATAGCACGCACAATAAGAGTGGGTGCTGTGAAAGCTTGTCCCGAATCCCACTGAATCCCGAATCCCACCCATACAATTAACAATAGTAGAAACATATCATCCGATTCTAGTGATTCTAAATACTTCCTAGCTTTAGGCATTACCCCTCCGTCCTCATTAACAAATGAAAATAACCCCTTTGATGTAGGTAGTCGTTTAATACGTCTGTCGCGCGTCTAAACAATCACTCGCAAAATCGATAATTTCCTCGAATTTGTGGCGTTCCCCTGCCCCTACGATTGAATAATCCGTCAACTTATCAGGCATCTAATTTCTATGAAATAAACCACAAATTGAATCGTGTCATCAATGTCCCTCGTCCCATTTCTCGTTTCCCCTGCCAGTCACCCACTAAACGAAATCCCACACAAAGGCGACTCAACACCGCACAGCGCGCCGAAGAACAATTTCCCAAATAGCCCGTTCCACCGTAAAATCTCATCAATAACACAGGACTCGCAGGATTACCGAATGGAAATCGAGTTTACCCTTGCCAGAGACAACCACCGGCTCACCACCTTTGTTGTCAAATATTTACACCGCCTCGCCGCCTCTGCCACCAACTACACGCCAACTAGGTTGAATTGTAAATTTCGGTCCCACCGACGGCAGCCACAAGTGCGCCCACACTGTCGCCGTCACCACCGCAGGGAGTCGCCGTCATCTCCGATTTGAAGTCCTTTCATTTAAGGGGGACCCAATTTATCAACGGTCACGAAAGTCAGCACCGAGCGAGGAGCCACTCCGAAATTATTCCATCAAAACTTTTGCAAGAAGCCTTTAGTTGACGGGCCACGGGACGACAGCGAGACATCGGGCATGGACTTGAGTGGAGTGAGCCTGGATGGCCGGGTGACACTGAGGAAACTTTTCAATTCAATTTTCATTCGGGTGAGTTCCTCAAAACACACGCTCGTCTCCATGTCGACTCGCAACCCAACTCAAAGGAAAGGAAACCCAGCGGGAGCTGGGGTGCGCTCGCAAACATTCGCACGATTAGGGGTGGGCTCCGAACCCACCGACAGGTGGAAAGGAAGTCATAGTTCTTGTTTTCTCCGATGAGAGGTAATTAGTTTGGCAAATTGGCCGCCCTAAGTTGGGTGCGCTCCAAACGCGTGGAAGAATGGCTTCTTGCCGAGTTCCCTCGCCGGGAGGCTTTAGAAGTGCGCCGCAGATCCTTAAGTCCGCGACGATGCTTCGAAACTTCGACGAATTAATTAATGTTCCTCTGATTTTTTTTTGTGTTTGGGTGCGGCGGGTGTAGGCTGCGACCTCCTGCTGGGGCGGGACAGCACCTATGCATAAATGAGGGGCCCCGGGAGGTGGCGAGATGTTTTGATTGAAAACTTCTTCTTTGGAGATTAAACAACACGGCAGGTTGTTGTGGATGTTATAACAGCCTGCCGACGGGAGTCAGGGTGTTGTTTACGTTTGCTGAAGTGTTTGGGTGGGGGCTCTAGTCGAATGTGTTCTTGCAGACTTCCCTGGAGCAGCTTCGTGGCTGAGTGTACTTAGAAACAAATATGGGTGGCGCGGAGGTGGACCGTGGCCTAGATTCAACAGCAATCACTCGTGCTGTGCGTGCTATTGTCCTATCACGAGTGGACGTGTGGAATTGGAGAGAAAAACGTTGTCTGTTCATTTGGACTGAGAGCACATCGGGCGCTCCTAAGTCGTGTGTTTGAAAAAAAGAAAAAAGGGTTTGAAAAACTTAAAAACCAGTCATTTGCAAACCTCGGATATGTACTCTGAGGCGGACAATTGAGATTAAGGCGAATTTGAGTTCCTTTGACTGGCGACTCCAGAGATGGAGATATTTGAACACACACATTGTTGCAGAGCTGAATGTATTAAGTTTCGATGCTTCGGAGGCAGAAGAGGTCTTAGTTCAGCTTGTAAGAGAGGATGTCAAGTTGTGAACGTAAATCCAGTGAACACAAATAATAGAGTGATGGGGATCATTTTAAACTCATTCAGGTACATCTGCAATAGTTTCGTTATTTCAAAAGGTGCCGTCACACACATGCTGACACGAGTTAGTCCGCTACATTGAGCACAGCTTGTTTGGTTCGAACTGACAATTGGAACAAGCACTCTTAAAGTTACACCCATCCACTCAGAATTCAATTGTCAATAATTTCCAAAAGGTGCTACTTTCTGGATTTCTTCGGGAATCACCTGATCACCTTGCATGATGCTCTGCCATTGATAGGCCATAATCAGAGACTTTATAAAGTAGTTCATTATGCCGTTGCCGATCTTGGAAATTCATTTTCGGCAGTGGCTGCAGTGTCAATGGCACACATTATGATCTCACTAGTATAGGCGTGTAAAGAAAAAAAAAGAAGCGCATCAATGAAACTTCCTTGCGATACTGCAGGTTTTATTAGTTTTATTACACATCGCCTAATAAATTTACTATGAACACAGCGCAATCACCACTTTTATCAATCGCATTCACACCGTCTCATGTAGGTAATTTTTTGGTGGCACAGTATGTCGATACAAACGTGATATTGGCCACGACACACCTACATGTCAGATCTATAACCAGCTTGCCGTCGTCCGTCAAGGTATTATAAATCCAGTCTCAGAGGGTTCATTTACATTGGATAAAGCTGCCAGGCACTTTCGTTGAACTTTCGGGGTTAGGAAAGGTCAGCAGTGACGCGTTTCATGGTATACGCAAATAAAACGATGTAATGTTTTGCCTCACTTCTAAGTCTTTCTGTGCTTTCTATCCACTTCATGGGGTGCACTCGTACGCCATCTTCCCTGTAAATAGAAGTGTTTTTCGCAACAACTCCCCCTGGAGTTTCAAAACTCACTCTTACGGATATGCCGTCTGGCGCACAGATACCAGTAAGCTTTAGCTGCGACGTACAGGCAAAGTCGTCTTTGCCTACATTCAGGACTGGCTCTGGCCAGAATTCGAGCCAAGGTAAAACTCTAGTCGTATCTTACCACGTATCGTATCTTCACTTCATTCCTAGCTCCAGCGCCGTCGCGGGGGGCCACAACTATAGGCCACAGACTTCGTTAGTAAGCGGACACTTATGCGAACCTAAAGGCAATGAACTATATTGTAAAGGCCTACTAAGGCCTCCCTCCATCCTTCAACCACTTCCCGGATAATTCAGGCATGCATGTCTTTTCTGAAGTTGATCGACAGTCTAAGTTTGCAACCACACTACCTGAGGACCTGAACCTTCGTTAGCACCAACAACGTTGTTGGTTAGGGTTTCTATCGGCGTCGCTTGGGCCTCTCGAAAGCACAACCGGAATTGGTATGTGTCCCTAGTTCAAGTGTTCACAATAGTCTGCAATAAATCCCCGACATTGTTGTTATCTCTTGACATGGCCACTAAAGATTCAGCAAACAATAAGGTTTAGTTTAGTTTTAGTTTTAGAGATCGAGTATAATCATGTTTGAGCTTATGTCGACTGTCATGAGAGCTTTCTTTTTTTAAGTGAATCGAAACTCGAAGAATTGGTTTTTTGGAAGAATTTTATTCTAACGTAAAAATGTTTGGTGTAAGCGAAGAAACCGTGTGTGAATCCTATGAACGACACTGCAGAGGACTCTACCACTGTCTTGATTTTTCTTGTCATTCGGTGTTGATGCGTTGAGAGTTGACGATGAACTATGCTGGTTTCCCTATGGCGGGCAATGAAATTTCAACATATGAAGGTGGCCTATTGGTAGTATACTGGACCTGTTTTTGAGTCTAAGTACTCCCTTGCGAATTGCTGCAGACAAACAAAATTGCAATCGGCAGCTGTATAAGCTAAGCAACTTCAAAAAACCACCACAATATCGAATAATACACTGGAGCATCTAGGAGAGCTGTGGCTGATCCGAATCATGCGGTTGGCCTGACAGATCACACACACAGTCGAAGACCTTGAAAGGGGGACGCTGGCTGCAGTCGGGAGCAGTGGAGTTAGGTAGAACATTAGATTTAGTTGCGCAGCCGAGAGAGTCGGTTTATTAAAACTCCACGCACGAATGTGCTGTCGGCCAGTACAAACAAAAATATAATGATTTATATACGAACCGGACAACTCAGAAGCGTCAACATTAGTCCCTAGGTAAATTGCTTTGTAATAAACAACTTGTTCCCAGTTTTGGAGAAGTGGTATGATAGTGGATCTGTTCATGCGTAAATATAACCAAGCTCAGGTGGCGGGCCGTGCCGATGTGGGTATGTGCGTCGACCCAAACCTCAACCCTGAAGTTCGATTTACTGCTCTGTGCGACAAAACAAATTTTCACGGCCCCATCTCCTTTGAGTCACTGACAATGCTCACAGAAGTCTGTCTGTCTAGAAAAAGTTTCTCAAACTTGGTCGTTCTAAGTCCGGATAAAACTGTAGGTCCACAGCATAGAACCCACAGCACGAGTAGTTGCTACGAAGCTAGGTTCTGACCCTCTATGGGCTGTAGCGCCACCCATATTATTATATATATTGACGACAACGACGGAGAAGTACGTCGAATCTCGCAGAATGGTGCATTTTAATCGTGGACAATGACGCGCTTGTAGCTTTAGGAATTTCTTGTGCTCCCCTAGTGGACTCATCCCTCCAGCAAATTTTGTAAATAAGAACGATTGAGCATGAGGATGTCTGAACATCATTGTCGGTTTGTATGCTTTTTGCTATGGTATGGCTAACCTCGTTGAAAACACATGGCTTTAGGTTTTCCTGAAACTGTCAATACGTCTCTGCTATCTGACAGCTCCCATATTTTACATATATTTGACAAGCTTAGTCACAGCAGGAAGCGTGACGCATGAATTTCATAACCGACATTACATCACGTCTCTAATCACCGAGTCAAGACCATGACCCACCAGTGCCCAGTAACATCGGCTGCTCTGGGTTCCAATAATAAATCGATGCAATAGCAAACAACACCCGAGCCCCGCACATCTCCAGCCGCAGTCAGATTGCAGCGAGAAAGAAAAGCACACCGCCCCGAAGGATACAAAAGCATTCGCTGATGTATCACCAGCATGTCCTTAATACATAGCAGACGCCTCGATCCATTTCCCCCGAGATATAATTGAGTGCCATCATTAAGAGATTATGCTGTCCCACTGCTGGGGATGGGGAAGGGGCGATTACGTTGGATCTGGATTTGCGCTTTAGATTGATAGTGGTGCGAGCATCCGGTTCCATTTCCTCTCGCTCACACCGTGCGGGGGTACAGCGTGTCGACATCAATCCACGACTGCGAAGTACGTGTCGTTTACATTTTTAATTCCCGCACAGCCGAAGGACGACTCAATACCACGCGCGATGCGATGCCGATACTCGTCACGGATGTACCGACAGATATGATTCACCGATAGCACGCGCTGCCGCTGAGCTATGTCCTGAATCCGCAAAAGGGCGTATGCATGCGCTCCTACAAATTGAATTTTAATATTTCAGTGTGCTCGCGAGTCGCACAATTCAATTGTACGCCGCGCCGCACCGTGGTCTGCGTGTGAAGAGCACGCCGCCGTCGACCGACTGTCGATAAGGAGGAACACGGTTGCCTCCCTTACGGATCCTTTGGAGCAATAAATATCCCTTTTGGCGTCCTGTCAGGTGGGCTGGTAATGCAACGATATAGTATTTCAGCCGTCTTGCAGTTTCGTCAAGCAATTAAGGATACGACGGCGAGATAAATTGCAGTTTGATTAAAATTAATGCCCACCAAGGGAGGGCGGCCCTCGCTGCCAGGCGAACAGCTCGGTGTGTGTGGTCATATCGTTTCCAGCCCGTAATGGGGGAAGTTTTCCAATAAAAAAGTTCGGCTCGAGAAATTCGTGTGGGCGACGAATTTGCATGTATTTGCAATGCCACCTGAATGGTTGGCAGGAGGAGACGGAGAAATGAGTGAGTTTTGCAAGTTTGAACAATAAAGCATTTTCCACACAATGGAGTGCGGAATTTGCCGGCGGCAATTCGACACGAGCTGCAATGGGTGTTCATCTTCTTCGAAAGTACCGATGGCTGCCACGGAATTGTCTTCGGGCATGGATGTGTCTGTTCAACAGGGCTGAGGAGTAAGGATATTCAAGTTTTAAGTGCAGTTAAGTGGTCAGGGTGCGTTGGTTTTATGGCGCTAAGCCTGAAGTATATTAAGAAGAGTCGTTTGTCGTAGCTTGGGTAAGTGGGAAGCGGTGACAATTGCGGCTTCCGGAGTTATCCACTTAAACCTCCACCAGGTCCGTCATTAAAGCGGAATTATTCATCGTGGAGTTAGCTGGCACGGTGGAATTATGTCGTGGACAACTTTTCCGGGCCATGATTGGCATCATCACGAGAATGTTCACGGTCAACAGAAATGTAAGGGTGGAAACATATGAATATACTCTTGAAACAAAACTTACTTTTTCAATGACAACATTTTACAATTACAGTAGCTTTCCAATGGATGTTCCAATGGAATAATACAAGTTACGCCATCTCTTAGCAAACCGCATTATAGAGCTAATACCTTCAGTAACATTTCGCATAAATAAATGAATAAAATCGCTTCATAATCTTTCAAATTACTTCGTGCTTTCCGTCCTCACTTTTTCATGCGGAAATTAATTGTGCTGTAGTCCTCTGTCCAGCACCGCTTGTTATCCTTGCACCATACTTCCCTGGATGCTTGTTTCTGTCAACCAAGAGATATTGGCATCTGAGGTGTCAGAACTATATAAACTCTTACTTTCTTCGCATGAATGCTTGTTAAGATGCGACTAGTACAAATGCCAGAATTTGAAAGGTCTACTAAACCCACGATGTCTGACTCCGACAAAAGTTAACAACTCCCTCTTAGCTACCTTTAAGTTAGAGCTCAATAACCTCTGCGATCAGATTGTTGACAAGTAAATCCCCTTTATCTTGATCCAAGAAGATCAAATAGCCTGATCGCCCTTAAAAAAAAAAAATTAGCAAGGGAAACCGGTCTCCATGCAAAAAAACTTGGCATTTATTCAATGACTTCAAGCTGCCTAGGCGAGGATGAGGAAGAAAGCACCTCAACTAGGAAGGCCTCTATGGGCACACCGGCTTGTTCGCCTGACATGTTTTTTATGTCCTGGCACCCATCAACCTTTATTTTTATCCGACAGCCCTGAACTTGAATGCGAACATGTTTATGACTTAAAGCACTGCCTATTCATATCACAGTATTTACGTTGTTGAATAGGGTTGATTTGGTTTGTTGTCTTTGGTTTGTCTTCAGCTTGAATAATTGTGGATTCTGTGTGGTTAGGCACCTACGTGCACTATGCCAGCTCATACTCTCTGACTTCGACCCGTCTGTGTACTATTCTTGGGCGTGCGTCGTCATCCATCCAAAGAAGTCTTTTGCCCCGTTCTTGTCTTTTAGGTACCATTCCACGTTTTTATGGACTATACCCCTTCCTCTTCTGAGACATTTTGGCTACCATTCTTTTAGACATGGCGGCCTTTTATGTACATTTTCGAATTAGATTGGACTTTTTTTAGCTTTCAAGCGACTATTGTGAGCTCTTGGGGCTAAAGTCCTCCTGGGTATTCGCCGTTGATTCATCTGTTTTCGAGATTAAATAAAACATCCTCCCAACATGACTAGACTTCGCATTGTTGAAACTCGCTTTCCCCCACGCTCTCAACCCCACTGTCTGCCTTCAACTTTCTCACACTTGAACAGCCCCTGGTTGCACGTTGTTGGAAATCAAAATATTTTAATCTAAAAAAAAACCCCTTCGAACTTCCTCCAGAAGTTACAGTCGCGGAAAGTAAAGACTGTACTCTCCGACGACTTCTGCGTGCGTGGGAAACTTCTTAAACACTCATCTCGCCTGTTCACGTCACTTCACCAAAATGTCGTTTCTGCTCCAATCTGGCACGTCCTTGAAGCCGCCACTGCCAGCTGCAACACCACGCATTCATGTTGCCTCCCCTCTCGCGCGTGAGCTCCGACAAGGAAAAAAGTTTCATTCAAATGATGGCATGTTAGGCTCGTATTTCATTCATCATATCAAACTCAAGCCTTCCCTTCCGAAGGGCCCCCAACGAGACCGCCAACAAGGCCTGTGTGTGTTTCTTGTTTCGGCTTCATCTCGTTTGGGAGCAGAAACAGGAAAAAAAAATTCATACCCTTTAGGCGAGAATGTACTCGTATCTCAATTTACGAAGTATCCCATCCAGAAAGGAAAACATTCAAAAAGTAATGAAAATTCCACAAGACATTGTATCCATCAGCCGAGCCACGGCGAGGGCGGTGCGGCTGTACAGGAAATTAAATTCCAACCGCACAGCTGATGTATCTGAAAAAACAACCCCCACCGACACACAGGCACATGTACTTTTGTGCCGGGAAACAATTAAGCATTAAAGCCCCTCATTTAAATTACATGTACGTCGACGGCACCATCTCCCAAGCCACTGGTTGCCGTCACGACGAAGTCACATGGCAGGGCGTGCTACACACGAAGCAGAATGCAAGGGATCAAGGATCATTTTTGCATCTGTGGAACAGGAGAGCCACACGGAGTCTACGTGTGCATCTCGCTGCAAGAATAATGACGTTGCTCCACTCAGGCTGCAAGGATGAAGGCCTTTAAATGGTTTTACGACTTCGCCTTAATGTCTGTTGTCTTGCGACTGATGACATGATTTTTACGTTTTTAACGAGGGGTAACCTTGCCTCCCGGGGCGTGGTTCGTGTGCGACGAGCCGAAGGAGGCCTTTAGGATGCCGCAATTAAAGAACCCCTTGTTCGAGATTTTCTCAGCCGTGGGAAGTGCCACTTGGTGTCGGTTCAAAGGTTGTTACGCACATGATCGCTGGAAACCGGAGGTAACCTAATTGGCCCGTGGTGCTTCTGGGGAGAGGAGGAAGGGTTGGGCATGATAATGAAAAACCACCAGCAGACACTGTAGCCACAAATATTGTAGAGTTGGCGAAAGAGATTGTTTGCCTTTCAGACTGAAGAGGCTCGCTGGCGCTGGTTGCCCATCGCAACGACTATGATGAGACACCTCAACCCCAGCAAAGGTGTCATTTCGAATCTGCAACAAAACGCGCAATTTTTGTGGTAACATTGTTATATTTTTCCAGGTTAGCTTAGGTTGATGTGGCTCACTGCTGTACGATAGGACAAAAGCCACACGTAAGCCCATTATGCTACCACGTGCATCTGTATTCCTCTGCTTTTGTCAGGTTATCGAACTAGTAGGCTTCCAGAAGCCTGCGCCAATTGCACAATAAGTGTACAATGGTGTCTTCCTCATCCTCGTCTCTGCAGGTTCTTTCAGAAGTCATTGTAATGGAGGCATATCCTAGAGGCGTGAGGACCAAGGCCGCAATACGATGTTATAACGCCAATGAGGGTTCTAAAATTAGGCCTGCTCAAATTGATCAAGTTAAGGGATCGATTTGGCCTAGGATAGGGCGGAGTTGTTTTGTTATGAGGCATCGTGTGCCAGTTGACCTGCCACGATTTGCTTGAACAAGTGTTTCCAGTTTCAGAAGCTATAGCCATGGGTGGTCCAGAACTTGTACCCTTTCTAGCCAGATTGTCTATTCTGATCTCTGGATTATCACAGTGTCCCGGCACCCTCATTAGAAGGATGTTAAAATACTTGGCCATCTAGTTATGAGAGCGGCGGCAGTTACGTGTCTTGGATGTCTTGGAGTTTAAGGTGACTAAGCTCAGAGCTCATTTGATTGCTGACTGGCTGTCTTAACATATAACGATATCTGTGCTTGGTACCACATTTTTTTTTTTTTTTTAGCCAGGATAGAGCTTCCTTGATCGGTATGGTTTCGGCCTGGAAGACGCTACAATGGTTCGTAATGGAAAAGGCAGCTGGATTCTCAGATCCTTGGAATAAATCCACTCAAAGAGGACAACAGGGTGTCATCAAGTCGGTTTTCATAGACTTGGAGTTATACCGTCTGAGGATCGTAGAGTGTCCGGATCGAATTTCTGTCCAGAGACGGAGTGCTTCCTGTCTGCCGACTAGGTCTATCGGGGGGTGGTATAAGAGTATGTTTAAAGCAGAAGAGGGGGTTGTTGGTAGTGCTCTGTTAATGTATACGCAGACCATCCTCTGCACCCTTTCAAGTGGTTTGATGTGGTTAATGTGCTTTTCGACAGCGGTTTACTGAATCGCGACATCATAGCCACAAACAGCCAGTGAGCCAGTTATCGCCTTTTTGCGGGAATAGAGAGCCGTCGAGGCCATCCTGACACGTTCCAGGATGTTCAGCTTCCAATTCAGTTTAGTGTCTAGTATAAGACGTTGCGCTGCTATTCAGCTTTAAAGATATCCCACATAGTGACGGAAGATTGAGGTCGGCAACTTGGTACTTCCCAGTGAATAGGACAACGTCTTTTTTTTGTATATTAACGTCTAGTCCACTCCCTGCTCCACTTCATAAGCTTCGAAAGGACCGTTGGCATAGCCACAATGATCGTGAAAATAAATTTACCAGACGCCGCAATGTGGTAGAAAGTGGCTTGCTGGGTTTATGCGTCGACATCAACGCACTTGAACCTATATGTCTATGCTTAAACTCTGGACCGACAAAATACTTTTCACGGCCCACCTCTTTCGAGTCACTGCGTATTCCTGCCTAGAAAATATTTCTCTTATTTGGCAGTTCGAAGTCGGCCCTTTCACTCAATAGCACACACAACATGTGTAGTTGTTAAGAGGCTAGACCCTGGTCCTCTATGAGCTGTAGCGCTATCCATGATGACCTTACATCCCGTCTTTTCTAGTGTTAGTACCTGGTCTAAAGAACCTGTGGTTAGCAAAAAAATACAAAATCTTTCAAAAATCCACCGAAGCTTGGCCTGATGCATACATTTGTGCATTCGGTTCTTCGTCATCTCTTCAGACTAAGAATCTGAAGACGAAAGGTGGTACCATCTACAATATTTCGCGCACTTCAAGGATAGCAATTTAAGATATTTTAGCGTTGAAGTGATTTCCACATCCGCGTCGTGGTAGTTCCTGTGAACACCTTTCATGCTGCAAGTAACTGTGCGAAAATGTGGTGGCAATTCCCATGTGCACCGACATCCCCTAAAGCTCCTGCTCCCACCTGAGAGAGGATTCGACGAACACCCTCCCTCACAGTCGATTACTTTGGGTGGTGTTCCCGTGGTTGACAGCAAATAAGCTGCAAAGAAAATCGGTTTAAGAGTGCGTAAGACAACCAAATCGTGCCCCAGACTCCCGCGTTATCCAGAATTAAAATATCATAAGCACCCTCAACCCAGCTGGAGTCACAAGATCCCCCAGAAGCCCACTTACGCGTCCCAGCCGTCTGTCAATTCAATTAAAGCATCACTCTGTGACGCCATATTGCACTCACTCGAGACTACATCCGCACGAATTCCGCAGAAAGTACTTCAACTCAGTTTTGTTCAAGGTCTGCCCGTGCGCCGTGGCGCGTGTGTGCACAACCAACTGTGGGATGAGTCCCAAGCGCCCCACCACCGTCATGTGTGCTCATCGTGGCAGAAGCCAAAATCGCATTATGTGCAAATGACAAATGACTCGAGTCGGAATTAATCTGATTTGAGACTAAAAGCAAAGCAAGAAGGCGCAAAAGGACACCTAATCGCATCTGCTGAGTGTAACTTTATTATTTGTGGCTTGGCACTCGCTGATGATGTCCCACCAAACGAGAATTGAATTAGTCTGATTAATCACTTAACACCATGTGTGGTGTCGGATACATTTCAGATTCGCTTTGTATCCCATATTCCCATCGCTCCTTTGCCCCGGAGTGGATGATGGTGACATTTGTTTTCACACCCTTCAAGGTCCATTAGCGCGTTGGCGATGAGTTCGGCAGATTCTTGTTTGGCATTCCCGTCACGTCTGGAGTGTTACATTGACATTGGTTACATGGGCGTACAGTTTCAGCGTGTGACGTTTGCTACCTGGAATTCATGATGATGAAGCCCATCCACGCAACGATTCGAAACAAACAAAGGCGTTTCAACGAAAATCGCATAATGAGAGCTGTTTGCTGAAGGTCTTTCAGGCTTCGGAGGAGATTCGCAGGTTTTGAGGGTGATAAGGATAAATTTCATTTCATCTCACTAATTTCGAAGAAACAAATGAAGTTGATGGCAGTCATAAACACGACATCCTTTGACAAGCACTGATTGGATTCATTCCATGGAATAGCACACTTCTTGGGAATTCCCATGTCATCGCGAGGAGATTTGTTGTGGATCGTGCTCTGTTGAAATACTTCCCTCAAACTACTCGCATTAGTATGCATATTCAAGGGATAATGCTGCCTTAATTGATTCTTGGAAATTGCGCGAAATTCCTGCACAGTCTATTACATGAGGTAAAGCGCTCTGCCTTAACTAAGCCAAACTGAACGAAAGTTAACGAAGTGGTCGTCATCACTGTTTATCATTTGTATGTTCTCGTTCAACTGTAACTGTAACGTTTGCACTCAGGTCAGTCCCAACGTAAAATTGAGTGAAACTTAACAAAGTGCCCATTAACGTCACAATGTATCATTCATGTGTGATCGATCGACTGTCACGTACATACGGTGATCAGTCCCAAAGGAAATCTAAACGAAACTTAACGCAGTGGCTTTTAGGTTCACAGTGTATCATTTCTGTGTAATCGATCGAGTGTAACAAAAATATACAAGGATCAGTCCCAAATAAAACTGAACGAAACTTAACGAAGTGCCAATTAAGGTGACAGTGTATCATTCCTGTGTGATATATCGACTGTCACCTGCATACGCTGATCAGTACCACAGAAAAAATGAACGAAACTTAACGAAGTAGCTGTTAAGGTAATTTCTATGAACTAGATTGATTGTAACTATCATGTATGTACACATATCTATCTCAAACAAAAACCCAACGAAACCTAACGAAACAAAGTAAGGAAGACACCATATACTACGTTTTCCTCGTCTTGTTCACCAGACCTCCTCGTCCTAACTATGAAATATGGTGCCTATATAGTCCTCTGGACACAACGGCTTGACATTTTCTACCTTCTCTGTTCTCTCATCCCACTTGCGTGAGGTATTGGGTTCATCTTCTAAGCCTGAAGCATCTTCAACCTAGACAGTGCCCCAGATCCCAACAAAGATTTCTCGGCCTTCATTGCCCAAGCATCGTTAAAAATTCAACTCGCATTCGTTAGATTCCATTTTTTCATGTTGCAACTGCCTGATTGTATTTTTCTCGTGATTCATCGTCGATTCGCACGTGTGGGCTCGATGACTGAAACCAAGCACACTGTTGACTGGTTCATTGTGCCAGTGAATGCGCACTGCATTGGCAACGATGCTCCTCTCGCCTCTTCTGTTTGAGTATCCATGCGACGTCAACAGCGGCAGCAGCATCGATTGCCAACGTGAGCAAACACCGATTCCGTGCAACGAGTAGTTTTAATTGAAACCAAATACCTTCCTAGTCTGCGCTGCTGATGCATTCCGTATTATTCTATTAGTGTCATGCCGGCGAGCGGCAAATGGAAATGACTGCCAGTCAAGACGAGAGGACTGGCACGTCCTTCTCTCGATCCCGTCTCGAGGAGTCATCTGGAATTGAGTGTTGCGTAAATGTGTCGTAATCACGTCTGCAATCAGATTACATGGCAAGTGCTCCGAAATAATTTACCGGCCGCGGAGGTGGTGCGTCCTGCAGTGCGGTTGTGGTTCGCCGGGTATTGTCATTCCACGAGTAACCTCCACGACGCGATTCTTCATCCCCGGCGTGTAACAAATTCCAGACGTAAACTTACCCGACCGCAGGGCGACACCACAATGGCCTTCATGTTTCACCCAAACTGCGTGCTTTTTTTGCGGAGAGATTTATGCCAATGGGTTGACATTTACCACAGAAACCGGAACACAGTTAATGGCTTGAGATTAATTTTTTGTTTCCTTTCTGCCGGAGAAGCCGGCAGCAGCCATTCTTTACTTTACTTTTTCCCGTCCGCCCCGGCGCCCACTTCAGGCTCCGCCATCCTAGTGGTGGTGGTGGTGGCAAGTATTTTCGGAGAATGACAGCCCAGGGAACAATTGCTGAAGTGTGCGCCAACATAGTTGAACGGAGTGCGAAGGGCTGTCCATCACCGTCACCACTCTCCGGCCGCTGGAAGTCATGGCAATGTAAATACCATTACTTGTGTTTATTGCAATGTCAGAGGCATGTTTCTGCGACTGCGACTAACGACGTTAATGGCAGGATGAATACCTTGTTATTGGTTGCCCGGTTAATGGAAAAATAAATCGAGGGGATTAAGTAATTTCTGCTTGCCGTGCTGGCGGGCGGTGTGTTCATACAATGGATTGCACGATAAATGGTTAATCCGGATTGGAAGTCGGGCGATAGATTGGCGATGGGGTTGGCGGAGGGAATGCTGCGATGCCAACTCTGCTGATTTCCCTCGAGACAGACGTTCTGTCATTGCGTGGTGTTCCGTTGAAGGGCGTATGAATTTTTAAGATCCCTGCTTTAAGTCACGGCTCACTGGAGGTGAATAGCATTTGCCTTCGCCAGCACGTACGCCTGTTCGCACACAAAGGTCGAACCAACACAGGTGTCAATTTGGGTCTTGCGCTGCTGTTCAACTGCTGACATTTGACTATCTCTGCGGTGAGTTTTGAAGAGTAAATCCCGGGAGGATTCAAAATATAAATTGATGTATGCCAGCTGAACGTGATGAAACGTGAAAATCTGCACCAATGTCGGCCAAACTTTCGACAAGTTCGTACAGCTTTTGGTCATTAACAAGTGGAGTGGATTACGCGAAGGCTTATTCACGAGTTGACTCATTGGCGATGTCGGGGAGAGTGATGTGAAGTCACTAAACTGTGCTTGTCTAGCAAGGTGTGGCTATGTCGATTGTTTCAATTTGCAAGCACTTCGCACAGCATTTTTCGGGAGATTCCACAACTGCCTGTAAAATGACTCTCATGCGACCGTTTCAGTAGATTGACGACGTTTCTGGACAATGTTGACCGAACTTGTTTACCAGAAAATGGTCGTATTGTTGTGAAAGGCGCTTATCCATCATCAGCGGGCCAACCTTTTCTTGCTACTGAGGTCGCTGCGGTTGAGGTCGACGATCATGCTTCGCCAAAAATGCATGTCCCAAAACAGACGATTAGAGTAGCTTCATCATCACTCTCACGAACTTCTAAAAGCATCTTCATCGGCTGACGCTACAGTCCGGGGTGAACCTGAGGCCCATCCTCTCCATCTAGCCCGGTTTTGCTCTAGTTGCTTCCAGCCACGTATGCTCCACTTATTCAGGTCCCTTTCTTCTTCTTTTTTTGTCGTTGTCCTTCGAGGTTGGAGCCGAATGCGCTGAAGCATTGGTGTCCATTCGCTCTAAGTGCCCTGGCCATGTGAGACTAAAGATTCGAACTCGTTTGCCCAACTCGATGTCCCTGTACAGTTCGTCGTTCAGTCTCCTCCTCCAAGTACCATCCGTACATACGTGACCGAAGACTTTTCTCTCGAAGCGACCAAGAATATCCTCTTCCGCTTTAGTTAGTGTCCGTGCTTCTGCGCCTTACAGCGGGACTGGGACTATCAATGGCTTTACAGCGATATCTTGGTTCTTCGAGAGATGGCTTTATTCCAGCCTAGCCTTCCAAGTGCGAAAATGCAGCGAATGGCCACTTAAAGCACCGCGGGGGCGTAAAGCATGCAGTAGAAATATCCATGTCACTCGATCCTCCACCATCGATTCTAACTCATCAGAAGATATGCCCAAGTGGAGCTAGGCGAGCTTTTGGACTTAGTCCAAGTAATACATTGAAAATCACTAACTGATCGTTGTTTGACAGGATCCTCAATCGAATAATCCTGCAGATCACTCTAGATTTCAACTCGAGAAAATCGGTCGCATGCATTGGCCAAATCTACAAAATCTGGCATACTCCCTCTTTACCAATTGCCTTTAGCATTTCTGACCGGATTTGATGCATTTTTTGCGGATTTGCCAACTTTTAGCTATTTAATCGCCAATATGACTCCCCACACCTTTGAACTATTATCCGCCACTCTCAAGACTATAGGTATTCCACCCTCAGTGTCCTGTTCAGGAATAAGCCACTCCGACAAGCGCTCGGTCCACCTGCGTTAGTTCCCACGTCATTAGAAAGCAAATCATCATCTTTGAACTTAACTCCTTCGACGATGTTGAATTTCTTCCCTCTTTTCGCATTCCTATGGTCAATCATCTCTGTAGGCGCACTTAAACCTAAGGCCCCAACTCTTTCGAGTCTTATAACTGTCTGTCTAGCTTCTCAAACATGGCCGCTCGGAGTCGCCACAAAAACGGTTGAACCCTTCCATTCGTGCGAGAACAGCAGCACTCACAGCACAGTTGCTGAGAAGCTGGTTCCTGGACTTCTACGGGCTGTAGCGCCACCCATATTGTTATATTATTGTTATGACCGCTTCTTTCTGGATTGCTCTTTTTCTGCACGCACGGCCAGTTTCTAAGTACTTCTTGCCTTCGGTGTACCGATCCCCAGAATTTTGATTTATTAATCTCTTATATCTCTGTCCTCCGAGTTCCCCCAGAGAATCATTGAAATCAATCACTGGGCTCTTCTTCTTCTTTTTTTAAGTGATGTGAAAAGAACTGCTTTGTTTAAAATACACAGAGCTTGCGTTGCGCCACTCCAAGGACATCTCATGTAGAGGCAATGACAGCTCTTTCAACAGCTGGACCAATAACCATTTTGTCTCTGCATGCGATGAAGCAGTTGGAACCCGTTCAAGCTCTCAAATATCTGTGGTGCAAGATCTTGCTACACCTCACTGTTCTTGTAGTTTCTACCACCGATTGCGTGTAACCACTCTTGTTTCCCGCCTTGGAGTACCTCTGTTATGTCAGTAAGGCTTTTTGCCAAAAATATTGACTGTTTGCAGCCAATGGCAGAGCTTTTGCCTTACTCCTATAGAAAGTTACGCCGATAACATCCTTCGTTACTAGGAATTTAAATTGACACATCTCATGGGGTGTCAGGCGCCATCATTCACATGTTAGAGTGCCATCTTGTTTGAGTCTAAGTCGACTGCCATTAGATGTGCGAGCATTCTTAGAGTCTGCGGTGTGGGTTTAAACCAATAATCCAGACGTCAGGAGTAAGCGTGCGCAGCACAAATGACTTTTTTTATTCCGACAATTAATTTCTTGCATTCATAATAAGTCGCATTTTAAGGTCTTCATTTCCTCACTTAGTTACTAACTTGTACTACAGGCCTAATGACATCTATATCTCATGCGACAGGACGTCGTAGATAAAGACAGACAGAAATACTCTTCCAACATCACACGCATCAGAACCGGAAGGCAGTCGAACGGAAACCTACGATTGTAGGTGGGTAGAAAGAACTACAAGTGGACCACAATGTGTCATGAAATTGTTCGGTCGCGCAGGTTGTTTTGAAAGGAACTGTGAGTTGGATTACTTAACTCAACCTAACTTGAAGCCTGGCTGACCGTAAGGCAGTTAGCTAGGCCCGAACTAGTTATTTGTTGAAAATTTTGTTGCAACATCGACTGTCGATTGAACAATATCAAGCACAAAGGAGACTTAGATTGAACAGATTGCCAACATAATGACTCATATTTGTATGACTTTCGCCCAAGACACCCCTCTTTGTAGTTGGTTCCACAAACATCCCTAAAGGCAAAAATCGGTTCATATTCCTGCTCTTTTTTATTTCCGTTGCTACAACCTGATAAAGTTCTTCTCGTGATTGGCTGTTCATTGCCTACTACGTCTTCCGGCTCTCATCCTTTCTGAGCTGACTCAACAAACCACCAAAAAAATGCCCGCAACAAATGAAGGTCACGGCGATGATCAAAAGGAGTGCGCGCAGCACTCACACCTTGTGGCGTTTAATTAAGGTCCCAACAAACTTTCCCTGCGAAGAGTTTAAATCAAAGGGAACAATAAATTTCCATCAGCAGACAGATCAGGACACTCGCAGCACTCGCACCACCACTCGCGTGTAAACTGAGTAAATTCCAATTCCGAGAACTACAACTTCTCGTGAACTGTAAATATTCACTAATTAACCCGGGGCGCCATAACTTTTTGTCAGCTCGCAAAAATATATATTTTTGTCAGTGCCAAGCTCCATGACATCTGTCCACGGCCCACCCCACCACGGCTCACCCACTCACAGGCGACATGACTGCCGAAATTTACGAACAAAACTGTGTCGCATCCTATTTGAATACACGACCCACCGTCCCGGAGCGATGGGAATCTGCTGGCGGGGGTGCAAGGCAGAAATTAATGCCGCTGCCGAATGTCCTTATGTCGTTATCTGCAGCTTAACAGATGCCCCGAGCACCAGGTACGGTGAAGAGGGGTGTTTAAAGCCGTTTCAAACGTTGCCAAGGGCCCGGTTGGGTCGGCGTTGGCAAGGGCACCCCAAGGCGGCAGCTATGATCGTCGTGACGATTATGAGGACCCCGATGATGGCCCGATGCTGATGGGAAGGATAATCCCGCCCGGTGAGGGAGAGAGATGTGTTTATTTTCCCGTGGAACGATACCAATCGATGGCAGAGAGGAACTTCTTTAATTAAATTCAGAGTTAATTTTGAGAATTCCTGAAGGTACCATCTACGCGGCGGTGTGCGGGGACATCTAATCCGGCAAATGGACAGGTCCCCCAACCCTCCAACCACCCAATCGATAGCTCCTCGTGCTCGTGCGTGTGTGAGGAGCCTTTCACGTCGTCGCCAAGATGCTTTAAATGTCCTTGCCCGAGTGGAAAAATGTGTAAGCCGACTTGTGTGGCGTGGGATGTAGGGCGGCCGGGTGATATGATAAATTGAAAGGAATCCAAACAAGCAGAACTGAGTCACACCTTTGCAGCTTCATTTAACTGCCAAACGAATGGGTTGCGACGGGGCTGGAGCGGTGGACGGGGGATGGATCCCATTAAGGAATTGAAATATTCTCTTAGCTGTCGACAGGGGGGGGGGGCGAGCGACTCGGCGCTACGTGCGCATCCATTACGCTTAACCCTTGAACATAGCCGCGTCTTGCCCGAAGGTTGCAGAATTAAATAATTAAGGATAAAAAGATTAGGATTTAGTTGTGCACTCTCTTTGCGACGACGGGCCTGTGCACACGAGTGCGTGACTGTCGACCTTAATGCGTGCCCGTGGCGGGGGGTCTTTCGCCGGCCCATGGACCATGTCTTGAATTTACTTTTTTTCGGGTCGATATGGGTGGTGGCAGGGTGGCCGCCCTCTCGAATGCGTATTAGATTTCGATTTTATTGACCATTAGTGTGAAAATCTATTACACCTTGTTATGGCCGGCCGGAGGCACGCTCGGTCATTTAGTCGTTAAAATTCGAAACACACCGACGGCGGTCGACACCTTTTCGCAATGACTCCATTCACTGGCATGGCCAGGGCTTAGCCGGGGCACTTAATGCCAAGAGGGTGATGTGAAGGGTTTCAATGGGCGATCCGGGGAGCGGGCGCCATTATCGTCCCTTCGATGGGGATGGACTGAGCTCTGAGCGGCCGTTTATTCACTTCATTTCAAAGGCGCTGGGGGATTTTAAAAACGAATTGTTTTCTTCTTCGTTTTTTTTTTTGTTTTGAGAATTTTTTCGGGTTAATTAAGGGCGCATATTTTTGGCTCAGAGAGATGGCTCCTCTCTGTGTGGGGTGCATTATTTGATTTTAATTAGAGGAAATTACTTTGGCAGCAGCTGGTAATTGGACGTTATTGCAGCGGTTAACTGGTAGAGGATTTTAGACTTTTTTCACAAAGTCAGCCTGTCGAATGGAAGATTTTTTGGCTTGAATTTGGTGGATGGGGGGCGTGGGTGTTGAGTGGGATGGTGCCATTAGCAGATGCTTCACTAAGTTTCTTGGACACGTGCCTTTTAAGAGAGTGGATGGGAGTTGAGAAGAGATTTATCTGTCGAATGAATTACGAAGCAAATTACGGTAGCTATCTGCAGAGAAAGAAAAATGCAAGTCCAAGTTTGCGAAGTGCCCAGTTTGCACGACCTAATATTAATCCACAAGTGCTGCTGTATCGACTTGTACACAGGAACTGGGCCTACGTAAGAAAGTCTCTCCAAATTGCGTGGTCTCTTTGATGGTGTCACCAAAGCTACGTCTTCATTTGTGTACGTCCTTTTAGAAACAAACGTCCTCTGTTGCGTTGTTCCAAATGCTCGTCGTAGAAGCTCTTCCTTTAACTTCAAGAACAGATTAATTTGTTTAAACAATGCCAACTACTGCGTCGTTTGAAACGTTGCTAATTCAAAGTGGTTGCTAATTTAAAGAGAAGGCAAACAACATAGTCTTGCGCTACTTCAACTTTTCTTTCACGGATCTTTAGCTTACTTACTTAATGAGGCGCTACAGTTGGGGGTGGGACTGGGCCTCACCCAATAAGCGGCTAAGCCGATACCCATATTTGTCTCGGGTCCACTTTCACTTGCGTGCGCCACCTAAGTCGCGGTCTTCCTCTATGGTTTACCTTCGTTATGCATGACAGAGCCGTTTCAATCTTTTGAACGGTCATCGTATAGTTTGTTGTTACACTGATGGACAAACGAACCAACCGATTCAATGATTTTTTCACTTTAAGCTATGCCTTTGGTAGATCATGGCAAGAGAAGTACAAAATTAATATTTCACTTGTATGTATTTCTTCATGCTTGATAATAGCTTGTAATCGTTTTTTTATGAGATTTATCTACATTATGAGATTTATTCTACATCATATCGTGGTGGCCCGTGGCCTTGTGGGTATGTGCGTCGACCCCAACCTCGACGTCGTAAGTTTGATTTCTGATCTGCACGACAAAAATAATTTTCACGGACACATGTCTTCGAGTCACTGACAATGCTCAGAGAGTACTCCTGTCTAGAAAAAGCTTCTCAAACTTGGCCATTCTGAGTCGGCATAGAAGTGTAGGTTCCTTCTAGTGAAAGATCAATAACATGCACAACATGAGTGGCTACTGAGAAGCTAGGTCCTGGCCCTCTACGGGTTGTAGCGCAACTCATGTTATTATTATTATTATAGACGTCCATCCAATATATCCCATAAGCATACGGCGGTGTGTTGTCTAATATCCAAAGAAAAAAAATAAATAAATGTGTTTATCAGTTTCGATTTTATTACCGTCTCAAGCCACCGACACGAATACTTTGCCCATCAGTGTTTATATTCTCCTCCACTGGGGGGTGAGAGATAGAGATAATCACCTGAAAAATTGTCATATCAAAGCATCCAATTGACAACTTGTCCACTTTTGACGCACTACATGCCTCGGCGCCATGTAGCATTACCCAAGTGAAATCAGTGAAGTCAAGTCATATTGATCATATGATTAACAGTTGATAAGAGGTGTTCTTCGTTTGACTTCAGCTCTGATGTTACTGTCTACGTTGACAGTGGTGTCAAGGTATTTAACTACCTTAAATTTGTATCTACCTACTGTGACGTTCTGTCCGAGACGTTGGTGTTGGGTGGCCTTTTTCGTGGACAACATATACTTGCTCTTGCCCCAATTTGCATTGGCATCACGCTATGTTCTTTCGATAATGTCAATACCGTCGACTTATGCGAGTAGTTAAACGGAATTCTTAAAGATTGTGCTTCTGGTGTTGGAGTGCGAATTTTTAACAATACTTTCAAGAACGATGTTGAAGAAGTCGCATGCAGCGCGTCGCGTTGTCAATATCCTTTCTTGACATAAAAGACATCAGTTTGGTCTTTACCTACCTTGATGGAGCAGCATGTAATCTCCATTGTCATCCTACACGAACGAGTCTAGACGATCACACAGCAGATAATGTATAATTCAGAGGTTCTCCTTTTTGTAGATCGGTCAAACAATGCCTAGGTTCCATTCATCGGGCATGCTTTCCTCCGACGATAGATTAGTTGGTGAGTTCTTCTTGCCAAGTCATCGCTTGCCGCTGTTAAAAGTTGAACCGGTAGGCCAGCTCTATCTGCCTTGTTGGATTTCAGTTTATACATGATTAGCTTCACTTTATTTGGGTCGGGTGTACGAAATTACTGATCTACATCCACCCAAAGATCCGACTCCATTCGCGTTGAATGGTTCTTGGTCGCTTCTGTACATTCTGCAGAAATGATTGCTCCATATCCTCAGCATCGACTGTACTACTATGTTCACTTGATCATAGCTACAGACTTCTTGGGATTCAACCAACAAGCCTCTTCAGCTGGTCCACTGCCAGTAAGGTCATCCGCATTAGACTACGCAAACCACGTTTGCCTACTTTCGCATCAGAAAATAAACCGTCCCTTGATGATAGTCGGGAAAGTTACCAGCTTCCTATACGTAGGCAGTCCAACGAGCAACTATACCTTGAAAGGTCCAAGAACCTATAAACATCAGAAAGCGATGGAGAAAGTGGAAGTGGATTCGACCCAACGGCGAGAAGATATGGTAATTCCATTCCGAAGAACTGTGGGATTCGCTTACAAAGGCAGGTAGAACAGTGCGATGTCCTAGACAACCGCCGCGACGAACAATTGAATATTAAACAAGAACTTTACGAATGAGTTGGAGAGATCAAACGCGTTGCTGAAGTATGGCTGTATGTTAGCTTGACCTCTGTATTTACAGGGATGCTTGCTGGCATCGACCCCAGTTGAGAGCAATCAACAACCTGGCCCTGAATGCACAGGTCCATGCCCTCGGTGGGGGATTTGTAGTCCTGAATATTCCTCACTTCATTCCTGCAGTCTGGAACGCCTACAAAAAATTCTTTCAAATACCTCGTAGGTCTCGCTATTTCGATTCAATTTTTGTTTTGTTTGTCGACCGTCTTCGAGTAGAACTCACCCACAGAAGCACGAAGTTCATTCCCTCTTCGCTGAGCACTGCCACCCAATAATTGTTCTGCTCGTTCAAACCGCAAACAATTTGCAAGAATTCCTCCAAAATCCATCTTGATCCTGCTCCAAATAAAGGAATAAACAAGTGAAAACATTGTCCACAAGCCAACACAAAGTAAGCACGCCTGCAGGGCGACGGCCTAGCTCTCAAATTGACTGTCAAAACAACCTGAGACTGCCGAGCATTTGCATTTGAACAGATTGACAAGTCCATTGTGGCGAGGCTCACAGAAAAAATGTCCGCTTCACGTGGCCGATGCCAACGCACGATTTGCGTGGGCAACAAAACCCAGGGTGGCTGCCGGTGGTCTCATCCGTGCTCAGTCGTCTGAGCACAGTCAATCTGTATCTCACCACACGCATCGTCGTCGCAGGCAGGTGCCAGCATCGGGCGGGCATGGCTTTGCTATCGTTCGAAGGACCGAGATGACTGCCTCTCCTAGTGTTCCAGATTTGAAAGCCGATCACCGTCTGCTTGATTGCCTTCACATTTCCACAGACCGAAACAGCCCAGGCGAACGGAGGATACTTCCAAGCGTTTGCCTCTGCGATTCGGGACAAAACACGTGCGCCACACTCCGTCGGCGACAGGCAGAAGCTCTGCTCAGACGACACCCCTGCCGCCACGTAGAAGTGTCATTACGGAACGTTGCATTCCGATAACAAGAAAAAACGAAGCACAAATAAATAATAATAAAAGCGAACTCACACACGCGGCCACAGAAGCATCCGCAGGGGCTCAGCGGCAGATTTAGACGTTCCCATTTACGGTGGGAGCGTGTCGGTTTCATTGGCGCGGCGCGAGGCGTCTTGGCTGTTCGGCGGTTCGACGATTGCTACAATCAAATTGATTCAATTGAATTCTGTTGAAGGGACGCCAATCGCATTACGTGACGTGAATCGGTGATTGTCGTTGCTTGCGATTGTCCCCGGTGGGCGCTCTTAATTCGCGTCCCAACTAATTCGGCATAAAACACAAATTTTCAATTCCAATGCGGTCCTTACCGCTGTTGTGCGCCGTCTTCTCATCCGACCACGACACGATTTCAATTCCGAATGTGATGCACTGCGAGGCGGCAAATTGAATGTTTGTGTATCGTAAAAGGATTCAGCCAAGTCCTTTGTAATGGAAATTACCTCGGCGGGGTGGCAGTGGGGTGTGTGTGCTTGAAACACTCATCAGGAGAAAACCGGGCGAGAAAAGCCTTCGTGTTGACAGCGCTGGAACGGCACGAGAAACCTTTTACGGCTGCTGTCAGCGCAGGCAGATTGTGTTTGCAGGATCAGGAGCAGAGTGTGTGTGGAGGCGTCGATGCACTTTCGGTTTCAGGCCAGCTGCTGCTTCAATTACCAACAAGCTGTGCAAATCTTGGTGTTAGAGCGAAGGAGGATTTTAAATCAAAACGGAAGTATTTTGGGGATGTACTCGTAATTTATTGGCGCGAGGGAAGTAATTGCCTGCACCCCGGGCTCGACTGATTGGTTTCAATTAATCATCGCCGATTGCGAATGAAATTATGGGGTAATTAGCCCATTTGACTCATACGTGAGCGTGTTGCCAGATTGGTGGCCCGTGTGGATTGTGGGTGGTTAATTTCTTGTGTGTTTCGATGTAAATCCATGCATGGGAGGCATTGCGACTTTAGTTTGGGCTTATTTGCCGATCGTTATGGAGAGAAGGAGAACGTCGTGTAGAACTGCGTAGATGCCGCTGTTAGGGTAGTGGGTACACGCGCCAAGGCACGTGTCACATAGGTCTTCGTAGAACCATTGTGATGTCCGTGTACGTGTCATTAAGTCCAAGCTCGTTAATCCAAAGTGCCATCTTGTGTAGTTATCGGGGATTACGCTCAAGGGGAAGTCGTTTTAGCGCCCATATGGCCGGCTTGTGATTGTTGATTATTTTGTTTGATGTTGGTACATTTTACATGGAATGCCTAACGAGAGGCAGAACAGATGATCCCGTCTCCGAGTATGATGAATGGAGAAGACCACCACCACTGGAAGAAAATTTTAAAGAACTGGAATGCGGGTAAGTAAGTACCCCCGTCTCTCAGCGATCTAGTAGAAAATGCAATAGTATGGGCCAAATGGGCGACATCATGTGGTTCAGGAAGTAACCACCAGGATATGTGGTTAAAAAGTGGGACCTTAACCCAAGACAATCATGAGGATCTACACATCAATTAACACCGATCTTGACATATGGTAGTGTAATATGGTGTCAGGCCACCCTGAAATCCACTTTTCTTAAGCTGCTTACTAGAATACAGAGATCACCATGCCTAGATGGTCAGGTCACATTTCCATCACCCTGACCACGAGCCTAGGAGTGCCATTCAGTCTTCTACCATTCGACCCCTATATGCAGACTACCATATAATCTACATGCTGACTGCAGAGTCCCACTGTAAGTGCTATGCTAAAGGATGATTTTTTAGCTATTATCTTTTTGGCAACACTGGTTTAAACAGCTGACTCTCGTTTCGTGTTTTGTTTCACGGTCAAACATCTTCAGTTTGGTCTATAATTTAACCATGAATCGTCTTACAAACGAACAACTCTTGCAAATTAATGAATTTTATTATCAAAATGCGTGCTCTGTTAAAAAAGTTCATCGCGCACTTCTTTCATTTGATGGTCAGTTTAATCGAAGAAAATTGAGCACATTAACAGCGACTACACAATTTCATATAAGTCCGTTTCAGTTTTCTTATAGTTTCTGCAAGAATAGGCTCATGTTCCGAGGCGATGCATGTGGTGTAGCTTCCTCTTCTTCATACCTGCAACTTCTGAACAAGTCGTTATACGGCCTTCCAATTTAAATGACCTGCATGTAACCTGCATGCTGATTGCGTCACATATGGCGATTCTATTGACGGTAGGTCGTCTTCTGATCTAGTGCCATGAGCATACCTTGCTAGTTCATCGGCCATTTCATTGCTTGGAATACCCTGGTGCCTTGGGAGGGTAAGATGTCATCTGGCCCTATATCTTTTAGGTTCTACCCTCTTGGAGTGGATCGATGTTACATCCAGGGCTTGAACGGATGCCTGACTGTCTAGATATGAAACTAAAGACTAGTCGTCTATTGAGCCCATTCATACTCGGTTGGCTCCCCCTTTGAACTTCTACGTAGAATACACTGCAGTGGTTTTGTCGCGGACTGCGCACGTCCGTCAACATTGGGAGGCAGCGATTGTTCAGGTTCTGGCCCACCAAGTGTCATTGGCATAATTAATAAAGAAAATGGAAAGCTGCAATTAGAGCTCAAGAAATTGTTTGGTTGTAAATTTGTTGATAACGTCTTCAGTCAAGCAAGCCGCCAAGTTAATTACGATAATTAGCTTTTTTGGGACTTTCCTTTACAAACTCTTGCCATATAAGGAAGCAAGCATAGAACACTTAAGATGCCGGCACTCCAGTGTTACTCCTTTCCTTTGCCACTCTTTGCTTCACGTCCTCTGTTGCATTACAGACACCAGGTCATTGTGGAGTCACCTATTTACTACGTCTGAGAGAGAAATAACTTGCAGCATCACCTGGCATGCTCAAAACCCTTTCTGAGCACAGCACTTAGATGGTTCCGTCAAATGACATGTCGACGAATGAAAGCACCTCATGAAGTGTTGATCAAAGAAACTTCACAAAGTCTGGTGCCTTTCAAGCTCCATTTGCGAAACGAGGCCCCCTCTGCATTCCATTTCAACTCGATTTTGAAATTCACTTTAATTTGAATGTTTGTAGCCTTTTGGGCACACCGCCTCCCTTGCGACAGCAACTGCTTCACTCAGTCGTCCTGTTCCCATGCCTCCTCCCAAAAAGGGTGACCCATTCGTCCGAAAAATGTTCCACCTTCCTTTTGACAGGTAAAATGCAATAAATTCAAAAATTCCTCTCAGAACTCCGAGAGTCGCCGACATCACACCGCACTTCCGGTCCGCACCGAAGCGCAGTGCATTCCCAGACAGAATTCCCTGAACACAGGCAAAAAGGTTCAGTCCCCAATCGATGTCCGATGTCAACAGCATCACTGTTGAGCTTCACATTCACAGAATGAGATTAGACAGCGGTGCGGTGGGGCACTGCGAGCCTGCGAGCATCAGAGCCATCATTCCCACAATTACTGTCAGTTCCCGGCGACGGTGTTTGCCTTGGACTCATTCTATTCAATGAATCCTCGCCACATCGACGTCCGTATTGATTTGCCACCCACTACCGACGGTGAACGGGCCTGCTGACGGCACCTCCTGTCTGCGGCAGGACGTGGGATGTTTTTGATGGTCTGCCTGCATCAGTGCCTGGAAAGAGTGTGTCCTTGTCACGGTGACATCGTCAATAATGCGAAACAGTGACTATGACGATAATGGTCTATTTTTATTGAGTTCCCCGAATGATTGAGTCGGCGGTGGGCAGTGGGGAGTGGGTTGGTGCGGCCGCTTTGTTGACTTCCTCCCCACAACCAGCTCAAGTTACACATGGAAATTAACGAGTTAATTAACTGCTAATGGATCACACACGTGGCCATTGTTCCTTCAACATCTGGCGGCCGTAGCGTGGTGGAACTTTCTCCTCAGGCGGAAGCGACCGCGGTCAGCATAAGAGATGCGAATTAGCTTTTGAGGGAAGCCCGGGTTCAGAGAGTTTTTGGGACCCAATCGATTCAAGAATATCCTCGGGAATAATTTGTAATTAATTCTCGTTAACTTACGACCTGGTCCTACCATTGTTCTGCCAGTCTTAGAGCGCGGCGCGACCCTGCGTCCTCAGGGAGCCAATTTAATGGAACCGAATCGCTTATGCAGGGAAAAGCGATTTTGCTGGGAAATGACTTTCGCCGGGGAACATGGAAATATACCTTCATCTCGGCGAGGTTACATTCAATTATGACTGCGAAGCTGGTCGGGCTGGGTAATTGATTAAGTTACCCGGCGCGGGTGAGCATGTCCGAGCCGAAGGCAAAATCGATTGCTTTTCGTGGGAAAACGCTTGCCATTTAAGACGTCGCCCATGGTGTGGGTCTACTCATAAGTGGATGCTACTCACATTCGATTTCTAAGTCAGCCTGAAGGAGTCAGACATATGAGGCGAAGGACGACATATGGTCGCTGAGTGTGTCCTCGGGGTGGTCGTGGCTTGGGTTTGTTGAATATTCAAGAGGTTGTAAGGTAAGCAGCTAATGCCTTCATCTTCGTCCCATGGGAACAAACGAAGAGCCGATATTTTTTTGCTTGTGTTGTGGGTTGCTTAACGATGCACAACAAGGTTTTGTTTACTTACTCCTTCTAAGGAAGCCGAATGATTGAAAGAGACTTTGTAAGACTTCAAGACGTATTTGGAAAAGCTTGTTGGTTGAGCCCGGGTTCGCCTCGACTGTAACGCCAACAAAGGAGAAGAATATTAAGGAATACTCACACCAACGGGGTTAGATTCATTAATAAGGTGAATCCTTGAAAGTCATTCGAAGACAGTGTGACTTATGAAAACCATTCTCCTGTTGTTCGTAACGTGAAACTATTCGAAACACGCACCTTTTGCATACTTCATCATCAGTTTTTGTGCCAAGATTTTTTTACGTTTCACACGTTTAATCATGTGTGTCAGAAGAGTACCATGAATTCTTCCCTGCGGTACCCCAGCTTTTCAGGCATCGAAATCAGAACGACGCCATTTGTCTCTATGAACTGACTGAACTGAGTCAACCATCGAGAGTCTGTGTACTCGACTGATTAAAAATTTTATTTTAATCCCCAGCCATCAGAAATCAAATTCCGACCGGGGAATTGGGTACGAAAACCTGTCTGAAATGATGCCAAATTAAACGATGAAATGAAACAGTTCCCTGGAGCCAGAGAAAACGATTTCAATTAAGTCGCCCATTATCTTTGTCCGACTGTAGTCAGCGACTCTTCCGTCCACCATCGATTAAGTATGCACCACAAAGGAAGTGATTATCGTTTACAGCAATTGATGGTGGACCGGATAAGAGCATCGCACTGCTGTCAGTTCTTCCGTGAAAAGTTGAATAATCGTATAACTCCGCCAGGAGATGAAGAGGAAATTAAGGTTTCGATTGAGATGGCGGGGAAATGAGAATCAGTCAGTCATTTATATTCTCCATAAACTAACAGCGCTTGGGCATAGTCTGTGCACCAGTCATGAGTGATAGATTATTGATCGGCCTTAATCCTATATCGACTTCAATCGGCGATGACAGCAGCCAAATTCTGGGAACGACCAATCCAAGTCTGAGAAATACATTGACACTGACTACGTGATCAGCTTGAACTGAGTAACTATGAAAAAGTGACGCTTACGTGGGACACAAGGTGATTGCATTGTAACTTGGCCTTCCAGCCAGCAAACAATTAGTAGTCTTGCAATTCACCCAAGATAATGGCTATCCTTTGCAACATCCGGAAGTTGTAGAATGTTACAACCCGTAGAGGAATAGGGCTTAGCATCTCAGCAACCACAAGTGTTATGCGTGTTATTGTTCTCTCACGAGTGGAAGGGACTTACAGTTTTTTGTCAACTATAAGCGGCCAAGTTTGGGAAGCTTTTTCTAGACAGGAAGATTTTTCGAGTATTGTCAGTGAGACGGAAGAGGTGGGGCTGTAAACATAATTGTTTGTCGTACGCAGCAGGGCTTGAACTTAGATGTCGAGGTTGAAGTGCGTTGCGATCGACGCACTTTCCCACAACGCCACGGATCACCAGGGGTACAAAATATTCGGTTTTAGAATAGCAATGGGCTTATGTTGGTCTAACTTCGACTGTCCTTTCAGTTCAACTATCTTGAGCTAGTCTAGTCGACATCATCTTAGACGACGATTCGTAGACTGCACTCTCGTCCAGGACTGTCGATGCTTTTAGGACTGCCTAAAGACTGTGCGCGTCTTCAAGCCTGTCCACACCTTTAGGACAGTCACTGTCCCTAATAATGCCCCGGGCTCCAAGACTGCCGCCTGCTCTAGGGGTGTCCACCACTCATGGTCATTGGTTTTACTACTGCCCAGCTTTGAGGCTGCCTACTGTCCCAGGTTTACCCACAGCTCTAGGACTTTCTTTGTATTTTGGACTGTCCTGGTGCTTGACCTCTGATATTGTGCACCGAATGGACATCACATAATAGATGTGTTGTGTACACATTGTACATGTTGGGCTTCGAATTTCAAGGCACCTTTGTTGATCTGGAACTTCGACTGTTCCTTGACTGCAACCACTTAACCTAGCCTAGTTGCCATAATCCTTGCCACGACCTAGCCTAATATTCCTGCTGGATCCAAATCTGCACTCATCTCTACGCCTTCAGTTCTAGGACTATGTGCGGCTCTCAGTCAGCCAGCGGCTCTAAAACTGTGCGCGGATCTTATGCAGAGCGCTGCTCCAGAACTCAAGGACGGTGCTCACCTCTGGGACTCCCTGGGGCTCTATTACAATACGCGGTTCTTAGACTGACAGATCGGCAGTGCGACTGCTTTCGGTTCTAGGACTGTCGATGCCTCTGTGGCTCTGGGAATAGGCAGACTGCCAGTGACTTTAGGACCACGGCTCTACAGGTCCAAGGCTTTAGGACTGCCCACAGCTCAATGTCAGTTCTCTAGGACTCGCAAGGACTATAAGCGGCTCTTAGAATGATAACGGTTCCAGGACATATTTCTAGGACTGTACGCCACTCTGGTAATAAGCAAACTCCTCGTGGCTCGGAGATTGTCCACGGCACCAAGATTGCCTAAGTCTCTAGCCCTGCTAGCGTCTCTTGGACTATCCATGCCTCTAGAATTGCCTCCAGTTCTAGGTTTGCCCATAGCCCTAGGACCTGCAAATTATTTTTGACTGCCACTGGTCCTAGAGCTTCCAACGGATCAGAGACTGTGCACGGAATGGTCTCCATACAACACCAGCCCACTGCAGTATTAAAACATAAGAAATGTCGTAACATTTTATTCTGCCTTTGCACTTTATCTGCTTCGTACTCAAATAGTAGCTCATTGATTCTCAAGAAACCAATGTACCATCCAAGCTTTAATCATCCGTCTGCAGAGAACAATGAATAGCTTCTAAATACTTGTTGCTAAAGCCTTTTACGAACTGAACGACAAGGCTGTAAATTTTATTTCCTGGTAGACTGGCAGAACACTCCTCCCTAGGGCCAACAGGGTTTCGCTTGAGTCGTTTCTCGCTGCCGTTGGATCGACAAAATGTCAAGTCAAGGCGCACGTTTTCACCCTACGCACCTCGCTGCTTGAGTTCCGCATAACTTGTGCCTGCCCCACATTCAACTGAATTCCAACCAGAACACCTGCTCGCACCCATTCATCACCAGTATTGTAAGCCGACTAATTCGTTTCCCTTCTTCTTTTGTTATCTCGTTTCAGCCATCGACTTGTATATTCATGAGGAATCCAACACATCAGCAGAGTTCAATTCGAGCAGAATGACGGTGGGCTCAAATCAATCGGAGCCCATTTACTGTGGCAAGGGATTGGACGATTTTCACACAAGGTGAGTTAACGTATGCATAAGACCAACCCCAACGCCCCAACCCACCCCCGCTCTTGTTGCCAGCATGATGAGATGACTGCGGTAGGAGACTCGAAATGGCAACCAAATGGCCTGCCTACGGGTGTCGGCGTGTCGCTGACACGCAAACGGCCGTGCGTAGCACTGCACTCCGTAAGTGGAAGCATTTAATGCGTTGCATTCAAGGGGCCGCTTTCATTAAGCGCTGTTGATGCAGGCGAACGCTGCTGTGAACAGTGTGCGGCGAGCACTGAACTTGATGGCAATTAAAACGCCCTCTCACGCATCGCTTTGTTGTACATGCGAGCAAGCCGCCTTGCCGCGACCTGGGTGCGCCCGAACACGCTGTTTTGGTATTAATTACACAGCTGCACGTTCGATGGGCTTGCGACGACGGAGCGAAATGTCTCGTTTCCACGGCAACTGGCAGCGAGTCCGGCTCTGGTAGGTACTCAGAGGGAGAGCTGCTGTGCGCGTGGACATGGAGTGCAGTGTTGGCAAACTTCCGGTCTGATCGTTTTAATCAATGCAATTTCATGTCATCGCCACAACGGAGTGAAGGTCAAAGGGTGATGCGAAGTGGAAGGTGTTCAGTGGGCCTGTTGGCACGGCACTGGGCAGGAATGCGATGGGAGCGGTGAGTGGATTGGAAGGATGTCTTGTGTGGAATGTAATGGCCTTGTGACGAATGTACATTGACGCGATTCTATGAATGCGTTTAAGGAGGAGTTCGCAGTTTGCACGTGCCTCGGATCAGAGGCAGGTTGTCCGTGTGGAGCTAGGCAGGGCTGCATGCTGTCACCAACTCTGTTTATCTTGATGTGCTTCACGTGTCTCTGTGAATAGGACACTTGGAAAAGGATGGGCTCCCGCGAATCAGCTGAAAGCCTATACCGCGATAACGTCGCCTATTGTCGCACAGATTTATGGATCATCTCGAAAGCGCAACTCACTTGGATATGAAAGCACACATCATTCGGGATGTACAAGAACTAACCGTTTTGCAGCTCTATTAAGTGCTCCTTATACTGCTCGGATTTTTTTTTCTCTTTTACAACCCACACCGTGAAGGGAACGACACCGCCAACAGGATATATCTGTTGTATCGAAAGGCTGTGATTAAATCAAAAGACGTGAAAGCTAGTAACTCCTTTGTTCAGTGCAGTTTTTAAGTAACTTAAGCTAGGTTTCCTTAACCAGATTAGTGACGGTCATTCACACAGATTGTGCTTAGACGCTTCATCCTCCTTCATCCGGCAAAACTTTGTTATGGCACAGGTTCAATTCGTTAAGGAGATACAAGCTCATTAGCTCTCTTATGCTACTCTAATTAAGAAGCAGTACTTCCTTGTAGGAATAATTCCTGATTATTTTTGGATAGCCTAAGACCATGACCACATGTTCGCTGGTTTAGATGAAATCAATTTCTCTGCTGTCCAATTGAAGCAGCACGGTTCTGGACCGAAGAACGCAGATTCCGAGCCGGTCCTTGCCAACTCCTCTGCGGATTCGTTGTCTGCAATCCCTCTGTGACCGGTGACCCAGCCTAGCTACACTTTGTTGTGCCTGGCAGGTGCCATAGTCGGAATTGGCTGACGATCCCCAGTACTATCAGCAAACAAGAGGCGTGTCCACATCGCACCGTCCTTCTTGTCGACTGATATACTCGACTGTACGTACAAACCAATCACACCTTATCGTCGCCGTAGATGTTGTGGTCGTCGGATGTTCAGCAGCATCGCGACTGGTTCTGTTTCTCAACAGCAGGAACAGAATTTGGGGTTTTTGGAGATTCCTTAATCTCAAGCATCAGCTTGGGTAGAGCCCCTTTTGCCCGAGGAGGGCTTTAGTGAAACCGAAGATCGCCGGGTATTCGGAATTCGCATACTAGGAGCTAAGCTCTCTGGATGGACGCTATTCCACCGTTTGACTAGAGGCTTTTTTCCAGAGGTTTACTCCTCATGTCGCTTACTTTCAAGATCAAGGGTCATACATCTCATGCGCGCACAAAGGAGCCAATGATCGCAGTTGCAGAAGTTTGCGGCGTTGAACCTTTTATCTAGCGGAAGCATACGTTGTCCGGCCTCGTGGAGGCAGTAGGTCCTCCCGTACCGGCCTCTCGATAGGGATCGTCCACATGAGCCCAGACCTGAACACCCCTGGTCAGACAGTTTCCTTAAACTTAAGATTGTCCCGTTTTTGCGATGGCACACCCCAAGGTTGCACTCTCGGTTCGCTACAATTATAATTGATTATTAATCTTCTTCAAACGGTCGTGTCCTACAGATAGATTCAAATCAATGAATACGATGTTAAAATCAACCCAATCCCCTTTCAAGATCGATGATTCTAAAAGCCCAAATGCAATCGTTGGACATCCCTGCGATGGGACAATAATCGCTTCAAGCTCTCTCCCATCAAGAACCTTCTCCCGTCTGGGCCAACCTCCCACTCAATAACCAACCACTGATGGCCTTTAATTATGCGTCCCAAAAAAACGCGGTCGCTTTAGATCCTTCATCCCGAAAAGGCCAACGCCTTGGGCCGCAACCCACCACCACCACACAACCCAACCCAACAGTCGTGGGCACGTCATTTGTTTTTGTTCAGTTTTTCGCATCGCCGGACGTGCTCGAAATTGAAAAAAAAGAGCACAACAATCGAACGAATCCGACAGACCGAGGGTGACTGACGGCAATTGCTCCCGGCTAGACAGCTGGGGCTTAGCCGAATCAAAGCGACGCACTGACTTGCAGATCCGATTTGAGGGTTCACATCCGAAATCCATATTAAAAAGCACTTCCCCTCCACACGCCGCTCGGTCCGCCGACTCCCTTTGAACCCTTCAAGGATACGCGGTCGTTTGTCCCCGTCTGCTCGGTTCCTAATCACCTCTGGCACGACCCTACGCCCGGGAGTAGCCCCAATCTAGGCTGCGCCCATGGGAAGTGATAATCCGCACTTAAATCTCGGCGCGGTGACGTTTATCTGGCCCCATCGACGAGCGAGCATGCTATCCCGCAATAATCAGGTCTCGAATCCTCCTCCGGGCCCCCGCAGAGTCTCGGCAAAAACCCAATCAATTAACCAAATGAGAGCAAGTCGAACGAAATTTGTTTGTGCCGGCAACAGAGGAATGCCCCGAACGGCCTGGACTCATGCAAGCGTTCGGCATATGATGTGTGAGCACACACATGGACTGTGTGGTCGCACGAGATGCCGTTCAATTATGCGGAACTCAGCCACAATGTGTTTCCTTGCGAGTAATTAATTGACAAATGAAATGCAAACCAATCCATGGGCTTGGGCTGGTTGAGGCGACCTGACTTATCCTGTTTACAAGACTCTGCGGTCCAATTGATTTATCCTGTGGCCCAGGGGCTTCGTATACAAAGCGCTTCACGGCCGACTGGAGCCGACTGGGGATTGGGTGATGTACAATTTGTGGTCTCCACGTTGACATGAGACATCAACAGAGTGACCACGATTGGCTTTTCAGACAAATTCAGTGTTGTTGCCACAGTTTCGAGGTCTTGAACGTTCCCAGTGTTTCAAAGAGCAAGTGGGAATGGACCAGAGTCAAGACGAGTGGAGGAGTGGGATTATTTGTCGTATCATGAATAGAACAAGCAATATCAACAAACGTTGTAGACACATATAGGGCAGCTCTGCACTTTTAATGACTTGGGGTAGGTGCAGAAATTTTAACTTCAATACTCTGTCCGACGCACGTACTTACTATTTACGATGGCCATTATGGACAGGTGAACGTCAACACAAAAGCACGATCATCCACAATTCTGTACAACTAAACGCGTATGCCGATGACATTGGGATTAGAACTCAAGGGCTGTCAGCGGGGCATTTTCTAGCATCGAGAGGAAATCTCCTAATTTGTGTCTTGCGGTGAATGAAGCTAGGACAGAGTACATGCTGTCTTCAAGAAACGGTCCACCAACATCGACATACTGGACAAATTGTAACAATAGACAGATACGTAGTTAAAGTCTTTGTCTATCTAGACTCTGAAGTAAACTCCGAAAGTGACATTACCACGAAGATCAAATTAAGGATAATCCTGGCCTATTGCTGTGTCTTTCGACTAAGGCGACAATTGAAAAGCAAGGCCTTGTCTCGGAAAACCAAGCTGTCTCTATATAAGACCTTGATAGTCCCAGTCCTGCTGTATGGCGCAGAAGAGATGCTTGATCGTTTCGAAAGGAAAATCCTTCGAATCATGTTCGGTCCCATTTGCGAAGAAGGAGTTTGGATGAGAAGACTGAACGACGAACTCTACGAGCTGTACAACGACATTGGCCTAGTCAAACGAATACGATTGTCTCGACTTAGATGGCTAGGACATGTAGAGAGAATGGGCACTAACCCATCGGGTGGGAATGTCTCCAGGCCAACCCTGAAGGACAACGCAGTAAAGAAAGACAATTGGAAGCATCAGTACATGGCACATGCCAAAAAAAGAACAATTAAACCTCATCAATCTATCCTCTATCGCTCTATTTGCAAGCTACTGTTCCCTCACGAGTGGAAGAGAGTGCGGAGGGATATGTAGAAACTACAGTTTTATGCCGACTCCAAACTGCCGAGCTTAATAAACCTCTCCTAGACTGGAATATTCTTTGAGCAATATCATTGAGACAAGAAGTGTGCCGCGAGAAGAATTCTGTCGGACCATGGTTCGAACATAGACACGTAGGCTCAAGTGCGTAGGAGTCGACGCACATACCTACAACGCCCCTGACCACTTCACCGTCACACTATGAAAAGCAGCAACTGATCAGGTGCAGAGCCTCCATGAGTAGCTGGCTTGATGACAAATGAAGAAAAGTGTTCCCTGTTAATCTCGTTCGAAGAAGTCCTCAACTTCAAACATAGGATTTTCAAATTCTTGACGCGTTCTTTATCCAACGTTGCAAGTGATCTCATCGACAGATTTTAGTACACACAGAAATGCCTGCTACACTATTCGTTGTGACTCCGATGCAGCTCCGTCTGCGCCTGTCACTTGAACATTTGTATAAAAGGTAGAAATTGTCTTGCCAATTCCAGTTCATTACGAATCGACTGTCTGTAGGCTAGACTTCTCTCAAGCGTTAAGGATCAGCGGTGATTCCCAGCGTCTTTTCGATTCCTAAAAAATCGTTGTCTATGACCTCCACCGCTCTGCTGTTTCATGAATTGCTTCTTATTGTCACTGCTGTAATTCCTGGCAGGCATTCGATGTTCGGTTGAGGAAATTTGGATTCGATTAGCCACTTAGCAATTACGCTCTATATGTGGCCCAGCCATTGTCGTCAATGCGGACTCTATCCACATCTTGGTGCAGCTGGTAGAATTCGCGGTTTCTTCTTCGCCCAACTATCAATTGCAAGCTGGCGAAATAAAAGTTTTGTTGAACATGATCGTGGATCTTCAAATCGGGACCATTAAGAAGTAGCAGCGGTTTCCGAGGGGGGTTGTATGTAGGATCTGCACTAGGATGTTGGTTGTTTGATTTCACGTTTTTGTTGATTGTGATGTTTTTTCAGAGGTGCTGTGTGATGGTACGTTTCTTGCTAGACAGCATAAATTTCGTTTTATCCTCCTTAACCTTGAGCCCAGCTTTTTTCGCGTGTTCTTTATTCCTCGCATTGGTTTCCACTCACGTCAAAGTCAATGTCAAATTCATAATCCAACACATGGGCTGACTTGTAGGTCTGTCCTGTGGCCAGCTTGAAGACAGAAACAACATTATTTTCACAAAGAGTCGTCAGAATTTCATTGTTAATGTGCTCACCCAGGCAAAGTTTATGGCTCCGGATAAGCATTTGAATTTGATCTGGAACTGATACATGCAATTCTGAGATTTTCTTAGTGGATCTCGTCGTTTCTCGTATGCCAAAGCAGTATGTTCTTACTGCCTTGTTTTGTACAATCCAAGATCTGTAATCTCGAGTGCGCGGAAAATGGCCCAAGAGTGTCGAAAAGTCATTGTGGCTAAAAGTTGTCAGATATGCGGATGTGTATGAAATCCGGTCAGAAATGCTTCACAATTGATTAGGAGGTAATTGTATGCCTTTCTCTCAGTGGAAAACCTAGGTAATTCTGCCCCCTTTCCAAAAGAGGCTTGTACTACTTTAAGTCTCCCGGGAAAGTCTTTGCCAAGGTGTTAGAGGTTCATTGTAGAGCTAGGGTCACTTTTTTCAAGGTAAACTCCCGAAGTATTGAGGGTCCTCTATTCACAACCATCATCAGTCTCTACACCAAAATTAAAGCAGCTGTGTTTAGCTTAACGACGAGCTAAATCAATACCTTTCACAGCGAGCGTTGGACTTCAACATGGATGCGTCTTGTCACCTACCCTTTTTCATTGTGTGTATAGACAGATTGTTGCACAGCAGCTGAGGCGACGAATTTTTCGTTTGGGAAAGTTGAGAGTGAGTCATCGTCTTTTTGCAGATATCATAGTTATCCTCATATCCTCCCTGAAGGAAATCCGGGCGCCTCCACAAGATTGAAGAAATCCAACTACAAAGCATCTCCTTGCCAGACTCCGGTGCAGGTTTCAAACGACTCGGAAGTCCATGAGTTTTTTCCCGAATAGGTCCTTCGCTTTGAATAATACCCTGCAGTATATGTTGTTGTACGCGGCTTTGCGATCAATGAACAGGTGGTGAGCATCGATTTGAATATCGCTGGGATTCTGCAGCATGTGCCTTAGCTTGAAAATTTGGTCTATGGTCGATTTGTCGGACGAGCCGTACTGTTACGTGGAAATGTGGGCAGTGCAAAAACACTTGAAGCGTTCACACATAACACTGGGAAGCAGGGGTATGTCTTCATTGCAGAAGTCGCCTTTTTCATTGATGTGACATGAAGAGGCGACAATCCAGTCGTTGGACATACTTTGGTTTTTCGCCAAATTCTGCTGCTGCCCCAGTCCATGCTACCTACCAACATGGCCACGGGCCTTGGCGACATCTGATGATAAACCATCGGAACCGTGACATTGTCATTCGGATGACATGCCCACTTCACTGACTAGAGGTGGTATATCCTGATTTTCTCCGATGGTCAGGTCTGTGAAGCAGATATTTAAGTGCGGAGTAAATAGATTTACATTCCATGTTGTCAGTATCAGACCAGTAACAAGATTATCCCCACAACTTTTAAGAGGATGCCTTTCCCTTTTCTTCTTTCCACAAGAAGGAAAATATAGTCGACTAAGCATCTAAATCGTTGTGTTTATCTACTCACCAATCTACGAGGCAATCAGTGGAAAATTACACTTTCACTCCGCACTCGTGTCAAACCACCCATCCTTTGTGTTAAGCGGAGGATAACGAGTTCATCCACGTCGATGCAAATTTGCAAGACATGACGTTCTCTAGGACTGCTGAGCAAGAGCCAACCTCGCCTCTCCCTTCATGTGAAGCCCACTCCATTTTCAGAATTTCATAAGCAACGTGGTCGTTGCACTTTTCCTCTTCGCTTTTAAGTGGCGCCCGACAGAAGATTCTCCTTCAGAGACTCACTTCAATGGGCGCCTTAAATGGGACATTGCCCTCATTTCTCCGCGGCTTAATGCACTCCGCTCACTCCCTGCCCACAGACCAGAGACATCTGCGAGCACAACCAAGAGTCTGACATCCAAGTCGTGTCGGTCCAGCCAGAACTCAATTATTGTGACTTCATCCATGCCACTTAAGTGGATTGCTGCTAAATACGATTTCGTGTTCCACGCTCGTCTCGGCACTCCGACAGTCCTCAACTCATCACAGTTTGCGAAATGCCATGCAAAGCAATTTGAGCCATCACTCTATCACATCGACACCCTCACCCAACTCCCACTCCTCCCCCCAAAAATGTCATCTCTCTCATAACCGCTTTCTTTCTTTCTTCCACAGCTACAACGAATGGCATGGATACGTGTCGCTGCTGGTCTGCATCCTGGGCATCATAGCGAACACCCTGAACATCATCGTCCTGACGCGGCGCGAAATGCGATCGCCCACGAACGCCATCCTCACGGGGCTGGCCATTGCCGACCTGACCGTGATGATTGACTACATCCCGTTCGCGTGCCACGAGAACATCCTGCCGAGCATGAACTACCCCCGGGAGAAGCAGCTGGCCTACAGCTGGGCCTGGTTCGTGAAGTTTCACTCGATCTTCGCGCAGACCTGTCACACGATATCGATTTGGCTGACGGTCACGCTGGCCGTCTGGCGGTACATCGCTGTCGTCTATCCCCAGAAGAACCGGCTGTGGTGCGGCATGCAGACCACCATCATCACGATTGCCACCGCGTATGTGGTCTGCCCGCTGATTGCGATACCCCCGCCATACCTCGCGTTCAGCATAACGCCCGTGAACGAGGTGCTCGACGTGAATGGCAACAAGCTGGCGCTGGCCAGCTCCGGCAACGCCACCAGTTCCCTGCTCGCGGAGGGCCGCAACGTGACGCTGTACAAGGTGACGCGCAGTCAGCTGGCCCGCGACTACCCGGCGATAATGTCCTCGAACTTCCTCATCTACAGCGTGCTGATTAAGCTGATACCCTGCTTCGCTCTGACCATACTCAGCGTGCGTCTTATCGCAGCGTTGCTCGAGGCAAAGCGCCGTCGGAAGCAATTAACCAGCAACTCGAACGGCATGAAGCACATGGTGAACGGCAAGGTGGTCGAGAAGCCGCGCAAGAACAGCAAGACCATCGAGAAGGAGAAGCAAACGGATCGCACCACCAAGATGCTGCTCGCCGTCCTCCTCCTCTTTCTCATTACCGAGTTCCCCCAGGGCATCCTGGGACTGCTGAGCGCCACCCTCGGGGACCCGTTCTTCGTGCAGTGCTACTTGAAATTCGGTGAGTCCTTGTGTGTGTCTGTGTGTGTGACCATTCGTGCGATGATTTTTATGGAAATCAGCCAACACAACAATCGTGTCTCCGGTCTCGGCATGCAAATTGAACAGATGTCAGCGATATCGGTGGCCGCTGTAATTATCCCTACGCTTTGCATATTCGCCAAGGGACCCATAAATTCCACGGCGCGGGGGTGCGGCTCGTGATTGCCAATAAAATGCCGCGCCCCGTTGAAGGGCTTTTATGTAACGTGGTTAACACTTCTTAAATATTTATCGCTCCTCGCAGATCTCCATAAAGAGCAGGCCAATAAAACTGATTTAGGCGCTCCGGCAACAAGGATCTGCTGTGTTCGCTTTGTGGCTCGGGAGGACTTAGTGCGAGGCACTCACTTCAGCGGGAGCCATTAATGTCCAACAGTCTATGATTAACGACGAGGGTGGGGGTGGCGCTGGATTGGTTTGCATTTTGCTTTGAATTTGAAATATCGAGTGGGGGATTGAAAAATGGAGTTACGCGGTCCATGTGTGCGCGGGCGGTGGTGGCGGTTGACAAACGACTCACGCGACGGTTGGGCGGGTCTAGAGCGCTCATTTCTTTTTCCACAATCGACTGCATGCTCTTAATCGACTTCGCAGTCAATCAGACGTTGACTGACTGCGGTAAATGGAGCGTATTTTAGAGGAGAAATGACTGAGTGATATTGCCTCGATAATTCTTGATCGTTGGGCAAACGGGAGATGTGCAGTACTTTTAGGAGGAGCAACCGGGCTGTATCGAATTTATTGAGCTGTAGCCTCCGTGACTCCGAAAAGTGACTGTTTTATTAAGTTTCAGTGCAGCGTCTTTTATGTTTCTTGGGTCACTTGTGGTTTAAGTGTGTCCTCCTCTTGCTCTGGGATGGACAAGCTCCTCAACCATTTGATACGGAGCAACAGCCGCACTCTAAGAACTGATGTTTAACTCTCGCCTAGCCAGAGATATACATCTCCAAGTGCATGGTAGTTTATTCAATGTCCATTGTCTCAGCTCGCTCCACATAAACAGTGCCCAGTGCTCTCCTTTTCTGAAACTATACCCACTCTACACACCCACCACTAATGTTTCATTTAACGTGGAAAAGTTTGTTACTAGATCGTTTATGCATGGTGGAGACCTTTTGCTACTTTTTCAAGGTTGTTAGGAAAATCGAACAAGGCACACTAGCCAGGATTGACGTACGATCTGGCAAAACACTGGATAGCACCAACCATGCGCTGATGTCATTGTCGATATTTGCCAAAAACAGCTGGATGCTAATTCTTCTTCTCCTTTGATTGACGCCTGTCTAGACAGCACGATCTTTCGTCAGCTGAATCGCTGAATTGTAAGCGCCATCTCGTGCGAGGACGTCCACTGTTGCGCTGTCCCAATGGCTCGGTATCGAAGACAAATAAGGCTGCTCTCCAGACAGCACGATCCAGCTGCGCACACTAAGTTAGTTGAGGTCCTTTTCCACTTGTGTGCGCCATCGTGCGAGGACGTCCAGCTGCCTTAGCTCGGTATCGAAGACAAATAAGGCTCAGTTTTGATTCCTAGCTGATAAAGAACTGCAATCACTTCGGCTGCACGGTGATCAACTCAAATATCCCCTCAGCAGGGAAATGGAATGAATTCTACCACTTCCAATACCAGCGTTGAATGCGCATAGTGTAGACTACTTAGACACTGAACATGGTTAATCATCATGTGCTGCTGTTAAGATCCTTGCGAACCCTGGACAGCATTGAATTAACATGTGACAACTGGGCGTATGTGGAATATTTGTTTTAGTATTCAATTTCTTTGTCGACATTATTTATTCTTTTTTAAATGCATTACATTTGCCCGAATATGAATGAATTACATTTTTGTTCCTGCTTGTAGAAGAAGAAAATCAGATGCTTGCTCGGAAGTATGAGCACTTGCGATGTATGTGTTACCTAATGTGCGTGAAGTTCTCGCTCATCACATCCAAGATCTCAGTTAATAAAAATCTGTCGTACTTCTTTTTGCACAAAGACCTCTGGTTGATTCACCATAACTCGGCAACTAATTCAGGCGTGGAAGCGAATTTAATGTCCGATCCATTGTTATTTTTCTGTTTTTTAAAGCAAACATAAAAAACAAAGGTGCGTAAAAACGCACTTGCTTGACAGACCGTCAACTAAAATACGGCAAATTCGACATGTAGTTAGAAAAAGCACCCGTTGAATCAACATTCTTCTTCTCCTTTAGTTGGCGCTGCAGTCTGGGGTGGACCTGGGCCTCAGCGAACATGCCTCTCCATCTAGCCCGGTCTTTAACTAGTTGCTTCCAGCCACGCTTGATGAAGAGGACCTTCCATCTGCGTGCGCCACCATTCGCTCGACGTGCCCTAGCCATCTGAGACGAGAGAATCGAACTCGTTTGACCAGGTCGATGTCTCGTCTCTATAAATACTGCCATACGCGGCCTTTAAATCGAGGAATACGTGGTGCGTATCAACTTGGAAATCCTGGGTCTTTTCCAAGATCTGACGTAATGTGAATATATGGTCAACAGTGGATTTCGCTGGCCTGAACCCGCACTGGTATTGAACAGCATGTTTGCTGTTAACATAGTGTTTCAGACGTTTACACAGAACAGCAGAGAAGATATTATAGGCAATATTTGGGAGACGAATCCTTCTATAATTGGCACAGTTTAGAGGGTCTCCTTCCTTTAGAATAAACATCAGCCAATTTTTCTTCTCAAAGGACATGTCAACAACATTGTGTAAGATACAGGGAAACAATTGATTTGCAAACCATGTATTTAATTCCACACACACTCATCAAATCGCACATTCTTCAAATCGGCTAATTTGCAGATAGTGCGAAAATGGGGACGGCGGTTTTTGTTCCACATAAGTTCAGCACACACAATTTGAAGACGTTGCGTTTATGTTCACGTTCCCATGATCGATAGCAGACGTATGCAAGAGGTTTCAAATTTCGAGCGATCAAAGAGCAACCAACCCGTGAAGAACGAATTTTGTAGATCTAAGCAATTTAATTGTATAAATAGAATTAAAATTTATTGAATAAACCAGAATTAGTCAAACACTCAAACAGTTTACCAGTTCTCTGAATAGCTATCGCCCCACCAGTGGTAAGGTGGCTATTCAAATCAGAAAACATCTTCAAAATATTGATCATAAGCGTATAGAGCCTAAAGCCTACAGAGCAAAACCAGGTTATGTTAGGTTAGTGGGGTGTCGCTAATCATTGTGATACCTATAGACAAATTACTACTGCCACTGATAGATAAATCCAGCGATAGCTCCGTTGCAGTGATTCTAGCGGATCTTGGTGAAGATGAAAGCACATTATATTACTTTCACTGTGATTCGAACCTGACTAACCAAGGACAGGCACTCAACCAGCTGCGCCATCTGGCCAAATATGGGATTAAATCTGGAATCAATTTGCAAGACTTCTGGGTGAGTGAAAATGTATAAGACCTCTTGTTTTTCACAGTGACAAGCCAGAGATGAAGGATTATTCGGAAGGAAACATTTAGGAGTGGTGGTTCTCCATGTTGTTCTGCATTCGGAAGAAGCCGCGGATGTTAGATCTTTTTCACATAGATTTACAGGGTAACGCACAGTTTTTATCCGTTTGAGATCGATTCAAATTTTCGCGCATAAGACCGGCTAAGTCAGGCCGTTGGTATGTTTGGTATGTTGGTCTTGAGGGCTCCTGGGGCTTGTGGCCTTATCGCATGGATCTGACCAAGGATTCAAAAACGGGGTCAAATAATTCGATCTTTTTATCCAGGTCATATCACCTCCACTTGAGACATGCTATGTCGAACAAAGCGCCGTTCTGTTTAAACCATATCTTTGGTATGCATGACCAATATCGTTTTCATAGAAATAAGCACCGATGAGTCCGCCAGCCCAAAGGCCTTGGATCTGTAAAATTGTGGGGATTTCGTAGAACAGACGCACAACTGTCAACGTTCCTAAGACCCTATTCGAAGACCCTTTATTATGCCTTCCAACATTTTTAAATTTCTCCACGTCCTCTATTCTTTCGAGGGCTATCCCCAGCTAGCACTGTTTGAACCACCAACTGTGAGCACCCTTCACCAGGACAAATTCAATTGTCTGCCTCCAAAAAAAAAAACTTTCAAAGAATCTGAGGAAAGATTAAATAATTTTTCGACATTCTGAATATAAAATGAGTTCTGGCAATGCAAACAAAAACATCCTAAAACCACAGAGATGCCCGTGCATGCCGAGGAACGCACAGCTGCGTGAACAAAGCCACCCCAAGTGTAGCTGAGACATCCGGTAGGAGTGACTCCTTCGAGCAATCACAGTTGAATTTCATTAGGAAATCGGAAACCTTTTGCTCCAGTCAAGGGCCCGGCATCCCCAGCTTTCGCATCCTCTCGCAGCCCCTCAAGTAATATTCAATTATGTTATTTGGAAAAAAAAACCCTTCAAAAAATGATCATTTCTCCTGAAATTTTTGCTTCGAAATAAATAGCGCAATGATTGCTGAAAGGTCGATGAAATGAATTTTAGGAAAAAGTATAATGCCTCGTCCTTTTGTGCGCCTCGCACAACAATACGCTGGGTGTCTGAATGTGCCCGAGCGAGTATGTATTAACAATAACCCAAGGAATGTAACCCTTCAGCTCTTTCCATATTCTAGCCATTCGCACGTGTCCAGAACGACAGGTTATTTTTCGAAAAACTCATCTATTCTCGGCCGTCCAGGGTTGGCGATGTCCGCTCTCTGATGGGCTGTGGATGATTTGCGTCAGTCAATGCTCAACCCTCGAGCAGTGAACTGTGCGTAATGGAAATGCATTGGCATCGCAAATGACCATGGTTCGGCTCGAGTTTGTTTGCGGGGGAATCCTGACGGGATCCATAGATCTCTCACATCACTTTAAAGCGTGGTGCCTTTAATTTTATTTCTTCATTTTTTTCGGGGGGTAGACTTTAATGTATCCTTTCGCTAAGTGGAGCGCAAAATGGCTGTGCGTGGGTTCAGATGATTCATTTAACGATAAGCTCTGAGATTTCGTTTTTTTTCTCATTTTTCTCTGCTTTGCTTTCAAGGCCAATGTCATGGTGACGGATGAGCGAGATTTTTCAACGGGGCCGCATAACACCGCCAAATCCTCGACATTAACTTGCTTTAATAGAGCCAGGCTCTCGCATCCAGCGTCGCGGTCGTCGTGGAAACGGCTCATTATATTTTTATGCGATATTAAATGAGTTTGTGACGTTAAACTCATTGCAATTGGAAACTTGCGAGTGTGCCAGAAGGGGTTCCCAAAGAAGTGCCAGAGTGGGCCTTCAGACATTGGTAAGCTAACAACTGCTGGCGGAGGCGCTACGCTCTGTAGATTGGACGATTGTTTGTCTTAAAGTGAAGACTATATGGATTGATGAGAAAAAATGGGATTTCAACTGATTTGGTTTCCCCCTTGGATTGTCTTTTATTTTACATGCTTGCAGTTATGAGACAAAGACGCAATCTGTAAGAATGGCACATGCCACTCTTATTCAGCTAACAAATCATCAAACCCTAATGGCCTTCTGAGTGATCCCATGACACTGTCCGATCCGAACAATGCTCCAGAAATAGAACTCGGAATCTAGAGAATCCAACATCTGCTTTGCCACTTCCCAGCTATTCAGAATCGCGCATACCTTCTATGGGTCATAGATTATTCACAGAGCCTGCAGACGTAGAGGACTCAGATTTAACCAATCTTCTACAATTCGTAAAGAGCGCGTGGTGGTTTCAGCCACCACGTCAGAGGACATTTCAGAAGAATTGCGTATTACACAAATGAAGGGATTCACAAACATCCTCTTGGCTTACCAGTTGAAGTGTTGTTTAACTCCTTCTCTAAGCAAGCCTATTCGCATAACTATGTGATGAAAAACTGCATCAAGAGGATGAGTGGGAGCTGAGTCCGTCATCCGTCACAACTTCAGGTCTTAATCCTCAGACTAAAATAAGAAGTCACAATTTATCTAAAACATATTGTTTAAAAATCCCACATCTTGTTGTCCAACAGTGACCTTAAAGACATTCCAAGATTCTTCATCAGACGGCTTTTAAGATTAATGAAGGCATTGTGTAAAATAGTATCGTTAGGTCCAGAAGCGGTAAATGTTTTCGCGGGAGGGTGTATCGTTACCTCACTAGTTTATTGTGATGTGGCCCCAGGAGAAGTTTTAGGCCTAGCGCTAGCTCTGTAGTCATTGGGCTAAGCTTCGAATCCTGTTGTTGCACTCTTCACCTCTTTTTTTTTGTTGCGTCCCAAGTTCCTCTGATTATGGTTCCATGACCTTGGGTTGGCTGAAGTTGTAATGTGAATTAGCGGATCTGCAGATGGCCTGATGTTGTGGAGAACTGCAACTCTCCAAAAGGGAAAAACCAGCCGATGCAGTAGAAGGCTGAACACATCCACTTCAGTCACTAACAGAACTCTTGGAGTATACATGGTGCATCGGGAAAAAAAAAGGAGAGGTGCTGTGTGGATTTTTTAAGACAGTGATTCAGTTAAAGTTTTAAAACAGGAGATGAAAGGTAGGAAGGAGTGATAGTTTATGGGAAAACAAGTTTTTTTTATTGTTCTGATTTTAGCGATTCGAGGCTCCTTCCTTCCTATCGCCTTTGAAGAAGCTGCGAATTTCGACGAGTAATAACCAAGGCGGTTTTGCTCTCTCACTCGATGCTGTGACCATCCTCGAGAAAGCCCGTCGATCGTGAATGGCCTAAGACGTTAATCACCCACAGCATCGATCCACTAGTTTAATCCCCCTCAACCGGGAAGGGGCCCTGCACAGAGACAGTATTCTCTTAATTCTCACTATCCCTTCGCTGTTCATGGATAAGGACAATGGACGAGGACAGTGAATGTAAATAATACCCATGATCCTTTCTGTGTGGCAACTCCGTTTAACAATTGTTATTATTCCATATGTCTGCAGAGTCTTTGTATTCCATCACACCATTATACATCACATCACTTAAGGCATAGACTCTCCGTAGAATGTCCGGTTCAAAGAGAGAATACTGAAAATAAGCGTTCACAGTGGGCACACAAGTATTTTAAACAAACTTGTAGTTCCTGGTGCTCACTCACAGTCATTTCTTTGGATACCACTTCTCCTACAAAATTGCAGCCATCAACAAATAAGAATTGGACATTCATTACCCAAGCGCATACATTTCTTCTTTGGCGTACCACAAGGTTGTCGTTTAAGTTCTTTGATTCTTATATTCATTAACGCAACAGAGGAAAGCGTTTAAAATGGTGTAGATGTGGTCCAAGTCGAGAAACATACTTGTTGTGCGAAACTGGTGACAGCTAATCAGGGATCGCACTAGTTGGAAAGGTTAGTTGCTTGAGTACCCAGGTCTACCAAAGACTCTTGCGCCGGACGAAGAAGATGAAGTATACCTTAAACATAGTAACCCTTTAGTTAAACATAGAAAGTGATATATGCTGATGGCATGAAAATTATCAAGAGTACTCTGGCCTAGTCGGAGCTTAACTTCAAAAAACTTCTTGCTAGCCTCTGCTGCGGAGGAGCTTCGCTGAGGGAATAAACACAGGATTCATCTGGCCTCTTGCCTCGAGGGTCAAAGAAACAGGCCTGGTCTCCCAGCTGGGAATTGTGCGCATGGTTTATTTAGAAAATAGTAAATACGCTCTGCAAGTAGGCATTTTGATAACACTTACAAGCGACTAAGGGAAACGAATTTAGACCTGGTGACCCCATCGAACTATTTCTAAAGAAGTTGTATGCCCAAGGCAATGATAGAGAACATCAAACGCCTTCAATATACTGGAACTGCACCGACACAGGCTCATCTTCAACAAGCTCAGCGTCAGAAGTGCAATCTCTAGTGTCTCCAATGTGCATTGGGAGTTCCCTATGGCGATCGCCGTATAGGCTCCTATACCTGGAAAGAAGCTCCCCCCTTCTTAGTCTCCCAAAAACCCACAGAAGTGCCCTCGAATGGACTTGATATCGACTTGACATCAATCCATACAGCTTTAAATTCGCTTTCCACTCAACAATTAAATCGGCATTGTTGTCGCAAATCGCACAGCGATTACAATCAATATCCTCTCCACACGCAGCCTATTGACCTAGTCCCAGAAAAACAGAACGGCACAAGTTCAGATAGAATGCCCTGATTTTCATCCATAAATCCGCGAACTTCTGCACACAATAGCTGCCACCGCAAAGCATTCAGCTCAGCCTCAGTGTTGATCCTTTTCCATTATCTCTTGAGTGGTCTCGAGCTCGTCGAGGACAAACTTCAGCGCTGTGGATACAAGTTCATTAAATAGAATACAGCCCGCCCGATGAAACCTAATACCAATTTGAGAAGAAAAAACTTCCTCTCATCGACACCCGACCATCCTGTTGGAAGGAACCGCTCCCCACCGGCAAGAGCAGGAAAACGATGTCAAGAGCAGCGCACACACGCACGTAGGAGGTGCTGCGGGTGTTGCGAAACACCACTCCACACGACGATGCTTTATTTATTCCACGCTCGTACCATTCTTTTGACAGCAAATGTGATATTAATTTGCCAACTTTGCTCTCCACCCGGCCGGGCCACGCATGAGATTTACCCACGCACCCTACATCAAACACACACGCTCTCCCCGAGCACCCGTCCCCCGTGGACGACGACATGTTAAGCATAATAACGTGTGTCTATAATATTTCCATTCCGGCGAATGTTAATCGAAAACAACGCGGCCCCGTTTCGCCGCTGGAACACTCAGTTCCGATCCGGAATTCACTTAGTTCAACAAAAACAAGAAAGTGGGAAGAAAAAAATATGAGAGCGCCAGGCACACACACACCCAACCAACCAGGAAGCGTAGCAAATTTGCCGGGAGTACGTGGTTGCTCGCCTCCACGATTGGAGTGGGGGAGCGGAACTGCTCGGTGCTGCTGCGTGGACTGGAACGCGCAAGTTGTTCGCAATTAACCTCCTCTCAATCCCGTCATCCGTGAGTAATAAATAATCCGCAGGGCGTGTATCTCTGCTCGAAAACGAAAAGATACACACATCCCGGCTCTCGAGTCCACTCCCGATCGCGACGGGTGGCAAGGACGGACCCTTAAGTGAAATCTTCGAATTAATTGAATTGATTATCCCGCCGCAGCTGAACTGGGTCAGTGCCCCAGTCGTAACGAGTAACGGCGAAATAAAAGCCAGCCATTCGAAGTGGATCAGCACAACCCCCGGCATCAGCACAAATGCCTGGCGACATTTGTGGGTCTTAGCAGATTAATGAAGCATAATTCAGTCGTTTCGGTGGTCACCAGTGTTTTGATTTCTAATTTCGGCCTTTTAAGAAATTAAAATACTTCTGGCAGGGCTGCCCCGCCCACGGCTCGGTCGAGTCTGTCCCGATTCGGCTTGGCGTGTAATTAGAAGTCGAAACTTTTTCTCAAAAACTTTGCTTCGTTCGCTAAAAATGAATAAATAATTGCCTTTGTCAAGTCGGAGTCCGTTCGGGCGGAGCCCTTCACGTCGCTTGGCCGGACTGAGATATGAATCGCTGGGGGTGGGTACTGGTCGATCTGCTGTCCGAATTCGCTGATAACTGGGACCATCGTCTCGGAGGGGATGATAAAATATTGCCCGACTCTCTGATGATTGATTACTGTTGGATAAGATATTGGGGGGTGGGCGTGGACTTTAAACTGCAGCCGTTCAAAAGGGATGGGCATGGAAATTGCTTTCGGCTTGATGCCGAGATGACCGAGTGTCCCCAAGGACACCCAAACCTGTCTCAATTCAAAGCGAGTGGCCGCAACTCTGGGGAATAAAGACCAACGGATAACTTTTCGGGAAGCTTGATAATTGAAGAGTTCAACTTTTAATTCAGAAAGAAATGAAAAACCAAATATTTGAAAAACTGATTGCACTTGACTTGGACTGCCAATGAGAGCGGATGTGTGCTGCCCTTCATTCGACCGATGGAAAGGGAAATCAATGCTTGATGAGACCGTGAATGTCTGAATTTTCAGTGCGTTTGCAACGCTGCTTCCGTCAGCTCAGAGTGACCTGTTAAGGATGACAGATTTTGTAGTCGTTGGGATAGCCAACCAGCTGTCCAGTTTAGTCAGTAAGGCTTGACATTTCAATATGAATATATATAAAAACATTTTCGAGATTAAATTTGGGCCTACATCCGCATAAGATTGCGTAGAGACAAACAAATTGCGCTCGGACGACAACAGACAGTTGCTTTAGTTCGCTAATTGGGCGCTGGGTATGCTGACCAGTGATCCATAAAAAAATCAGTTTCTCGGCCATGGCCCATTTTTGAGTCAGTGTCAACGCCGAGAAGCAAAATTACCATTTTTGAAGTAAAATCCTCAACTCTTAGACTAATTCGTAAATGAATCCACAAGATGGATGTTTGGTGCAGTTCTTTCGAAATGAAGAAGGAGTCAATCGTCCCATGATGATAGAACGATGTTAATGGATTTTCTGTGGCCAGAGCTTGACAGCATGAAAATATCCGGGCTGTGATCCCAACAAGACGAGGCAACATGCAATGCGTGCAGGAAGAGAAGGTAACTTGGCGCCAGGTTCATATCACTCGGCTATTTCCTCTGGAGCGCCGTTAGGTCCTTAGTCAAGGCCAAGGCAATCACTTTGGACGAACTTTAGATCAACATTCTAGAGCTGTTGCCGAAATGATGTCGCACTTGTTGCACCACTATTGGGCGGCCGCTTAAAGCACAGCCACGACTATTAAAACGATGTGCTCTTCCATACTCAATGACATAAGTGTCGCTTCAAAAAAAGCTAGAATCAATTTTAATACTCACTCCCTTGATGTTTTATTTGAATTTCTTTTCTTATCGTTCTTATCTGGCGAGCCTGTTTTTTAACCGATTCCAGATCTCAAGCATTACGACCTGTTTCGACTGTATTGCAACAAACAAATTCTGGAGTCTTGGGTTTGGGGATGTCAAATGCCCTCCAAGCTCTGCTTTGTATGGGTTATGCAAAAGCTCATCTTCAAGTACATAGGCGACTGTATGGGGGTAAGGCAATGTGGGGCTCCAGTATTCCAGCAATATTTTCTATTAATTTTCAACCATAATTATAATTGCGCGAGAGCCAGGACACAGCTCCTCAGCAACCACTCGTATTGTGCGTGCTATTGTTCTCACATGAGTGGGAGGGACCTACAGAGTTTTCCCGACTCTCAAGCGCCCAGCTTGAGATGCTTTTTTAGACAGGAAATACTCTGAGCATTGTCAGCGACTCCAAAGAGGTGAGACCAAGAAAATTATTTTTGTCGCACAGACCTGGGATAAAACGTCGAGGTTGGGGTCGACGCACATACCCATAACGCCACAGGTCACAAACTTTTAACCATAACAGAATTTTAAAAAACTGAGGATTTGCATTCAATGGTGTAACAAGAAGCTAAGTAGCGCCCTCAGATTAAACATGTGTATGCTTGGACTAAACGAAAACGGTTGGTCAGGCTTCCTCTAGCTGCTCAACTATGGCTGGAAAATTGTGAGTAAGAAAGCGAATACAAGACAAGTCCCTTGAATCAAACACTTAATTCGCTCAAGCACATGGCTCTTTGAAATGGATTATACACCTAATTATGATTTTACACTGTGTATACGTTCCACTGTGGTGGTCTGGGGCGTAGTGGGCATGTGCGTCGACCCCAACCTCGACGTCGTAGGTTTAATTCCTGCTCTGCGCGACAGAAATAATTTTCACGCCCCACCTCTTTCGAGTCACCCACAATACTCAAGAGTATTTCCTGTCTAGAAAGCTTCTCAAACTTGGCCGTTCGGAGTCGGTACAAAGCTGTAGGTCCCTTCCACTACTGAAAGAACAATAGCACACACAACACGAGTGATGAGAAGCTAGGCCCTGGGCCTCTATGGGCTGTTGTGCCTACCCATATATGCTTAATCGATTGAAATCGTATGAAATCAAACAATTCTCAAAAATGGTTAAAACCAAAATTAGGTGTGCTTAGCTAAGCAAATGAGTGTATGGTCCTCGGCTAAGGTGGTCGGTTTGTACCATGTTAGTCCCCTTTCATCTGCAGTCTTTCATGTCAAGGCATAACAAGAATGCCGGGGATTTCTTGCAGACATTTTGGGGCACATGTGGATATGCTTTCCAACCATCGGTGGAACTCCGGAACACTATCGCAGGCAGTCTCAAGGCAGGTTCCGCCAATAAGAGTGCCTCCCCCGATCCTTGTCTAACAAGTTCATCTGTGAACTTATTTTTCCATTGTCACTTGGTTGCCTGGACTAGGACAAGTTTTAGCGAATTCAAACTGCTCATATAATTCAGAGAAGACTTCCAATCATGAACCATCTTGGAAGTGGCTGAAAGTGCCCAAGTCACAGCTTCACTGTCGCTTCATACCTAACTAATCCGCCCTTCAACCTGTTTTCCATAATCCCGACTATTGTGATCGCATATGTTTCCTCTTATTAAGCCGACGCAAATTTACCTACAGAGTGTTCAGTCTGATGTGCTCCGTGTTGCTCCGAGATGCTAGCGCCAGCGTAGGATACATAAACCCCGTATGCAGCTGAAACACACCGCTCTTTGAAGCTTGAAGAAATCAGCACACGTACTTAAGCAAAAGCGGACTCCGCCAAACATGCAAGGCATAGGCGACAAGAAGGCTAACGGAAAGCCCATTTCTAGTATCGCAGTGTTCAGCCCATTCACACTTTACTCTGAAGTTTGACCAAAGTACAACCATTCAACAAAGCAAAATTAATAAGTGGAGTGGAAGCCGTGAAGAAGAGCAGCACAAGAAGCCTCTTGAGGAACTGTGATGCAGCGGAAGATTAAATTGTGTTCGTGTGGTCTGAGAGAAGTTGTGTGCGTATGCATTTCTGAGGTCTTACGCCAAAAGAATAGCTGTTCAGTATTTGCAGTCGAGATGACAATGGGCCACCAGTGTGTTTGACCTCAAACCTCAGTTAGGATTTAAACGAAACGTTTTCCCAAAGTTTATCAAGAGTCATCAAGAATAGGCACTCTTCCTGCTAAGAGTGCATGTCAACGGGATGCTCATGCTATCATTTTGCCTTCCTTCACTGACTCTTGCAACTAAAATAAGGAAACATCAGTTATTCCAAGACAAAACTATGCCCGCCCTAAACTTCCTCACATTTTACGAAAACAACACTCTCCTCCACTCGACCCAACTGTCCTTCGTTTTCAGCAATGTCGTCCCTGACAACTTCCCACGAATGCCAAGCCTCCTTCAAGGGAACCATATCAGGAACACATTTGGCAGCACTTATCCTCAAAAGCACCATCCCTAACCTAGGCGATGCATTGAACCCGACCATAACCACTCACAATGGGCCCTCCTCGGAAGGAAGACGCCGCACGAATCGAACAATGAGAGCACTTCAACCGTCGCTCAAGCACAACGCCGTCCGTCCCCACGACGACGACGACGCTAACGGATGATGATGATGATGATGATAGAAATGGTTGCGGAAGTGAACGTCTTCGGCATTAACTCGTCAATCAGATGCCATTGTGCCCCGAGAGCGGATACGCTTCTGTTTTGTTCTCTTATCGATATTATCCCCGATTCATTGATTTTATTTTTGTGCGTTGCGGGCTTGAGATGGACTTGGGGAGTGCTCACTTCGTTCGGCTGTTCACGAGCCATTGGACTGTGAAAAGTCACCAGGCACCTTCGAGTGGTGCCCCTTTGAGCCCCACCCGTTGCTCGGTTACGCCGCTGCCTCGACCATTTGTCAATGTCCTCCTGGGATGGGGGCGTCATTTGCATTGGCGTGTTTCCCTCCTGACTTCGTTTTTAGTGCCGGCTTAGGCAAATAAGATGGATTACCGGACTATTTCGGTGGAATTCAAACGCGTTCACGGGGCCCACCCGTTCTCGACTGAAAGATATTGCCGGCAATTTGGTCTTGTTTAGGCTCCAGGTGGGCTCTCGTAAGTTATACGAGCAGCCATCAGCTCTGACACGTGTTGGCAATTTCGCCACGAACGGCGAACAAGTCAATTCGGCGGGCGGCCGGGCGGTGTTTTGTCTTCGATTACATTTGCGGTTGACCTGCGTTAGGCGCCAGACTTACAAAAATAATCCCCGCTGATGTTGGGGCAGACAATAGACAAGCGGGCGAATTCTATGCGGGAGCTTAACATTAAAATGTTTGCGATCATTGTCGCTGCGGGTCAGGTCGGTGGATGGCAGGTTTTTGTTCGTGACGTTTGCCATCGGTAGGCGGCCGCTGAGATTGGAAGTTTGCATAAACAGGCGAGGGGTCTTTCATGTCGGCAGGCGGTCATGGCTTCGTTGGCAGGAATGGGAAGAGTAGCAAGGACTTCGTCGAGTTCTATGGTTCTGTTGATGTGCGACGAGTTGTCTTGTGTCTGCGTTGTCGTCCTAGGAGCTAGGCAAAGGTCCCCAGCAGAGTGCAACGACAGCCGCGTGATGCGAATGTTTCACCGCTGAACCATTAGGATGATCCCTTCTAATGCACCTTTTGTCCTCGTTTTTGACTGTCCGTGGACATTTTCTCGGAATGTCCTGTTAATCCTCGTTCTCTGCCCTTGCCCGGACAGTCGGCAAGACGGCACTTCCCGCAGTGATGTCTGCTTTTTAGCATTCCAGCCCTCCGTGAATTTTTGGTCTTCTAATGGATTGCACGTGCAGAACCACCAGCCAAGGTAGTTCCTGCTGACTAAAGAACCAACCCCATCACCATCTCCTGACTATCACCAAAACCAAAACCATTGTCCCAGTTTCGAAAACAAAAACTAAACAGAATGCAAGAAAATGTAGCCCGAATGCGAAAACAAATTACATTATGCCAACGAAAAGAACGCTTGTTTGCATGTCCTTGTTGGCGTGAAGCCAATGCAAACATCGCCCCTGTACATCGGCACCGAATGCCGACTGCCAAGACGACAGTGGTTTTGTGCGCTGTTTTCCTTCGTTTCACTCAAATCAAGGCTGTGGCTTCAGCGGGAAAAGCCGTTCGAATGGGCTGCGGATCGCAATTAAGTCGCAGTCGAGCGCTCGTTCGTGCGGATAGGTCGCCTTTATTTGCATCTCGAGGTGCGGTTTATTGCGAGTAATAAAAGGAGGAGCTTCGAAGGTGTCATTACCGTGTTTTGACGAAATGAGCAACGCGTTTCAATTTCACGAAATTGGCTGGCTGGCACTGTGTCAAGGCAAACAGGAGATCTGGAGAAATGCAATGATGGGCACGTGTGCAAATGGATCAAATGGAAATTGGACTCGAGCCATGTGATGTGTTTTGAGTCAACACACGGGTGGGTTAGTGTTTTGAAGAAAATGTGTGGGTTCGCCTGGTAGCTCACCTCGTTTGGCAGATTGACGTACAACGAACGTGGCTCATTTTGAGAGACGACATATGACTCGACTGTTTTGATGACAATTTGGGAAAAAATAGTCCGTTTATTTCAAACGCAAGGACGTCCTTCGAGACGTGTCATTTCGATTTGGGGACTATCAGCATTCAGCTAAGATAGCGACGACTTCTGACAAGTGACTTAAAGCTTTCGTTTCCGCACTTTCATCAAAACCCTGTCATGTTGCACGTTGTCGCATTAAGTGCACATGTAATCACTCAGACACCTGTGCAAGCATAGTACTAACATTATTGGCGTGTGCACCAGGGCCCACAGCACACGTTCCTGCTATGCGTGCTATTGTTCTATCACGAGTGGATGGATGGTACAAGGCCACACGTGTAATAATAAAACACCCAGCCAGAGTAGACCACAGCCTTGCTTCTACGTCTTGCATGTGCAACAGTCCATCGTAAGTAAAAAAGACATACAGTCTTGTGTTGATTCTGACAGGTGAAGTGAATCTTTTCCAACGACTTCTCAGTGACGCGGGACAGGTGGAACCATTAATAATGAACATATTTCGTCGTCACGACTGGAAACTCGTGAGAGAACAATACTACGCACAACACGAGTGGTTGATGAGAAGCTAGCCCCTGGCCTTCTATGAACTGTAGCGTCAACCATGTTTTTGTTTTTTCGTCGCTCCGGGAATTGATCTAAAACACCCAACGTTGATGACGTCACACTTACCTACTACGAACCGGTACGAGCCAGGGTTCTGGGATAGGAAACAATTGCGTGATTTTGGTGTGGTAATCGGACATGTATCAAAACCAAGCAAGCATTGCTGTGTAAAATAAAAATGTTTTAGTGAACATCGGCCTTTCTCATCGACGCGCTAAGTACACAAGTCAAGCCGTAGTGCCCAAGTTCCCACGCAATTGCTTCTAGTTCTATTACTATTGAGTATGAAGCCATCTATCCACATGCACAGAGTGTGGAAAACATGGGCGCTTATGAGAACGAGTGTTTATGAGAACCGTTCTCAGTTGGGATTGTGTTACGAGGCAATGCTCAAGGATTTCTAATTCAGAACAAGTCGAAAATGGTCGACATGTGCTAATAGTGAGAGGCCTCTACATACCAGGCGGAACGCGGCTGATTTAGAAGTTATATCCATGATTGGTATTGCGTTCTTAGGTGCATGGCTCCCTCCCCTCTGTTCGTGTCGCTTATGCCATTTGAGGATCTCTTTCCTTAGTATTACAGACATTACCTCTGTCACATTCCTGTCTCGTATAAATTACATATTTCTTTGTTGTTTATTTCGAAGTCTTTAAAGACGTTTCGTGGAAGCTTCTAGTTTTGCAGTAATTCCAGCAAAGGACATATTGGTATGAGCGTTACACCAGTGGTGCATTGCATTCTATTATCTACTTTGTCTTAGTAGCCGAGGTTAAGTTAGGTTGGAGTGACTGCAGACCCCTAGTGATATCACGCGAATTGACTACTTTTAAGCCTCAAACCATTTGGTGTCTATGGAAATTTGGCAGCCAAAGATGACGGCTTTTTTGTTTACTGAAATTGTTAAAATAATAGGCCTCTAGATCTACGCACCTATGGACAGAGCCGATTTGATGTGGTTTCCATCTTTCCTTCTTCTCATGCAGCTTATGAGGAAGTTGTTGAGTGGGATACTTTCCGCTGTCGTGCGCCAACTGTGTGTTTCGTTTAGACACCGATGAGCGTTCGGTGGTTACGTTCTCTGTATGAACGAGAAGAGTGATTGCATTTAGAGTGCTGGCAATAGTTCCATTGTTTTAAGGTGCCTTTCTGCCACTAGTTGTTGTCTGCTTTAATTGTGTGCACCTTACGAAGATGGTAGGTTGTAGCAATCTGCAAAGAAGGTTTATCCGCTCTTGGTGTTAGAGAAAATGTTTTACCACACCTAAAAGGCTCTTCAGTTCATCATCGGTCAGAGAGTCCCTGTACCCTCATGAGGTGTACATTGAAATTCTTGGCCATCAGATTAGGAGATAGTTTGCAGTTAATAGTAGCATTCAACATAACATGGTTCAGTGGCTCAGTTGCGGTCTGGCTGTTCATGTGTGATGACTCGTGTGAATATAACCCTGTCTAAAGAACGCTACAAAAGTCAGAAAGTTTGAAAGAAAGAGTGGTAGACTATCAACCATCCATACGATTCGGAACAAATTCTGGTGGAGCATTTCTTCTCGAAAATCTATCTAAAAGAAGGGTTGGCTGTCTGAAGATGAGTTCGAACCACAGTCGGAGTGTTTTGATTCTCAGTGCTGTGCTAGCTGCTACTAACTAGTCAAAGAAGTGGTACCGTAAATGAATGGGAACATCTAAAGCTTCCGTAATCATTGGCTTGTGGATACAGACAAAGGCCGATTTTTGAACTAGCTAAACGTGAAAGAGATTTTTCTTGACTTGATGGGCAAACCATCATGTTGGGACAAAATTGATTTGTTCAACCGGTGTGTCTTTCTTCCGCTATTTGCTTGAAAAACTACCCATGACGGGAATTTCCACATGGACCACTTAGTCTTGGTTGTCGCCTACCTACTTATCAGTCCTATGACCCATGGAGTCTGTCTTCCATCGATCACGGTTCTGGGTACGCTGCTTCCAGTCATCAGGACAAAGCTGCCTTGCATCGCCGATGACTTGGTGTTTATATTGGAGGATCGGTCGTACTCTATTTTGCAACCACTGGTTTATGTTTCGAAGACCCTCTTAGCTGGAGCGTTGGTGTCCATGTGCTCAATGTATGCGACCCAGTAAAGTGGACGGATTCTTGCCTTTCGAACTACATCCACTTCCTGGTACAGCTCGTTTGGTTCGCGGCTATGTTTTCACCTTCCTCGACGTTGGGATCATACACCCGACACATAATAATTCTTTCGAAGACACCAGGAATAAACTCTGCAGTTGTGCTATTTATCCAGATTTTAGCTTTATAAAGCAGGACTGACAAAATAAGTGTCCTGTAGACCATGATGTTAGCCCATCGATTCAGGAGTTTCGAGCCCAGTTGGTTTGACAAACAGAAGTGGCATCGGTTGCCAAAAGCGATTTGACGTCGAATCTCCACTAAGACGTCTTTCATGTAGTTCACGTTTGCCGCGAGGTTGACAAACTCCTTTACTACATCAAAATTGCATTTATGCAGCAACATTTACTCTAAAAAACAAATATTTAATCACAACTCGAACAGAAGTTTTTTACGCTCTCGCAAATTTTCTGTATTTGTTACGAAAATTATAAGTTTAATATTTAAAAAGTCACTGCCTGCCAATATACCATCAAAAGCCATTTAGCAGATGTGCCATAACCTCAAGCTGTATACAGAACATTTTAAGCGTCATTAAAAACTCCTCAAATTCTATTTAAAAAAGAGTTCTTTCTGATCAAGAGTTTCGGGATACCCCACGGTGTAGACATTTCCTCGCATCCTGCATCCCTCATATCCTTCGTCCTTTAAAAGCCATCTCAATGGAGTATGTATGAAAAATAATTACAAAGTTAGACTTCCCACAGATATCTGCGAAAAGTGGCTGCATTTAACATGAGAGACGGGGTTTTTTTTCGAGGAGCAATCCATACCCCTCGCTGAAGCGTTTAATTATAGCCCATCTGCCTGGCATCAATAATCAGATATCAAATGTTTCAGAAACTGGCGCCCGACGCAATTCGGGGAAATGTGTCGCTCTCGTAGGCCTAAGCCAACCCGACGTTGATTGCGTGCGGCGTTGTCTGACGAACTGCCATCACTTCAGATGGCATGAGTTACACAGAACAGACTCGAAGTCGGCTGCTCAAAACCGCTCAAAGTTATGAGTGCTGTGACCCATAATTAAGATGTTGGCACGAAATTAAAGACAAATGTTTGTTGTATCGGCGAGTGCTGCCAGGACCCGGGCGGGAGGGTCTACGTCGAGTGAGGTCACCTCCAAGTGAATGAATGACAATGAGTTGCCTAATTGTGTCACAACAGTGGATTGATAGTCGGAGGCAAGTGATTACGTTTGCCAAGGAGAGACAATTCAACTTTTAATTGAAAATTATGTCGTTTTTCAAGGCAAGCTTTGTCACATTAATTGTCTTTCGTTGGCCTAAGTGTCAGTCACCCACTGTTCTGCGAACACGTGTCGCGGTTCTAGCCAATCGATAAACCACATCTCGATTTTGGAGAAAAACATGCTGCGCGGCCTTCCCACCCACCGCTGATGACTAATGTCGACGCCCCTTTGATGTGTCAGCAACGTATGATCCTTGTTCGGAATTGAAACGGAATTACCTTTCATCCGCTGCGAATGACGGATTTTTCTTCATTTCATCATCCATCCAAACGGATACAAATGGATGAGAAACCAATCTCACTTTGTTACCCACACGCGAGTAAACACATGCTCACATCCGGTATCTGGCTGGCGGTGGTGTGACCCACGACGATGTTAAAAAATTGATGTCTAAGGTGTTTACCAAATTTATTCCGCGTATAAAACCGGAGGTTCCTCTTCTAGCCAAGCGGAGAATGTATTTGTTGTTTATGGCCGAGCAATCCTCTGAACACTTAAGCGTATTACCACCGGTGGGCGGTGGGATATTTAATAAAACGCTCGTTCAATGCTTCAGATTCGTGGCGTCGTCGTTTCAATTTTTATTAATAATTCCATTATCTTTTATCCGGCTGTCGTGCATACATCTGGAATGGCACGTGATGTGTGTAAGCACACTCTGGGAAGGTGGCGGGAGTCGGGAGAGCTTCATTCCGATGTAATGGGTCTCAAGTTGAATGCCGCTGTCGGGCGACGACGTGCCACTTGAGATGATGAAGTGAACATCACTTTCAGGCGATGATACGTTCACTCGTATTTAATTAGACGGGTTCAAGTGTTGGGAGTAAACTGCAACGGGACGTGTGTTGTCAAAGGGGCACGCGAAAACTACGACATTTCCGAGAGTGTCGCATCTAAGTGGAATTTTGTGTAATCAGCTTAAGGGTTGGCATCTTCGATGGGGGTGGGTGGTGGTGAAGATGGGCACGTGTGGGCTGTAAAATTTTGATTTTATGGAGTGGTGCTCAGGTGGCGCCACCTTGGAGGTGTCAACAACTATGTCACTACTTCTGTGAGTGATAGGGGAAGAAGAAGAATCAAGGTGGAGATGTTTACAAGCCATCACATTCCTGCAGGCACTTCACACTTGAGTGTTGACTAAATCCGACGTGAAAATCAAGCAAAACGACTACGGCATCGATTAGGGCTGCTTACTTGGGAACAAAATTTCATTTAACATGAGGTATCATTTTTATTCAATAGAGCATTCTTTATTTTGTGACGAAGAGTGACCATTAAATGTTTTGCTTGAGGCTTAAAATGGTGTTTAGAGACACTGACAGGGATTTAAGAGTTCAGTTTGTGATCAAATAAAGTGAGTTTCGCGGCAGCTCAATAGCTGGCGAAGCTAGTGAGGGTGATTGTGGACAAAATACATGCTGTCGAGTTCGCTCCTCCTGAAACACCTCATCGAACAAGTGCAAGCAGTGGGGGTATGCTTCTTCCTCCGTGTAAACGTGAAAGCCTCATACGACAACTTATTGAATCCGATAGACAATCGACATTAACAACCTGTGCTTATTCAAGCTGTCACAACAATTTGGGTTTTGACTTCATTCGTTTTTGGTTGTGTACGGAAGAGAGAGCTGTACTCTGACCAAAGCTGATTCTTGGCACACTCGAAAGACAAAGTCAGCTTCGGATATATGGCTCCGTCCGCGAGGAACGTGAATGGACACAAAAGTGAAGTCTATCAGCTGAATAACACTGATTCGGTCGGATCCAGCACATGGACACCAATATTCCGAGCCTCTTGGTTCGAGAAGGAGAGGAAAACCGAAACTCGGGTGGAAGACATCTGGGTTTTGACGATTGGCAATGCCCCTCCCAGAACTTTCAACCATGGAAGGCAGCTATTGCTCAGCCCAAGACCTCCACGTCTGGTCACGGACATCGTTATGATTTCGTCAATATTCCGCCGGACAAGTAGAGTCCCAATGCATCCTGCGGCTTGTCACATTCCGTAGGAAAAGATTGCGATTGGCAGTTGATAGCGGTCATACTGTGGAAGCTACGTTTGTCAATTGGGTATCATTTATTCAGTCTGTTCAAATCACCATGTTTGGAGTAAGCCTTTAACAACACACTCATTTTCGTAGAGTTTCCAATGCACCAACAAAAAGATATGGATGCCAACGATATGTGGCCTCAATAAGACCGCGCTAAGTGACACAAGGCACACGCCTATTGTAAGTCATCGGGAATCAGCTCCACAGCACCGGTCGAACAATGCCCATATTTTTTGACTAATCAAAGTCCGAACAAATGATAATCCCGAGAATCCAATGAATTTGATTATGCAGTGCCAATAAGCAGCAAAAATGCGTAGAAACTAACTCATGCCACAAAACCCATATTTTATTGGCTGAATACAATTCTGCCCGGTCTTATCGAAAACTTGATATACAACTCCACGTGAACAACAAGCCTACAGTGGACTACAACTAGGTGTATCTGCTTTATTTAGTGGTAGCACCAGTCAACTAGTAGGTCCCATGTCTGGCGCAGTTACAACCACTCAACCTTACTTAACCCTCTATGCTGCTTAAAGTTCCGATTCCTGAAGGGACATGGATGCGACTGATCTCTGACTATGCCTCGGCAGCTCTAAGTTTGGTTCTTATTTTTCTTGGGCTGGCACTACGGTCCACGGTCGACCTGAGCCGCAGCATCTTACACGCTTCTGTGCCAGTTGCTTCCAGGTGCAACTTGATTCCAGGGCGAAGGTAATCTGCTACTTAGTCCTTATCCGACCAATTATGGCCCACTGTAGTTCAATGTGAGTGCTTCCCAGATGGAAAATATTTGGTTGCTCGAGATACAGTGTCTTCGGACTTGTCTCCGGTTGTATCGTACACGCGAGTCTGAGTACAAGAAGTACTATCCCAACGAGGTGCTGTGCAACGAGACAAACTTGAACAGGAAAGATAATTTTACTATAAAGCTAATCAGGAGACATACGGCTTCTACCAACAGTCTGATATTTGTGGCTTACTACCCTTACGTCATGTATCACGACAGAGTGCGCCTTACGGGCTTCATTCCTCCCTAGGCGTTCCTCTATCTCAACTCAATTGGCCTAATACACGGATGTTCTTTAATCTTCCATGCCGAACGCCGAAAATTGGACGGGCGACATCAATATGAACGGGATATCACGAGGATCGTGGAGGTCCCGCGGTTCAGTATAAATTGAGGTCCCTTTTCTGCCGCGACAGCCAAGGCGTGATGTTCATTTACTGCGTTGTCAATCGGGGTTGTCAGATACTTTGCGGGTCGGAGCATTGGTGTCCTTTCGTTCTACATGATCTTGTCATCTGAGACTAGAGACTCGTACGACTTTCTCCTTTGACCATATTGACGTCGCCGTATAGCCGTCGTGCAGTCACAACACGTTGCCACAAACACCATCAGTTCATACGGGACCAAAGATAATCCGAAGGACTTTCCTCTCGAAACGGAACTTTGGTTAGTGTGCATGCTTTTGAGCCACACAGCAGGATTGTTATGAGGTTATAGCTGTCTTCAGTGACGTTTTCTCCAAGACCTCGGAGTTTTCCTTAGACGGCATGTACTTCTTTACGCTCATTGACTGCAAGACCCCCTTCTTTATCGATGATCACAAGGACCATACTCAGAGCACGCTGCGTCCCTCTGATGATGTCAATGTCGTCGACAATTCAGGTACTTGCCTCTGGCTATGACGTTTGACTTCAATACACCATCTCGAGAATGATGCTAAAGAAATCGTAATAAGTTTGTTGCCACTCGGAAACTGAAACCATTCAACAGGGCTTGAAAGGAACAAGTAGTCTCGCCACAGATCCACCACTAAACCTCAACCCTCCTCTTCCCTTAAATCCACACAAAATTCAATGTACTTGCCCAAGAAACATAGGTTTTCTTAAAGACCTCCCCAGCTGGACCCATTTTCTCATTTTCTCCTATTTCTACAAGCATCTTTCCCCTCGCCACTTCATCAGTGCGTTGACACCAACACAATTCGCATCACAACTCATTGTAATTGTGACACGGAGACCTGTCACGTCATCTTCGCCGCAAATCACACAGACGCGCAAATTTAATTCACATCCGCCCGTCTGAAGACGTCCCCTTCCTTGAATAATGGCATCAGCCGTGTGATTGCGCTCGTAAATCATAAAATATTCAACACCGCCATAATCCGGAGGAGTGGGCGTATAATTAAAACGTGCACCGCGTCGCGCTGCTGTCAGGTTCGTGTTTATTTTCGTCGCCGAAAAGCAATTATTAAGCGAGTTCTCCCCGCTTGACTGGCGACAAACACACAGAGCAGACCGTCCTTTCCGTCGAGTGTCCCCGGTGAAGCGGCGAGAATCCCACGCTCAAAAGGTAACTAAAACACCTTTTTCCCGGCGGAGTCCTTTCTCTGCAGTCCCTCATTACGGTTTGCCTTCACGGCTTTATGCCTTGGTCTGAATAATTGAGGTTCACCGGGCGCCAGGATGCTCAGTTTTTCTGTTGGTTTTATTCTCGTTTCTTTTTTTGTTGTAATTTTGTTCATTTCACGGATGCCTGTTTATGAATAAATATCTGCGGCTGTGGGGAATGTTTTTAATTACATTGTGTAGCAGCGCCCGATCGGTAATCGAATGAAGTCATGTGTACTCAGCACTCAGGCGAATGTGCTGTGTTTGGACTGAGTTATTTGTTGCGGTCGGCGAGGGTGTTCTGCGGTTTGAAGGAGAATGAGCTCGATAAATGATTGCCCATGTGTCGGGGGATAAATTGGAAGGAGCATTCATGAAGGCAGTGACTGCGGGGAAAGTTCCTGCAGTGGTGTAAGGGCAAGTGGTTGGCAGGCGTTCAAATTGTGATGCAAACATTTCCGAAAACAGGAGAAGGATCGGGACTGTACACACATTACCACACCGAGATGGGATTCCAGGAAAGTATTGCTCCCCTTTCAAGTGATTGACTACAGAGAGTTGTGTTAAATGCACCGACTTCTTGATCGTGAAGATTAGCAATAAGCCTACATTTATGAGAGAACAATGGAGCGCACAGTTTCGATTGAATAATGCTTACTTTCGGGACCGACTTCTTTGAAAAATGCTGGGACGATTCATCCCTTTAGCCATGCTCTGAAGTCATGAACTTAGTCTCACCAGATATTGTGGACATTTCAAGTCGAGTGTTAACCAAACCTGTTTTAAAATGTGGCACGCAGTGTCTTCAAACACTTCTTCTAAACCTGATTGAGAGAACCTGTCTAAAGTAAGACTTATAGTAACTGCCAGCTCTGATTCCGGACTGATATGTTCTTCTTGTTCGCTTGGATCCCTGTCTGAAATATCCTACTATAACCAAGCCTACGTTACGGTGGATATAACTATGTGAGGATGTGACGATGTGACGATGTGACGATGTGACGATGTGACGATGTAACGATGTGACGATGTGACGATGAGACGATGTGGCGGTGTGACGATGTGACGATGTGACGATGTGACGATGTGACGATGTGACGATGTGACGATGTGACGATGTGACGATGTGACGATGTGACGATGTGACGATGTGACGATGTGACGATGTGACGATGTGACGATGTGACGATGTGACGATGTGACGATGTGACGATGTGACGATGTGACGATGTGACGATGTGACGATGTGACGATGTGACGATGTGACGATGTGACGATGTGACGATGTGACGATGTGACGATGTGACGATGTGACGATGTGACGATGTGACGATGTGACGATGTGACGATGTGACGATGTGACGATGTGACGATGTGACGATGTGACGATGTGACGATGTGACGATGTGACGATGTGACGATGTGACGATGTGACGATGTGACGATGTGACGATGTGACGATGTGACGATGTGACGATGTGACGATGTGACGATGTGACGATGTGACGATGTGACGATGTGACGATGTGACGATGTGACGATGTGACGATGTGACGATGTGACGATGTGACGATGTGACGATGTGACGATGTGACGATGTGACGATGTGACGATGTGACGATGTGACGATGTGACGATGTGACGATGTGACGATGTGACGATGTGACGATGTGACGATGTGACGATGAGACGATGTGACGATGTGACGATGAGACGATGTGACGATGAGACGATGTGATACTGTTGGAGATTAAGAGAATATGCGAGGTGCGCTATAGAGCTTTGGTCAAATCTAGAATGGATGGTGAACAGTGTGGCATTCATCTGGGCAGACTCACAACCAACCGATAGTTTTGTGACCGTATGTGCATATCCTGGGATGAAGGTAAACGTGTACAAATCAGAGGTTATGGTAATTTCCGGAACGACTGTTCAATGCATCCTACATGTAAGTGGCGCCCCATTGAATCAGGTGGAGAAGTTTAACGAGTGATGGGAGGAGTAATGCTGAGCTTTCCTGTAGGATTGATCAACCTGGATGAATATTGAAACAGCTTGGAAGATCTGTAATCGAAAAGGACGATCTTGGTGTACAAGCAAGTTATCGGTTTTCAACTCAGTATATGTTGCAACTCTCACCTATGGTCATGCAATTTACGTACTGACCGAAAGAATAAGCTCGCGAGTACTAGCTGCCGTGATGAGATTTCTTCGTGCTGTTGTGGGATTTACTCCCCGGGATCGGGTGAAAAACATTGCAGTTCGCGGGGAACTCAATGTGGAGCAGCTACATCCCCGAACGGATAGAGCTATGCTTCCATGGTTTGGACAGGAGGGAATGTCCGCATCATTACGTTTTCCGAAACTTGTCTTGGCCGCCCCTTTACGAGATGGTTAGACCAAGTCCAAAAACTCGCTTGGGTTCACCTTGGCATAGATCCTGAGTGGATGGCGGAGGAACGATTGGACCGGAGATCTCTGCTCGCTTTACCCCCGCGACTCCTTCTTAGCAACCACCGTTTCAATTCCATTAAAAGCCTCACTCAGTGCTCACTCGTGTCACTCTCATCCCGAACAGAAGGGCGTTCATCACATCGTGGACGATTTGATTTGATTCCCCACAAGATAATACTCCTATGGCAGGTCCAGATGACACTCGTAAAGAGCACGCGCCGCCCAAAGTCACAAGTCCCGCACAACGACTCGGGCATAAATGTTTACTGTAGATTTGTCTTCCAGATTGAGTCCCTAACGAATATAAATCTCTCTATGTTCAAGGAATTGACTTTTACACCGACGCAGGACTACGGCAGATAGAATCGACACAAACTTTACGATATCGCCCCCGCCACACGACTGACTCTGGCTGGTTGTCCTCTATTTGCTGAGCATTTTATTGGATTATTTTCTTTTTACTCGTTTCTTATGGAGTTCTTCTTCTCCTTGACGAAGCTCCTTCCGCGCTTGCTGACGATTGTGTCATTACCAGGAAACTACTTGGCCAGCCCGCATTCGGTGAATGCTGTAATGGTCTTCCGTTTCGAATTCGGTCTTGTTCTTGTACACAATGGAGCATGTATCTGGCAACAGCTTGGAGTGTTGATTGCGGTGCAGTGCTTTTAAATGAAAAGTTTTAACAGTCTACTTGCGACAATCTCTCAGTGGGGGAGTGGTTGTGTGGTGCCGCCGGGCGTGGGGAGAGGTGTAGCTGCAGTGTCGCGAATGTGGGCAGCAAAAATGTTTCACATACGACCGAGTGGAGGATGGAAGCAAGTAAAATGTTCCACATACGACCGAGTGTGGGACGGGAGCAAGTAAAATGTTCCACATACGACCGAGTGTGGGACGGGAGCAACTAAAATGTTCCACATACGACCGAGTGTCGGACGGGAGCAAGTAAAATGTTCCACATACGACCGAGTGCGGGACGGGAGCAAGTAAAATGTTCCACATACGACCGAGTGTGGGACGGGTGCAAGTAAAATGTTCCACATACAACCGAGTGGAGGATGGGAGCAAGTAAAATGTTCCACATACGCCCGCGTTTCGTCTATTGAAAATGGATTGTCCATCAACCGCCCCTGCATGAACATGAATTCTCTCATAAATATTTAAAAGCCCCTTTAACCGCCCACACTTAAAAAAACCTTTTTTTTCCATTTCAGGTGAAGTCATGGACATACTGGCCTTAATCAATTCCGGCATCAATTTCATCCTCTACTGTGCAATGAGTCGGCAATTTCGAACAACATTCGTGCTGCTGTTTCGTCCGAAATTCCTCGACAAATGGCTACCGGTCGCCCAGGATGACGACCAGGGCGGACGCACCGACATCGGACGCGACAACAATGGCCACACGCAAACCCAGGTGACACACGTGTAGCATAAAATTCAGCGTTGCTACCTCGAGGACACCAGTCAGACATCAGCTGCCCCCGATGGCTTTTTAGGTTGCATCCTCTGCAATTTGCTACGAAAATCTCAGCGGCACAAGCAACACCATCGCCAGCAACATCAGCAGCCCCAGCCGCCGCAGTCCCACCATGCCCAGCAACAGAGTCAAAATACAACGAAACCAGAATGTTCCTTATTGTAGGTTAGCAACGCCTTTGATTCACGTCAAAACTACTTGGGTTTCACAGAGCAGAACAATGATTGTATAGTAAATATTATGTATTGTCACTTGAAGGAAATACGCACCGCCCCGCCCACGACGGCGGACTGACCACACCGACAGACAGACCGGCGTTTGACGCCCTGCCTGCATACGGACGCATACTTAACCACACTTAGGCTTGTAAGTTATACGACAGGTACTCGAGGGTACATTGAAACACTGGCACGCTGCGCGGGCTGCAATGTGCGCACGGACTTTTGTAAGCAACTAGATTTTGTACAACGCCTGTGGGATGTGATACGATTGCGCGGTATGTTGTGCAGCAAAACATTTTGTAAGAGAGTTTTTCTTATGTACTTTAATCTACTCTAGCGTGTAAGTTAGGAATTTGTTTTTTGTTTGTTTTTGGTGGCCCACCTCGCTATTGCAAGGGCAGAGGAGTTTGATGGAGATTCTTGCAGGTTTGAGAGTGCATTTCGGCAGATTTAGGGAATCTCAAAATTGTGACCACTGAAAAATTAGGTGACCGGAATTCGGCAACAGACTGTGAAAGGGGTGTTATTCGGCCAAAAAAAAAAAACAAAACGCGTATCGACCGATGAACGTGTAACAGGCTTTGCAGAAATGCAGACGCAAAGCAATTACACACGGAAGGCGATTTTTGCTGCGAACACATTTTGTGGCCAGGGATGCAGTCCATAAATTCATCGATCGATGCGAAGTCATAATTAAAGCGTCTTAATTCTTGAGGGAAAAATTTGGCCCAAGTTTCTCGGACCAAAAATTTGGCCACATTTTGATCGAATTTTCATCTATTTTTGAATAATTGGACTGTATGACCACTTGACAGTTTTTTTCTTTTCTGCTTCAAACCAAGAAGCATAATGTTCAAAATTAAGCTCAAACTTAAACATGAAGCAACAAAATTCGACTCAGTGTCTTCCAATCATTATGTTGAACAGGATCTTCGAAGCCGTAGGGAAACAGACAAAAGTGGAGGAGAGTGCGTTAAGAATAAGAAAATTGTTGAATTTAAAGGATTGATCCAAAATTTTGGATCATGAAATGTAGACACACGGCACAACACTTAATACAAAATGACACATGGCCCAACAGTCATCACTTTGGGAACCAAAATAATTTTCAGATCTCACAGAAAATAGGCGGGGTATTGCATTAGTTTTTGATCTAAAATGCTACCAGAAATTTAGGCCGTTGGGTCAAGCTTATGCAAAGCAGTATACTTTGTTTCACTTGAAATTTAGGATATCTTCAAACAAATATTCTCTGCCGAAATTAAGGCCTCTTAGGTTACACTGAGATATCCTTCTTAATTTTTTTTCAACCTTAAATTTTTAATTTTCTGCCTCATTTATTTATTCCCAGTCGATCCTTAGGATCTTCCTGGTGAACCTTGTAAAAATGTTTAAAATTGTAGAGAAAATTAGAATTTTTTACAATGCCCACAAAAATAAAAAAAAAACTAGTTCCGACATCTGTACGTTCCTAAAATCCTAATCAGGTTAAAAAGATTCGAACAGCCGTACAGTCCTCAAATTAAATAAGGAGTCTACCATGACCCCATCATCCGAGAAGGTGATCCACTTATTCGAGGACATCTTGAACCAGATGCACATTAAACGAAAGTAGATTTCAGTCTAATTCTTCGGAAAGGATCTTATAACTTTAATGTTCTAAATATTAAATTTACCGATAGTCAGGCCGCTATAAAATCCCTGGACAGTGTCATGTTCTACTCAAAAACATCCCTTAATTGCAGGCTGAGCATTTTAACATTCACCTGATGTGGGCGTCGGGACACTGCGACATACCAGGCAACTGGAAAGCCGAAGAACTCACCAGGTGTGGTACAACATCCTCCCTATCAAAAGCAGGGGTACCACCTTCCACGCCGATCGCTACAGCCTATCATCTTTTAAAGATTCATACAATTAAAACCACCGATGACAAATGGCTAGAAGGAACCACCTGTCTTAAAACAGCACAAATCTGGCCATGACTTAACCTAAAACGAGCACCCAGTCTACATAGACTCAGCAAGCATTCATTAAGGGCTCTCATTGGAGTCATAACCGGGCACTGTGCAATTGGCACGCAGGATGGGTGTCCCATATAATGATTTTTGCAGAAGCTCCATGGATGAAGAGGAGGAAGTGCTCTCGTTAGTCGTAGGTACCTACACCTAGGATTCTTTGATTGGTGCTACAGTCCGGGTGAACCTATAGTCCGGGGTGGACCTGGGCCTCAACCAACATGCCTCTCCCGCTAGCACGATCATTCGCCAGCTGCCTCCAGCTGTGCATACCAAGTTGGTTGAGGTCCTTTTCCACTTGTGTGCGCCATCTCGTGCGAGGACGTCCTATGTTGCGCTGTCCCAATGGCTCGGTGTAGAAGACTTTAGGAGGTTCGTCAGTTCAGAATATTTTAACACCTCCATCACTATGAAGCAGTGCTTTCCCAGAAGCTGTCTAGTCTTGTCCCTTTAAGTCTTCGCTCTCTAGACTCCATTTGATTGCTAGAACTGGGCCTCATTTCCTTAGATTCTTATATACTCCGGAATCCAACATGGGGTCACACAGGATATCTCCATGCAGTTGCAACTGCACAGCCTGACCAAATTCGATGGCAGAATGTTTGATGATACGGCCTGTATTGCCACTTGCCTAGAGAAGCGCAGAAGTGCTCAACATCGTGCTGGATTTTGTATGACGGACTATTCTCCTTCACCTTTACTCGAGCCTCGTAAATTGATCCCCTTCTACAGCGAGCATTCAGAAACTTCTTGAAGTCTCCCTTCACCCACTCTTAACACGCCTTGTCCAAAAAGAATCAGAGGGCCGAAAGCAGAAAGTGCCCGTTGCAAGTGTGCTCACTCAGAATTACTCAATTCCAACACCCCACTTGAATGAAACAATTCAAGCTGGCACGTCTGATGAGCCTTTAAGTGCAGACACGCCTGCTTTCTCTGCCGGGCACGTATTGATTCACTTATCCTGAAGCCGTTTCCTCTCAGATTGAGTTGTACGACATCGCAATTTACTCGTGCCGCTCTTGTCAATCGGAGAGCAAGCACTTCCCGCAAAACACACAACTCAGCGTGATCCGGTAATTCTCTGCCCGCTGACCTGGCAGGTGACCGGGTCAACAGTTTAAAATATTTATTCAAACAATGCAGCCATTACACACATCCTCAAGGTGGATGCCTTCATTTGAGTCCAGACCCAGGCACTCAGGTGGCATGCCACGCACTGTGCCAGTGGCACTACTCAGACGTGTGTGACTGTGTGTTTATGCACGTTAACGGGAGGGCGAGTCAGATCTACCACGTCTGCTGGGTATTACCCCCTAAAGCGCTTATCCAATATGCAGCACGTGGATGTGACATTAGGGTCGGGTTAACCTTCGAGCGAACAGCAAAATCGGCTGGGGCATGACGCTCGTCGGCACAGCGTGTGGTCGGGTGCAGATCGTTGTATCCACGAGGAGCGCTTACTGAAAGCGATGGATGTCTTGCCGGTGTCAAGGACATTTAAATTGGTTATGCACTTCTCGGCGGAAATAGTTCCCATGAGGACGGTAAGAATAACGTGAGTAGTCACTTATTCTGATGTTGAATAAGGGCTGTAAGGGTCTCTTGTGTGTGACGTGAGCCACGCGCCGCTGCTATTTGTGAGTTGTTGCGACACGTCCAGTGATTCGTGAGCGCTGACTTTGGCATCTGATTGTTAATTGATGAATTACGTGTAAGTTGCGACCTTTGACATGCTGACACGTTGGCCATTTGTGCGGGCTCAAATGGGCTGTTAGCCACCAAACCAAACTCTCAGCCGACAGCGAGTCCTCTCGGGAGCAAACCCTCTCGGTGGGGCACTTGAGAAAGTTGAAGGACAAATTTCTCAGAAAAGAGTGCCACTTCATGTTCGCATACGTGAATGCCGAAGTGTACGTTCACTTTTAGCATTTTGCTGAGTTGCGTAAGAGTGTTCGAATGACGGCACATGTGAAGTTCATAACTTTCGCTCAGTTTAGACCAACAATTGGGTGTTTATTGAAGTACCCTCACGGAGGAACGCACATCAAAGGCTCACAGAAGAAGCACGGTTTGTTAGTGAAGAATGCATTTCAAGGCGGGAGTTACTTTGCTTTTGCAGTCGTAGTGACATTCATTCACCTTTCATCTTTTCATGACAGTCGCTGTGGTTTTGGCATACTGTGTAGATCTTGGTGGTGTGGTTGTTCACTAAATCAAGACGAAGTGGATAATACAGTGAGCTCTTCCATAAGTGGGCGCTGAAGGTACCACGTTATATGTCCGATTGTAAGGGGTGTCCGTATGGAAGGACTCACTGGCTCTAAATTAAGACACCCATATGAGATATGGAACTGGAATCAAAAGGGTTTAAGCAGAATACGACCAATGCGGTGGATAATTTTTGCCATTTTCTGTTTATTTTTCACGTCAAGACTCCTTATACGAGCTAGTTTTCTTTGCGTTGACTAATGTCTCTGGCCATAAAAGCTAAATCTATCTCCTCTTGGTGGGCATATGACGAGCTCCAAATTTCGATCGTAAACGTCCTCCCACATGTGTTCATGACGATTTCATAAGTACAGTTCGAGCATTACTAAAAAGCCCTAAAGACAAGCGATGACGACGACCGCTTACTTCCTGTAAAGACTCCGAGATCATTTTTGAAAGTTTGGCTTGTGAGTATAATGGTCACTTGACGAGGCCTGTGGCGTACTGGGATGTAGGCAACAGCTAGAATATTCACCATTGAGCGGGTAAGAGGTATACGAGAACATGTTGGGCTCACAATCAGCAAAATTGAATCAAGCTTCCGTACTCCAGTTGAAACAGTCTAATCTTTTTTCTTACGCTTAGCACTCTAAGCAAAGGACGACAGTTGTGGTTTCCTTAACGGAAGAACTAATGGTTATTACACTGATGACTACTTATGTGCATTGTGGTAAAGAAATTAGACCCTCAAAACTGTGCCTATTATAGAGGCCAATATTATAGAGCGGTCAGTATTAGTGCGGATTTAGGCCAGCGAAATCCACTATTGACCAACTATTCACATTACGGCAGATCTCGAAAAAGACCCATGAGTTTCAAGTTGATACCCACTACACATTCATAGACACACAAGGCCGCGTATGACAGTATTTATAAAGATGAGCTATACAGCGCCTAGAAAACGTCCAATGCCCCGTCAAAGTCGCTAAAGATGGTACTGAGACCATTGATGACAGAAACTGATTTAGACAAGGCAACGCACTGTCATGCGAATTTATTAATTTCATTCTCGAGAAGATCCTGCGGAACGCCAACACCAGAGGCACGATCTTCCACAAATCTGTGCAACTGCTCGCATATGCCGATGACATAGACATCATCGGAAGAACACAATGGGCCGTCAGTGGGGCGTTTGTGAGCATCCGGCCTCAATTAGGCTTGCGGTTAATGAGGATAAGACAAAGTATATGCTGTCTACGAAAAAGGTCCACCAACATCGACGTCTTGGCTATAACTTTGTGTTAGTGAAAGAGGTTGTCTACCTAGGCTCCGAAGCTTACACAAGCAATGACACCAACACGGAGATAAAACGGAAGATCACGCTGGCCAACCGCTGCATTTTCGCACTCGGTAGGCCACGAGAGAGCCAAGATATCTCTATATAAGGCCTTTATAGTCCCAGTCCTGCTGTATGGCGCAGAAGCATGGACACTAACTAAAGCGGACGAAGATATTCTTGGTCGCTTCGAGAGAAAAGTGCTTCCAATTATCTTCGCTCTCGAGTTCGAATCTCTCGTCTTGGATGGCTTGGTCAAGTCGAGCGAATGTACACCAATGCTCCGGCCCGGAAAGCCTTTGACTCTAACCCCGAGGAAGATCACGCATACGGTGGCGCACGCAGCTAAAAGGAGACCTAAATAAGTTTAATGTGCGTGGCTGTAAGCAACTAGCACAAGACCGGGCTAGATGGAGATGTTGAGATGTTGATTGAGGCCCAGAGCCACCTCGGACTGTAGCGCCAGCCAAAGAAAAAGAAGAGGAATTACAGTCGACAGTCAGAAACAGAAAATATTCGAGACAGTTTTCTCTGTTAATATTTTTTTGTCAACACACTAGTTGTCGGTTGGCAAATATTCCGCCTGTAGTGTCGGCTCGTCAGTGTACCCGCTCTTGTTGGTGGTCAGAGAACAACCACTCTAAACAAGACAACAAAGATAAGAACCTAGATGCATGTCACGAGTATTATGATATATCGTAGAGCACCTCCCATGCCGCAGTGCTGTCAATACACTACACCGCCTTTGGTTCATCTAAGGATCGGCCTTGTCATAGTGTTGCTATGCATTAATGAAGACTTGCAATGTTCGCTATAATCGCACATTCCGCAGGAACCCGATTAAATGGCACACATTGGCTCTGGTGATGATCAAGTGCAGTCTTTTTCATTGCGTCAGCTTTTCGGATCATGCTTATCTCGTTATAATGCATGACTTCTTAATTGCAAATCTTAAAAAAAATTTCAATTAAGAAAAAATAAAATATTTCACATACGCAGTGTTGTGCCAATTTTAATTAAGCTCAGTGCTGTTCTGTATGTGACCAAGACTCATACCTCATAGGTTTTGTCTCCAGAACGAAGCATCTCTTCATTTCTAGATCCTCTTCAAGTCGTGGTCCTCATCGTGTCTCTGCTCGTAGTGAAGCACAGACTAAGGATCGATGGCTTACATGGAGCGTGTTAAGGACTATTATCAGTCAAATTGTATATCTCTAGACAGCTCATTTAAATAGCAAACCTTAGATGGGCCACATTGACAAGTGGTGTGACATCAAGACAAGTACAGTCTGAGTACAACTGACTTAAAACAAAATATTTTCTTTTGTGAACTTGTCATGATGTCGCTAGATTAAGGATGGTCTGCATGGTTCTCTGGCCGATAGTAAATAGAAATACTAGGAATCCCACACAGCGCACATTGCCGCAGCCGAGCTTAAGCTTTTAACACACTTCATGTCGGCCTACCGTGTTCTTTCCTAAACCAGATAGCGAGCTGCAGTTGTCTCTGCCTTAGAGATCGAGAGATTTCTCCAAAATACACTTCATGCATAAACTAACTAAAAGGGCTATGACACGATACCTAGTCTGATAAGATTCTCACTGAACCACCACGCTCTTCTTACCTGGCACCCTTCTTTGCTTGTTTGTCAACTGATAGCGCTGAAATTGACGATCAAGATACCGACTGCCTCAAAGCAATTTCCCCAAATCCCAACGCGCAATGCTTACCAAGAAGCCACTGAACAAATCTTCACCGAGCCACAATTGGTCCTCACTTCTGGTTTTATGCTGGTTTTCTGTAACATTTGTCCACACATCATTGAAGTGCCAATAAGCGACCACCTCCGACCACTCCTGCAATGCCACCGAAGCTCTGTAATTTCCTCCACAATGTTAACAAGCATGCATCTTCTTATGACCGATTAAATGGCCACATGGCACGTTGAAGTTAAAATGTTCACTCTAGACACCGACGAAATGGGGGCTCTCCACATTAAGCCATCATTTGTGTCAGGCAATTAAGCACACGTTTATGACAGCTGACCTTCTTTTCCAAAAGACCAACCTGAAATATGTTGGCCGTACTCTCAAAAGCATATGTGCACCGTGCCCCAGACCAAACGTGCGCATTTATCATCACCAAACCATGTTCCCCACTCCCGAGCAATGCCAAGAATTCGGTTGCAGTTTCCACAGAAAAGTTTCTCCAGCTCCCACATAGCGACGGCAGCCGAGTTGCAGGAGCCAACTGAACAAACAAGGTGATTAACAAGGCGAATTGTGTGCTCGTTCATATGCGGGCACTGGGGGAAGGTATGTGGCTGGACAAAGCCAGAAAAATGTTCAAGATAAGGACAAAGTTTGGGAAAAAATACGTTCCTGTGGAATACTTTGGCTTAAGCCTGTGTTATTAACGACTTGTGGTGGGACATTATCTCACGACTGACTGATTGATTGGGATTTGAACTAACTTTTTGAGTCATATAAATTTGTCTTTCTTGAGAAACTAGGAAGGGGACACGCGTCTGGACAAAGACGTGAATTAATTTTCTTACATGCATTCGATTGATGAGAATTTAATCAGAGAAAAAAGCCATGCGAACACCACGTTATAGAAGAATTACATAATAATGGGTGTTCAAATTGCTACATATTTACGTAGATTGTTAGGAAAACACATACCTTCCTTATTCGATGCTACAGTCTGCTGTGCATCTGTAGTTCAACTAACAACCTTCTTCAACTAATGCTACTCCGGCTAGTTGCCTCCGGTTTCACATGCCAAGTTGGCTGAGGTGTTCCCCTTTAGAAACGGACATAGTCTGTGGCATTGGACTAATCAGGTCGAAATTGCAAAACCATCACATAGCTTTAACAAAAGTTTGATAAATCTCGACTCTTCTGTTTTATCCTCAAATTTCGCTGAACTGTTTTTTGTCGCATCAGTCAGTCTGGCACATGGGAGTTGAAATCTTGCCGGTAAGACAGCCTCTATGACATAACATTGGCACTGTATCACGGAATCAAGCGCTTCAGAGTCTAAGACTCATCGGGCCGGATTAGTTCATATAATCTACATAGCCCATTCACCTTACTCGTTGGATCAACCTGGCAACGCTCGTGTCGCTGTATAATCAGTTCGTTTTTGAATGGTCTCCTTGCCAAAGATCGGACACATAACTGTTTTTATGAAGAAGCCAAGGACCTTTTCATCTGCTTCGGACATTGTTCATGCCCATAGAGCAGGATTGAGATCATCAGTGTCTTATACAAGGTCACTTCAACCGTTTTGCTATTGAAGGCTCTATTCCTTTTTTGCCTCATGAGCTCATAGCGGTTGGCCAGAGTTAGGTTAGGTTATTGGGCTGCTAGTGAAATTTTGTCAACAATCTTAGACCATTGTTGGTTGGCAAATTGTGACAGGACCAGATTTAAAACCCAGATAACAGCATATTCACTTAGCTTTCACTGGGATTCAAACCTGGGACCCCTATAACCAAGGGCAGGCACTCAAAAAACTGCGCCATCTAGCCGTTCCTGGTCAAAGTTAGTCTGAACTTAATCTCAGTTCTGATGTCGTCTGTCATCCACAACTTGACGAGATTGACAAGCGTGTCAAAACTAGACGTGGCACTGTACCAATCGTCCCTATGCCTGCCTCATGCAACCTTGAAATCCACGAACATGCGCTAGCTGTCGTTTTGGACTTTTTGGGTTTTTTTTTCAGCATCTGCTGTAGACTGAAGGTCAGGTCTTCTCTTGACCCACTTAAGCCACGTAAAATGTGCTGGGAGACTGACCGATTTGATGTCAATCCAAGGCACTATTTGGAGCTTAAGTACAATCAGTGGATACGCCCATGTTCTCGTTGCTAAACAATACAATCTGCTTTACCCGCAAAGTTCTCTACGTGTATATTAATCGACACCGAAAAGAAACAGGACATGGTACATATGACAATTTTTTTAAATGCCCTTCAATGTCCATCATCGTTTTTACAGCAAAACTCATGATGTGGTCACTGGGGCCAGATTCTGTATTGAGCTTCAGCTTCAAAGGACTTCAAGCACCATAGCTTGTTTAGTGTTCCAACCGAATTGTCTAACTTCCCTCAAGAGTTAAGAATAACGTCCGCAATTGGACTCGTGCCCAATCACAGAATGTTCCGCATTTCGATGTACAATTGCTATTGTCCATTCAAGAGAAATACACCACTTCATCAAGGCAACTCCCACCCCATCCCCATCCTATGACCTGACCCCCTCTCATGAATTCCAAGGACATCCCCTCAAGCTAACTTGTTCCACTTCCAGTAACGACACCCTCAGGACGCACTATCCGGCATCGGCAGGAACGAAAAATTGAAAATAAACTTAATTGGATACACAACACTCTGCCGTCAGTCCAGTGTCATTTGATTCATATTAAATTCCCGGACGTCAAAGTGCGACACGTTGAGGAGATGCCATTGTCGTCCTCACAACAACGTCGTCTGTCTACTGCTCCCCTGTGCTACTTAAGGGATCCAATTGCTCATTGCTCTGCCATCCGTCTCCATGCAATTCAAGTCCCATTGACTCGACAAGGACCTTCGGGAGAGCGTCTCCGCTGTCTCCCACTCATCTCAAGGGTCAGTCGTGTAGCCGTGAATATTAAAAAGTCATTTGCCCGGCGACACGACTCTCATAACTCAAAATTCCGAAAAAAACAGAACAAAATCATTATCACGACCTGCCGTGCCACCCACCAAAGGGACCGCGGCGGCACCTCGCCGAGGATAAATTAATTCCATCCTCAATTTATCACCTCGCTTCGGAGCGTAATTTCTGCCCAGACATGGTGTTGCGATTTTTATCGGCCATGTCCTCCTTCCCGTCGTTCTCCAAGAAAAAATATAACAAATTGACGTGAAGGGAAAACAAATGTCGCAGCGCTCCTTCTCACCTCACCGAAGCGCGCTTCATGAGTCATGACATGCATAGGAAGCGTGCTGCTTGGTCATACATCTTTCTTGTGGTCGGTAATAAATTGAGATAATCTAGCTGATTTGTGGTGTGTGCAGGAAGACGCAAGAATTCTGCATAGCTCGCACCGAACTCCTCTGCTCCTTGCCGACGGGGGTGGCCCAATAGATTAAGAGCGAATTCAACAGAAACGACACATGTCCGAGGGGAGTGCCACCGTGAGCTCGTAGATCTCATCTTTTTAGGCGGATTGAAGTACTGTATGGAGCCCCGCACGCATTTCGATTCGCTTAAAAATAAGCCTGACCTCGCCCTTGGACGCACCTAAACAAAAACTTGTAGTCATGTAAGCAAAATTTGGCGATCAAAAGCGCACACTGTACTTATATAATTTAAATCAAAACAAAACACACATGTATTCACGTTTAAGGTCTTAAAGAAATTAAATAAATAAATAAATTAAATTTGTTTTTCTTGTAAAATACTGTAGGGTCTTTCGGATTAATTTTATACTTGAAACCATTTAAAAAACAAAAAACTTGTTAGCTGGTAAGACGTTTAAAGGAGAGTTTAAAGGATAAAATCAAACATTGTTAATTAATTAAAATTTATATATATTTAGCATGTATGAGCATTATGTAATTCACTAGTGGTAAAGTCTACATTTAAATCCTACTAAATGAAAATTGTAATAAATTGATTACACTTAGCGCAACGTTAAGGGGACACAGTCGTATCTCTTGCAGGGATACCGCGGAATGTGTATAATAAATGCGAAATAAATAAAATATTATTTTTATATTAAACCGTTTAATAATAATAAAATTCAATTTTAAATAAACACAGAAAGAGGGTTATTTATTTTTGTCAACTTTGTCGGAGAATGTAGAGACGAAACAAGTAAGTAATATGGTCTTTTACCCTCTGCGGTATATAACGAATCACAGGAACCTCACAAAGGTGTAGGGAGTCACAACTTGTAAGATTTTTGTATTCTGATGAAAACATCACCAGCTTGTAAGTGGAACTACATCACAACTCGAATAGAGGTCCATAAGTGATTTTTAAATGTATTTTCTTTTGTTTCACTACAATTTCATCATTCAAATTTTAGACTTTTTTAGAACGAACATTGCTGGAACCACTATCTTATCTTCAGTGGTTCGCATGCTGGCCTAAAGCGGTCCAACTCACCAAGGCCTATTCCCAAGCACAAACAGGCGAATTTTTGGGCTTGGTCTAACCACCAGTGTTGTCATTCCCGTCTACAAAAAGTAGGGATTCAGACCTCATGTGTAGTCACGTAATGGGACAAAATAAAGGCAATAATTAACTTAAAATCAAATTAAAATGAAGTGAAAATAAAAAGCAAAATGTTTGTCGGTTCAAAACGAAGTATACGCTGTCCTCAAAAAAGGGCATACAACATCGACGTCTTGGACAGAGCGTCACAATGGGCAGCTATAACTTCGAGGTGGTCAATAACTTTGCTTACCTCGGTTCCGGAGTGAACTGTGCAAAAAACATCCGTACCAAGATCAAGCGTAGGATAACTCTTGCCAACCGCTGTTTTTTTGGGCTCAAGAGGCAATTGAGTATTAGAGCCCTCTCTCGAAGAAAGAAGTTGACTCCATACAAGACACTGATCATCCCAGTGCTGCTATACAGCGCGGAAGCATGGACAATCTCGAAAGCGAATGAAGAAGTCCTTGGTCTCTTTGAGAGAGAAGTTCTACGTGCGATCTTTGGTCCTGTTTGTGCTTAAGGTTTCTGGAGGAGAAGAATCAACCACGAAGTTTACGGGCTGTATAGCGACATGAGCCTAGTTAGGCGTCTATGGATCCAACGCCTACGGTGGCTAGGTCATGTAGAGCAGATGGACACCACAGCTCCGGCCCAAATAATCTTCGAATTCGAACCTGTCGGGCAACGCAACAGAGAACGCCCGCGTTTAAGGTATCGCACCCATGTGGAGAAGGACCTCAACCAAAACTGGAGACAGCTATCCAGAGATCGCGCTAGTTGAAGAGGCATGTTGGTTGAGGCCCAGGTCCTCCCCGGACTGTAGCGCCACACAAAGAGGAAGAAGTTTGTCGGTACCGACTAATCCACTTGCCGTTTGTTCCCCCAATTTACTCTGCGATGAAAACAATAAATACTTAGCGTACCATATGAAGTGTCACTGAAAATAGACATATATGTACATACAGAAACATAAGAACTGCAGTGCATGATTTCCTAAATGGCTGGATTTAGTAAAATCTCAATAAAATGTAAAGAAAAAATAGTAATCTTTGCTTCATTGTCATTGCTTGATTTATTGTTTGTTCGGATAACAAATAGTTCTAGATTACTTGTCTTCCGTGGTATAAGTGGTAGAATTGGGAAAATATTGCAAAATCGTGTAGATTTAAAGTGGTAACACTGTCTAACACCTTCTTGGGTCTGCGCTCGCCCACATGATAAAGTCGCACCCAAGGCTCAACTCGAAAGTCGTGATGTCATCACTGTCACCTCGCACGGATTGATGATCAAACCATCCAAGCAGAGCCCTAACTAGAGAAAAAGCAGTTGCTCATCATTGAGTTCTTCGTGCACTGCTGTGTACCTTGCGCTACTGCGGCGACTGACTCGGACATCATCGCAAAGAAATCATGATAAAACTGCGTTGGAAACATCTTTCTTGATTACAGATCTTCCAAGCAGTTGACTTAGCTAGCCCAACCCTGAGAACAGCTCATCGTTACTACTCCCATCACTTGTGACAAATACCCCGAGTGACTTAAACTTCTCCACCTACTTCAATTGTAAGCCCAGAACAAACGTTCTGGAAAAGACCGTAGACTCAGATTTGTCCACATTAGCCCAGCATCCCAGCATCAGCGCATTAGTCCACAAAGCGGACTCTGAAGTTCGACCCGAAATGTGCAAAAAGAGGATGACATACTTTCAACTCTCCAAATATGAACCATTTTCCACACGGCTGCACTGCAGCATCCCGTTTATATCAATAAGCAGACACAAGGCGGCACCCTTGACGAGGTCCAACTTTCATGGTGTTGACTTAGCATCGTTTAGCCAAACGCTGCTGGTGAAATTTTTACATAGAGACAGAATGAATCTCAAGACCATCCACCCCATTCTGTTGCGGAGCACTCCAGAGTCTACCTTGAGAAACTCGGTCGTATGCTTTTTCCAAATCTACAGAACGGACATGGCTGATGTGGCATAATGAAGAGAATTCTCGAGCACCAATCTGGATCCTGAAGCCATAGCCTGTGATTTTCTAGAGACGTGCGTGCTTTCTCTACGATTCTTGTGATCGTGTTATTGGGGAGCTGTCGGATGTGATGGTGCTGTTTCCACACTTGCAGATGGTTAGCTTGGATTCTTTCTAGAGACGAGCGTGCTTTGGATTGTATCCTTCCTAGAGAAGTGCGTGGATACTGTCTTGATAACATAAAAGGTTTGTGTGTGAACAATAGCTGACTTCCATCGCTGACACTGCTTGGGACGATAATTCCAGCCAATAAGACATAGCCATATTGCTTTCGCCATGGCTTCGTCCACCCAGACCATCGGTCTTCATCTCTTGAGTTCCATAGCTGATGTCCATCCGCTCGATGTAGCCGAAACATTGCAGGTCCTTCAACAGCTCGAACATTGAGTTCGCGGTTGTGTCCTGTCCTCCGTTCACCACCCTCTCAGATGTGAAAATAAAACCGACGCAGAATACACCTTTCGTGGACCCCGATAAAAAGCCCGGTTGTTTTGTGTTGCTGCTGCCAAATAAGTGCTTTCTAGAGCATTCAGGCTGTTGGAAGTGGGCAACAAAGTGCAGACTCAAACTTCGTTGTCCACTTCCTTCGACAAACTTTTTCTACGTTGCATTTCAATTAAGATGTCGGTTAAGGAGTTACCCGAGTTACGCGAGAGGGAAAAACTCCTTTCCTGCATCATAGCACCAAACGTGAGGTTTTGTCCTAGGTTGTGTGGGACGGAGGGTTTCTTGGACGACTGCATTTCAATCGCCGTGATAGCTGATCTCAATGTCATCTGCGTAACCACAAAATTGGACTGACTTGTAGAAGAGTTCCGTGCTTACTGCCCGTCGCACTATCTTCTCCAGTACCAGGTTGAAGGAAATCACACGAAAGCGCATTTCTTCGCCGAAGGAGGTTTCAAATGGTTCGAAAGTCCTCGAACTGATTTGCATTTATTAGCTTCCTGGTCCGTGGGATAAATGCTGTTCTATGCTCTAAAATGATGAAAAGGTGGTCTTTACCGAATTTAGCTGGTCTTCTCCCGGATTTGTCGTGATCTACAGTAGATTTGCAGGGCCAGAGGCTGCACGGATACGTACCGATAAATGCGTTGCAACACGGCTTCTGACCTTCACAGCATACACTGGATACGCTCTTGTAGAGGTCGTCGTTGAGCAGTCTTTAGGTGTTGCAAGAGGTAGGCTCGCCACCGTTGTGGATGTTAGCATGTGGGCATATAGAGCATAAACTGGATGTATTGCGATTGGATTGGATTGGGGAATTCTTAGTTTTTTGTCACTCCTTCTTGGGCACACTTACAATTTCAAAGATCCTGGATGAATTTGCTGTACGCAAAGCCGGTTGGCCTTTTTTCATCAAAGATCCATTTTTGTTCCTTTACCTCATCGTCTTCGCGCACCATGCATGTTCTTGAATCAATCGGCCAGCTCACTGTTCTCCACCTGAATGGAATACATCCAGTTTTAATGGATTTGACTCACAATCCAAGGTACCTAAAAAGCATTTGTTTCTATCCCCCGACCATCCTCCACACCACTTGGTGCACACTCAACTAAGTCGTAACACCTGTCCCCAGTCCCACATCACATCCGCAGATCGAAGAAATGCATACATTTCGCGTTAGCAACAATATGATAAGTCACACTTTCGACACAAATTCCCCATCTTTCCAGCTTAGCATTCAGCGGAACACCCAAAGAAAGAAAAGCGCCCACCCACCGCTGCCTGGTCTATTATTAACTACCCAACGAAATCCATCAAAATAGCACATTCCCCACACCACTCCGACGCATGTATGTGCCTTTTCCAACCGTAAATCCGTTCCATTTCGGAGCCGGGATTCTGTTTTTCTTCCTTTCTGAAAAGTCTTGCAGATTTGAAAAGGTCTCCGATTCCTTCATAAATATTTCCCTTTAACGCTTGAGGGCGCATCGAAGAATTCAATTGAATCGACTCATGTGTGCACAATGGCTACCTGGACCTTTTCGGTGAGTCCTCTGCGTCTGCCACCCGGCAGGACTTGTAGCTGTTGCTTCGATACTTCCTGTTTTCACGTGTCCTGGCATAAAAATAAAACTCTCTCTGCAAAACCTGAACATGTCGCCCTCAGCAATCTTACAGAAGATGGTTATTTTCGGGCACAACTTCCATGCATGAATGTACCTCAAAGCTACGAGTGTTTTCCTTTGAAGGGATACCGTTCGATGGCACAATGTCGACGTTGGTCCTTGACCGATGATTGAAGCTTAAACATGTCGACTGAGTAAGACGACACAAAGTCGTATCCTTTTGGGTTGTTTTTCTTGTGCTTTTTGAGTATCAGCGTGTTCACGTAGATGCGAAAGAGAAGAACAGATACCACGGCACAGTCAAGGACCCGATGGAGTGGAGGGCTGAAACAACACAACGAACACAGAGTTATGAATAATCCCTCAGTGACATGGCAGCTCGAGGCGTACGGTGTGTGCTCACCATATGCAATGAATATTCCGCTCCTTTACCTTTTCCAAGTGGACAAGTTACAGAGGCACCCATCTCTGGGCTTCTCTCCATGATGGCCAGGCTGAATGGGGGAACGATTAGGGCTTCCGCTCTTGGTTGTAATGAATTTTAAAGTTGATCTGTTTTTGATTGTTTGCGGAGGGAAGCTGCTGCTGAAGGGTCCTCTTGGTTTTGGGAATGGAAATCAGTGGCGGCTGGTGGGAGTGCTGGTGGGAGCTGGTGGGTCTCGAATTAAAGAGAAACATGATGTGGGACACATGGAGGCACATGGAGGGACACATGAAAGGACATCACCCACATTTTATGTGTCACCCTCCGTAGAACGTCCGTTAATTTGATCATCAAGGGACCTTCAGAGAAACGTCACGATCAGGTCGGAGAAGGATCACTAACAACGGGGTGTGGCCACTTAAATAGGGTTCCTGCAGCAATGTCATGGAAGTTGGGAGGATGGGAGGAACCGTTTCGTGGTACAGGATTTTAATTTCTAATACCGCCCGTCGCGTTAAGCCTTTGAACAATTTGCTCAATAATGCCAAATTTGTTAGTAGTTTCTAAAAGGAAAAATGCCGGTAACACCGGTCCTAACACCGGGGCTACATTGAAGTGGCCGACTAGAAGCTTAGAGCCGTCGCTTTAAGGTCAGAGAAGGCGCCTTGTGTTCCTTTGACCACACCTGTCCTGCTCCATAGTGCGGGAAACTGAACAATTTCTCATATTAGCAGATTCATCTCCTAATATGAGTAGACCATGTAGAGTGCATATACACACTGCTCCAGCACTCCAGTTTCCGTCTTCCAAAACCTTCAAGACGTAGCAAGTCTTCAAAGGGGACGGCTGAAAGGGACAGCTTCTTCTTCAAGGGCGACGATGGATAACAAGTACGACGATGGAAAGCCCTTCATGGGCATCACAATGGCTGCACGGTGTCTACCCACAGACCTAGCCTAACCTGCGTGTCCTCCTCTCTCCAACTACTTCGAAAGGCATTGTATTAGATACCTAATATACTGGCATGATTTCCGATGGAGCAGTGTCAGGCTACTACGGTGATATGGGTTTTTCTCTTAAATTTTGGATTGAAATGAAATGAAATGAAAGTTTTAGATCGAGAGTAGGCCAGTGGTTGGGCATCATGTTCTAAATAGTTAACTACCTACGATTTGTATCAACAAGGGCTTCAAGCTTCAGTAGAAGTCTTGCAGGAGCGACTGGGATTGATGGCAGAAATCTAGTCGGAAACACTATATAGTAAGTGCCCATTATAGTTTTATTGTCCGCCTAACAATTCCCTAGAATGTCACAGTGTCTCACACCAGCATAACATAAGTGTTAAAATACATGACCGTCTCGTTGAGACATATGCGGCAATGAGGGAATAATTGAGAAACTTAATTGTAATCCAGAGATTTAATTTTTGCTTGATTGTCAGAACAGATGGCAACATCTGGGCTTGGTATTCAACTGTTTTTTATTGCTATAGTGTGAAAAGAGCTATAATGGTTTTGTGGTCGGAATGATAGTCGAGCATTTAAATTCTTACCCACGGCCGACGGCGTCATCATCAGCCATCTGTGAAGATTAACAGATGACCATTCAGCAACTGGTGTTCAGAGTTCCAGAGTGAGCTGGTGTTTGGTAAAATTCGCACTGGCTTCGAGGACCTAGCACACCGCATATTCTTTCGCCCCAATCTAATGGATATGCTATCTCACGCTTAAACACCAATACACTTGCTGCGACACATGCACAGTCAACTTTTGCTGCACTCTTGCACTAGCTGGCACTGGCTCTTAAAAAATTTCAGCGAGACAAATCAAGCTATGGTGCCGGTGCTTTCATAGATGGCGATATTAATCAGACTGCACATTGTTGTGTAAATTTAAGTCGTTTTTCCAAGAGGAAACCCGTACGATCCTAATAGCCACCAGCAATATTCTAAACAACAACTGAACGGGGCGAAGAAGTCATGTCTATAGCGACAACCCTATGTGAACCTTTTGCCCACTTCCAGGTTAGCTCAGGAATGCAAGACTTCTTTGAATTCGATCGGCAATCTGAATTCCTTAATACTTGTCTGGGTCCCTGACAACCATGTGATATGAAATCGTCGATGAACTTCGTACACAAAAATCAGATGGCCTGATCCTGGGCTGTGACTGCCTGCGTTCTTGGTTAAAGCTCGTCTGTCTATTGATGGCTGGACCTCTAAGGAGACAGCTGAAAGTGGCCAAAAGTCTGTAATAAGCCCGCGGCATTCATATTGTCTATTCTTTGGAGAGGCATGCTGGTTGAGGCCCAAGGCTGGCTGGAGAGGCATATTGGTTGAGACTCAGTTTCACCTCGAATTGTAGCGCCAACCAAAGAAGAAGAAGAATTCTTCTTGACAGAAAAGACTATAGACCTAATCGGGCAACTACGCCGCTAAACACCAACACTTGTTCAGCCTGCGATAACATTGCAGAGCACTTTCTTGGCCACTGTTATTCAATGCTATTGAGGTGACAGCTGATGCATTAGGCTCCTCATCACAGAAACATGTGCTCGTCAGCATCTGAAGGACCAAAAAGCAATAGTAGGTAGTTGTCTGTTAGTACAATGGACCAAGTATTTGAGTCTCAGTCACACACCGGTAAAGTGTGAACAACAACAAGATTACAAATTTACCAGGGGACGCCGGTTAGGAAATCCGTATCGATAAGGGGAGTCAAGAATTGGGTACAGTATTTTCAGGTACGGATTCAGACCCGCCAAGGATAGTACTGTGTCAAGAGCGCAGTTCGATCAACAAATGCAGTGATTTTACATTGATCGCCGTGTAAACCGTTACCAGTCATCAGATTACTGAACTCTATCAAGGGGCTCGCAGCTTATGCTTCTATGGAGCGCAGTCCAACAAATCGTGGCTCTACATAGCAGTATAGTCTGACTAATGACATGGGTGGCCAACCGACGGCATGAAAAGCTGGTCCTGCCTGGTCCTGGTCTGCTTGTCTCACCAACTATAGCCTCGGATTATGTAGGAAACTCAAGTTGCATAGCACCGAAGATACCTTGCTCTTGATGAGTAAAAGCAGTGGAACACAGGTCAAAAGCACCTCGGCCAAAGCTAAGATGCAACACGATTAACAAGGCTAGCAAGTACAATCAAAGGAACAATACGATCGTCCAATTTCATAAGAATTCAGTCATGAATGTGACTAATCAAACTACTCAGCCACTCCAAGTCTGGTGAGAGGATCACACGTCCATTAACATCGACACAGCCTAGCATTGCTATCAAAACATCCCTTCATCTCCGACCACCACCTCCTGTCATCGTTTAATGTTCAACGATGCAGATGAAAGAGGAATGCGATCAAAAACTACATTTGATACAACAACCTAACCACAGCCCTGTTCATCCACTTCATTGCCTACCCATGAGTAGTACGTCGCACAGTGCCGTCCAGCAACTAATGAAACATCATGCAGACCACAAAAGTGCTTAATCAAGTTAATGAGGCAAAGCGAGCGCCCTCATGTTGCACATGAGCACCGGTCAGAGGATTACAATCCACTTAAAAATTCGCATCGCTCTTCATTAACCAGCCGCAATTCGGCCAGGATTCTGAAAGCTACCGCCGCCTGATGTCATGTAAGTCTCCGTCAGCGAATCTCATTATGCGACGTAATTATTCATTTGCAACACTGCCAGACTAAGCTGTGTACAGAATGCCGCATAACAACAGGCTGTCCTCGCGCGTCCTGTTCTACGGACGTGTACACAGTCCTCACGTCGCATGACTTAATCGGATGTACCATACAGTCGGGCATTTCGCCGCCGAGTGCACTTCTAATTAGAGCCGCTGCCAGTCGGCTCCATGCTAATCCGCTGTTTATCCACCAAGAATCCGCGCACCATAACAGTCGGCGAAACCAATTAAAAGCCCCAAACGAAGAGTTCAGTCCCGCGTTGAGAGCTGTTGCTGCTCTGCGATGCACGCGGCGGAGGCGAATTAATTTCCGCCCCTGCACAGAGCAAATTTACACGTTCGCTGTGTTTTTTTTAATTAGAATCAATTTCAATTGTTAGTCGAAAGCAAACATTTGCAAGCCCAATCCAAAGACAAAGGAACGAACAGCTGCACCGGCAGCCGGCGAACAGGTGCGTCGCACATCTTTGCACTTTTGTCTCAGGGTCATGGCGTGCTGCCGTACAAATTACAACCCTTCCCTGGGTGTGTTTGCTCGCCGGGTGCACGCGCAGTGGCTGCGATCTTGATTTATGGCAGCCCGGATGCACACCGGCAGTCGTAGGCGGTCTGTGCACAGCAGATTCGCTCAAGGAGCTGGTGTTGGCAGAGCGCTGCCATAAATCCTTCCTCGTTCGCACAGCAACCGGTTGGGTTACGAGGTGACGATGAAGCTCCGTTAAGCTGTGACGGTACCTGGAAACCTAATTTATTCGTCTCTCTCTCTCTCTCTCTCTCTGTGGAAGGCGGGTGCGGCGCACTTCATTAGGAAAATGATTTAAGGAGAGTCTGTGTCAGAGGTGCTGCGAATAAGGAGTCACATTACAGCCATTACAAGGCCATCGACCGCAAGAGGGTGCCAGTGATAAGTTCCTGTTGGAATGTGATTAGAAATGGCCGAGAGAGGTGCATTCACAATGAATGGAGTAACGAAACAAACAGACGTAATCGCTTTATGATGATCAGTGAACAAGGTGACAACGATGGTGACAGGACGAAAACTCTTCTCATTGGAATTGTGTTAAGAAAAGTAAAAGTGTTGGAATTGCCAGAAGATGAAGAGATTCCAGCGACGACGGAACTAATAGACTTGTTATGAAGCTTCATCCAAACTTATGCTACGTAGTAGTGTGGTGGCCCATGCTCAAAATTGGCACTTACCTCAATAACTTTAGGAAGGTGCAGATACTAGATTGCCCTTGCATCAGTGGAGCCTTTATAAGTACTCGCACAGATGCGCTCATATTGAAGATTAGCCCCGGTCATGCATATGTGGTAAGCAAACAGCAACCACCACCTGACCTGAATTCACCTAGACTTGATTTGGCCACGACACTTTGAACCAGAACAACTTAGAATCCTGTTTCCGCGCAGAGATCTGTGGCACGGCGGCATCATACACTTTGGTTAAGCCATACTTGATGGGTCGACGAAGAAAGATGGAAAATGTGTGACATTTTCTCCGACTGTCTGAACCTGAACAAATCTTATCGTCTACCCAATCACTTATGGATTTTCTAGACAGAAGATGCTCTTTCAGCATTGTCAGTGATTCGAAAGAGGTGGAGCCGTGAAAGTTATTTTTATCGCACAGTCCAGGAACCGATTTTCGACGTCGAGGTTGGGGTTGACGCACATAGCCACAACGCCACGGGCCACCACAGCACTTGTTCGGTCTACGGAATAAGTAACATTAGTAAAGACTCTCAGACGACGTCAACAGACAGCCAAGCAAACAGAAATCAAAAATTCGTGCATCGTGAGGTCGAGATTATTCGCCAGACTACATCGGTAAGGTCATTCCATTTTGTTTTTCAGACAAAAATCAAGTTACGAATTCTTGATGGTAAATTTATTCACTTGATTGGACTTTGTTTGTTTTCAGTTGTTTTTTTTTTTTGTTTTTGGATTTGCATTCCAAAAATTGACGTTATCTGAAGGTCGATATCCTATCCTATTATTAAGACGACTCATTTTTTTCGGTCGCATAAACCAACCTCCCAACCACGGCGATGTCACCGTAGCCGGAGGGCCCATAGAACGTTCATACTTCATTCATCCACGTGGTTCTCGAATGAACTGGGCAAGCGAAAGTAAACAACCAGCAGTTTCTATTTGATTCAGTTTATGTAGGAAATGAAACGCATTTTCAAGTCTTTGACATGATTAGGCACAGCATTCAGCAACTAAGCTAGAGAGAACTCGAGTTGAAAACCGAGTCAACCCGAGTCACGTCCAAACCGAATTGAACCGACTTAAAATTATGTCAAACCGATTTGCTGAAACTAAAATGAAACGAATAAATGAACATCAAATCCGCAAACCATTCGACACGTGCGCAAACTAGTAATGGGATCTATCGAATAAAAATTATCTAGTTATTCGATAGTTGCAAACCATTCATTTATTCGATAGTCGAAAATCATTCATTCATCTAATTGAATGAACAAAATATTCATTAGTTTTTGCTTGGGCTGCTTTTTCACACTCTAATTTAGCCTAAAAAATGGAAATGCTTGCTGTCAAATATAGTTCGCGTAAAAGGGGCCTTGTGTGGCTGGTTGGACTGAGTCAAATGGTTGGCATGGTAGCTTCTCTGAGAGAGAATTTGTATGGATTTGTGTGTGAATTTTGTGTAAGCATACACACATTTCCACAATATTTGCATGACAGATTGCATTGACAGATCACGTATATGGTTTGGTTCTAGTCGATAGTTCGACTCAGTTGGTAACTGAGTTCGAATGGTTTTTTATACTGAATCCATTCGTTTGTGTGACGGAAATATGTTCGAATGGCTTAAGATGAACGAATGTTTTTTTTTTGTTCACTTGAACTTTTACTATCGCCTCCAATGAATGATTTTTTCATTCGCTTGGACATTTGGGCTGCCAGGATTTATCGCACAATATGGCCAATATGCGTCAAGGATGCAAGAGATCAGCTGTATGGGATTACTACGAAAAGACGGGCAGTACTGTTCTTTGCAATATATGCAATATTGAAAAACCTCATAAAAAAAACACATTGTACCTCCAACCGCAATAAAGATGATGAGGGTTTTGTTTAAACAACCCAGTCGGTGAATGAATGAATTAATTAAGCTATTCGATAGTTGAGATCATTCAGTTACTAACTATCGATAGTGCAGTTCATGCGATAGTTCCCATCACAGGTGCAAACACAACTCGGTTGACTCGGTTTTTCGGCTCGGATTGGCCATGGACGGAGCACTGTTTGATGGGCAGGTAGACTGACCCCTGCTCTTCTGCTCCTTAATGTATGAGGTTGTTTTGTTCGACGTAAAGGGTTGTTTCTTCCACTTCAGCGGCCGTAACGAGCTAAAAAGTGTCAGCATTGGCCAACTAAATCGTTTCATTAGCAGCACCAACTGGTTCCAGCGTTAGGAGAAGTCAATCCGCGTGGAATCACAATGGGCCTACTCTGGCCTAAGTGTAACTGCTCTGCAGCAGTCAGCCACTACTACCTAACCTAACCTAACCTAAGAGTTGTTTTTTATAATCTTTCAAAGCAATTGGGAATCAGAATCAATTGCATTTTTGATTCTTGAGTTTATTTTTTTATGTATTGAGTTATATTTAATAAACGTTCTTTTCGTCGCTAAAGCCTTGGCCTATTGCGCTGTTCCTATTTGGTTATTGGTTAACCTACGTTGTGCATTAATAGCTAATTCAGCTTCCAAATTTGTTGTAAAAGGTCACTTCATCTGCTCATCACGGGAGCTCCAACTTGCTTACGAACCATAAGCCATTCTTCTTTTCGGAGAGCTCAACGAGGTAATTTCATCCATTTTTATTTCCAGTGACCGAAAGCTAACATGGCCGATGTTGCCGAAATAAGCCTTAAATTATGAATTGTTACTCGTCGTTCGCTTACGTACTTAAAACTTAGTTCTTCTTGCAACAACAATAAAAGGTGTGTTATAGCATTCGTAAATATTGTAGCTTTTTATGCTGTTTTTGCAAGGACCAACCTCCTAGAATTCGATGACGTCTGGACTGTAGATAGAGATGGGATAGGGCTCATCCCACTTCATACTCCACGTTTATCGAAGTAACTTCCTAGTGCCACGTGTTGACGTTCGATTGCCCTTGCCCTTCCCCGCACAGCCCGCAAAAAGCGACACGAGACTTTCTGTGACGGCTCGTTACAGACAGAATTACAATTACTTACAATTTGAACTTGGATAACTGAGATCGTGCGCCCCTTGTGCAAATTGTTCATTCCCTTGTTCGTCCCGAACCCGAGCAAACATGAAACAAGAGCAAACAAGTCATAACTTTTCTGCTTCCATTCCCTTTCATGTTTCACACATTCTCCAAGATTCACACGCAAAGTGAATCAAAACAGCTTCAAAGGCATCCTGGGAATCAATCCCAGGCCCAATTCCTCACTCCTCCACATCCTCCACCCGCCCCTCCGAAGACAATGAGTCCCCGTCGCGGTCGTATGTCACTGTGTCAGAAGTTCGTGTACACGTATGTAAACGCTGGGGAGTGTCGTCGCAGTTGGCCAGAGTTTAACGTATGCGGCGCGACAACTTTGACAGCTGCCTCCTACCAACGCCGCCCCGCCAGCGATTCATTGTGTTCAGCCAGTTATCCTGCTCGGCTCAAGGTTCAAATGTAATCACGGCTTTTGTCTCGTCCTTGCGCCCGGATGCCGGCTGATGGATAACTCATACAAGGGCAAACTCCTCCAAATCATCGACGCACAACCGCATCGTTCAGACTCCGAGTCTCCCCCGGGTGCACAAGGGCGAAGAATTACGGCGGTTGAACACCCGTCAAGTCAACTCCGACGGGATCTGGAAATCGTTTATTAGTCATTACCGAGGGCGGTGGTAACGGGGAGCGGGTGGCGTTTCGCAGCGTCACCGCCTTGCATTAATTGTTCGACTGCACCCGAAAGGATTCCGCACTCTCACTGGCGTGGCGTCATGATGACAGCTAGTGCCACGCTCGCTAATTAATCACTGTCACTCGCTCGGTTTGGCTGCTCATGCGGGAGCCTGACATCCACCGAACACACCCCTGCACGGCGCTTCACTGTTCAGTGACACCGTGCGCTTCATTCGCTGCTTTCCTACCTAATCACACATGCTCCGCTTAATCGGAAACCTCATCGGGCCACCCCGTGAGGGGGGCATGTCACTCCGGCAACACACACGAAATGATTGCCGCCGACAGAGTGAACCGAATATTAATCAAGGCGAAATCATTCTCGACTCCGGGTGGTGTGTGTGGTTTGAGTTGTTTCAAGGCTCATTGAGTCAAGTTGAAAAAGTTCGTTTGTTATGCAATCAATAACTCATCTCCGCCACCCTCGCACGCAGTTGTTGCGATGACTTCGTGAGTGTGGCAGAGGGGGTGGAAGACTGGCAAAGGGACAAGATAAAGGTTGGGTCCGCATATAAATCTTGAGGAGAACCGCCGCCTAGAACGGACTTGGAAAAGTTTATTTACTGCTCGGGACTGCCATTAGGAGGCGTTCTGTCGGCGCAGAAAGGTGTTTACCCTTGTTAATCCATTTATTGGCAAAGAGCCCATCTCGTAGGACAAAAGGTGACCATTTGCAGTGTGGCCACGGACCATTTATCAAGGGAGGATTTTCCCCGTTGATGTACGAGCAAATTACAGACACGGACCCCGCTCCCTGCCGCCATCAAGGGGAATGTGAATATAAATTGATCATGGTTCTGAGAGGAGGCTGGAGCGGGAGCGAGTGTTAAAGCCGTGAAATGGCCGAGTGGGAGCTGGTGTTGGACACGTGTAATGGTCAATTGGTGATGCCTAATTTTGAATTGAGAACGGGGCTCTGGGGAGTTATAGAGGTGGAAGGAGTGTAGATGAAGAGACGCTGTCAATCAACAAGAGCCATGAAGCCGAAGGAAGGCTCTTGATGTCTAGAAGGAGGTCGATTCCGACTCCCTTGGTGCTTGACGTTGGTTGTTAGTTCGTACCCTATTTGCACTTGAGCAGGTAGGCTAGTTCTATGAAGGAGCTATGTTCTTGAGGTGTTACGGTGACGCATAGTTGCGTACCAGTAAACCAACACGCTGCCAAGAACTTCTTCGTTTCGGGGCTACAATATGGTAGAGCAGTCCCGGCCTTTTGCACAAACCCTCAGCTGCCACTAGCACTTGCGTATTTTGCGTTTGAAAAGGCATAAGCTCGCTAATCTGAGCAGGGACGTCATTGAGATTTCTAAGAAGAGTGATAAATTACAAAATCTTTTCGAGACGACTGGTAAATTATTCATCGAATCGTGGCTGAAGATTCACTAACAAGCAAGTCACAAGGCAACCAAAGCAAAGAAATAAAAGTAAACAGATGAACCATTCACTTGGGCAGATGGGTTGGATTATGTTAAAGTGATTAATGCCACTGAAACAGTTATAATTTCACTGTCCGGTATCATCTTTAGTCAATCGCACTAACTAACACCTGAGAACTACCCACTGGTATCCAAGCGGCTTATCCTAGATGATTCAGTCCTTTGTGCTGTTAGAGGTAATTTGTTTTCGTGATGGACGTCCGTCCTTCTATGGGTCCAGAATCTTTATGCAGCTGAATTAATAGTTCCCTAGCGTGTCATTCCTTGTTCTTGCAATGGCAATGGCTGGACAAGTGCTCATGTCGTAAAGCGTAATTTCTTCATCGTCTTCCTCTCTGCTAAATAGGGGATGGCTAGTAATAATTGCCACAAGCTAGGTTAGGTTGGCAGGTTGACGAGCCGGAGCCCGTCACACCTAGGTCATTTTAGAACCACTGAATAGGTTCCTGTCAACTTCTTTCTCGTACCAATTACCATCACGAGGTCCTTCGTCCTGCCTGATCAAATAGATTTCAATGCCGCCTCCATTAGCTCGTTGAGGTATTGGAGAAAGTGCTCTCCCAGCGTCCTTAACCGGCAGAGGCTTGACAATGCCAAATGTGGCAAGGAGTGCCCATTTTTGTTTTCCTTGTCCTCGCCACAGCCCCTGCAGGTGGGTTGGCGCCATTTTGTTCTCATGGTACTTCAGATGTTTATCGCCAGTTAGCCCTTCGACTGCAATCCAGAGTAGCTTTTTATCACATTCCAAGAGCTTGTCGAGTTCTGTTACTTATGCCATAACATCCAAGCGGGATCACAAGGAATAGGGTGAATGCCTAAAATTGCCAAGGTTAGGTCGATTTCGGTCTTTTCCTGCTTCATCTGGCGCTTCATTTGCTATTTATGTTTCGGTCTCCTTGGACCCAGCATGTTTTAGGGTGTTTTCTGATTCCAGCATGCTGGCCTCTGCCTTAGCTTATGCGTCAATTCCTTAGTTATCTGGAATATTACTATGTTCAGGAACCAAGCTTGGAGTAAGGTTGCTTTCTCCCTGAGAGATAGACGTAATAGTCTTACCATCATTTGATTGGGGATGTGTCCAAGGCCTTGATGGCCGCTGGACTGTCTATGTATACATCGATCGATCATGGACAGTGTGGACAGTGTGCACACAGCAGGCTAGGGTGCCTGGTAAACACTACAATCGATAGGCTATCGGAGGGACAGGGAAAATGAGATTCTCCGCAGTGTCCTACTTCAGTGCCGCCTTAGAACCCTCCGTGCATTCTTTCAGTGTGACAGATTTATTGTCTTAACAGTTTCTCAGTCTCTTCTATCCCGGATCACTGTTTTACACCTAAAGCCGAAGTCTATGAAGGCCGCTATATAATATGTTTGCTTCGGTATACCCGCATCCCATCGTTTGCATACCCATTGCCTTGTTAAATGCCAGCTGCCTGTAAATGTCCATTGGAGGGAGCTGTAGCTTGCCGACTCGTATAATGTACTGTGTCCATTTCAAGGGAATGAAAAGAGATCACAAATCTAAGAGTTTTTGCAGAAGAATCCTGTGATTAATTCTATCGAATGCTTCTAAAGCTAAGGTGACTAAATAGAGAACAGAGGCATGCCGATGCCAAAATATTCGTCATAAACCGTAATGGTGTTCTAATTGACGCAGAGGCAGCAATGCCGTTGTGGATATGTGCTTCGCACTTGAACTTACTAGGATCGATTCTCTAGGTTCAATTCCGGTGCGAGAAAAAGAGACGGCCCCAACACTTTCGAATCACTGACAATGCACAAAGAGTATAACTGTCTACAAAAATTCTTCTCAAACTTGGCAGTACGATAGCACGCACAACACGAGTAGTTGCAGCCCTGCCCCTCTAAGGACTACAGCGCCACCCATATGTTTTAGTGGACGCATACACTCGATCAACTTACCTTCCTACACCTTCGTCTGTCGACACTTCGTCAAACCGTACATCACTTGTCGCTATGACATAACTCGAGTTTAGTTCCTAATCCAGATCACAACCACATTCAATGTTTTCGATTGAAAGGAACAAGCCATCGACGGCTGTTTTGAACAATGTCTCATAATGAGCGATGCCTGCTTCTTCTTCATCACCAACTTTTGACGCTGCAGTCCGAGTCACCATTAACAAACCAGCTGGCACGATTTGAGCTGCCAGCTGACAGCTGGATTAGCGCAGTCTAAGTTGGCCGAGATCCTTTTCCATGAATGCTAACCTTTATTTCTTAGAGCTCAAGAGGTAATTGAGCTGAGCTGACTTAAAATAGGTTCCCACTGTATTGTTGTTGACGTGAATTTCATGTTAGCTGATTTCATTTTTTTACTTTTAATGACGAAGTAAACATAAAGTGATCTCAAGCTTTCGACGCTACTTTGTAAGCATTATGAACAAATATGCTCCCATTTAAACTTCGTAAGCAACCCATCAAAAAGCAACATCTCACCCACTGATTTCAAAGAAACGAACAATCTTCCAAACGAGCATGCAAAGCAAAAGGGACGAGCTGCCCTCTCGTTCCGTGCTCATTCCGGCAGATGACCCATAAGTCTGCGTCAATTTCGAATGACACGTCCAGCCGTCTGTTCGCTCGGCATTCAATTCCATTGACGAATTTTGTGTCAAAAACGATAATCACTTCGAGGCGAGTGCAAGCAAAGGAATTACCTCCATCACCTGCTGAAATGCCATTCAGCCAAAGCCGGTGTCTCATTTTCATTTTGAAATACCCCACTTGCCGAGGGATAACCTTCGTTCCAATCCAAATCCCACTCGTAAGTCCTTCTGCAATCCATTTTGCCACCTCCATCGGATAACACCAGTCTCCACAATGGATTACGAAGGGATGCCTCAATTCAATTTGTTTTTAATGAGATCTCGCACTCAGCGGGCGTTCGAACTCCTTTAATTGATTTCCTTCATACAGACGTCCTCACTTCAATTTCTGAGCACGCCTCGCCGGGCAGAGCCCAGAGAAAGAAGTCCATCACTGGGGCGAGGGAGCTTTCGCCAAGACCCAATAGACTGCACAAAAGGACGTCTGCAGACTCGCCCCACCCTCCGGTGCGGTCGGTGTCAGGCAAACTGAGGTCATTCCAGCTCCCTTATGATACACGAGTCCCTGAACACACTGCACTGCACGGACAATGGCCAGCGTCCGGAGCACACAAAGCGATGAGTTTTCGGAAATCATAAAATACGAATAATCCTTAAACAATGAATAAATTTCCGAGAAAGCAAAATTCACAAGTGGGCGGCAACGGACTGTTTGCGTTTGGGAAAGGTCAACAGGATATTGCCGGCGCCTGCGGGGGCGGCGGCTGAGGTATCCCCTCGATTGGCTAGGGTTTATTTGTTTGCGTACATCGCAGCAAGTCTGATCCTGGCATGGCGACGACGATCGAATATCGGGGGTGGTGGTGGCGCTGGATGTGGAGTCGAAGCCGGAGGGAATAAATTAAGTTTTCCTTTCAAATGCCGAAGAATTAATTGGTTTTCGGGCTGGCTGATCGATGTCCATTAGGTCTTCATCACTTCGGGCGAACCTCTTTGTGACGTTTCGAGGCTGAGCCCAACTGAATTGGCTGTAATTCAGTCTCCTGTCGATGGTCGATGTGTTAAAAATTCACTTTTCTGTCAAGTGCAGTGTTGTGTCTGAGGTTTGGTCTTTCAATGGGACGGGAGTTATGAGTTCAAATTATGAGGCGGCTGGGGTAGACCTGCGTGAATTAAACATGAACAAAGGCCAGGTCTGTTGATTGGCTTCAGTGTCTTGTGGGTTATTGGCAATTTGACGACAGATTCAATTTCAGTCTGAAACGTTATTTGTGTGAACGTTGATGGAAACATATTGTGGCAATGTGACTGACTGCTACAATAGGACGAGGCGAAATAATTTCTCTGAGAGAAGTTTGAGCACCATTAGAGGACTGCCACAATGAGCGTGTGTCAGAATAGAACGAAAAGCCTCCATCCCAATTTATTCTGAGAACTTGAGCACAATTCCGATGCAACCTGGCACTTAGGTTTCAAATCGGGTCCAATAACAGGACGGGGGTTGCCGCATTGAGTAACGAGCTGCTGCATTCTATTTCCAATACTGCAATGTAGTCACATTTGTAAGTTGATACAATCCCCATATCTTCTACGCAAAATATGCCACTGCTACCAGAATCCCCGCCGCCACTAGGGTTGTACGCAACATTGTAGATCGTTGTTCACTACCCGCATCATTGCATGGGTAATTAATCATCCATAGCACCGCTACAAGGTGTGACACTTAAGATGCAAACAAACTCGATCGTTCACCCATATGACGATCAAATGGCACCATTTTCAGAGCAGAACATAGATAAACAATTGACGAGCTGAACCTACGATACTGGCTCGACATAATTTACGAGCTGGTGTCAATAATAGTCTCCAACCATCATCTACGCTACTGTGTAAGCACTGTTAGTGACTTAAAGGAGGCTGGAGCCGTCGATTGTGAAAGTGGGAAAATTTGGTTGTTGAACCTGACAACCCTCGCATAGGAGTCGATATTCCAGGTAAATGCTCCACAGCGGCGACATCTGTAGACTTCATGATAGAGTACCAAATCAACAAATGGAAGAGAAAAATGGAATTAACATACAAGTTAACAGCACAAATGTTGCAACCCCAATCTAAATCCAATAGCCCAGCATAGCCACCAGAATCCCAAACAGAAACACCCGGCCAACAGTGGGGACACATTAACAAGGCGATCACCACAAGCAACCATCGAGAAGCGTACTGCAAAAGTAAACACCAGTGTCCGCCTTAAGAAAATAACATCCGCCGATCATCTTCTAAACATCCAACTATTCGTCATCACGCTTCCGCAGCTCATCTTCGAACACCCGCAGCAATCAGAAAGAAGATCAACAGAACCTAATTAATTTACTGCGTGAACATACGCTTTATTCGTTTGTTCACCCCTTTTCACTGTCTTGAATATTTGACACAGAAATTTGAGAAAAGTCGAGTAAGGAACGAATTTTCAAATAACGCCTCCAATCCACCTAAGTACTACGGCTGGGGAAGGTGATCAGCTATTTGTAAAGGCTCACACGTATTCACAAAGACGGGGCAAAAAGCGAATAAAAAACGCTGTCAGATGAAATCAAGCAGCATGAGAGGCAAAAGTTCTCCAAATCCCTAATACCGTCTACAAACGCATCCGTCTTGGCGTTTTCAATGAGCTCCATGGTTGAGCCGGCGTACGCCAGATGTGCCAATCGTTCAACCTCTGCAGCATATTCCTGAAGTGACTGACCGCGTTGCGTTGTTTTCGGCCCTTCCATCTTGAAGACTTGCATTTGGTGTTCACTTCCATGCTTGCGTTGCAGCGAGCCCATTATTGCGTTGTAGTCCATCTGGAGATTCTCTGGAATCGTCTGGAGCACGTCCGCAGCACCACCCTTTAACGGCACAACCATTGCTGCCGCCTTGTCTTCGTCGCTCATATGTACCCTGACGACAGATGTTTCAAACTGCAGCCGAAACATGTTAAAGGCCGTTGTTCCGTAATATGTCGGTGCTCTCTTATTTCCGGCAGTAATGCCGAGCCAGCTTTTCATAGTCATCGTCATACATCTGAAGTTACACTATAAATATCCTCAACTTCAATTTCAGATTCAGTTCTTATCCTTCTTATATATTCTTATAGAATTTAGATAAGAATCGGACTAAGGACAAACTGTTGCGGAACTCCGTTGTTAATGGCTTCAAGTTCGCTGATTATGTCTCCAATATTTGCGCTCTGCATTTTGAATTGAATATTTTTGAGAAAGAAAAAAGGGAAATCAATCTTATCCAAAGCTTATTTAGACAGATTCGCTGTTGGGTAAGCAATCTGTAGCGTCTCTCACACCAAAAAAAAAGATTTCAAAGCTTCAAGGAGGGAGTCCACTGTATCAAGTTAAATGGCGGATGAATGGCCAAATATATTGGCTGTTATTAAACCATAAAACATACAAACCTGTTCCAACACGATACCTGTACTAAGACCAACCTTGGCGAAAGAAACTATTAATGCCTTGGAGTTGCTTTCACAGTATCTTTGTGGGGTCTGATAGACTGGGACACAAGCAATCGAATTGCCTTGACGGTGACGGTAGTAATATCGGAATGAGACCATCGATCTCTCTCAATGACCAATAGACTGCACAATGCAACCATGTGTTAATGTTATTTCCCACAACAAATGTGCCGCCTGCACACGAACTTCAGAGAGTAGGAATAACAAGTAATTGGAAGAGGGTAAACTTGTCTTCACTTTCCTGGTGAACAAACAATGTGAAGATCATCACTTGAATGTATAACCAAACAAATACTGGGCATTCCGACTGTTACAAATTGCAGCTTTTCTTACAAAAGGAAACAGAAGGCCTTAACTGACCGACGGGCTCCGTAATAAAAGAATTATTTATATTTTTTACGGTAGATTCGTGCACGGCAATTTAATGAACCGACTCACTCGGCTGGTCGACTAAGTCTTATATACAAATATATCTTACTAGTTCTTATTTATGAACCGCAATACAGCACTTCACATGATGCCCCGGCTGTGGCCATCGAGAGTGTTGGCGTTGCTCAAGTTTCTTGCACATTTTTTCTTCGAATCCGGTTTAAGCCATGCATTCTTTTTTTCTTTCTAAAGGTAATACTGTTTTTTTTTTTTGTAAAATCGCAGTTTAAAATCGCTGCGATTAGCAAATCGCGTCGCAGTTACACGTGCGATTGTAAAATCGTAGCTGTCCGACGTCACTTAAGTTTGCCCCTGATAATCAGCCATTATCTATGAATGGCGCTAATGGATGAAACCGGAAAACTGTCCACCCTTGGTCTGTGTATCAGCATAAAACTTATTTGGAACGAGCACATATTCGTCGTCGCCATAACTGCAAGAAATATTTAGCCAGCTCTAACATGAAATCATTTTACAAGTCGTCCCAGCATGATTACAACTCATTTCTGGTCTGGTGCACCAAGACCACGCTGCACCTACTAGACACAGTCCAAAAGCGAGCGATCAAACCTATTAGAGACAACGATATCGAGGTTTCATTATGGCTCCTCTTCTTGGAGTCACCCGCAATACACATCTCGCTAGGAAAGCTCATCAGTTCACCCTTAAGCCTACATTCAGGTGCACAGTAAAATTTTGAGACTCGTTTTTCAGCGGCACCACATGAATATGGTAAGCTCTTTACAGCCCAATATTTCCCACAATGAGCACAGGTGCCTCGTCTACGTCGCTCTCTATATACCTTCGGCCCGTGCTGTGTCTTGACCCCGGACTATTAAGGGTAATAACAACCCTTTGAGCACGCGCATATTATACAAAAAGTCATCGAAGATCAGCCTGTCAGTCTTGTCAATCATTAGCGCCCGTCAGTCAAAGGTTGTTTCGTTTTAAGACGTTCCATCGTTATAGCTTATAAGTTCCTGTCAGTCGTTCATTTCTCAGTCATTCCGCCTTCCATCGTCGTTCCGCCATCAGTCGTTCCATCGTCAGTCGCTCCACCGTTATTAGTTGCGTCGTCAGTAGTCCTGCCGTCGGTCGTTTCGTGGTTCCGTCATCAATCTTGCCGCATTTCCCATAAATCCCCCGTAACCTTGTAAACATGTCACAATTCTGAGCCTTCTCTCCCAATTGCGTCCCGACAAAGGTCCCTGTCATCTGCAATTCCCATTGTGGACTCACATTAGTTGGTTTTTCCATTCAGCTGCAGGCAACCTCCCTTGTGCATGCGACATCCCAACGAATTCCATGAATGCAGGTTCACCAGACAGACAGACAGCACACGCTGCCGACATTCCCTCCAGCTTCCCTGCGAACGTGGCAACATTCCTTTGTTGCAGTTGCATACCTCAAATATCTTGCATTTGTTTTTGGGGAAGAATCTTCCCAAATTAATGCTGGTTCCAGTTGCACTGCTCCAAATGGTTCCAGGAAGTTGGTCTCAAAAATTTACGAACAAACTTCCGTCCCACGCTGGCCGGGGATAATGGAGTGCATTCGTTTCCAAGCAACTGCTCTCCAGTCAGTCAGCCAGTGCCCCGTGGGTATTGTCCGACCATTTCCAACCCACCCACGATGTGGCAACGCCACCCCCCCCCCCAGTCGGCAGCAGAAAATTGTTTGATGCACGACATCTGAAGAACTTGCGCCGGACAGCTTGCCACGGTTCCCAAAGAGCAGAGCGAGGCAGCCGTTGTTCCAGTGGCGCCACGCCGAGTTCGTGTGTCACTGAGGGCCATTAGAGGCGCATGATTCAATAAGATGTGGACTTCCCTCATAACTCGATTATGTCCGACGATGATACACTGGCCCGGCGGTCGTCCACGCGCCGTTGCTTCCGTCGGCAGCGGTGCCACCGGGACGAGCCGGAGAAAGGAAATCCTGAATCCTGAAAGGATTCCGTTTTATCATCCACTCACGTACTCTCTTGACTTACGACTGTCGTTGTGTTTATTTCCAGTGCTGTCGAAATCTTCGTTTATCACTTCATCCCACGGTCCCCGGTCTCCGGCCCCCGGCCCACTGATCGTAAAAACAGTGCCAAAGTGATTATTACCAGGGGATTACTAAAATGCTTTACCCCGCGCGCCCAGGAGAGTGGCGACGCCGAAAGGGGGATGTCGCCCTGGGTTTTATTGTTTACAGAAAAGGGACTCGCTGCCGTGCCGTGCCACCGGAAGGGGCTGCCGCCCGAGATGGCCATAACATCGCTGCAATTAAGCGTGCCATTCCTGCGAGTTACAACTCTTTGGCATTTTATGACATTGCGCCATAATCATCATCGTTCTCGTCATCGTCGTGGGTGATGATGTCGCTGTGTCGTTGTTGTTGCTTTTTGATGTTATTATAACGAGTATGGTTTGGTTAATTGTCAAGGATAACGTTAACGAGGGTTGTGAAAATTTAAATCGTGTTTGATTTAGTCGGTGCTCCGTTGATTAACGTCGCTCGGGCATGCCGCCCCGTCGCTGTGTCTGGCGAGGATGATTCTGTTAAGGAATTTATTACATCCGCTGCCACGAGGTGATGTTGTTACCCTGCAGTGTAGTCGTATATTTGGATTTAATGGCTGTGAAGCTCTTCTCTGGGAGAGGGAGGGGTGAAGACGCACACATACCGGATCACAGAGAGAGTTCATTAATTATCTGATTACAGAAAGCGACGGCAGAGATGCTGCGACTAAGCTTGTGGAGGCTTTTGATTTGGTGTCACAAGGGAGCCGACTTAGGTTGGAAGAAAGCAAATGTGATGTACCACGAGGGATTACGAGACTTACAAGAGTTTGAATAACAACGGGACGTGTGAGGAGATCGGGCGGGATGGGATCATAAGCTGTAATTCATCTTGTGTGGATGCCACGAGGAGAGGTGCTCTGAGGAAGGGTTCATGTTGACGGGAACTTGTGTGGAATTTTGTCGACGACCTTGGGACCGGATACATGAGAGCAACAGATCGGAGATGGTGGCACGCAACAGTGAATTCTAATTGATTTCTTGTCGGCACAGACTGTGTCATGCAACTGATTTATGTAGTCATTGCATTATTTCCAAAATAATTTAGAAAAAGGGCGAATTTTTGTGATGGAAAAGTGAGATGACACTGTACAGAGGTGTCCACCTTGTACGTCGTGGGTCCTAAAACGTAACTTTGTGGTACACCTGAAAGGAAACGCACTTAAAGAAATCTTAGAATAAGAGAAAGATCAAGTGACTTCATATCTTCCTCAGATAATAGGTGTTTGTCCAGATATCTTTGTCCTTTGTGAGCAAGGGCCTCACACAATTCCAATACGTGCTTCGGAATTTCATTACATTCTTCACAGACCTTCACGTTGGTCAGTTGGATATGAAGCTGCCATTCGAAGTAGGCTGGTGGAGACTCCTTGTCTTTATGACGATTTTCAGCAGTTTAATCACTCGACAATGGTGTTCTTGTTGCCGTCTCTGAACTACTTCCTCAACAACCCTGATAGGTCCTTATCAGTGCGGTTTCAGGCCTGGGAAGTCCACCATCCATCATTCACACTTCGGCAGATTCTGGAAAAGACTCAAGAGATGCAGATCGACACTCACCACCTATTTGTCGATTTCAAGGCCGCGTGTATAGAGACGAGCTATACAAAGCCATGTCTAGTTTTGACATTCCTGCCAAATTCGTCAGGTTGTGCAGGATGACGATGGAGAACTCTCGCTGCTCCATCAAGGTCGGTAACGAACTCACCGAGAGCTTCAATGTCAAAAAGGGTTATAGACAAGGCGTTTGAAAGGTTTCTGTTAAAGAAGATTCAACCACGAACTGTACGGGCTGTACAGCGACATGAGCCTAGTCAGGCGTCTACTGATTCAATGCCTAAGATGGCTAGGCCATGTTGAGCGCATGGACAGCACTGCTCCAGCCCGAAAAGTCTGCGACTCCGAACCAGTGGGACAACGCAATAGAGGACGCCCGCGTTTGAGGTGGCGCACTCAAGTGAAGAAGGATCTCAACCAACTTGGAGTGCGTAATTGGAGGCAGCTGGCTAAGAATCGTGCCAGCTGCAGAGGCTTGTTGGCTGAGGCCCACGTTCATCCCGGACTGTAGCGCCAGTACAAGAAGAATGGTGTTCTTGATTTTGTTATCACAGTATTTTGCGGTGGAACATAGCGTTGTGGGTATGTGCGTCGACCATAACCCCGACGTCGAAGGTTCGATTCCTACTCTGTGCGACAAAAATAATGTTCACGGCTCCACATCTTTCGAGTGGCTGACAATGCTCACAGAGTACTTCCTGTCTAGAAAAAGCTTCTCAAACTTGGCCGTTCGAAGTCGGCACAAAACTGTAGGTCCCATCCACTTGTGTGCGATCAATAAGCTCCCACAACATGAGTGGTTGCTACGAAGGTAGGCCCTAGCCCCCGATGGGCTGTAGCGCCACTACCGATTGGAGCTTGTGAGGTGCAAGACAATTTCAGTCAATTTTGGTTGGATTCAGTTCGATATGATTCACTAATTCTAACGTCATCCGTTCGGCAGCAAGCTTGGTTCCACTTTTCGGTTGGATAAGCTATCAATTCACCAGCGGATCTTTTGCTACTGCAACCATACTGCAAGTCGTTAAGAAGCTTCCGCGATTCAAGATGAGACATGAAGAGTAGCGTAGATGTAAAAACGCATGCAGTGGTTTTGCTAGCGAAGTAGAACACCTCTTCAAAAGTATTGGGGGAATACCGTCCGCGCCAGTGGTTTTGTGCACTTCGAGATCTTTAAGTACGAGTGCGGAAGTGGGTTATGAAACTAACGCACTCGAGTACAGGTGGAGACATATTAGAACCTGGCAGTGTTGAGCTGGCTGCAAAATTCACCGCAACCAAATTGGCTTCATCTAAAGAGCTAACTGCTGGAATCTCATTGCAATTCTATTGACTCACCATGGCCTACAGAAAAAACCTTCAAAAGCTTAAATGTCCTTAAAGCCCTCAATTTCACCGTCATCACTTTCTGTCCAGCTCTGTGAGTTGCTCATCAACTCGACCAGTGGCAAATTAATGCCGTTTTTTCAGTGTAATCACGATGAAATTGCTGTTAATTGGTGGTTGATTTTGCTCTCGGAAAACATTGCCTAACAAAACAAGGCGACAATTTAATCACATGGAGCCGACGAATTGGCGTCCGCCGCAAATTATTGGCTTCACAGAGCTAATGGTCTGCGTGAAGGTCGGCATTATTGATACGCACATGGGGAATATTTCGTCGGCGCCCTAAATGACGTCAATAATTAGAGGCGCTGAGCGGGTGTTTTGATTTAATTTCATTGTAATTACCAGCGTCCATATGAGATTGTTAAGTGATTTAAATTTTGGGCAATTTAATGGCTTACAACTGAAGACTGAATTGAATGCACTGAACGAACTGGACAGACTAATCGAACTGAACGAGCTTAACTGACTGAACTGACTGAACTGACTGAACTGACTGAACTGACTGAACTGACTGAACTGACTGAACTGACTGAACTGACTGAACTGACTGAATTGACTGAACCGCCTGAACCGACTGAACTGACTGACTGAACTGACAGAAGACTGACGACAGGGATGTTCTATGGAGCACGCAGTTTTTCGAACTATGAACATGTGTCGCAAGTGCGTTCTCAGGATTAACACCCTCACACCAAGGTCTGCATTACTTTTGTCATTCCTTACAGTGCGCCTTTGTTCGGCAAGTTCAGCTGGGTTCAGTGCTTCCAATCATTTTTCAGCAGATGGTGCTTCAAAGGGCTTTAACTTCACGTGTCTCTTGTCTCTTTCAGGAGCAGTGCCAAACGATTCCACTGCTGAAATTCATTCATGTGAGCCATCAATTGTTTGCTTCCACGGAACGGGTGTTCTCGTGCCAGGGGAACATCAGATGCGACAGAGAACGAAATTATCCTCGCATGCACGTGCATATCTCCTTCAGTGCATAGTTTAAAATTCTCTTCGTCGCACATCTAAAATGGAGCAGCATAAAGGATTAATCGCAAATGTATTTTAAGATCAAGTGCTTCAAGTCGCCCATTCCCCAGTGCTGTACCAACATCAGGGAGTCCTTCAAGATTAAAGGGAAACGAATGTCCTTACGACACCCACACAAGATCTGCATTGTTTCCTCGAGGCGCGCGGGGCGAGAGGATGTCCTTAATTTGAATGCATCTTCCTTGAGCCAAGCGAGCTGCTTGAAGTCTCCACCTCAAAACCCGTGGCACTGTTTCAAGCTTCAAGTGCACATTCAAGGACATTCCCGCGAAGACGATAAGTACTGCACGTCCCCGTCGCCAGCTGAACAGCTCGCTGGAGCAGTAATTTTCATTCGATTTAACCTCTCTGCAGCCCGGTTTAAATAGGCTAACGACCGGCCGAGGGCGCACTGGTACGGGCGCGCAAGGGTGTACATACCGGAGCACTACCCTCTCGTGCGAGATGATAACGACGATGGCTAGGATGTTGATTTTCTGGCTTTTTCGGTTGGCTACACTGAACGAACGAAGCCGCAAGAGTCCGGGGGGATATTGCCTTTTCCCTGCTTTTCTATTGCCATGTGTTCGTCCGGAGCACCGCAGGGACTCGCTCGGTAATCTTGGCTGCCAAGGACGTCTGCGGGCGTGTGGGCGGGCGAGGATGCACTTCAATACAACCTGAAGTGCGATACAAACGAAATTCGTTCACATGTGGCCAACACGAGAGGCGGGGATGATTCTCGATTACTAATTGAGTGCTCTCCTGTTTGACTTTTTATGTTGGTTAACGGCAGGGGGCGGACGAGGAGGCGTTGCTACGTCCCATTGTTATGGTAATTTGTGGCTTTCTGTTGCGATGCAGGGGTGGTGTGGTTGTACTTCTGAATACATTTAACTGCTGTGCCGAGTGGAGGCGGTCGCCCGCCCGTGGTACATGGCGAGTGGGCGGGCCATCAATTATGAAGGAGAATTGAGTGTTTCTCACACCCTGGCCCATATCATGTACATATGCTCTGAGTGCTAATCCCTTCATGGTTCCGAGGTGTTCATGGAAATGTTTCTTTGAGCGCACAGCGGCGGGGAGGGAGTGAAGAGATGGGCCGTTCCATCTGCGATCTCTGGAACTCTCTTGTCAGTCGGTGTTGAAGCTGAGCAGGATTTTGTTTCAGAGATTTCTTGCGAATAATGAATTGCCTAGTCAAAGGAGCTATGAATGGGTTCGTGGAATACAGACTGGGCCCGTGGTTAAAGGAAATGCTCACTCTAATGATGCTGCTTGCAGTGATGCAGAGGTTGAAAGGAGTTCTGAGGAACCCCTAGAGGCAGGCTCAGAAATATTCTTTCAAGTGTTTTACTGCTCCTTCCAAGAGGTGGCTTCGCTTTGAGCGTTTCATTTGCAGAAATCAGGTTAGCTTTCATGTTATCTCAAGTATGATAGGGATGATGAGTTCAACTTCAACTTCAGACTTCAGAGCGTTTTCGTAACGAAACGTCATGAAATGTGTAATTTATTAAGAGGGACCATATTGTGTATTTACGATGAGAGACGAAAAGTCTGTGTAATTGAGATGAATCATTGGTTGGAAAAATGTGCCTCCGAACTGTCATCAGAGACTTTATAGCAGTATGGCTTACGTTTGGATTAGTTAGTTAGTCAGCTTAGGTAGCTGACAGCCAACATGCACCAGTCACACGTTGAACAAAGTAGGAGTAGCCGTGGTAGTATGTTACTGCGACATAGTCGATCTTACTCCTTAAGCCAATTAAGGACTCTTACCAAGCGGATGAATGACACGGTTCAGTTCTGCCAGGTTATCGACGAAGCATGCTGACATCTGACTTGAATTAAACTTATTCTTGTTTGGTTTTCTCAACTCGCAAGTGTATGCCACAAGCCACAGCGGTCCTCAAAGCCAGTCGGGGAAAATTGGACTCCGTACATAAGTCTAGACCTAAAAAGGAAAAGGCCCAGAAATTAACATAAGTCTGTGCGTCATATTGATTGCTGACTGGCATATTTGAACTGAGTCCTGTCAGTGATATTGTAGTTTTACACTGCATAGTTAAGGAGGAGGTAGTAATGTAGTTTCGCCCATGCCCCATCGATATATAACCACAATAAGTGCGTAGTGTTGCAGAATAAAGGGAAGTAAAAGTCGGATACTAGTCAAATGCAAATAAAATAGGTCTGGCGGTTAATGAGAGGAAAACAAGATATGTAGTGTTCTCATAGACGATACGATCCTGGGCAGAGTAGCACACTGTGCTGGTAGATATAAGAGCTAAGCATTTAGTGTACCAGGCCCCGCAATAAACAGCAGGAACAGAAATGAGATCAAACGAAGAGTAACATCTCCGTTCCGAAGAATCTTCGACTAGGAAGTAGAAACCCGATTGGAGAAATAGCTCAACAAACTTTCCGTGCGAAACTGAGGACTGCTAGTCAGAGATCCCGACAGTTGGGGAGTTAGTTAGTTGAGGCCCAGGTCCACCCCGAACTGTAGCACTCCTTCATTGTCATCTTGGCAATGTCGTTTGATTGAAGTATCTTGGCATCGCTCTCCTCGATTATGTTTATTTAATTTTCATTTTTAGGGTTCCCGCAATTACTTGTACCCGTTTGAGTACTACCGCGTTGAATTTTTGTCCACCAGGTCTATGTTCTATTTTCGAGCAGCATCCATTTAGACACACACGCAGTCGGCTTGCCAGCAATAAATAATCCAATTGCGGGCTCATGGTCCGTGACGATTATGAACGTTCTTCTTCTTCTTCTTTCATTGGCGCTACAGTCCGGGGTGGATCTGGGCCTCAACCAACATGCCTTGATGTCCTTTTCCACTTGTGTGCGCCATCTAGTGCGAGTACGTCCTCTGTTGCGCTGTCCCAATGGCTCGGTGTCGAAGACTCTTCGGGCCGGAGCTGTGGTGTCCATCCGTTCTACATGACCTAGCCATCTTAGGAGTTGGATCCGAAGACGGTCAACTAGGTGCATGGCACTGTACAGTTCGTACAGTTCGTGGTTGGACCTTCTCCTCCAGACGACATCAACGCAAACGCGATCAAAGATCCCACACAGAACTTTTCTCTCAAAACAACCAAGAGCTTCTTCATCCGCTTTCAATAGCGTCCATGTCTCTGCGCCATAGAGCAGGACTGGGATGACCAGAGTTGCATACAAAGTCAACTTTGTGTTTCGAGAGATGGCTCTGTTACTCAATTGCCTCTTGAGCCCAAAGAAGCAGCGATTATCAAGAGTAATTCTGCGCTTGATCTCGGTGCTGGGATTATGAACGTTCTGCCATACATGAAATTGTGAATCAGTGGTATTACCAGTACACCACTAGAATACCTAACTGAGAAAAATGACAGCCTTCCAAGCAGACAGCGATCTAAACAAAATAAGAGCCTTAGATAGCTGTCAAATTGTATCTGAGCTGTTCAGTCTATTGGGTTCTATCGGGCGATATTTAATCCAAGAATCATATGTTTACTCTAACATAATGGTTCTTAACAAATTTATTCTGCAAAAAATTACTCTGCAAAATTATGGTAAGTGCACAAAACAAACAAAATAATACAACATTTTATATCAAAAGCAGAATCCCTTAAAAGCAAAAGTTGGTCGGAAATAAGGGGGTCTGAAAACACTGGTCAATGCATTGCGCCCTTAATAGAACATATTATAATTTTACTGCTTTCAGACCTTCCATGCCCCTGAAACTAACCACAACCAAATGAGCCGATGTCGAACTGACTATATTTTCTCCACTACTTTGTAGGTTATCAAAACCCTGGACAATGTCATGTTCTACTCAAAAACATCCCTTAATTGCAGTCTCTTAGGCTGAGCATTTTAACATTCACCTCATCTGGATGCCGGGGCACTGTGACATGCCAGGAAACTGCAGACCCGATGAACTCGTGGTGTGGTACAACCTCATCCCTTACAATAGCAGGGGTACCACCTTCCATGCTATAGCCTATCATCTTTTGAAGATTCAGACAATGAAAACCACCAATGACAAATGGCTAGACGGCACCAGCTGCCTTAAAACAAAAGAAATCTGGCCATCACTTAACCATTACCATTAAGGACCCTCATTGGAGTCATAACCGATTTTTGCAGAAGCTGCATGGATGAAGAGGAGGAAGAAAACACTCATCACTTACTCTGCCCATGTAGTGCTCTTGGTAGTCGTAGGTTCGTAAATCTAGGAGCCTACTACTTCAGCGGGCTAAATAGTGCCAGTATTGGCCAACTAAATCGCTTCACTAGAAGCACCAACTGGTTCAAGTGTTAGGAGATGTCAATCCGCGTGGTATCACAATGGGCCTACTCTGATCTAAGTGTGACTGCCCTTTAGCAGTCAACCACTACAAACTAACCTAACCTAACCTTGTAGGTTATACAGAAAGCAGTTTTTTCACCATGCTTACCATTAGGTAAGGACTCCTACTAGTATTCGCACCTTCATGCGACTAAAGCTGCACATCGATGATGCTCTTCTCTTTATCAATGTCGGCTATAGATTCAATTGCTAGACGATTTATTTCCATACGGAACTCCCTCAACTTTCGCAAAATTGTCCTCTCTGATTCCATAGTTGCCAAGTAGTAGTTTCTGTTGTGATTGCGGATAGGGATAATTTCCATTCCTCGTTCAATATCTTCATACTGACATTGTTGACACGACGAGAGTCAGTGCTGGAAAGTGCGATGATACGGCAATGATTGCCGCTTGACCGAAGGAAAATATATGTAGTTGACTTGTCGGTTACATTCTGGCGTCGTAGCACTAGTGGTTCTTACTGCATCGCATCCAGTCCGGCTTGAAAATTACTTTGAAGTGATCACCAACCTTTCTCTATAGCAGCGCTCGTTTGAGAGGTCCATCCTATCTGCCGTGGTTTACGGTGCAAAATCGTAATCCAGTCATTGGATTGTAGGTCAAAAGGCGTGCTAAAAAGGTTACTTATACCCTGAAGTGTCCGGGGGCATGACACAGCACGGGCCGAAGGTATAGAGGGAAAGTAACCTCCACTTTATACTGCTGTCTAGTCTGCAGCGTCGATGTAGATGCCCATATGGTTTATCAATCCAAATCCCGGTCGCTCTGAGCATCATGTTTGGTAAAGCTGCGATGTCCGTCAAGAGAAATAAGCTTTTAAAAACTGCACACGAATTCAACTTCGCATTGTAGCTGTTGATGATTGGTTTGACATTTCGACATTCTGCTGCTGTTTACCTGACAGCTTATTTGAATTTTGCATATTTTATTTCTTGAGCTGTTATCACTGTGTCTCGGCGGTTATGTCGATCTTGGTGAAGTTGCCCTTACATTGTAAATTCAAATTAATTTCAATGTCAATAAGGTCTGTTACATCCTCTACACAATCCACGTGCCATTCCATCACCTACCCCAACCCAGTGCGATCGATTACGCGTCTCCATTGTCAAGCATGCCTCCAATGTCAGGGTCGCCGATGAACCTTTCGAAGCCCATAGACGGTCTCGATTTCCTGCTGATTATCCTCTGTTCAAATTCCGATAAGTGCGTGAATACAAAAAGCTTTCACTTGCCATTTCGCGATTAATGGGTGTCCACAGTGACTGGCAATAAGCCGGCCGACTATCTGTTCTCCGCGCTCCGGCTCCAGCAATTGTTGAGAATTAATTACTCGCGAATTTTAAGAACGAAAATCAATACACTTCCCGACGAGCACTCTGGCACTTGTGACATCTTCAGATCGTCAGCGAGGATGGCTCCGAAAGTCGGTCGATGGTCCTCGCCCTCGCATCGATTGAGTTCGAACAATAAGCCGTTCGTTCCACTTCAGCGCAGGCCAGATATTGAAATCGGCAAGAGGGAGAGAGACAAACATCCAGAAAAGGCATGTGAGATGGTCAGTTTATTTATTTATTCCCGATTCGCGGCAGGGTCCTCCGGCATTGCAAACCGGATATGGGCAGCCCTTGTCACTTCGCTCAAGGCCGTTGCTTGGAGGCCAACAACCACCACAATCGCTGTATTGTGTCGCACGCTAATTGAGTAAGCTGAACGCATGTTTTAGGCGCCCCACCTACCGTCGGCTGTGCGTGCGTCAGACGGCTACCCGGAGTGCGCGTTAAATAGGTTTTTAATTGCGAACCGCCGAATGGGCGCGTGTTTATGGCAAAAACCATTTGTGCAACTAAATAGAAAGTCCCTGCCGACGTATGCACTCACTTGCCATCAGCACCGCGCCCCGTTCCATTTGCCGTAAGCGGGTACTTCATTATTCAGACTGCAAAATATGTCGAATAATTTATGAGCAGCGACTCGCCGGCAGCGTAAGACTATCCATGCGGCAACGAGTTCCGATGAAAGGGGGAAATAATTAATAAGGCTTCGAGGGAAGTGCTTCCAGTTGCAGTGCTTTGCGTTGAACCCGACCAATCTGTTGTTTCTTGGTCGCGAGAGGGTGGCGGTGTCTGCCCTCTGAAGTCATCGAACCGCAGCTGGGATCGAGTGGGCGGGTGTTTTGTTTGCTTTGTGCATAGAGAAGTGGAAGCAATAAATGGAAATCGTTTTGCAAATCAGGGAAATACTTATTGAAAGTGGACGGAAGTGGTTACGGGTTTAAGTGGGACACCGACGGCATTGGAGGAGTCGGGTGTTGCCACGCGTTGGATGGTGCCTGCAAGCGCCATCGATAGCACCCTCCCGGCCAGATCTTACTCCAAACAACCTCGCCATCGGGGGATAAACCCAAAATCGCACATTTCCCGCTCTCCCGGCAACCGGAAGCAGTCGGGACTCAAAGCATAGAACAGAAAAATAAAATAAAAACGCACGTCTTCCACATCCGGAGATACAACGTGAAATGTAGCGCGACATCGTGATGTAAGCAGCCGTCAAGGTCCTGGCCCACCGCTGTGGCTGAATAAATGGGCGTCCGCTGCTCAGAGTTGGCTGGCTGCCAAGAAGTCTGCGCTGCAAAATGAAAAATTACACAAAGTTTCGTCGTCGTTCCCCTTGCTTGTCGCAAGGTGTCATCCACCACTGTGTGCACCTTGAGATGGGGTGGCGCGGTGGGATGTAAGCTCATCGCATCGTTTTGTCTTGGCGACGATGATAACGACGTCTTTGTCTGTGCTCGCAGAAATGCGGTTTTCATTTGGGGCAAGGTGACATCTTCCACCTGCGATAGCGTGTACACCGCTTGTGGGTAATTGTGTCAAATTGAAATTGATTTTCCCGATGCCTTATCCCCGACTAATTGTTTGCTCTCGCTCACGTAGGAATCGCGGTGGCGGTGGACGAAATCGTGCCCGGAACCCTGACCTTATCGACCGCAGCGGCAGACTGGTGTCCTTTCTTCTGGTCTGCCTCCACTAATTGAGGGACAAATGCGCGTCGAGGTGTGGGCTGGCCAGAGAGAGCACAGGACAAATGGACAGGAGTTCGTTTAGGTTTAAGGGCTTACGACTGGCATATGGGAACTCTGAACTGGAACCCGAGCCAGCCGGATCGAGGGGTGAACGCATGGGCTTTAAGAGATGCCAATGGGGGGCGCGTCGAACAATTCCTTTCGCAGCATTCCGCTGCAGACGTCTGAGCCGAGCCCATTAAATGCGAGTTCGTTCCACTCAATCGTCTGCCGCAGGTGCTCGTAAGTGCCGTCGGCGCTTGATTATTTTTTCGTCCTCGGCAGCCGCTTGTGTGTGTTATTTTATTGAAAAGGATTAACACTTCAGACGCGTCGGAGACATGCTGCGACATTCATCGGGAAAAATTGCCAATCTCGTGCATGAAATTGACTTCCATCTAATGAGCATGAAAATGTGCCTTCAGTCGGATTAGGGGTTGCCCCGGGTGACTGCGAGCGAAATGTCGAGTGCTCAATATTGTTTCGAGTTGGCGCGTCAAAAGTGCTGGCTTATCCCTGACAAATTGTGCAAAAATACTGCCTGACAGGTTACTCAATTCGCTCATAAGTCATCGTGTTCGCTTATCTGTGTGTTGCGTCGGTTGATCATCGTTGCAGTTAGATGTTGTTTCCAAGAATTTTGTCATCAGGCACTGGCCTTGTCCATCTTCGTTGAAATCTAATTAAGACGGCGCCAACTGATATCAGGCTGTTGTGCAACATTGTCGGTACGGCGCGTGTTACCAAGAACGGGAAAAAAAATCTGCAGCTAATGGAATGATTACAGTTGATGGGATTCTTGGGGTGGATGCTATTCTTCTGGTTTCAATCAGGACAGCTGAGTCATCTTTAAAAAGAAGCGGAATTGATCAAAAAATAAATGAAATCCTGTTCAGCATTGTTTTTCCATTGAATCGCGAGAGAGGTTGATGCAGCTACCAAACTCTGTTCCATGTGTTGTACTGGATGTTGTAGTGGAGATAATTCTGAGGAACTTATCAGATAACTCAGCTGGGCATGTGAGGGGTGATTTCAGGTAATCCCTTTCCAAGAAGGACGACGAGCCCTACTTTCTGAGGCAAACAAGTTGTATGACCCTTCGATACCGAGCCTTTGGGACAGCGCAACAGAGGACGTCCTCGCACAAGATGGCGCACTCAGGCGGAAATGGACCTCAACCAACTTGGTGTGCACAGCTGGAAGCTGCAGGCGAAAGATCTGGCTGGAGAGGCTCAGGTCCACCCTGGACTGTAGCGCCAATCAAAGAAGAATAAGTTGTATGACTATGAATTCAAAACACGAAGTACAGTGGTGAATTTCTTGCAAAGAAGTTTTGGCCTACCAATCGCGACTGCTGTACTCTAGTTTGGTCAAGAACGAACGTAAGACTGGCATGCTAGTGGACAACACCCACAATCGCCGTTGAGGGCAGTTTGGAAGACCAAGAGAAAAATCGGTCAGATGAGATTGAGTGCAGCTATGTGCACCAAAGGATGACACTATTAGCGATGTTAACTGGTGTTTTTTATTCAGAGCTTGGTAGCATCGTTATATCGGAGCTGTGGATCCAGCCAGAAGTCGCTACATGTCGTACAAACGACTTGAGGTTGTGAATAAGCAATTTCGGGATTGGGTTATCTTACGGCGAGTTGTTCATCTATTGGGGTTATGCCAAAACCTTAGTCTACCTCACAAGGACCGAGTCATGAAAAATTTACCACAAGCTGTGGCTGCCCTAAAGGCTGTATAGGGCCAGGGCGTAGCAACCACTGGCGTTGTGCATGCTAGTGTTCTTTTACAAGTGGGTCTCATCCACTATAGTTTTATGCCACCGAAAGACCAAGTTTGAGAGGCTTTTCGAATGAATCCACGGGTCTTCTCAATCTCTTCTGAACACGGTTGGTGTTCCCTATTTAGAGCAATGGCCTCTACAGTCTTACATATTTTGGTTCTGTGGCATTTATTCCGACACATTGACATGAGATATACTAAATGTTGGTCATGAGCTGAATATGCTACACTTTGCATAATATATTGGAAGGAATTCAAAGGGTGTCACGTGTCACGATCACTCGGTCGAACGCTCTGTTCTAGGAACTCACAAAATGTGCATGCCACACAACGAATATTCTGTGCCAGGGACAGCTGCTGACTGTCTTCGGTTTGGATATTAATTTTAAAATAGCCTTTGCTGCGAATTATTCGTCAAAAGCTGCTGACCAAACTGAGCAAACTAATAAAACAACTCTGCCCACCAAGATATGAGAAAATGGGCAATACTCATAATGAACCCATTGAGCTTAACCTTGGCAGTTAATGATTTGGAAGAATCTCGTCGCAACCTTTAGCAAACGATTTTGCTCCCACAAATCCATTAAACATGCATGCACATTGGACCACGTCAGTCGACCCCCTTAGTCAGTGACTCCACTTTGCCCACACTCACGACACCAACTCGCTGCTGCACATGACTTGCTTTCGAGAAAGTGAACGAGGAGGACTAGCTCCTTCTGAGTCCCCCTCCTCCTCCTCCTTCCGGTTCTCCCGGTTGCGGAAATCTCCCTCATTTATTATTTGCCCGTCATTGAGTCAATATCCTGTCAGTCAAAGAAAGCCAAATCTGCTGCTTCCTGCTATCGAGAGCACCGGGGCTTGGGTCATTCATCTATCATTGCTGCACACAAAGCCCCCATCATCCATCATAATCATCATAATCATGGGAGAGGAATTCGCAAAAATACCCGACCAATATCCCTGTCAAAGTGAGCGCGACAAAGGCGCAAAGGGGGTGGGTGGGCGAGCATCTCTTGAGTAAGATACATCGACTGGAGGATTGGGCAACCGATAAGTGGCCGTTGCTGTTGCCGGCAACGGTCCAATGCGTGCACGGAGGTCACGTTTGTCTTAGTCTGCAGGGACATCTGCTGTTGTTATTGAATATTGCAAAGTGCCTGCATGTTTGCTTTCGCTACGATGTTTGGCTTATCGAAGTGCAGCGACATAAGAGCGTCACGTTTGAAAAGAACAGCGATGCCGGAGGTCTGCAGGAAGGACTCTGGATATGGGTTCGGTCTTTTTTTTTGGATCTCCGCTTGAAATTGTCTCCGCTCTTGAGTTTCGCGTTTGTTCCTGTGTTTTGTTGTCCTTCTAAAATGTTGTTTCCCTTTGCCATCCTTTAATCGATAACTTCGGTCAGGGCAACTGATCTGGGATATGGACTAAAGAGCCAGTTGAGAGAAATAAGGGTGAGACTCAAAATTCGGTGAGAGATACGACAGAGTTAGGAAGGTGGTGCCAGTAGGTGGGCAAGAGGAGTCGAAAACGCTGGCAGTGCGTGAGGGAATTTACGACGATTACGCCGGGGCTTAGGGTTAAATGGCTGACTGTCAACATACAGCACACGAATCTGGTCTAAGCATTGAAGATGGGTAACAATAATAATGCTTCATCTCGCTATAGAAGAAATTATCGGCATAAGCGGCAGCTTAGGTGTGAGTTCGAAGAGAATCCAAGCTGGCAGCCTATTCAGTCTGTTCTGATTGACTAACCGTCTCGGATTTAGCTGTTGGCAATAATTGTTTCGAAGGGTGGCTCCTGCACTACTGTGATTAGCCAAACTAGAGAAAAGGATTGGATTGGCGGCGCATAGTACGATTTGTTGTGCTTCCTTGTCTCCAAGGAGAAATTACAAATTGGAGAGTAAGTTGAATAAACAAACCATCGTATGCATTTGAGTTGGTTTATTTAAGTTATCTACTGGCCCGCTGACCGTAGCTACGCCGTGACCAAATGGATACTGTGACAAAATTACTCTGCCTTGTTTCTAAGATTCCAAAGGCCTTACTATGTAACTCGATTCTACAATAAAATGGTTCGCATTCGAACAATCGTAACTATGAAACTTTTTTATAATATTCGAACCAACGAAAGTCGAACATATCGTATGGTGTCATTGTATAATTGTATATTTTTCCGTATTCGGGAAACTTCCTATTTCGAAAATCAATGTGAGTCTTTCTAATTCGCTATACATAATTCATGTGTTTGCAAAGAAGAGGTATTAGAGGGAGAAGAAATATTTATTTCCCTTATGTTTAATCAGTCATTTTAAAGGACTGAATTAATGGATGTTTTATTATTTCTTTTTAATTTCGACTATTGCTCGTAGTCCAAAGGATGGTGTTCCAAATCTACAAGATTTGCATCTTAATGCAAATAAACCTCGGGTTCGTTTATGTAATGCAACCTTGAACTTTAAACTTAGATTGGGGAGTGCATAACGTTCGTCTATTCAACTTCACATGTGTGGTTAAAATGTAAGTAAGGAATTCAAGACAAATGTTTTGCATTTGGTAACCTCCTGTTTCTGTTCCCAAAAACTTGAATGTTGCTAATAAATAGCTGATCATTTCGGAACAGCATCTTGCCTTCTTCGAATACCCATATCCAATGATTTATTGTTGAGTAGAAACATGAAGCCACAAGCAAAAAATACGGACCTTTTACAAAAAAGCCAAAAGCCTGGCCACAGGCTTTAGGAAAGGCACTCAGGCTAGTTACGGCCCCCAGGGGTCCATCGGAGCTTTTCAAAGCTGGGGGCAATGTAATGGTAGGGAGCATGCACCAAATCATTTGCCGAATTTGGGAAGATGAAAGCATGCCCGACGACTGGAATATCAGCTCCATATGCCCCATCCAAAAAAAAGGCGATCCTACCTCCTGCAAGAACTACAGAGGTATATCCCTGCTCAATGTCGCCTACAAGATCCTATCCAGCGTACTGTGTGAACGTCTAAAGCCGTTTTGCGCCGCAGTAATCGGCACGTACCAGTGCGGCTTCCGGCCCGGCAAATCGACTACAGACCAAATCTTCACACTAAGGCAGATCCTGGAGAAGACCAGCGAGTTTCAAATCGATACTCACCATCTTTTCATCGATCTTAAAGCCGCATACGACAGCATTCATCGCAAGGAGCTATTCGAAGCGATGGCCGAATTCGGGATCCCGGGAAAACTGATCCGGTTGTGTCTCACCACGCTAACACATACGCGATGCACCGTGCAGTTCGGTTCAAAAACCTCTGAACCGTTCGAAACCTGCACCGGATCTCGGCAAGGAGATGCGCTGTCGTGTGATTTCTTCAATCTGGTACTGGAGAAGATAGTGCGGCGGGCAAAAGTCAACACAGAAGGCACTATCTTCTACAAGTCAGTCCAGCTGTTGGGATACGCGGATGACATCGACATTGTCGTGCGGTCCCAACGTGCCATCGTGGAAGCTTTCACGGCAATTGAGGAACAGGCGAAACGGGCTGGTCTTAAGGTCAACGAGGACAAAACAAAATATATGCTGTCGAGCAAACAACGATCCGCCGCACACCACCTAGGCCAAAACGTTACAATCGACAGCAGCTACAATTTCGAGGTAGTAAAGGAGCTTGTCTACCTCGGGGCAAATGTAAACTCCACGAATGACATCGTAGTGGAGATCCGACGTAGAATCGCCCTTGGCAACCGATGCTACTTCGGTCTGTCAAAACAACTGGGCTCGAAACTCCTGACTCGAAGGACCATAGTCATGCTCTACAAAACCCTTATCCTGCCAGTCCTACTTTATGGAGCCGAAAGCTGGACATTAAGACAACAACGCTCCAGCAAAGAGGGTCTTCGAATCCGAGCCTCCTGGTTCGAGAAGGATAGGAAGACCGAACCTCCGGTACAAAGACCAAGTCATCGCGGATGCAAGACAGCTTGGCCTTGATGACTGGAAGCAGCGTGCCCAGGACCGTCACCGATGGAAGGCAGCAATTGCTCAGGCTCAGACCCTTCATGGTTCGTCTGCCTGATAAGTAAGTAAGTAGAAACATGAAGCCGGCTTCAGAAAGACGATCGTCTTTTTTATCTAATTGCAACGCTGTCCCTTTTCTTAATGATTGTCACTTTTCACTTTTTTTCTTGTATTTCCGCGAATTTGAAGTTTCGTTTGTTTGCTCATACGAAAATAAAATCTTTTTTGAAATCATATTCTATTCTTAAAGATACTAGTTCCATTTCATAGTGGAATCGGAAATAACGTTCGAAGCGAGTCCAAAGTAGAATCGAAGTCTGCAATGAGGGCGCAAGGCTAGTCATTCCTTCACATTCTTAGAATGCGTCGCTCAGTCCTCTGTGGCGACTTGATACGACGAAAAGGATGCACAGACAATGACAAAGTGAGCGACTTATTGCCAGTGCTTTGCATGGGAAGAAGAGGAATGGGAGTGGATGCAGTGTTTAGCTGGTTGACCATTCTTGACACCTTCCCACTCACGTCCAGTCAGGAAGTGCGAATCGAAACCAGTACTACAGACCTTGACAAAGTATGTTAGTACTCGTTCATTGGACGAGTTTACATGACTCACCGTGACCTACTTCCTGGACCAATCAGATTCGTATATGAATCTCGGGAGCCCTTTTAATTATATTTCAGTGTCTCAGCACCATCGTCCTTGTTAGAGCTGTGCTAAAGTAGAACAGATGTCCAGCAGGTTAAATGTCATCTTCGTCTCTGCAATTCCACATGTGGGTATACATTATTTGGTAAGGAATACACTAACACAGCGTCTTCTTAGCCACGCTGTTGAGTCAATGTTCAGATTCAGTCATCGATTTCTCGCTATCTTCAACCCTCTACTTATTTCCTTACACAACTCAGAGGTGTGAATGTACATGGGAATGCCAAATATTTTTGCACCTTAGAACATCTTCGCAGGATTTGTTATGCTTGCATGCATGTTTACATTTGAGCAGCATACTTCACATTTCTGACGGACACGAGAGTACACCATGCAATTGTTGAAACATGAGCATTTCGTTTACAGCATGGGACTACACAAATGCTTGCTGACTTAATGTACAAGTCAGCATATAATAATATACAATGAAAAAATATGGACGACGCTACAGCCCGTAGATTGCCAGAGCCAAGCTTCTAAGCAACCACTCGTATTGTGCGTGCTATTGTTCTCTCACGAATGGAAGGGCCTACAGTTTTATGCCGACTCCGATGGGCCAAGTTTGAGAAGCTTTTTCTAGACAGGAAATACTCTTTGAGAATTGTCAGTTACTCGAAAGAGGTGGAGCCGTGAAAATTGTTTTTGTCGCACAGAGCAGGAATCGAACCTACGACGTCGAGGCAAATGAGTGCCTGAATTTAGCTGGCATTTTCTTCTTTCGTGACAAAGCATATCAGAAGTGGGACAATAAAATACGCGCAAATGGGCATCAAGTCGATCGGTATTCGGCACGCAAAACAAATTGATCATTTATTGGTTCCTAGTACTCACTGTAAAATGATGATCGCATTTACCACGCTCATGCTTATCACTGAGCCTCCGCCTGTCTAAGCTGACAATATTGGAAGTGCGAATGCTGGACGCCAATATTTGGCAATCGGTTGATCGCTTGAGTTGTGGTCTTTGAGTACTGTTGCGATTTCGTTTATTGTAGCCCACTGGAACTAGAACTGGACATCCCTTAGTGCTCTAATCTAGTCTAAAAATCTAGTCTCGAAGGATCAAATTTTCTAGTTTACCTTTCAACACCACGAGTCTGATGTGCTCTAGGCCTGTGTGGTATCTCCGGAACTTTAAAGAACCAACCCTAGCCTGCTGCTTCTGTTCCCTTCCTTTGATGGCAGTTCTCTCAGTCTTCTATAGTCGATCCAAGGCTCACGATCCTGGCCTTCTGATCGAAGGCAAATTTGGAAAGACAGCGCATGTTGAGCACATCGAATCCCAATCGTGATAGCATATTCAACCGTGGTGGGCGAATAGAGTGGAATTCTCAAACTCAATGTCGTTTGCTTTCAGTTAAGGGTACTCTTAGCGTTTTAACTTACAGGCGACAGCACTGTTGCGGAGTCAATAAAACACCGATGTACAGTGTCCTCTTGGTCCTAGTTAACAAACGATGCTCAAGTAGGCTGGTTTTCTGCGATCCTGCGCTCCCTAACAAAAAGGACCAAACGCCATCTAGACCCTCGATGGACCTTATGCGGACTAACTCAATAAGTAAGTGCTTTCGCAGTGAACTCGAATTTCGAGAACCGAGTGGTATTAAAACGCCACCATTAAATGCATGAAATTACACTCGACAACCTAAAATCCAATCAATTTCGCCCATGGCCACCGAGTCACTTAGGACTAGAGGACACCGTGAGGCAGTCCTCTTTTGCATTCATTGTCCCGGGTATTCTTAGTTACTTTTCGCATCAATTACCGACCAGGCCTCGGGGATTTGCTCTCAGCCATGGCCATCGGGTCGTAAACCGAAAAACAAATAAAAATCATTATCCTTTCCGAAGTTCAGTCAAAAAAAAAAGTTCCGATCTCAACTCGTGTCCCATTCGCAAGCAACAAAAAAGTAATGAATTTTGCAAACTTATCCCTGCTGCGTGGGCCGCCACTCCTCCCACTGCGCCGTCAATACTTCACCCGTAAGGCTTAGGGTTGTTCGTCAAAGGAAATGCTGGCAATTTACGAGCCCGCCGGCATAAATACCGAAACCAGAGTTCAAGTATTTACACGACTTTCGCATTAACAAAGCCGCCCCACCTAGGAGTGGGCGCGTCCACCCTCATCCCAGCCGACCAGAAGATGATTTTTTATTTCAGCTAAGAAACGAAAAGTCTACAAATAGGCGAGAGGATGTGTTCCACACACCGAACCAGATCTGCCTCGCTGAAGTGGAGACAGTGTTTTCGGCGTCCCCCGGGGAGGATGCTTCTAATTACGTGAGCATGTGAGCTGGCTCAAGTTCAGGGGACTGATGTGACCTCGCATAGTTAATGCCGCTCGGTGGCTGGTCTGGGTGGTGTGATGGTTCGGCTCGAACGGAGGACAATCCCTGACGCGGCAGAGCCCTCAGGACACACTTTGCCTAGTCACTGTTGCCACATATGGCAGCCGATGTGGAACCGCTGTGCGGAGAGAGAGGGCGAAGGCGCCCGGGAGCCTTTGGGACATGGACAAATGCCTTGTAATGAAGGAGGGATAAAAAGGTCTTATTCTTCATTCTGTTGGGAGAACATTTGGTTTTTAATTTAATTTTGAATGCGGGCTGAAATGCAAAATTGGTGTGAGTTCTTTGTGTTGGAACGAAAACCAACTCTGAAATGTGGGCTACACGCAGCACCAACGTGGTATTGGACTCTGTATCAAGCTTGGTGTCGAAGTCGATGTCGGACTGGATATCGCATTTGGATTCGAACTCGGTATCGGACTCCGTGTCTGAATGGGTATCGAACTCACTGTAGACTTGGTATCAAGCTCGGTGTTGGACTCGGTGTCGGACTCGTTGTCGGACTCGGTATCGGACTCGTTGTCGGCCTTGTTATCGGACTCATTGTCGGGCTCGTTGTCGGACTAGGTATCGGGCTAGTTGTCGGACTCGGTATCGGACTCGGTGTCAGGTTCCGTATCGGACTCGGTGTCAGACTCGTCAAGCGCGGTGTCAGTCTATTTGTCAAACTTGGCATCGGATTCATACTCAGATTCAGACTTGCGGGACCATCTGCCTATCTGTACCGAACTGACATCAGTCCAACTGTTGTTCGAAATCCAATCCATCCAGTCCCTCGGCAAACCACCCACCGGACGAAATCCCAAACCACGGCGCACGAGAGCCCCGAAACAGATTTCTAAATATAAATTCCGGAACCGAGCCCCGTCCGGCACACAGCGGTCCCAGCCGTCATCAATAGCCACCATTCCGTTCCACATCACAAGCGAGGGAGCCCTAACCTTTCCAGTCCCCATCCGGAGATCCCATGATAATTTGCTTTGATTCCGAGAAAAGCAGAAATACCAGCAGATTGTTGTCTCAATAAACATCAGAAAGTGTGGATATCTACGAGGGCGCCCGCCTCCTGAATTAATTAAGATGCGGTGCGTACTTGCGTCCTGCGTCTCAAGCATCCTCTAAAGAAGAATGTTATTCCTCAGCCGGAAGGGCTGCCTCCCCCGACGAATTCCCCAAATAATTCACCGACAACGTCGGCGGTGAACTGATTGAAGGGCAACCATCGTTTATCCAAAATCAAATTCAGGATGTTCGCTCAGTGGACGGGATGGTCTCCGCTCCGCAAAACCGACTTTTATATCCTCGACGCAGATTTTATTCTCATTCAGGTGGAATGTGGACTGGATCCCGGCTGAGTCTGAGACTCTGCAGGGTGGGCCAAGATGGATTCGTGGAAGGTGCGCTGAAGTGCGTGCGAACGTGCCACCACCGCCACTACTCTGCAACGAAGCGGACTCACCTCTATGGATGCCGATGTGTTTACGACGCACTCTTCCATGGCAAATCAACGCGCGACCCACCAGGCCGGGGCTGGCTTTTGTTTTCACTTCACGTGTGTTACTGCACACACGTGGGGCTCCCAAAAAACCCTCTCGACTTACGATGGGTTCCTTGCCATGGGATTTGCCGAGTCAGGACTTAGGACAGGACTGACTGTAGAAAGAGGCGCAGATATGCAAATTCCGGACGATAACTGTCAGATGATGGATTGAGAGCGAGGGCATTTTTCGGGTGTGTACGCATTTCTCTGGCAAACTAGGGGGAATGGGACGGTGTCCTTAAAGTCGAATTCATTGCCAAGGCGATGTTTTTTTCAAGCATTTAGCACCTAATTGTATCAATTGAATGGTCTTGTAATGAGGATATCGTAGCTCCGGGTTGTCAGGGCGATGTTCATGAAATTTTAAAGCCCCGCCCCCCAGGAGGACAGCCGAATGGATGAATGGCAGGATTAGGATAAGTACGACGAATGTGAGGACGCTCGAGGGTGTGCTCTGCTGCGAATTATCGACCAGAAGCGGGTTTGTTACTGTTTACCATGAGTAACATCAAAGCTTTCACTTTCGATTAAAATTAATAATTCAGGACTTTTCACAAAAAAATGTACCATCCTCCGAGTGATGTAAAACACCACCTCCTGTCGGATGACCGGAAATACCTCTTAAATCTGTAGAAAACCCTGATTTAAGACACAGAGAGGCAGAGACAGCAACGTGCGAACAATATTGCCCGTAGGTCAGGGCACTGGGGGCCAATGATTGACGTCAATTCTTCCCTTTGAAAGTCACCTCATAAACTTCCTTAGAAGTCGTTTGCAGAATTCACAGATTTCTGTTCTGTCAATCATGCCCGGCTTCGCTTATCGTTTCCAGTTCAGTTGCAAAGGCAGTTGGACGCCTACACCAATCACGAATCCTTCCAATGACTTCATTCGACCGTTCCACGCACGAGTATGCTCGCCATCGTTGCCTACCCGACAAGTTCCACTTAAAGCGAGTGTCAAGCCGTCTTAAAGACATCCGGTGATTAAAGTGCGGGCGAACAAATTTTAAACCCAGTCATCGTCGTTCAATTACTGTGCCGAAAAAAAGTCTCAAGCAATATTGATGTCCCCGTCCCACCGCCACCTGCTCGTGGCTTCGTGTTCGTTTGACAGGACAAAGGACCCCCTCCTACCCCTCCAACATCGGATTCAAGGCGATTTTTTCCATCAATCACTCACCGAGCATTTAAATTTCAATTTAACCATCGCCCCAACGGAGCACAAAATGTCAAACAATAGCCGTTGGCCCGCTCGGCCAAAAGAGAAAAAAATGGCACGCGGCACCCGAATGAAGGATGGACGGGAAATGAAAAATATGAATTGCTGATCAATAAGGTTTGACGGGTTATTATTAACCATCCTCCCCCGTGCCACACCCATCCTCGAACTTTGTTTGCCGGCAGAATTGACAAGTGCGCTTGAACTTTTGGAATATTTCTCATCTCCACCCTCTCCACCTGCTGCCCTGTGGTGTGCCATGTTTGCGCTTGTCACCGGACCAAATATTGATCACAAAGCTTAGGCAACCTAGCACCCAAGTGCATTCAATCAAAATTCACGGGAAAAAAAAACAATGTTCCACATACGCCCCGAGGACGGCAATTTTTAGCCATCTCTTCAAACACAAACAAATTTCGATTGAATGGCTGTGTAACTTTAGCCCAACCACCTGCAGCGTTTCGTTGCCAGGAGTCGAAGGTGAAAAACGGCACTTCCTCCCTGGCTGCTCGTTCATCAATTTTCCGTGGCAGACTCGGTGTAAATGAATACAGGTGGGACGGAGGATGAAGCGGCGTCCTGCCGTCTCGAGCACCTGGACTGCCGCATGAATTTGTCTCGCAGTTCGGGTGGTTTTTGGCATCTCTTTCGGCGGTTGAGAGGGGCTCGTGAATATTCATAAATTCGGGGAGTGTCGTTCGATTTGAATTACGGACGCTTCGCTGCTGAGGACAGTTTATCTTCCTCCGGGGGACTCTAGGCGGCGCGGTGCCCACTGTGCCGGGGGCGGGTGCTTGGGTTCATGCTATATTTCGAGGAAATTTTATTGCTCGTGTTGGTAATAATTTCAGACGCGTATCCGATGGGTTATATTCTTTTTTGTGTGTCAGCCGGTTGCGATTGAGAGATTTACTATTTTAGGAGAGATGGTGGTTCAGCCTCACATAAAACTGCTGGTCCATAGTGCTACTACGTTAGGAGAGGGTAGTGAAAAATAAAGTTGCTGCCAGGGAGAAGATGGGCATATCTTGAACGCAGACGGGATGATGCGTGACGATTTGGAACAAAAGTGTAACTCGATGAAAGCTGTCACAAAATGCACTTAGTTTCGAACATACGACCTATGGAAGGACAGAGTCATGCAGTCTTCTGTTCAGGGCATCCTTTTACAGACTTTTGAGACATCAAAGAAAGTTCGTCATGGAACTCGATTGAGGTACCAGTCTGTGAGATGAATATGTACGACACATCATCTGTTGCTGACACATTGCCCTGATATGTGCAGCGTCTTCTTGATCCTGGCAATGGAGAAAGCAGTCGATCACATAGGTTAGGTTAACTTATTGGGCAGCCAGTGAAATCGCCGGCACACTAAGAACGTGTTGTTACATTGGGATATCTATAGCCAAAGTACCACCACTGATCGACAACTTCAGTGAGACTGCCTTTAATTGTATCCCTAAGGTGTTTGTACCGGATTTGAAAACCAAATAAAAGCATATTATCTTTACTGGGATTCGAACCAGGATCCCCTATAACCAAGGGTAGGCACTCAACAAACTCCGGCATCCAGTTGTTAAAGTCGAGCACTTACAAGCAACCGATATCCCACCGTCGGATTTCGACATCTTTGTAGACAGTCAGGCTGACCGAAGTAAATAGGAGCCTGAACAATGAAATCAAACGCTATCATGAAATGTCGCGAATCACTGAGGTCCATCCACTACAAGGTCAAAGTCTGCCGGGTGCCTGGCCAAGGCTCAATCCTTAGGGACCAAAAGCAGACTAATTGGCCAGACATAGATCTGAAATGGACGTCAGCAAGGCGGACGTATCACTGAAAGCACTGATCAGCGCATAACACTGGATCATATGTGCCAGTGGTCAGCTCCTCTTGGCTAGTAAGAATTGACTGTCAGACGAAAAGATCAGCATGGTTAGAGCTTAATATCAGCAATATAAAGAAGCTTCTGCCTTTATACCGAAACTCAATTCGTATTCTAGTCGGAGTGATTACAGGACATTGACCGATCGGAAGAATGCTCCAGAAATGGAACCAGAAACCCAGCCATGTCTGTTTGTAGCTGCGATGACGAAAAAGAAACCGAGACTACCCAACATCTGCTTTATCACTGCCCAGCCCTCCATTGGCGTCTAGTGGCCAAAGATTCCTTACAGAGACTGCGTACGTAGTGAATGTAGATACATCGGATCTTTTAGAATTCAGAAAGAGCAGGGTTTGGTTTCAACTACAATGCGACATGACAGGGTAGGTATTGTGAACTCCACAAATGAAGGGATACATAATAGGCCCGTTTGCTTCCGAGTGGAAGTGATGATTAACAATAAACACTCTCCTTCCTTAACCTAACCTATCGTGCCAGTCTGGAGAAATTTCAAACATTCTCTCTGAACGTAGCCTGGCGATCTCGAATGCACTGTAAGAGTTCATACCTGTCTCAATCATCAGCTCATGTCTCCTTGTCGTTACTGAAGCAAGTTCTACCCCACAAACCGCAGGACTATCGATACCATTAAAGCATCTACCACTTGACCTCAAGGTGCAAGCGAAAGACAAATAATGAACCTCGAAATAAAACATTACCTTACACAAGCAACTGCGGCAAGGAGTGCCATCAGAAGTATTCAATATAAATGCTGAATCAAAAGTCCTATTGGCCATGCTGGTCAACTGAATAGACCACAAATTGAACACTTTATAAGCGACTGTATTCTTCCAAATTTCGACTGAAATTCTCGTCAAAATGTCAAGGGCGGATGGGTTTACAGGAGAACCCATCTAACAACTCGACCATGCATGTGTATACAGATGGATCGAAGATGCAGACAGACAGACACGGGCAGTGGCATTTTCTCCGAATTGTTAAGCATGCCCCACTCTATCAAAACTCCTGACAACGGCATTGTTTTTCAAGCGGAGGTCATGGCAGTCAAAGAAGTGGACAGAATGACATCAATATTGGAAATACCACAGACTTATATTACAATTCCTATTGACAGTCAAGCGACCATCAAATCAAGTCCACGTTGGTCACATGCCGTGAAGATCTCAAGTTTCTCAGAACGCAGCACTCGATCACTCTATGCTGTGTCCCCGGTCACAGACACTTAGCCGGTAAAAAGGCAGCTGATGAAATTTCAGGAAAGAGACCTAAATCGACACCGAATTGGACGAAATGGACCTCCAGCTGTTGTCAAGAATGGAGAGAGGAGATGAAATCCAAAAACAACCTAAAAAAAGTTGGAGCTTGGTAATCATCTGTCAGACATTATTATGTCTCCCGACATTCTCCTTCAACATTCCAGAAAGGCGCTGGAGATGGTAGTCGGAGCTCTGACGGGACATAACCATCTGAAGTCCCATGAAAGAAAATGGAACTAACATAAGACTTCATTTGAAAACGCTGTGGTGACATAGAATACAGGGACAGCTCTCATCACTACCAAGCCTTTGTCAATTGCGAGACAGAACCATGGGAGAAATCTTCTTGTAGGACCTACAAGAACAAGTAACGATAACCACTTGGTTCACTCTTTCAGGTTTATTCGGATGTCGAGCTGGCTTAATAACGAAAAGAAGTCACTAAGGGTCTCAATGGGCACGTCAAGGGCGTAATGTGCATCTTCAGTCCCCCTCTTGACATCACATTGGGTCCACACGGACCTAAGTGAGACATGCACCCACGCATTTAACCACGGTCCACTCCAATTAAATCTCCGATGCTGGTCATCATTCACTTCGCAAAAGGTCTGTGGTCAGACCAACTTCTCAGGAAACCCCGACACACTGTGAATCACTTTGCAGCTCCTGGATGGAGACTCTTGAAGATTTAAGATCCTCCCGGTATCACGAACTCAATTTCTGTTCAATCCCTTCTAGCAACTGACAAGTGGCTGGTCCCTGCTTCAGTTCAAGTCCTCGACACACAAAAAAGCAGAAGCACTCCTTGACATCATTCAATTCGAAATTCGCAGAATGTGCTTATCCGAGTCAGTCAAAACGTGTTAACCCACTCGGCACTTGTGTTGCGACCTGTTCTCCGTCTGACCCAGAGACCAGTCGAAAGTAATCACAGCACTCACCGCGATGTGGCCTTCACCGGAGTGCGCACATTTTCGAGATGTAATAACCATCCACCCCATCACTGACCTACCAGAGTCCTCACAGTTCACCTGAGTCTCACGAGATGAACGCGCTACTGAAGTCCACACAATGGACTCGCACGAGTACGTCCTAGTGCGGCAGGGGCCGAAACCGAAGGTCGCCCCTTCAAGTGCTGCCCGCCTTCCCCACTCCAGTCGAAAGGGAGCATCACGATAAAGTATGCTTCAAGGATGTTATTGTGAAACTCTTTATTACAAAACCCCGGACCACATGTGCGCATCGAACCGGAACGTCATAAACCTTAGCCCCACGGCCATTCTCCCTCTCTGTCCGGAAATCAACCGGAAGAAATGGTCACCACACCAGACGGGCTGCCGTTGGCGGAGAGAGTGTGGTTCTGGCGCTTCTTTGAATCTTGACATCGACACGATGTGTGTGCTTGTGTGCTCGGTGTGAAGACGGAAGGAAAAATCCCATTTTAATGGAATTTCACTCAGAATTCCTTCCTGGATGGCGTTCGAAAGCGCGCAAGAGCAACTGCATGCATGGCCCCCACCCCCTCCAGCAGATGTGACCGTGAAGTTTCGCCCAAGTGTGATTCGAAATTAATTAGGATTTTCTTCATCCGCGACCGCAGGTGCGCCCGAGAAGGTGCACGTGCAGTGAAACGGAAGATAATCCGGTACTTTCCTTCCGAGGAGGGATTAAGTGGCGGTTTCTTATTAACCACGCCAACGAGCACTGATAATATTCATCCGTTTTGCGGCGCGAATTCATTAGCGGCGTGGAGTGGGAAGCGCGGTGCCGGTGAATCCTTTCGCATGTTCGCCGAATTCGGGGCAGGTCAAGTGTGTGATAACGTTAAAGAGACGCAGGTGAAGTTTTAAGAAACACCTAGACGCGCATTTGGTAAGTTTAAGGGGATTTTACTTGACGGTGGAAATGTGGGGTGGTTGGGAGGTTTCGTGAGAGGGTGCGTTGATACAACAACTCCTAAGGCATTCCTATTAGACTCAGTTCAATGCACCAGATTTAAGGGAAGAGCCTGTAATGATGTCCAATGCCAATGGTTATTAAACCTGTACCGGCTGACCAGATAGGAACGATAGGACATTAAATTTAAATAAATCAACACTCGTGTGAGATATAAAGTCGATTTTTGGATTTATTTCGAAGCTACGTGCATGCCATTTTTTCATTCAAATGGCCGCCTTGACTTTATCGGCAGAACTTCGAGTTATCAGACCAATTTTGGTGATGACTCGGTCCAACAGGTGCGGCGTTATTCCGAAAAAATAACGTCTCGAATATTTGCCTCGAGCTTGTTTAAAGTTTTTTTAGACTGAACTAAGGACTTGACTTAGTCACCAAGTCGCATGATCGTAGGTGCAATTCATGAACACTTACTGTGAGACTACATCATGTCGCAAAATGTCTCCCTCACAAATAAGAGTGCGGCGTTGCTAGTACGATGTGTAGCGTCGTTGGGTAGGAATCAAGCTCGGATTTCTATTGAGCTCTGTTCACAGAACCAGGTAATATCTCTCTATACCCAAGCCAATTGACGGTAAAGGCGTTTCCTTCTCCATTTTGAAAGTAATAGGGTCCGATGATGCAGCCATGCTGTAAACCGCATCAGAGAGTCAATCTTTGTTAATGCATTGATGCCTGGCTATACACTTGCTTATTTACAAAGCCACTTAGCCAAAAATTAAGCTTGTTCGAGAAGATGTTGTGATAGATCTTCGGCGTCCAGTTACAGAGCCCAACCAACGAACTCTCGTTGTTGTCTATGGCAGTTTGGGTTCAATTCTTGCTTCAGCACAGTCTTTTACGAATGTAGGCCCAAATTCAACCGCAAAAAAGCGGTTTGAATCTGGCCACAGTTAATGTTACCGAAAAGACATTTCTGAATCTTCTGTAATACTGGCAACTATGTTTTCTATGAATGTGTGCCAATTTGAGCTTCTTTGGTCAGAAACTGAAGTAGGTCATCGTACTCATGGCATTTCATTGAACCACTATTCAGGCAACTTGTCGACCTCATTTGCGAGGAACATCGGAACACATTTGTCGACGTTGTAGAAAAATGCATACACACTCATTTCAATTTGAGGCAAACATAAGCAAACGAAAACATCCTTCATCTATGCATAGTTCGTCATTCGATGTGCAATCTTAAAACAATGTACATGTCAGAACTGCGCAACACACAGTCCTTCCGTATTGCTGTTCGCCAACTTTATCTCGTTTTACTTTGATAAAGTGCACAATGAGGCGGAAAACAAACAGATGCAAGCACTCAGTTTCTGCGGTGTTCAATAACAGATTTCAGATGTCCTTGTGGACAAACGTTGCCCCCGTACACGACGAAGTCTGATGCAAGAGCAACTGCGTGGGGTGAACTTAAGGCCGATCCATTTATTGCCCGCTTTGGCAGAATGCTGTTCGAGTGGTTCTGCGTATTCTGATGTGGTTCCGGGTAATTGCATGCACGTCAATGTTCGAAATTCGATTCGCTAAGGAACAACCAGGAGCGCGGTCCCTCGTGACTATTTGTGAAATTTGAATTTCTCATAGTAAATGCAGGAGGCATTCGTGTGGAAAAGAACGCCACGAGTTGTTGTTAAACAAGAAGTTGTGCTCATGTGGTTGCCTGTCATTTGCCGCGTTCCTGAGTCAGTGGTCGTGTGGCACAAAGGAACTAGTCAAGACAAAGTAAGATCGTCTCTTCAGTAAGATCAACCTAGTCACAGGACGACTAGATCCCAATGATGTCATGTTTCAGCAGTCAATGTAACCAATAACATTCAGCTGTCAAAATGTCGAGTAGAACTTGCCGTTCCATCACGGATCGATTTACCCTTTCTGAATATGGGGAAATTATTTTAAGATATTACTGTTGCCGTACTTTCTGCGCCAATGTGTGACATTTGAAAACTAATTCAAAAGTCTTGAAGAATCACCAAAACTAAATTTACGTTTTTCTCACATCAATTGATTTGAGAGGAGAGCAACAAACTACCCACAGAAATTTCTTGGGTTAAAATAGTGGGGACCATTTTTACTCTCTCAAAAGAGCTCAGGTTTGACATAAAACTCAAATTTTTGTCATGCGGCACCAGACTTTCGTAGATGTTCGCTGTTTTGTGCTGTATATTTTGGGTACGGGAACAGACCTATGAATTCCTTTTGTGATCGGCCGTCATCGTGGCTTTGTCGTGCTGTCAGTTAGGCCTGCATCGGAGACGACTAAGAAATGTCGGTCAGCTCACTGAACAGTCTTAGACACCGTCCTGATGGAAAAGTAGGCCGGAGATCTGGATTTTGGATATATTCAGGAACAAGTGTCACTTTAAGCTCATTTGTTATGTAAATAAGCAAGTACTCAGCCAAGCATCAAGGCATTCACAAAGCTTGGCTGTTTGGCGCCGTTTGTGCCATGAGGGCACCATTGGAATTTATTTCCTTCGGTATGGAGAAGGAGACGCCTTTGCCGTCAATCGGCAGAGTTCGATGGAATCCAAATCACCTAAGTGTGGTTGTAGCAAAACGAAGCTACACGTCGTACCAGGCACGAAACACTCAAACTAGTTGTAAAGTAGAAATTTTACGAGATGATGCAGACACGCTACAAGCGTTGATCAATTGGCTCCGCGATCATGAGAGTTTTATTTGGGAATACTTCAAGTCCTTAGCCTAAGCTCTAAAGACGAGTGTAAGTGAGCTTGAGCCCAACATTCGACACGTTATTTGTGTGGATTAATAATTGCCCAAAATATCAACAAAATTGAACCGAGAGCTGGAAGCTCTACTAACAAAGTCATGGCGGCCAATTGAATGATATACTTATGGAAGTCAGAAGTTATAATCAATTTTGTATTGTATCTTACGCTGCTTTTTTTAATTTACAACTCCTTTCTTCTCATTCTTATCTGGTCACCTAAAATTAAATGGTTGTCTGTGGGATTGATTGTTTGTCCTTTATAAAGGGTGATTTTTTAAAAGCTATAAGAAAGTTTAAAAAAAAAAAAAAACACATGAAATTCAGAAAAATGCATGAAATCTTTATTTGAATCGAGAGTACGGTCGATATAATTTAATGTTTGAAGATTACCTCATGCAAATGTTGACCTTGACTGCGCCTCAAATGGTGCATCCGCATAGTCCAATTTTGGCATACTCTTTCGGCCGGCATCTCACGAATAAATGCTTCAATGTTGTCTTCCAATGCGTCAATTGAAGCGGGCTTGTCTCTATAGACATGAGTTTTAACATAGACCCACAAAAAATAGTAAAAAAGCTTTAAATCGCACGATCTAGGCGGCCAATTGACCGGTCCCGAAAGTGAAATAAAATGTTCACCGAACTCGTCTCTCTATAAGTCCATTGTTGCGCGCGCTGTGTGGCTTGTAGCACCGTCTTGTTGAAACCACATGCCATGCAAGTCAAGCTCTTGCATTTTGTGCAAGAAAAAGTTGGATATCATCTCAGAGTAGTGCTCACCATTCACAGTTACGTTACGATTCGCATCATCTTTGAAGAAGTACGGTCCAATGATGCACCAACCGATAAACCGCACCAAACTGTGACTTTTTCTCTATACATTAGTAGCTCTTGCAATGCTTCTGGCTGATCTGGCACTCCAAAATCGACAATTCTGCTTATTTACGTACCCATTGAGCCAAAAATGAGCTTCGTCGATGAAGAAGAATGAAGAATAAATGAAGCGCGAACTTTCCAGAGCACGCATTTGGTAATAAAATTCAATAATTTGCAAGCGCTGTTCGTTTGTAAGACGATTCATGGTTAAATTATCGACCAAACTGGAGATGTTTGACAGTGAAACAAAACACAAAACGTGAGTTAGCTGTTTAAACCAGTGTTGCCAAAAAGATAATTGCTACAAAATCAGTCTCTATGTAGACTCTTAAATAGTGAGAGATGGAACCCGGAAGTCTTTGGCAAATTTATTCGTTTGTCTGATTTCATTTCACTCGCGGCTAACCTCGTCTAATCCTTCCCGATGTCCCTTTTATGTGCACCAAACTGTTGATGTATGAAATGCACACATATTATAACAAAGCTTTATTTTTTATCACTGAACAAATTTCTGCCACCCCGGCTGAGATGGTGGGGAACTGGGGACAGGATTTTCGTCTAAAACCGACTCTTGATCAATCTCAACTAAGTGGCAAAATTGCATAGAATTCTGTGCAATAGTTCAGACATTTACCGGCATCACGACAACATACCAAAGGCTCCCTTATATATCTACCCATATATCGATCAACCAAAGTCGCGCGCCATCCCATTTCACGCTTTAAAGTTAAACCTATCACCCAAAGTGTACACGTCCTGGAACAGTGAGGTTATGAAAGAATTTCTCAAGAAATTCTCACCGGAAGCCACTTAGCCCGCTGGCATTATCCGTGACCGTGTTTATACACCGAAAATCACTTTATATGCATAATCACTTCCATACACTCCCAAGGCCACGTCGTGGTTGGGTAGCGTTTTTAAATTGCTCGCCGATTTGACGGAGGCCACAAAACAACCATTTACCTCGAGGGACTGAGAAAACACTCCCCCGCGATGTGGGCGTCCTCCTCCATGGCTTCCCAGTGAGAGTGATTTCTTTTTTGAAGAGCTAAACTTATGACATCCATCTTTTGATGAACAGAACTCCCGCCTCCACTGGCACGCCAATTCGACTGCCAGACAGACTTCTCGCATGGACAGGAACGACTCGGTAAATATTTGCCCAGCCTGAGGAGTCTAATTCCAGAACACTCGCGGGCGTCGTGAAGAGGAAATAATACAAGACCCAAACCGACGGGATTCCAATTATAGCCGCTCATTGTCTTTGCCAGGAGATCTATGTCCGAGGTCTGCTGCTGAGGATCCAGAGACGAATACAAGGATTAAATCCAATTGAATGGAAGCCACGTGAAGTCGAAGTCATTGAAGGATGGTGGCTTCCTCTGAATGGTAATTAGTTTCCCTCCGCGAGTGTGAGTGCCGACCCGACATCTGCATAGCTCCAGCCAGATGGGCGCGTAATGAAATCCTACATTTCATTCAACACGATAATTGGTTCATTGCAACGCTGGTACACACAACCTCACGCGGTCGCCAGGCCACCGCGCCGTTGCTGGGGCATCTCTCAAAGCTAATGAGCCCAAAATGTAATCACAAAACGTGAGTCCTTCCCACGTTGAGTGTGACTCGCAAGGACCCGCCGCCGCAGAGGCAGATGCGGCTGATGATATAAAATAATAACTTAATGTGATAATGCGGTGATGGGCTGCGATTGATGCCGCTGCCTGTGGACGTCGGATGTGGCGGCCATTAGGGAATTAGCGAAAGAGGCTCGAGCACTATGCATTATCCGTCATTATCCTTGAATGGTGTTTGCTTGAGTTATGTGCGGCACTCGGCTCTGTGTGCGCACTTCTCTGTGCGGGCGGATTGTGGTTATTTCATTTCTTTTGTTTGTTGGTCTTTTTTATTCATATTTTTCTTGTTTTTTTTTTCATTTTGTATATTTCATGTGAAGTGCCTTTGTGAATGAGTGTAGGGTTGCCAAGTTGGATTCACGTTCATCGTTCAGCGACCGGCAATGTGGTCCATGAATGTAAGCAGTTTCCAGAGGTGACTTAATTACCCTTACACCAGTCCAGATTGAACGACAGATTTGTTTGTGGCCGTATTTGCTGATGCTGGGATGGAGCTGAGATGGAGCTTAACGTGGTCATTTCCAGAACGGCTGTTCGGTGCAGTCTACATTTAAGCTGAGTCTCATTGAAGCAAGTGAACAAGTTTGAGTAAGTCGAGGTTTTTTCACGATTGGTGAGCTTTCTTTAAGGATTGGCCAAGGAATGCTCCGTTACGCCTACATTAAACACCATCGCCAACGAAACTTGATCGCGCTGCTGCTCAATAGCTACCTACCACCTTTGTATCACGTTGACTTTAAGACTGACTTTTTTAAGCAGAAGAAACGGATAACGAATGGTGCTGCAACGAAAACTTAAGCAGTGCAATAGGAATACTGACCTAGAAGACGGAAGGAGGAGGACCTTATACGCCTGAAGAAACTTTCCTGTTTGAAACTCTGAAAGAAATTAGGTGTCGGGTGATTTTTTTTTTTCATTTTGGTAGAGGAAAAGATGGGACACCTATCAACACGGCAAGCACTACTCTGCCAGCCCGACTCTTAAGTTACACTGTTGACATCCACATGTGTTACGAGTCAATGTTACAAAAGCAAGTTGGGTCGGAGATACGGATGGAATTACAACGACAACACGGCGCAAAAGAGGACAACAATTTGCTCCTGGAATGTAAGAACTACAGGGCCTGCTCAAAAACTGGACAAAAATCCTGACGCGGATATTACTGTGTTCCAAGAAATACGCTGGATTGGACAAGGGATTATAATGCATATATTACAGCTGACACAGAAAGATGCGGATTCGTCATGGGAAAACGGCTAAGGTCGATTTAAATATAAATCGCCTGGCTGGGACCAGCATCCAAGGCAGATTCTACAACATCATCCTCATATGTCCACACGCCCCTTCCGACGAGGGTGAAGACACTGTCAAGGACTATTATGACCTCTTGAACGGTGCCTACGGAGCCTTTTCGGAGTACGATGTAAAGATCGTGTTTGTAGACTTAAGTGCCAAGCTTGGTAAGGAAAACATCTTTGGCGGAGTGATCCGACTCGTCTCCGGCTCACTGACTTTGCGACAGGCTGTAATATGATCATAAGTAGCACAAGATTCCCTCGCAAAAAATCCACATAGCAACCTGGCGATCCGCGGACGGTCGAACCGCCAATCAAATCGACCATGTGCTCATTGACGGAAGATAAGCGTCAAATATCCTGACGGAACAACTCAGCTAATGATACTGCACAGAAACTTGGTGCCTTCGAATGAAGTATTCAACGTGGTCTTCTCTGCGAGGATTGATAAACTCTATGAGCTATAGAAAGACTTCTGATAAGAGATGGATAAGAAGACCGAACATACAATATTGAGATGCACTCATCGCGGACGAAGGTTAGGTTAAAAACTATGCCCGTTAACTAAGTCTTGAGGACTGTGCCTAAGACCGATATCGATGGAAAACTTTGACTCAGCCACAAATCAGTTGTGGGAGTAACTCACCGTAATGCACGAGTGAGAAACATGACAGTGAGTGAAGAACTCAAATTTGACCAACAATACGACTCCATCTGGTAAGCATCTTCTTGGCAGATCCAGGACTAGGTAGATCAAGGTCGTGTTGAGTTAGAGTGTGTGGTTTTGGCTTGCTTTGCACTCGTGGACTATTTAGTGGATTATGCGGGTCACAAGATGATGATGATACAAGAGTCAGAGAATTTATTCATGGTATTAGTTTTAGTAGGCAGTGCACAAGCACCAAGAGTAATTTTGGTAAGCAACGAAATTTTTGAGGGTCAGTTGTAAAACGAACTAAATGGGAAATGGAACGCCGCATTTACGAAAACACAAAATCTGTCGCAAGATATGCACATACGTGGAATACCATGAATGTTGCGTCTGCATACGCATTGCGGTTAGTTATTCCTTCTTAGAGTTCAACTTACCGCACAGTCCCATTCGGTTGCGTTTTATTGCTCTCTCGTTATTCGTAGGTAGAATGTATTATCTATCGGGACGTATATTAATAAAGAAAACAAATAATAGAGTCTGTCTATAACTTGCGGTTATTCGTGATGTTTGCTAATAGATGGCGTAACTTGTATTATTCCAATGGAACATGCGTTGGGAAGCTACTGTTATTCTACGTTATTTCATGTCATGTCATTCAATTTAAGCGGAACGTTGTGCCTGAAAACGTGTTTTGCGGGGAGTTCTTCGTCATTACTTTTATATTAAGACAACAGCTGTCGAATGTTATGATGAACTTGCGCTAGCTGAGCGATTTGCCATAAGTGGTTTGCACGATTTATAAATTGTGATTTAAGCATGGACAACGATGAACGTCCTGTGCTTCCAAAAAAGTTTGAAAATGAAGAACTGGAAGCATGAAGATTGTTGCCAAACACAAGAAGAGCTCGCTCGCAGAATCTTTGGGTGTCACTCAAGCAGCCATTTCAAAACGTTTAAAAGCAGCTGTATTTTATGGATATTCAAAAGCAAGGAAATTGGATTCCACATGAACTCAAGCCGAGAGACGTCGAAAGGCGGTTTTGCATGTCCGAAATACTGCTGGAACACAAAATGAAGTCATTTTTGCATCGGATTGTTACTGGTGATGAAGAACGGATCCATTACAACAACCTCAAGCTCAAAAAACACATGTGAAACCCGGCCAACCAGCCAAATCAACTACAAAGCGGAATATCCATGGCGCAAAGGTAATGCTCTGTATTTGGTGGGATCGGAAGGGTGTGCTGTGTTATAAGCTGCTACAACCGGGTGATACCATCAATGGGCAACGCTGCCGAGTACAATTAATCCGTTTGAAGAGAGCAGTAGCCGAAAAACGCCCGGAATATGCGACCAGACACGAGGCAATAATTTTCCATTCTGACAACGCTCATCCCCACGTTGCTATTCCGGTTAAGAACTATTTGGACAACAGTGGATGAGAAGTTTTACCACACCCGCCTTATGGTCCAGACCTTGCCCCTTCTGACTACCACTTGTTCCGGCAGATGCAGAAAGCCCTCACTGAAATTCGGTTCACATCAGAGGAGAATATCAAAAGATGGCGTGATTGATTCTTGGCTGCCAAGCCTGCGCAGTTCTTTTGGGATGGGATCCACAAATTGCCAGAGAGATGGCAAAAAAGTCAAAGCTTCAGATGGGCAATGCTTTGAATGTTACAGTTGTACGTTTTTCTTAAATAAACGTTCAAGACCGCACGAATTAAGTTATATACCCAAACATTGTTAACTCCTTGTGGACATCGACAAATCAGTCTTCCGTTAAAATCAAAAATCTCAGTGGAGCTGTATCTTCGCACCTAGTTCCGGTCCATAAACCAACTGCTCCGTGTTCTTTTCATCCTTGCTACAGTTCCGTACTCTAACTCGTACGCCAATTTGTTTGCTCCCAAAAATTTAAGAAAACCGTCCTTCCGAAAGCAATTCCTTTAAAGTTTCTGCCGTAAAAACAGAAAAGCAGTCATAAACACAAACTTCCCCACAAAAGATCATGAATTCAAGGGAGTAACCTCGTCTCTCCACCCGAGACAAATTCTTCTTCCAAACAATCACCCATCCCCAGTCCGCTACACTTTATGGTCAACGGTGTCTATTAAAAAGGAAAGGAAAAAATACCCATCACCAAACACACGGCAACCCTATCACCCTAGTGAGCAGCACTCAGCACAATGACGGTGGAAAAAAAAGTTTATAGCCACCTAACCTTTTAGTCCTTCCACCAGATTGAAAGCGAAGGAGGCTACGAATAACGCATTCAATAACGGAACAAACGCCAGTACACTGTGGGCTTCGTTGGATTTAGAGACCCACTCCTTCCACTCGTGTGATGGCCTCATTGTGGCTCGAAAGGGCCTTAACTGGTTTGCATGCAAATTGGTTTGAAAATTTCGCACCGAACTGGGCCAACAAAGGACCAGGTGGGTTGGGAGACCGCATTCAACAGAGCGCAGGGGAGTGTTTAAAATTGAAGTGCATTTCATGTGAATCCCTTACACACACACACAGGGGCGCCTAGTTCGGCATCGCACAATGCACCGGATGCGGGCGAAGATGGACGGCGACTGTGGCGACGGTGAAGTGCCGGAGGTAATTGAATGAGCTGTTGGTGCAAGTGAATGGTTTTTGAGGAAGCCACTTGTCTGCGACCGGCACCAGACCGGAGTTTATGAATTGACCGGTGTTTTTTTTTTGTTGGCGGCTGTGCGACGAGGATGTTCGCCTTTTTTCCCATGTCCTCTTAAACGGCCCGGACAGTGGCTGGTGGAAGGACAGACAGTAAGTGGGCAAGGCAATTTCATTGGAATTTGTCAGCAGCTGCCTATTGTTGTGGCTCAATTTGGGTCTGTCCTGTAAGCGAGGGACTAACTTCCGAATGTCCCGGAGGGAGGCGTTCTTGGTTTTGCTGATAGAACTGCCGACAGAATACTGTTGACCTGGTTTCCGTTTGAAGTAATTCGGGGAATGGGCTCTGCCTTCACAGATGTGTGCACGGAGGCATTTGTGCCTTAATTTCAAGAGAAAGACGCTTTAAAACCAAATCGAATTGTCTTTTGATTCGAAGTTGGATTTGTGGATGTAGTGACTGTCGTTGGCCTGAATGGTCGCACTATAGCGCGTGTGTAAAACCTTCTTTGACGCGGAAGAGACTTGGTGACCAGCAGCGATATTTTACGATTTTTTTTCCATGTTTATGCATTGACGCCAAACGGGCTGAGTTCGACTGCGTCAGACTCTCTCACGGTAATGCTACATAGTCTACTTTAAGACTTTCTTACTTAGCAAGCCCACGACCCATGGAATGTCCGAACATGAGAAATCGCTTCCATCCATCGTTGACGGTCTTAGGTACGCAGCCTCAAGTCATTAAACCGTCTTATGTACGCGATTACTTCGTCTTTATACGGGTTCGGTCTTCGGCTATGGTCCTTTCAGTCCGAAATTTGGAGGCCATTTCTTTTGACGAACCGAAGTAGCACAGGTTGCCAAAAGCGATTATATGCCGGATCTACACAAGCATGTCGTTTGTGGAGTTCACGTTTGCCTGAAGGTAGACAAACTCCTCTACCTTCTCAAAATTGTCGTTGTCGATCCTGATGTTCTGTCCGAAGTGCTGTAAGACTTATGCTTTATTGCTGGAAAGTATACATTTCTTTCTTGCCTCATTAACCTTAAGACCAGCTCCTTTCGCCTTTTTTTCCTCAAAGGCTTCGGTACATTGGGAACACACGACGATGGCGATGTTATCTGCATAAACTTACACTTGAGCTCTGACGTGTAGAAGATTGTGCCTGCCGAACTCACACCTGCTTGTAACTCACAACTGTGGAGTCCAGTAACAGATTGAAGAAATTACACAATTAAATTACATCTCCTTGCCGGTAGAGTTTTCGAAGAGTTAAGAGGTTCTTGAAACATGGAACCCGGTAGGCTTGGTGAAACATGGATTTACCTCTGTGGTTATTGCAAGTGGTAGGATCGCATTGCATGTGTACTTGTGGTATATGGAGCTGATATTTCAATCGTCGGGCATTCTTTCGTCTGGCTCATGCTCTCTACCAGAACATTGCCACCGTGCTTCAACATTTTAAAGGCTGTGACGGTTTCTTCGAAGCTGTTATATGTGCTGTTGAAATACATCCACTTTTCCACAAATCCGTACATATCTGCCTTTTGGCCTTACTTCTTACTTGTCAGGTCGACGACCCATGAAAGGTCCGATCCTGAGTCATTGCTGCCTTCCATCGCTGACGGTCCTGTGTCAAGCTGTGTTGCATCCGCGATGACATGATCTCTGTACCGGACGTTCGGTCTTTCTCTCCTTCTCGAACCAGGAGGCTCGGATTCCAATACCCTCTTTGCTGGAACATTGGTGTCCATGCACTCGATGTGGCCGAGCCAGTGAAGTCGACGGATTTTTGCCTTCGGACTACATCCACAACCGGGTACAGCTGGTTTATTTCGCGGTTGTGTCTTCTCCTCCATTTGCCAGTTTTGGCTCCCTACGGCCTTACACACTAAAAACACTTCGGCACACGCACCAGGCGCATTCTTGATCTTATTCCGAGAACTATCGTATCATCACGGATTATCTGGGCCCCAAACTTGTGTTAATCAACGCCTTTGACACTCTAATCCCTATCAGAACGGAAGAGCGGGGTGACGTCCAGGAATTATGGTATCACAATCTACACTGGTGGCTCTAAGAGGAGCAGCGGAGTGGGGCGGATGTGTTCTAGGAATTCCTAAACATTCCGAAAGCATACCGACTGCCTGCCAAATCCAGACGGAACCATTTGCATTATGGAAAATATCTCGTCGAGTGAAAATACGTCCAAATATCTCCCCAAGGGTAGATGTTGCCAAATGCCAAGCAGCCACCAAAGCTATTGGTTCCTTTACTTCGTATTTTAGACTAGTACATTGATGACATTCTGAGCTAGCGCCATTTGAAGGTGAGATCAAAATGTCCCTTAACTCGATGCCCGGTCTGTGATATCCCAGGAATAAGAGGGCCAATGGCTAGGTAGGGTTCTGCCATTGGGTGCAATGACATTGACGTGATTGGCAGAACTCAGATAGTCATCAATAAGCCATTTGCAGGCATTAAGACGGAAGCTGGTGGTTAGGGACGAATACAACAGCAACGTTCATTTTGCTAGTATATCTCGCAGTACACTCACAAGAAAACAGTCAATAAACTCTGACCGAGCCAACGAACTGAACCCCTCTCCGCGTTGCAGGGGAGAATATGATATGAATACCCACTCAAGAAGAAAATAACTGATTTAGCTAAGCAGATAATGTATCCGCAAGGATAAGTTTAATGGCGCTTTTATGTGCCTTCCTTTAATGGCTTCGACAGGGATTTACGTTGCAAGCGAAAAATTCATCGGATGAAATGAAATGCCACAAGACCTGTGACGCAGTAATGCCCCCGTTGCCAATCAGGACGTCATCAGCCTGAGTGCCCAACTGGATTGCGATGCACACACTCAATTTTGTTTTTATTTAAACGCATTTCAACGGCTTGAGCTCAGGAATTGTAAAGAATTGCTGGAAAGGCAATAGTAATAATTGGGTCATTTGCCAGAGCGGAAGATGAAATAATAGGCGGTGTATTTGAACACACTACAAACTTTTGTTTATTTATGGTAAAAAAAATCCCTTATAAAGGTCCGTCCGATGGTGTCCTCAATCTTGGTCCCTGCAAAGCATGGACTTCAACCCAATTGAGTATTCTGTAGTCAACGAGATCAAATCGTCGAGAAAAGTAGAGCAAGTAAGCAAACCTTCAGCCCACATGTATAACTGGGATTGCGATTGCCATCAAATATGGAATCTGTCAAAAATGCCTTAATAACTAACCACTGCCAAGTTTTTCGACAAAAAATTCGGTGTCGACAAATTCATTCCAAACTTTCAGAATCGATCCATACACATTCGAAAAACATGGAAACAGGTGTATAGAGGTCATAGGTGGGCCTAGTAGGGCCGCAGTGGCAGTTGGAAGATCAACTATGAAATCAATCAATATTCGAATGGGGTTTTAGAAAGAGGCAACTAAGTTGTGATTAGAGATGTGCCAACCCGAAACTTTCTAAACCCTTGTTAGTTAACTCAGTGTCACCGAATTCAAAGTAAGTGTATTCATTTTTGTAGCAGTCAAACTGATTCAAACCAAACTCGGGCTAGCTTGGAACGTCGTCTTCTTTGATTGGCGCTACATTTCGGGGTGAACCTGGGCCTCAACCAACATGCTTCTCCAGTCAGCGCAATCTTTCGCCTGCTTGAGGCAGCTGCGCCCAACAAGTTGGTTGAGGTCCTTTGCCCTTTTGTGTGCGCCATCCCGTTCGCGGAGGTCCTCTATTGCGCTGTCCCAATAGCTGGCTATCGAAGACTCTTCCGACTAGCTTGGCACACTATCAGCATAATACATCACACATTCACAATAACAGAATTTATACACTCTGCATCACATACACTCAACTCAATAGGTACGAGATCAGTGTTACCACAGGTTCCCAGTCCCCGAGGCAAGCTGATAGAAATAGATCCCTCTTGACCCTTAAGTGCCGCTCTGGTAAAACTTCTTGAGAAACCTTGATAATAATATGGGTGGCCCTACAGCCCGTAGGGGGCCAGGGCTTGGCTTCTCAGCAACCACTCGTGTTGTACGTGATATTGTTCTCTCACAAGTGGAAGGGACCTTCAGTTTTATGGCGACTCCGAACGGCCAAGCTTGAGAAGCTTTTTCTAGACAGGAAATACTCCTTGAGCATTGTCAGTGACTCGAAAGAGGTGGGGTCGTGAAAATTGTTTTCGTCGCACAGAGCAGGAACCGAACCTGCGCCGTCGAGGTCGGGGTCGACGCAAATACCTACAACGCCACGGGCCACCACAAAACAACCTTGAACAAAACAGATAAAGGCAAGGATATACAAAAAGAAACAATCTGAGAAGAGTGTGCAGAAACTTTCCACATGGCGGCGTCCTCACGCGTCTCATAAGAAACAGAACCGATGCCGAACTGCTAGGTATTAACCAACCAAAGCGTATTTTGTGCGTTCACTTCACACCGAGTTAAAAGGCTTGCAGTTATGATGATCAATTTAGGGTCGATTAACTCGAGTGTATCGATTTGTGTGTTCACGCTGTGTCGAATAGCTCTATGCCCTGATTTATTTACTTACGATCCACAATTACTACTTTAACTTTACTAGATTTAAATTATCACAATAAGTTTATAACACTTTTCCTTGCTGCCCATCATGCTCACACTTTGATCACTTTTATACAAAATACCAAACTAAACTGAAAACTTCTTCGGTCGCCTTTCCGATATCAGCCAGCATTCTTTCTAGAAAACCCAGTCGCCATCTGTCTGTAGAATTTTCCTATGGGCTCTCATGTATGTACATTTGGGGTTGATCATGTATAACATTACGGTGGTGGCGGCGCGGCGCTGTCTCGTTCGCTTTCAACACAACGACCACCAACAGATTTCCCCTCCGGCAATATGTACAGGGACCCATTTACTCCATAGGCTTTAGTGGTGGTGGGTTGTGTGTAGCGTTATTATAGCGACGGATTATAGCTACTACTCCGAATGTTGTTCGATTGTTTCCCACAGATGGCGCTTCAGGTTGATTTGTGTCCACGTCACAATATTATTCCAAACTGCGATTGTAATTGCGAAAAAATGTTATTGCCATTTCAAATGCACTGCTTTCAACTCAGTTATTTCTTTTTCCGAAGCCAACTCCAGAGCATATCTTCGTTGAGTTCTTAATTCAAACCCCACATCCATGCCGCCCCGGAGATTGTATTGACTTCACCCCCGGGTGTTTCTTGAAGCCTTTCTCAACTGCTTGAGCTAAAAATAGACATAAAACGGATACCAGACTTACGACGTCAAGATCGTCTTCAGATAGTTCTAGATGGCTGTCGACTCCTCCGTCTATCCATCATTTCCACTGCCTGCCAGTGAATGAATGAATGAATGAAGGAACGCATAAATCAAATTCATTTACGAGTCATCCCCGCCGCGGGCGTGTAATAAAAACAACGAACCATGGTGTCTCATTCCGGCCCAAGACAATCTGCACGGGAGGAGCACGGTTGCTCCCAGTGCGGGTCATCAATTTGATGGGAGGCCTTGCGATGACAATCTGCAGTAAAGTCACTGTTATTTGCGCCTTTAATTGAGCCGAGCGTCGCACTTACACATATTTATCGAAGGAGGCTGTGAGACACGAGGAACCGAAATTGGTCAATGAAATATCGATTGGACGCGGTGTGATTATGCAAAGACGCCTCGTTGACAGCGGACACCGTGGACACGAGACACGGATGAGGTCCATAAACTTGGGCTATTACGGCGCCCGGGGACATTGCGTCAGGCGGGAGGACTCTGGAGATGCAACTAATGGGTGTGCGTAAATATTTAGTGCCGGGATAATTGGCGTGGAATCGACTTGAAATTGGTTTCTGAGTGGTTACTGCCAGTTGTGGGGCAGGGCACGTGGAGTGTGACATTCGCTTTTATTGATTTCCTCGATGTCTCCCGAGTGGCTGGGGAGGCTTGAGATGATTGAAATTTGTCGCTTTTATTGAAGTAATTTCGAATGTTTTCTAACGACACTAGGTGTTGGATGGTGGCACAGAAGGCCTCGCGAGTGGGAATCTTAGCTTTCAGAAGAACCATGGAGTGTTTGAAAGAACGTTATGACAGATCACACACACAGTCGAGGACCTTGTCGCTAATAAGGTGACGCTGGTTGCAGTCGGGACATCATATACTCTGCTGTTCATATATAAGAACTTAGTAATAGATAAAACATATTTGTACGTCAGGTTTAGTCGAGCAGCCGAGTGAATCGGTTCTTTTTAAATCTCTTTTATTACTGAGACCGTCGGCCAGTATAATGTTTAATACAATAATTTGTGTAGTTATGTTATATATGTTGATGTCAATGGGCAACAGATGGAGCATGACTGTATAGCATCAGAAGGGGAAGTCACCGATGACAATTCTTTGGGCTTTGTTCAGTTTCTAATTTATTTCGTCTTCGACTGTTTGATTCTGCATTCGTCTGAAATGCTCAACACACCTCATAACGAAACAGCTTTGTCGTAATGACAGCTGTCACTTGCGGTGGCAAGCATTAACTCTCGCAAATCTCTTTTGCTCAAGAGACAGTGAACAGGCTTCCCCGTAGCAGCCCACTTGCAAAAAGCGACCTCCACATACAATCGAAATGTAGACTACCTCTTCCTTACCCGACACCGAGACCACGACAGAATTAAGTTGACATTGCCAGCCGAATACTCATAAATGGCGGTCGCTTGACAACGCGCACGAAAAAATCCCCTTACAACGCCAGGAACTTTCCTTGAAGTTTCTAAATCAAAGTCGGAATTCCACGAAAAACCCCACGCTTTTACGCTCAAAGGCGCCTTAAAATTTACATTAAATTAAATTTCACAACAAAGACTCCGACCGCCTGCACGGCATGACGGAAGAATTTCACCAGTCTTCGCACTCACCTCCACCGTTAATCCGGTTAAATGGGGCCAACGATGTGAGTGTCATGGCAGATGTTCGACGTTGGAGAACCGTAATTAAACTAAAATAACGACTTCGCTAATGACTCCGCAAAAAGGGTACGCCCTTGTCTCGCAAACAAAAACAACAACCAGCGCATTCTTAAGCCCGTATCGTCTTCTTTTTTTCCCTCCATTCTAACTAATTGTTAATTCTTCTCATCCTAATCGAGTGGAAAGCACTCATTTAAGCAAGGTGTACTTTTGTGTACCCTCGATTTACCGCTAAACACCGTCATTTCAGATTTTGTCGCGTCTGTTTTGTAGTGCCTCAGCGAACCGGTCGATTTTGAGGGACAGTCGTCCATTGAGTGAGCACAAGAAGAAAAAACTGCTTCAAAGCGCCGGTTATTAACACGCTCTGGAGTTCATGAACGGGAGGGAAGTTCGTGTTCGTTTCTTTTTCGTTCTCCTCTTTGTTTTGGACAGCGCGCGAGGGCGAGAGGAGATCACGTCGAATCTTAATTGAGTTTCGAAAGAGGTTTCCAGGATTGGGATGGAAGGTGCTTCGGGAGGACGGATAAACTTCAGAGTGAAACGCGCCGTTTTGGATGCAAAGTTTTGGTGGCCGGTGAATGGCTGCGGTTAATTGGAAACTTAACCTCACCATTTGCCGAATGTGGGGCTTAAGGTAATTCCTCGTGGGTGGCTGCTGCGCTGACCGCGAAGGGATTTGTTGAATAAATGAGTGGGCCCTTCCAAGAATTTGGATTTAGGTTGAAAACAAATGAAGGACTTATTGCAATCCAGCTGAGGCTGGTGGACTGCGGCCGAGTTGATCCTGAAGTTTTATTATGAACGGCGCAAAGAGGGGATACACTTTGGACATAGCTGGGCGTGCGTCTCCGTTGTTTGGTGGGCGAATCTGGGCCTAAACAAACAGGTCTTTTACTCTCTGCGGTCTAGAAAGTTGAATGCAGCCATTCTCCACTTGGGAGAGCAGCCCTAAGCTCTGTAGGCAAGTGTACTTTTATAAAGGCGCTCTCAATCCGCCAGTCACTCTCGATGTTGAATCTGCTGCTTTAAAAGAACCAAGATCATACGCAGAACTTGTCCCTCGAAAAAGGCAAACATTTCTTCAAACCTTTTCGATACGGCAGTTGTCTTAGAGGTCTACATGAACACAATCATTTGCCTTGTGTTTATTTTTGTCGCTCAATGCTGGAATCGAATCTACGAAGTCGAGGTTGGGGTTGACGCACATACCCACAACGCCACGGGCCACCACAAGCGCCTAGTGTCCATAAAATGCTTCGGCGAAGGACTTTGTGGACAGCACCTAGTGTCCATAAAGTGCTTCGGCGAACAACTTTGTGGACAGTACCTAGTGTCCAGAAAGTGCTTCGGCGTACGACTTTGTGGACAGCACCTAGTGTCCAGAAAGTGCTTCGGCGAACGACTTTGTGGACAGCACCTAGTGTCCAAAAAGTGTTTCGGCGAAGGAGTGTTAATTTACTCACATTATAATCCAACATCGGTTGTTCATTAATTTGGGTTTTCAAAATGTGAGTTCCATGAAAATACTCGAAAAAAATAAACATCTTGAAACAGGATCTCTATTCTCTACATGCAGTGGGGTTTGACCGATCAAGGTCTCCTTTAAAATGACCTCTTTCATGCGGACTACAGAGACTATCACCATCCTTAGGATTGCCGTGGGTTCAAACAACTTCCAAACTCAAAAACTTACTCATCTCGAGCGCTGCTTGGCAGCATCCAAACCTAGTAAAAACGACAATTTGTTCCTTAGCACCAGCAACTTATCTTCGACTCGCTACCGATTCACTCACCCTCGCGTTAATTTAATTTGATAGAAGACCCAATTGTACCCTTATTGATGACCAACGACTAGCGCAGCCAATGATGCTTTTGAAGTTTACAAAGCAACTGAAGAACCTCTTAAGGACACTCCAGGAATGCTCATAACAGCACACGGCCCATATCGCCAGGCACAGTTCTCTCCAATTTTCCAACTGAAGTGGTCACTTTGTAGTTTCAATCTCTGTAAAAATTCCCATCAGATCGACTTCATGCTCAGCAGGATGACAACGAGTGAGCCCATCAATCAAACCTGTCGTCATGACACTTTACAGAATCACCGGTGCACCACGGTTGCCATTGAATTCATTAGTCGTGTGTCCCGTGTCACTTCACGGGGCCACTTGTCGTCCCTGGTGATCTTCCATCAAAGAATGTCATGTATCATAAAAAATTCACCGTTAACCTGTCACCGTAACAGGACTCACGTCTTTCGTGCAATTTATCCATCCCCCCGGGGTCGCTTGGGAAGCGGATTTTGCTTGCTTTTCGTTTGTGTGCCTATTTGTTGTTGTTCCGTCTTTTGCTTTGTGAAAGTGCAAATGACATGTGAAAATGGTGTCGTCTGTCAAGTGGATTGCAGGCAGATGAAATGTCAAATGGAACGCTCGTGAGAGTTATCAGCCAGTTGTGCGTCTCGTCTAATGAAAACGTATTCTTTTTGTGAATTAAGTGAATTGCTAAATGTGTGCATACCAGTTTGTAGGGGGCTTTTATTGCAGCGTATCCTTGTAACTGGCCATCGCTGAAGAGGAGGGACAACAGTCAAGCCGTTAGGCAGGTGTTTCAAGATTCACACGCGGACATATTCACATATGTCCCAATGAGAACAGAAAAGAAGTCAAAACGATTCAAAATCGGTTGTGGGGAGGGGCAGAAGATGAAAAACAAAATGCAGGAAAAGACAGTCCAGTCTGCACGGTTGATGGGAATGGAGAAAAAATATGGCAGCGAAATGTACTTCAGCGTGTTGAGCGGATCCAATGCTCCGTCCCCCCGAAAAGTCCTCGACAAATGTCCAAGAAAAAGAACAGAAATGGTTGCAAAGGGAACGCAAACAACTAAGCCCGCGACTCTGAAGGCTGGCTGGAGTGTGAGTGGGGATGCTTGTTAGTTGAGGCCCAGGGCCACCTCGGAATCTAACGCCACCTTAAGTAAGTAATTAAAGTCAATTACTGCATGTTTTTAGCTTCGAAGGAAACACTGTCCGATGTAACTAAATACAGACATACGGATGATAAAGACCCATCGCTGCTCCTATTGTGTGCATTACATAAAAAAGACAAAGACAAAGCGATGCACCATCAACGGACTTCTCTAACATCAAAAGAAGACCGTAGAAATCGCAGTTTCCACCACTAGAGCCGTGTGTACTTGTGCGGGACTAAGCAGGTGCACATAAGTCTCGACGGACGTTTCGTGAATGTATTGTATTCAATTGAAAGTAGTTTTTTCTTCTTGAACCTAGGCCTTAGAGAACAAGCCTCTCCAACTGACACGATCCAAGTGGTGAACGACCTCAACCAACTTGGCGTGCGCTATCTCGATCGAAGAGACGTTTAACTGGGTGTATGCCGCTGTACAGCCCGTACACTTCGTGGTTCAATCTTCACCTCCAGACGCTGGACGAAAGTTCGCACGCTGAACATTTCTCTTAAAACGACCGAGAGCATCTTTATCCGCTTTCAATAGCATCCATGTTTTTGCGCCATAGAGGCAGATATGATCAGAGTGTTAATTAAAAAAGTCAGCTTGGTGTTTCAAAAAATGGCTCTATTACTCAATTGCCTCGTGAGTCCAAAGAAGCTGCGATTGGCAAGAGTAATTTTTCGCTTGGTCTCAGTACTGGTTTTCTTGTCCCTTTTTACTACAGAGTCTATGCATACGAAGTGTTTGACTACCTCAATGTTTCTGTTTCCCATTACGACGCTCTATTCGCGACGTCGATGTTGTGCGTCATTTCGTGATGGCAGCACGTACTTTTTAATGCTCTCATTAACCGCCAGACACATTTTGGCATTTTGGCAGCCTCCGCTTCTACGAAAGGAACAATCATTGGAACATGATTCTTACGTCTTAATAAAATCGATCTAAAAATTAATTTGTACGTATAAGTGGCCCTATACACGACTTTAATTATCGAAGTCCTCCTATAAGGCACTTACGGATGGATTTCGACAAAAGCGGAAGACATTGCTCTTGGCTGATTTGACAGGACAATTTGGATTTGGATGATTTTCGGTCCCGTCTGTATAGGCGGCATGTGAAGGAGTAGATATACCAGTGAAACATACGATGTTGGAGCCAGAAAATCGTCGAATCCACCACAGAGTGACGGAGTAGTAGAAAAAATCTCGAATAAAGTGGCTTACACAAGTGGAAAGGCACATCAAGCAGCATGTACATAGCAAGACCGATATGGCTGGAAACTTTTCTGGACAGAGGGGGAACGAGGGAATTGTGAGCCATTGAAAGCAATTTCTTCTTCTTCTTAAGGCTGCCTCCATTTCGCACGCCAAGTTGGTTGAGGTCTTTCTCCACTTGTGTGATGTTCGTAGTCGAAGACTCTTCGTATCCATGCGCTCTACATGGCCTAGCCACCTTAGGCCTTGAATCCGTTGACGCCTGGCTAGACTCATATCGCTGTACAGTCCGTACATTTCGTAGTCCAATCTTGAATCATCAATACAAACAAGACCAAATATTGAAGTGCAGTTTTCTCTTGAAAACACTACGCGCTCCTTCATCCGCTCTTGAGATAGTGTAGGCTTCTGCGCCATAAACAGGACTGGAATGAAAAGGGGCTTATATAATGTTAGTTCGGTCCTACGAGAGAGGGCTCTGTTACACAACTGCCTCTTGAGCCCGAAGAAATAGCGGTTGGAAAGAGTTATTCTTTTCCGAACTTGATGAAGCAACGAGAGTTCTCCATCCTTATCCTGCACAACCTGACGAGTTTGCCAGGAATGTGAAAACTAGACATGGCATTTTATAGCTCGTCTCTACGCACGCTGTCATATGCGGCCTTGAAATCGACAAATAGATAGTGGGTGTCTATGTGCATCTCTTGGGTATCTTCGAGGATCTGCCGTAATGTGAAGATTTGATCGATGGTGGACTTCCCAGGCCTTAAACTGCGCTGATAAGGACGGAATTGACGAAGGGTTTCAAGCGTTTACACAAAACGGCAAAGAGGTTCTTGTAGGCGATGGTTTTTTTATAATTTGTGCGTGCTCAAGGGGTTGTTAATACCCTTCAAGACACAGCACGAGCCGAAGGTATAGAGGGAGAGAGAGAGGAGGTACCTGTGCACATTGGTCTTAAGCATCTGCGGATTGTAATCTATGGGAAATATTGAGCTGGGAAGAGCATTCCATATTCGTGTGGTGCGGCTAAAAAACGAGTCTCTAAATTTCACTGTGCGTCCGATAGCAGGCTTAAGGGTAAACTGATGTGCATTCCTGGCGAGACGTGTTTTGCGGGTAAATTCAAGGAGAGGAGGAATGCAGTTGGCTAGCTCACTTGAGCATCGTTTGTTAAAATAACATTCTTGGATAATGGCTGATTATCAGGGGTTCGCTTTAGAGACAGCAGACAGCATTGAGTTTTGTCGTTGTTGTTGTTGAGGAGAGTGATCCTCTCAATAGTTGGCGCAGTCAAAGGAGTCTCCTTTCTTGTGGACCGGACAAACGACGCAGAGATTCCACTTATCGGACATGCTTTCATACGACCATATCTTACAGATGAGCTGGTGCATGCGCCCAACCGGATCATCTCCAGCTGCTTTAAACAGTTCCGCGGAGAGACTGCCCGCTCCAGCTGCTTTGTTCGACTTCAGTCTAGAAATCGCTATATGACCCATCTAAGTTAGGGAGACGGAATTATTCTTCAACATCGTCTAAATTAAGGGAAATGTTTGGCCTAACAGCGAAATTTGTGCCGTCGTGGCCGTTTAATCATTCAAAAAGTGATTAACCATTATCTTCTGCACTTTAACATCTGTCTCAGAATAAGTATCGCCAGTCGGTGCTCTCTTGAGTCATGATGCAATCTTCAGCAGTTAAGCCGCCTTTCGGATGACAAACCCGACTTTGTATACAATTTTAAGCGACCCCACACTGCTCTGAGCAAGGGAGCTGAAGACGTCCCTGATCAAGAAATCAAGATCAAGTTGTATGTACGTTCTTTGCTTCTTTTGGTGAACGAACTACCTCTACAGCCTAATGTAGACGAGCCGTCCATACTTGACTCTGCACTGGAGTACCTTCGACTTCGAGCTTGTGGGTGAATGTGGATTGTTGTAAGTAAGGTAAGATGCGACTAGGTCGATGTCCCACTGCTTATTGAAAAAATATGAGAGAGCTTCAACTGCATACAAAGACCAAGAAGGCATATATTCAGTCAACATCAGACTGTAACGCGTCACAAAGAAGAAGGAGTAGACTATTTGCTCTGAATTTTAGGAATTGCGATATCAATGAAATCAGAGGTTCAGTTTCGTCCACCAACAAGCCCTGCACATGTTCACAATGGCGACGGGCATATCTTCTTGTCCCTGAATGCAACAAGTTTGCGCTTTGTAGAAGCCACTTAACTAGGATTCACTCACAGGGTGCTCTATTTGCTGCTGAAAACAACAAATATTTCCCGGCTTTAATACTTTGCAACACCAGTTAAATGGCAAAGTGTTTGTCGAAAAATTCGACACCACCCTTGAATTGGCGCCTCTTAAGCATACTGTCTTTGAAGTGGCTGCTACCATTTTGTACCACGTATCCTTTCACATATTCACTTCAAAATGTGACTGTGAGCACGTAACAAAAATCCACCAGGAATCCACATTGGCCAGGAAAGGTTTTCCTAATGAAGCATTCAACAACTGCATATCCTCCTCCTGAAACCCATTCCAATTTCTCTCTATGATCTCATTTTTATCGTTCCAACCGTAACCACAACTTCACCTGACAAAACACTAGTTTGCGGCATTTCTGCGAAGCCCGAAACCCACACACGTCGTCTCAACCCCCACACGGAGTAATCGATTTTTGTGCAAAAGGACATCCACCGCACACCCATCCCCCGGCCAGGGAATCTGAAATTAAACCGAATCCCATCCTCCGGGGTGCCCTAATGACGACACAATCACCTCCCAGGCCCCTGAGCAAGTCGTCGTCCACCTACGTCCCATTACGTGATTGGCCCACACGAGTCCTCCCGGACAACAACATTCCTTCCCCCCATTAACATCCCGGTGATCACCATTACTCGGCGAACTAATAGTTCATTCACCACCAGCATGGCACTAATTTGCGCCCTCCAGGCAGGCACTTGTGCCACGTCCGTGCTCTGTCGGTCTGGGGCGGAGGGCTTCTGTAAAATGCATGTAGGGCCGCTGTGGACCTCCTCACCCTGCCAGTGAACCTCACAGATCTCGCCCGGCATGTCGTGTTCAAATATTTAATTATCCTGCGCCAGGAGTACCGCCATCACTGAGGTAGTCCGCATCACTGTGGCGCGTTGATTGTGATTTCCAAGAGATGCTTGGGATTTAATTTTCCATAAGGAACGCACATTCCCAACAGCCCGAGTGGCTGCTGCCGTCGCAGGGACTCCAACGGATTCCGTCTCGCCATTGACACTCGATAGCTTTCGAACAATTTAATCGGATGTCTGTTCATTTTCGACACGACATTATCACCGACGCAGGGCGTCACGCACGCTCGGGTGCGTTCTGTGCGATTAATCCCCAAGGAATGATGTCCTTCGGCGGGTGGCAAGCGTGAGGGTGCATACGTATGACTGTGTTTGACTTCGGGATGTCGCATGGCGAAAGAACGCCGGGAATTTTCGCATAATTTTTTATGACACCAGGCGAGGGGCACTTTCAATTTCAACGAGAAAAGGAAAATGAAACGATTTGACTGAGCAACGAACGCGGCGAGGAGCAGTCGGGTGGACAAGTCTGGGATCAGGATGTTTCGTAGCATGGTGTGCATTTCAACTTATTCGTTGCATCTTCCATCAGCCGTAGAGTTCGCTTACGTCTTTGAATCCTTAAGGAAAAGCCTAGATTAGTATCAGAACCGAATAAAAAGTAGTCAGAGACGTTGTAGTTGATCCTAAAATACGATTTACTTACGCAGAAAACTATTGCCTTCGATCCGTCTTAATAAATAAAACTGAACGAATCTTAACGAAAGCCCCCAAACTTGTTATAATGGTCTCACTGTACGTATTCTTCTTAAACATGATTTACGTGTCTAGAGGCTGATGGATTTCGATCCCCCTTAAGACTGAACGAAACTTAACGAAACCGAACAAAGTTTTATTGTGCTCACACTGTATCATTTCTATCGTTTTCTTTACATGACTTAGATCTCCACACATCTTTATCCCTTAGTCGTACGACAAAGACTCACTTGTTCGCCCCATTGTGAAACACTTAAAGTACACAGATGCAATAAAATTCCATTTCATCGGATGAACCAGCTTTCTGCTAACTGGTACGTGACTTCTGCAACTTATGCACCCTTGTCGTCGATGCGGAGGTTCATTAAGCACGACAAAGGGGAGTTAAGCTTTATGAATGTGTCCCATGAATCAGATCTCATGTAATGTAAATTCTTATCAAACGTGATTAGATCTTCTGTGCATTCTCCGTCCCAGGGCAATGGTGATGTGTGTATGTGCGTCCAGACCGGGACTGAACTGATGATGAGAACTGACTCTAGGATAAATGTGAACATTTGTCAGACGCATGCAAATGAACTCATTGCCGTCGGCTTGTGCTGGGAATTATTAAATTCTAAACTGTCCTTGAATGGAATCATGTCTGACCATGGACTTGGATACATTTGTGCTCATAGCTGAGCCATTCTTCGTGTGGTTGAGTGCGTTAAAGAGAGAAACAAAAAGAGGTGTCACTTCAAATCTCTCAACGTCCTCGAACTGTCAACTGGCAGCTGGCATTTTCATGACTTTTAGGACTTGCGTAACGAATTACATTGACTTATGAAAAATGGAGAACACATCACAGGAATGTTCGTGTGTTGCGATAAATGAAGCAGAATTCGTGTTGAAAGACCGTAGAGGCTTAAGTGGCAGTCAGATTCGCGGCGTCGGCTATCCCTCGCATCTTCTCATGTTGAGCAGAGACGTCAGTAAAATATTATTCCCAATTGCTAAGCATGGACACCCTACGTTGCGCACTGCGTTTTGTGAAGATGAGCTCTGAACTGTCCTCAGAGCCCTTTGACCGCTAAACTCTAAGAGGAAGAAACTAGGGAACGAAACCAAGGCGTGATATCGATAACTAAGCCTGGACATTTAATTAACGGCGACACCCCTACGAACTCGATAGTACTTGTATCATTTCCGGGCCCTTCACACATTCACTTCGTGGTGGCAGCCCTCACAGTGACTTTCATAGAAATGGACGAAAAAGAACTGTAGAATAGATCTTTTCGACATTTACTCTGCTAACGACCAGTCCTAGAAAGGGAGATGATAAAGTTCAGGAAAAGACGTCCGTGTAGAGCTGAAATATTAATATCGTATCGAACAAAAAGTGTAGAAACACTCGAACATCACAATTAAGCCCAGCAGGGCTAGCTCTTATACTGGCTGGCAGAAGGCACATATCTTAGAGAGGATTATACATCACTCACCCCTGAGCCCAGTAGTTGCACCGAGGCTGACTTATATTCAAATAGTTCAGTGAGAGCACTTCAGGAGCATATCAACAATGTCCTCCTCATCGCCCCTACGACTTCAAGAAGCGACTTTTATTAAAGGCATGCAAGCCAACTGGGCAATGGGCAGGTATGAATCTGTTAACTCCTGAGCCTTAGCAGCCAAAGGGCCCATTAGAAGTGGAAAGTCTTTTTTCGACAATTTAGATTTCCCGATTGCGTATCTTCAGTAGGTTTTTAGCTGTAGTGAAGAGCAAAGAGAGAGGTTTGTCTTGCTGTGAGAGAAAAGGGCGCAACAAATCTAGCCATTTCGTTGAAGCAATTACCTGGTGTGCCACAATGGACCCACGTGAGGTGAATATTGAATATTTCTTCATGGACAGTCCTTAACCTATTTTTGATATCACATTGCTCTTGATTCAGCGACTCTGAAAAAGGCAACATTTATTTGTTTATTTAACCCTCTCAAGCGACCCCTTTTCGTCTGTAAGGACCAGCAGAGAACTGATCAGGCATACATTCCAGTCTGGTGTAAGCGTAGGTGGAGATGTTTTTACTCGTTAAAATAGGGTGGAGATAAAGTAATAGAGTCCCTTGAAGATGAAGGACATGTTTACGTATTTCGAGGTTGTTTTTGACCTGAGGAGTAATGCTGAGCTTCCCTGTAGGATTCGCTAAGTTGAAACAACTTGGAAGTACGCGGAGAACTCAAGGTGCAGCGGCTACACCTTTGAATATAAATGGCATTGCTTCTATGGTTTGGTCAGGTGGCACGAAAACATGACAAAAAACATTTCAAGTAAGCGACAGCTTCGCAGACCCAAAGCGAGATGGATCAAGCTTCTGGTGAGTTGCAGTCTGTGGCGGAGGATCGATGGAGTGCAAATTGCTCTAGCGAGCTTTGGAGGAGAAGACACAACCGCGAACTCTACCAGCTGTACCATGATGTGGATGTACGGGAGGCAAAAATCCATCGAGCGAATGGACAACAACGCTCCAGCAAAGAGGATCTTTGAATCCGAGACTCCTGGTTCGAGAATGAGAAGAAGACCGAATCTCCAGTATAGATATCAAGTCAACGCGGATACAAGAAAGCTGGGTGTTGATGACTGAAAGCAGCGTGCCAGGGACCGTCAGCGTTGGCATCCAACAGTAAGTAAGTAAGTAAGTAAGTAAGTAAGTAAGTAAGTAAGTAAGTAAGTAAGTAAGTAAGTAAGTAAGTAAGTAAGTAAGTAAGTAAGTAAGTAAGTAAGTAAGTAAGTAAGTAAGTAAGTAAGTAAGTAAGTAAGTAAGTAAGTAAGTAAGTAAGTAAGTAAGTAAGTAAGTAAGTAAGTAAGTAAGTAAGTAAGTAAGTAAGTAAGTAAGTAAGTAAGTAAGTAAGTAAGTAAGTAAGTAAGTAAGTAAGTAAGTAAGTAAGTAAGTAAGTAAGTAAGTAAGTAAGTAAGTAAGTAAGTAAGTAAGTAAGTAAGTAAGTAAGTAAGTAAGTAAGTAAGTAAGTAAGTAAGTAAGTAAGTAAGTAAGTAAGTAAGTAAGTAAGTAAGTAAGTAAGTAAGTAAGTAAGTAAGTAAGTAAGTAAGTAAGTAAGTAAGTAAGTAAGTAAGTAAGTAAGTAAGTAAGTAAGTAAGTAAGTAAGTAAGTAAGTAAGTAAGTAAGTAAGTAAGTAAGTAAGTAAGTAAGTAAGTAAGTAAGTAAGTAAGTAAGTAAGTAAGTAAGTAAGTAAGTAAGTAAGTAAGTAAGTAAGTAAGTAAGTAAGTAAGTAAGTAAGTAAGTAAGTAAGTAAGTAAGTAAGTAAGTAAGTAAGTAAGTAAGTAAGTAAGTAAGTAAGTAAGTAAGTAAGTAAGTAAGTAAGTAAGTAAGTAAGTAAGTAAGTAAGTAAGTAAGTAAGTAAGACACCGCTCTCCCATTAGTGGTTCATTGAGGATGAAGATGAATTTAATTCCATGATCGATGCATGAATGAAGTGACTTAACCTTACCAGCGTTGTTGATTGGTATCTGTTATTCCGAATACATTCAACCAAGGAAAACACGATCGACAGAGGCCACACAGCAAAGCTGGCACATACAAACACCACAAACACACACTGAGTCAATCGGCTATAACCATCAAATTGATTGTACTATCATGGTTGTAGTTTGATCTGACCCAGTTACACCAAAGTTTCACGCACAATGGACCTCTGCACATGTGTGTCACACAAAACAGGGTCTCGAAGTTGAAGTCGGTCCACGTTTCATGGCTCAGCCTACAATTTTGTCCCCTTTTTTTATTAATTCATTTATTTAGTTATTTTTTGTTTTCCACTCTACTGACTTTTCACTATTCTGGGCTAACACTTCCCTATGTGGAACTAGACCCGTACAATTTCACCCAGTCGACCACTTTCATTTTTGTGCTACACTTATCTACACATTTTTTCCTTTATTATTTCTAATCTCTTTTTTCTTTGTTGTTTTATTTATTCTGGTCTAACCACACTTTTATTTCAGTTGTACACTTCACTATCGCTTGTTTCTTTTTAATTGCACTTTTGCACAGCCCAGCATCTATCGTATAAGCGCGAGATTCTGTCCCGGCGTTACACTATCGACCGTGCTACAGTCATCCGATTCGCCACAGGTGAAATACAAAAAAAATACGATAATTGTGAAATCCAACAAAACGTCCTTCACTTCAATTGAAACATTCCACCGATTCAACTCGCGTGTTCTTCTTGCGTTATTCTTGTTTCCCCCGGCCAACCAACCTACTAACGTACACCTCCGATGAATCTCGTTCCTAGAAGTCAACTCGCCACAACTTTCTTTCTCATCTCCCGACATCCCAAGGCAAACCACGCCATCCCGATCGGATGATCCATCTCTCGGAAAACGGGTGATACGAAAAGCCCGTTGGACCAATCACTCCACCTTGTAGTCCGCTAAGTCTCCATCGGAACACGAAATGAACGGCCAGCGTCCTTGAAAGCGAGAAGCCCAAAAGAACCAAACCGGCACCCAAGGCACGCGAAAGAGGAGAAGAAAAAAATAACTGAGAAAAGGCAAAAAACCATTACAATGAAAATTAGTGCACTACCGAGGTTATACAACGCCTCCCGCAACCTTAGCGACGTCATCAACAATGCCCCATTTGCCTACCATGACAAATCAGAAGCCGATTTATAGGCGAAAACCTTTCAACAGTTACTTCTGGGAAAATGTTCAGATTTTTTAATGGCATCAATACTTCCATTCTCTTCTTCTGCCACGCTGCCTGCAATCTTCTGGTCCAAGCCATATTGCATTCGCAATGACTTTGATCTACACGGAATCTTGGCAGGTAGTGCACCTGGGCTTAGCCTATACACCAATTACATACTCGTGTCTTGAGTGCATATGTTCTTTCACGGTTGAGAGGACCAACCTGGAAGCGACTCATATCCTCACCTGGCCACGCTGCGCCCATTCATCAAGACCAAGCTGTCTTACGCCTGTGGTAACATGGTCTTGATACCAGAGGTTCGCTCTTTCGCACCTTCTCGTGTCAGAAGACTCGGATTCGAAAAGCATTTGTGTTAACGCACTCGATGTAATCGACGTCTTTTCCCTTACGGACTACATCCGCATTCTGGTACAGCTCGCAGAATTCGCGATTGCGTCATGACCTCCACTCCCTCGCAGACAAGACCATTTCAGCGACCGAGCATTTTTCTTGTGAATTCAAAAAGTATTATCGTCCAGACAGCAGCAACGAAGGTCTACAACCAGAATCCATCAAAATTCAGCTGAAATGTAACCCGAGAAATTTCACACTCCAACCCCGACCTCTATCAAGTTACTAGCGCATTTCTTCGCACAACCCACATGCAGTCTACAAGATTCCACCGAAACGTGACTTGCGAAGCACGAGCGCCTCGCTCCCCAACAAGTGGCCTGCCAGTTTATTTGAACTCCGCCCACACAATATGCCAACAAAACCGAAGCACCGTTTGTGGCGCAACAATCCTTCAGCAGCGAAGAAGGTACACCATGTGATACAACAGCGAGTACATACATCAACTTAAATCTCTCTAGAACTCCCCCCATCCGCCGACGGAGCTCCTCGAACTCCCCCTCTAAGAACGTAATCTGTGAGACACAAAATAGGACTTTCCCACGCGAATTATAACGAATGGAGGAAACCACCGAAAGGATAATGTTGCGCCACTCTGCCACTAATCTGCTCTGCTTCGCTGAAAAACTACACAAGTTGCCCCAAACTAAACAACTCGTGCCGAGTCCCCCTTGCGCCGCCGTCAAGACCACGGTAGCACTTCGCTGACAAGGGTAAGGTTGGCATGCAGCCGCAGCGCCAACAACGACGAGGAACAAAAAATGCCCAACCGAACGGAGATGTGTGCGGCAACGAAGGGGATCCGCCTGCTCGTTGCCCTGGCTGCTGGCTCACATGGAAATTCTGTCAAAAAATACATTATTTGTCGAGGAATATCAACTTAACGTGATTTGCATTGTTTTTGCTGTGCGCTGACAACAACTTTGGTTGATCCTTTTTGGTTTTGTTATCCTCGCAAATGAACGCTGCGGTAGGCGGTCTGTGGGGGATCAAATCGAATCGCGGCGCTGCGACAGGATGGGAGCGGACCAATGTTTGCTTATGAGACGGCATCTAGCTTGTCAGCGTCTTGTGTGTGCGGAGGGGTTTCCCTCGCTTCTGGTTGAACTACGGTTTGGGCTTCTGTTTGCCGGTCGAATGGTGAAACTTTCTAGACACCGTGGTGTTGTATTTGCATTTCGTAATAGAATTTATCGACACCCTCGAGGGATGCGAAGATAATACACAAAAGGATCCGTCTCCGGCGCCCCGGGGGTGTTGATGGGCTGCTGGCCATCTGATATGGAAGTTTCGAGACACCCAATGAAGCTTACGAACTTTATCGAACCACTGCGCGCCGTCCGTGAGAGTGACGGACTCTCATCAACACACGTCACATCGTTCGCTTGACGCCGACACCCGAAATAGTCGCCACACGTCACAGGCCATTCCCTCCCCAGCAACAGTCAGCCAAATCCACTAAAACAAAAAAAAAAAGAAGAAAAAACAATTTCAAGGTTCCACCGAGATTTGAACTCGGATCGCTGGATTCAGAGTCCAGAGTGCTAACCATTACACCATGGAACCGGTTGACATCGACATGTCAAAGTTGTGACAAGAACCACCATCATTGACGTTTCAAATCAGCGCACACAATTTCTTAAGTGCTGCCAAATCTCTGCGGTTAGCCAGTATGTGTTGTTTGTGTTCCCCTCGCAAAATTATAAATAATTTGCATTTTAATTTGGATTTTCAAATCATAAAATTACAAAAGTAAAAGCCACTGAAAGGAAAACGTTGTATTTGCTTGTGGAATTTCTGCATGTTCACGACGTGTGTGTTTAATTTTATGCGTCAGCACATGGGACATCTTTATTGCCGCTGCTGCTGCTGAATGATGTGCTGTGTCAATGTGGAATTCTTGTCATCAGCTTGTACACAAAAATAAAACAGCAATGCCTCATCCATTTCACGCGCCAAGAGTGCAACAAAAATGATGAGAATTGCTTCGAAGGAGATAGCGACGGCATACAGTGTCGCCGCGAAGCGCAAAGGGCAATTCGTTTTTCGTGCGTAATCAATTTGTATTTGTTGAATACGGCAGCGTTTTATTGACATCAGCGACATTGAAAAAATGACTTATTGCTTGTCATTATCGCGGGAAGCGGCCGTTCTATCAATTGTACAGACTTTAAGGGCGCCGATTATTTTGGGGAAAGGTGAACCATGAACCAATGTCATGACTGACACCTTGGCTCATTTTATGAGCAATCCCATGGATCTGTTATACGCAACAAGTTATGCTCCATTGTAATGCCTCACGCGAATGACTTTTCTCACTCGTGGCGTGCATTTCATCGCGTGTCTTTGAATTACAGGGAATTCCCGTGGATGGAGGAACAAGACATTCGCATCCAACAAGGTGGCTTGGCAAAAATATAAATTCTGTGGAAATGTTCAGCCGTTAAACTGCCGTCCAGCTCATGGGGAGAGTTTTGCTGCACTCTCAGTAGTGCGAACGCACATGTCACCGCCGTGGAGTGACTATGCGTGTCCCGGGGTATTTTTAGTTTAATTCGTTTTTAAGGCCAGGTGAGCAGAGGTCTTCTAAATGTGTGCTGATGGATGTTGGGTATGATTTATAGTTCGCCAGGTATCGTCATAAACAACTTGCTTTCCGCGTTGAAACCAAAATAAGCCGCGACACACAGAGTTCCTGTCTCAAGCCTAGAATCCATCAACTCACTGTTCACTTCCACATTTTACCTAAGAGTGAATCTTATAGTGCGTTCAAATACTGCAAGACAGAGCTGATCAACACAACGGAACACCAACGGAAATACGTCGATATGCAATGAATTTTGTGGATTAGCGCCTTTAAGTGACAAGTGGGTCAGGGACAAACATGTCTATGCGCAAGGCGAGGAACATTGGAAAGAATGGGGATCTATAAACAGGCCATGGGTACTTAAGGAATAACCTGAAGAAGATAAGAAAGAATATGCTTGTAAACTAGAGGGCCAAATATTGACTAAACTTAGGCTAATGTGAAAATGTGATCTGTTCCGAGACCGCCAATAAATGTTTGAGTAAGCTTACTCAAAAGTCGAATGCCAAATGAACTCACGCAAATTGAGAGTGATGCATATAGCCTGTCCACGGAAAGAGATATGGTGAACGTACATAAACTTAAGCTTATGTCAGAAACTTAGAATCGATCGTAGATCAGGCAGCAACATCGTAAACTTTCAAAATAATCGTAATTGCTTCTGCCCACTCAATCAAAATTTGTCCATTGAATACGAGTAGAATAACTCATTTCGCGTCCACGGCAAGGGAAAAATTAACGAAACTTAACGAAGCCTAACGCAGTGCACATTTTGATCATAGTCGATCAATTCTGTGCAGTCGTTCGAATGCTTAAGTTGACTAGGCAAAAGACTAGGTATGTACGTTCTTTCTGGTTTGCTCTTTAGCCTGGAACCTGGAGCAGACTACAAACACCTGTCGGGTCATAACTTAAACGGAATTTAGTCAAGGCTAGGATGGCTATGAACACGGAACACGCATTCAGCGCTGCCGGATGAGAAACGGCGGCTATGAACACGGAACACCCATTCAGGGCTGACGAATGAGGGACGGCTTACTAATGTAGTCTTATTTGCCATTCCTCCAAGTTGTCTCCAAAGGCGAACATGGTTAGTGCTCCCGAACAGAGGAATAATTCAGTCGATTGGGAGGTTTAGAGAACGTTGTTAACCACGAATTTTTGTGGCTGAATTTAAACCAGGAAGACTGAAGCATCTAGAGAAATATTGCATTGTTCTTGAAAATATCCGGCCCCGAATAGTGAAGTACATACAGTCGAAAATTCCGTGGTGGTCAACTTGCACGGTTCACCTAGCATTAAAGTAATGGCACGACGAGTACACAAATCACATCAAAACGCGTACACTTAAAACACCATTTTCCTATACTCTCCTCTGGCCCCCCAATTCAAGTCCAACAGAGTGAACAAAAAAACAAAAGACGATACCCCACTTCAAATGCTTTTGCTTCAAATCGCCTTTACATCTAAAATACAACGTCAACCAAATAAATTCCCTCCAAAAGATCGTGAATAAATAACTCGCATTCAAATTGAATTCGCTTACATTTTTGGAATAAAAAGAAGGTTCCACCGAGATTTGAACTCGGATCGCTGGATTCAGAGTCCAGAGTGCTAACCATTACACCATGGAACCGGTTGGGAACGCTATGCAGCATCGAAGATTTGGCTTTGATTGTGGCTATCTGCGCAAAATCCAGAAATCCTTTCCAATTTAAAATTCAAATTACTTCCGTTTCATCAAGGACATGTGTCATTACTCATTACTCATCACTCATCACATTCGTTAATGGAGCAGAGAGGGTGTCTGAGAAAAGGAAATGATTCAAAGGGAACCATGTGTTGGGGAAGTTTGTGATTTCGTTCATCAAACATTCAAAGGAAAGGGGTGAATGGTTTGAACAACTTGAAGATTATGTTTTGATTTCAATTATGAACACACAACCTAAGCGGCTTATCAACAGTGTCGGGAAGATGAAGTAATGTCAACAGGAACAAGATGACTGACAGATACTATGAGACTCTAATGAAGGTGCTGACACTTGGTTAGACTGTGCTGAGAGTAGAGCGCTTGGTCTTTAGTCATATTTGTGGAGAGGATTTACGGAGGTGAAGATTTTCTCCAGAAACTGGAATATATGGTAATATATGGAATGAGCAATAAATCTCTGAAGCAGAAAATCTTTGATTCTATGCTAGAAGCAAAGCTAGGAAGGTGTGTTGAGGTAGCTGATTTAGTTCGCTAATACCTGGCTGGTCAAATATTACTGGCATTCGAAACGCTTGCTAACATTGGTGGGTAACCTGCTGAGGACGTAGAAAAACTTACTTTCTTATCAGGCAGACGACCCATGAAGGGTCCGAGCCTGAGCAATAGCTGCCTTCCATCTGTGACTGTCCTGTGCACGCAGCTTTCAGTCATCAAGGCCAAGCTGTCTTACACCCGCGATGACTTGGTCTCTGTACCGGAGGTTCGGTCTTCCTCTCCTTTTCGAAGACCCTCTTTACTGGAGCGTTTTTGTCCATGTAGTCGACTGATTTTTGCCGTCCGGAGTACATCCACATCTACGAGCTGTAGAGTTTACGGTTGTGTCTTCTTCTCCATTTGCCTTCCTCGCAGATGGGACCATATATCCGACGTAGAATTTTTCTTTTCAAGGCACCAAGAATCAGCTCTGAAGTCTTACTTAATCTCCAGCTCTCGGCTCCATAAAGCAGGACTGGCAAAATATGGGTTTTGTAGAGCATGGCTTTGGTCCTTCGAGTCAGGAGTTTCGAGACCGTCGTATGCAGCTTTTAAATCTATAAAAAGATGGTGGGTAATAATAATATATATATAATAATAATAATATGGGTGGCGCTACAGCCCATAGAGGGCCAGGGCCTAGCTTCGCAGCAACCACTCGTGTTGTGCGTGCTATTGTTCTCACACGAGTGGAAGGGACCTACAGTTTTATGCCGACTCCGAACGGCCAAGTTTGAGAAGCTTTTTCTAGACAGGAAATGCTCTTTGAACATTGTCAATAACTCGAAAAAAAAAAAGATGGTGAGTATCGATTTGAAACTCGCTGGTCTTCTCCATCCTTAGTGTGAAGATTTGTCTATAGTCGATTAGGCGGGTCGGAAGTCGCACTGGTACGTGTCGATTACTATCGTGCAAAACGGCTTTAAACGTTCACACAGTACGCTGGATACGATCTTCTAAGCGACGTTTAGCAAGGATATACCTCTATAGTTCTTGCAGGAGGAAGGATCGCCTTTTTTGTGGATGGGCAGATGGTTTAGATGTGTTGTTCCTAAAATCGTGTTGTGCAATCAAAGTCTGAACAACAGACCCATCATGATTTAAGCTTCTATTCAAGTTGGCATCCAGCGTCAAGGTTGAAAGCTTCAGCTACCTTAAAGGATTTATGAAAAGCCTTAAACGAACTTCTTGATGATATTCTGTTAGAGATATTATTCTTTTCAAACTCATTCTCCCAAGTTGTTCTGCTTGAGCTTACAAACGCTGATCACAGGACTTTTGTTGTTGTCAATGGCTAAGAAGGGATTGTAGGTCAGTTGGTTATATTAAAATGTTGTTGCAGACTGTAAGGTTTGTATAAATATTAAACTATTCACGAGCGAAACAACACGGCCGTCTTTAAGGATGAGTACAGACTGAGTTTTCTCTATTTTAACTATCGCTCTCTTTGCATAAAATTGAATGTAAACGGCGTTTTTTTTCAGTTTTTTTTATCATTAATGTAATTTGTAATCACAATCCAACTTCGAGTCAAAATTTATGGATTTTTTCACTGAAAGCCCATTTTGACGCAATTTTTGAATCCTGTGCCGATGCCGATTCAAAATCTTTCCAGATCTTTCGTGTCTGCCAATGACCATTCTAATAGCTTGTTAAATTACCAACACTTAACATAATGTTACACAGCAATCAGCGTCCACAGTGAAATAATTGTTTAATTCCAAAGAGTCCTGACATATCTAAATCTGTTGTTATCAGACAAAATTAAAATGTACAAGGAATAAAGACTCTGCCAAGAAATTGATGGACAAGATTGTTGAGAAACTTTAAAACGTGGCGTTGTACCAGCCAACGAAATTGCCAGCACAATTAGACCATTGTTGGTCCATTGTGATGATATTATGTAGCACTTCGTCACTTATTCCTCAGCAAACTCCAGAGACGAATATTATTTACGGCTCATCGCGGCTTGAAGGCGTCACATTGTACAGTACTGCATATATGTACACACCTGACTGAATTCTAATCTAGTCAAGTAATATATTTTTTAAAGATTGTGAGTGACAACACAATTTGGAATAGTTTGTTGCCTTATTCACTTAAAGTGGGTACGTACCACATTCTCCTTCGTCCCTAAAAAAAATGATTGAGCAGTCCAGCATTCGAACTGGGTGTTGGGATACCGCACGCAACAACTCTGACATGCCAGCAGTCTAATACGATGTGGTTGGCACATATTACTTGCAACTCAAATCGGGGCCAAACTACATCCCTAATAGTCTAAAAAGCTGCTTGAGTCATGTGACCGATGATTTTTTGTACCATTGCCTCTCTTTAGGAGACTAGACATCGTCACCCATGACTTGTGTAGGAGCCACATGGATGGATACAAACAGCCAACAAAAATGTACAGCTTCGACGCGACGTAGTTATAAATTTATGGATGCTAAGATATATGGTCCCGTCTGCGAGGAAGTCGAATGGAGAGCTGTACAAGGATGTGGGTGTAGTCCGGAAGGCAAAAACCCATCGACTACACAACCACATCGAGGGAATGGACAACAACGGTCCAGCAAAGAGGGTCTTCGAACTCGAGCCTCCTAGTTCGAGAAGGAGAGGAAGACCGAACCTCCGGTACAGAGACCAAGTCATCTCGGTCATCGTGTAAGACAGCTTGATATTGATGACTGGAAGCAGCGTGCCCAGGTCACCGATGGAAGGTAGCAATTGCTCAGGCTCAGACCCTTCATGGTTCGTTTGCCTGATAAGTAAGTAAGTATATTTAAACCATCGCATTCTAAAAACTGTCATAAATTCCACAAGTCCTACTGGTCATTTAGGAAGACATCTGCAATCACAACAAAATACCCGCACTGAGCGAGGGAAAAACATGATTTAATTTTCATCTGGTCTCGTACTCGATCCTTTGACAGAACCTATATTTGTATCTAAAAAATCCCATCTACATCCAACTACATCCATTCACTTCAGGCTGATACGCATATACAGTAGAGCATATACCAGTACAGTAGTGTCCGCTTATAACGAACTCGAAGGGACTGACCAAATTGGTTCGTTATAACCGAAGTTCGTTATAAGTGATACGCTAAAAAAATCATCAAGTTTTGTTCTGAAAATCAAAAAAAGAAAAGAAAAAGTGTTCAAAACACAAAAAATAAGTATGTATGTACATATTTTTATTAAATTTTTTATTTAAAAAAGTCATGAATTTTAGATTGTTTTGTTTGAGAAGATTTCAATTCGCTTAAAAACAATTCGACGTCTGCAAGTCCATTGAAAATTCTTTGGGGAGTGTTTTGTGATTGAAGAAAAGCACGAAGGCCCTCAGCAAAGCGTAACGCGTCCGATATAGGTACTGGAGCTGCTACAAAATCGTCATTCTCACTAACTTCGTCATCTTCATTCTCGTCAACATCTCCACTACCACTAACAGAATCCACAATTGCATCATCATCCAGAAGTTCTACACTTATAAGGTTGTCATCAAAGTGCACATATTCTTCAAAAGCGTCGCTATCGATAACTGTTGTTAATGCATTTTGAGAACCTATGTCTTCATCGTGGTTAAGTCTGCACCAGTCAATTAAGGGTATGTCGTCCTCCAAATCGAAATTGTCCTCACTTCTGACGAATCCACCATGTCGAAAACAATTAAAAATGGTTTTTTGTGAAACTTTTTGCCATGCCATATGAATTAAATTTATGGCATCTAGTAGGTTAGGTGTAAAGATGCCTTCATTTTTTTCAATTGAATTTATCACTTTCATGAGAAGCAAATGCCGATAATTGCTCTTTAAACTGTGAATGACACCTTGGTCCATGGGTTGCAGCCTGGAGCTTGTGTTAGGAGGCATGAACACTAACTTAATTGACTTCAAATCCTTTACCTCAGGATGTGCCGGGCAATTATCCACTAGTACATAATATAATTTTTCTATCTTTGCGACGTAGTTCATTGTCCCACTGCCTTAACTCATTAAAAAAAATTTCGGAAGTCATCCAAGCCCTCTGATTATTTTTGTAGTTCACCGGCAATTGTTTGATGTTCTTAAAGCACCTGGGATTTTTTGGTTTTCCTATGACCAGCAGTCTTCTTTTTTCAGTTCCCAAACAATTTGCCACGACCAATACGGTTATGCGTTCTTTTGATAGTTTTCCACCAATGCATGTCTCTCCTTTAAAATGCAATGTTCTATTAGGCGTAAGCTTATAAAATAAACCAGTCTCGTCGCCGTTGAATATGTCCTCATCCTTAGTGTTTCCCTTAATACTTGGCCATTTGTTTTGCAACCAATCATCAACAATACCCATGTCAACTGCTGCCGCTTCGCCAACAATTTTTCCGGTCCTAATATCATGCCGTTTTTTAAATCTATTTAACCAACTCTTGCTAAGAGTGCATTCCTGATTTGTAAATTTTCGACCAAAGTCTTCGGCTTTTTTTTGTAGAATTGCACTACTCACGGTCACATTGTTGGCCCTTTGTTGGCTAAACCATTTCAACAATCCCCTATCCACCCTCTCGTTTGTAGGTTTTTTCACTTTTTTTACCTTTGAATTTGTTCGATTGAAGTGGTCCAGGATCTCCTCTCTTTTCTTCCAAATTGTGCCAACAGTCGATTTACTTAGCTTCATTTCCTTGCATAAATCGCTTTGTTTTACGCCTTCTTCTAAACGCTTTATTAAGTCGTATTTGTCTTTTAATGTGAAACATTTTCTTTTATTTGTTTCCAAATCTCCCATTTTACTTAAATGATTTTTAAGCGCGTCACTTCACTCAACCTTTCATTTGTAAACATAAGGTTACTCGGGGAAGTACCGAACAAATTATATTGAAGGAAAAAATGTTGACGTTTGAGAATGTTGGTTCGTACGCAGCTATCCAGTTTTCGGGGAAGTCCCGAAAAGTTGGGAAAATCTGAATGACAATGTAAAGTGACAGATTTTTGGTTCGTTGTAACCGGACATTTTCTTTATTCCACGCACAGAATGGGTTCGTTATATGCGAAAGTTCGCTTTAGGCGGGTTCGCTATATGCGAAATTAAAAATCATAATTCTCATGGGGCATTGATTGGGACTTCATGAAATGGTTCGTTATAACCGAATGTTCGCTTTAACCGGGTTCGCTTTAAACGGTTACTACTGTATGTACATACTTACGTTTGATGCACGGCTCTTATCGCATTTTTATCTCTCGGAAATCGCACTCAAACATGTAAGCGTGCAGATAAGTTAACGCCAAAGCATAACAACATGCACTAAAACCGCGAAGCATTACACGAGTAAACACTTTTACACAGATTGTTCCGACGACGTCAACAATCCAACATGTTTTGGTCGTAATATTGCATCACGGTGTTCCAGATGGGACGGGGATATATTACGTCTGAGTTCGAGCACTAAATACAATCCTTGCCTCCGTAGTTTATCTGAGGAGTAGGTGAGTAAAAGAAAATAAGTTAAGGCCATCGGCTGATTGAATAAAGATGTCCCACAAAATGTGGGAAACTGTCAACTAGGCATAAACAAAAAATCGAAATTAAACACAAATCAACGCTTTTCTGGAATTCGAATGACTCTCCTTCGTCTTTGCTATATCCTCTTGCATTCCCAATTCGACGCAGGGGATATTCTAAGACCAGCTTCCTTGAATTGTTCCAACAATGAACTCTGCCCAAGGTTGCATCACTCTCAAAGGGAAAAAAAAGGAAGATAAGAATACAAAAACATTCGGATATTCTGTACCCACCGACAAAGATGTACAGCTACGTTGATGTACACATTCATTACCGTAATCGGTTAAGTATCGAGAAAGCGAAGTAAACACGGCAACATTTTTTGTATGACTGAAGGACACACACGTTTGCGTACCTGACTGCGGATGTGGATGAGTGGATTATGCAGGACTTTTGAATGTGTTTTCCCATTTGGAAGAATTGAAGCCGCTTTGCGAGTGGATCAAAAGCAGGATTAATCTGGATTATCGTCATTTTCACAATAAGCTCTCATTTTCGGTTGAATGGCTCTGTCAACAGTCAAAACCACCTCACGTGGCGAATGAAGAAAATCAACATGTCAACTGTGAGAAATCGCTACATACATATGTATGTACGAGTACATGGAAATCCACCGAAGTCACTGTTTATTGTGCTTCATCGAGTGGTGGAATCATTGGTCCATATTTCTGTGTAAATAGTGCTGAGAGGATCAAGAAGAGGAAAGTCAATGGAATCGTGTACAAATGGAGGACTACTCTCGTCTTTGCACAGCCAATTAAATGTTATTTAAAGGTAAAGGAGGATGAGGATGTTGACCAGCATTACACAACAGTACATAGTGAAGTATTGGGCGAATGTAGATTTTAATGAACTGCAGTTTTTATATAGTCTTCAAGCACAATGATGCACAACAATGATTAATTAAGGCGGCACACATTCCGGGGTGAATCTGCAAGCCTCTCCAACTAGCGAGATCTGGCTAGCTAGTGGCAGCAAATAACTTTGCTGAGTGTTTTGACACTTTTGGACAATGTATGTCGTGAAGTTTACGGACAGCTAAAGATTCTTCTGCCTGTTGCAGAGCTAACGCGTTTGTTTGTATTTGTACTGGAATAGATTTTTTTCGTTGCAACAGTCATTTGGAAGTTTCCATTTATTTGGAGATTTCTATTCTCAAAAACTTCCAAGCCTTTAAGAGTGGAGAGAGACCTCAATCATCTACATAGGTATACATCGCTGAAGAGACTTGTAGCGTACATTATAAGAAGTATTTTCGGTAACCAAGCCATGCCATTAACTTCTTCTGTGTGTTCTTGCTTTCTGTTGCGAGGGTTAACAATGAACAAGTAGATAACGTCAGCGTTCAAAAAGATCGTTTGTTACTCAAAAGAAACAGACTGCGAGGTATCGTGGAGTAATCCTAGCCAAGAAACTAATTTGGAAACTTAATATACAAGAAAGAGTCAAGAAAACAGCTAGCTCCCTATATCTGAGCAACGTAATATTGTACAAAAAATTGGATACGCAAAACCAAGGCTATTCTGTAGATGTACACAGCGATAGACAGGCCAATCTTGGCAAATGGCTGTGCAAACTACTAACTATGGGGCTTAGCGCGAGTTTCTATTCGCAAAAAGTATATTCGCTTTTATTCTATTCTATTGAGCAAATTCGTGGTATCGCGAAACTCAATAGAATTAATTTGAATAGAATTGTATTTCGAAATAGAACATTAAAAGCTATCGGGCAGCTTTCGATGTCAAACGTCAAATCAAGATCAAATGTGATTATTGTTTTGCAGGGAATAGTTGTTTATTAATAAATAATCAGTTATATTTGGTTTTGCAAATTATATAATTTCTTTGTGAAATCGGATGTTGCCCTTTGGTATCTTTTAATTGCAGCGATTTCTCTCGTCAGTTCCCTGAAGTTCTCTGCATGAACTTCCAAAAGCTTTAGGCGGATATGTACTGCACTCTCCGATTTAGTTCCACCAAAACTTCGACTGGTGCCTGGAATTGGCTCTTCAATTTCTAGCCTAGACCCTCCAGGACTGAGAGTTTGATTGGGATAATTAACTGTTGTTGCACCAATTTCGTCCGCAATAATCAAAGCATCATAATCCCGTGCTTCTGTATTTGCAATGTCTTCTATGAATCTGTCTATTACATCCAAACCAAACTCACGTCCACAAGGATTGACGCTTTCATGCAGGCTCAGAAACTCTGCAAGCTCTAAAGAAAACTTCTTCCAATGATGGTCTGCTTCCAGCTTTTTGCAAATGCCCTTTTGCAATTAGTGGATTTTTTCCATTAGGCACACTAATTTCTCCATCTGCCGCTTGTTTGTAAATTGTCTCCTATGCATATAACAATAAATATTTACATATTAAAAAAGTTTTTATGTGCTACTTACTTGTTTTCGTTGTTATCCATTCCAATGAATTTGACGCAGTATCAAAATTCTACCGTAATTTTCTGATAGAATTGTCAGTTCTACCAAATAGAAAAATATTCATGACAATAGAAACTCGCGACACGACAGAAGTAGATTTTATTTCTATTCGAAGTTAATTCTATTACGAATAGAATTTCGCGATACCGTGAATAGAATTTATTTCTATTTGACGTTTATTCTATTGGGAATAATATGAACTCGCGATAAGCCCTTATATGTGTCACAGAAGCAACCTCCACCACTATAACGGCAGGTTAAGAGGTCTTGCTGAATCTTTTCTCACAATACATTTATCTGCAGATGACAGCTGCAAAGAGAGTCGATTCAGTGATTTCAAATGCTTTTAAGCCGGACTGGACATGCAAGTATACTAGGTGATCAGCGTATTGAAAAAACGGAAATCGACTACACCCTTACCTTACAAGGGAGGAGATTAATCATAATAAACCCATCAACAGCTCGACGGTCGATGTCTACATCGATGGTATTAAGAAGAGTATAGGAGAAGTTCGGGCAGCACACATCAGTCGATTTCTCTAACCGCCAACGAAGCAGCAGATCAACTTGCTAGGAATGGGCCCGAAATCGTTCCGACCCAGCCACTAAACTCTCTTTACTGGTTTATAAAGGCATACGGCTGGTTGGACAATTAACAGACATAACGTGAGACATAATGGAACTGGGTACGAGGAAAGAAAAACAAGTTTCACATGTGACACGCCTTCGCCACCCACACACCTAACCTAATCTACTTAAAAGCACTTAAAGGCCCATATCCTTCGATCACTGAATGAAAACTTCAAACGTTAATTAATATTCATTTATTTGATAATATGTGTATTTGAGCATTGCCAACTAGGCGGCCTTGGAGACCATTAAAATCTTTAATTCAAACGCATCTAAGCGACATTTCAAAAGGGGGAAAGGAAAGTACTTTAATTCTGAAATCATAGGTTATGATTTTATCCGAGAACTGCTTAATTTCAGTTGAGCGCCGTCGAGGTGAGCACTGCGACACCGCGCTCGTAGAAGCTGTGTTGTTCTTGTCCAGCGGCGACGGCCAAATCAACGGTGAACAGCAATTCGGATCGGGTCGAGTTCAAGTACACCGGCAGCGTGAGCTTGCTGACGCGTACATCGCTACCAGCCTTGACCCACTTCAAGATGGTGAGTGGCAGATCCATCATGATGGTTGATGCCAACAGGAGTTCATTGTTCTTGCACTGGGCGCCTTGCAGCTTGAGACCGGTTACCCCGAAACTGCTGTCTTTTTGGTTGGAATTCGATCCGGCCTCGGTTATGGTCACTTCCAGGGCGAGCTCCTCCAGAGACCAGCTGTTAGCCTGTGCGACGCACTGCCTGGTGGCAGTTATGTACGCCTCGGGATTCAAGAGGCCGCCCAGCCAAACAGGGAAGCCCTGAAAAGAAAAATTCCGTGTAAGAGAGCTGAGCGGGAAAAGAGTGTTTGGTTAACTTACTTGCAACTCCTTGGCTCCGGCTTGTGACACCAATTGGGAGACCTTCTGCAGTTGCTGGACACGGTTGCTGAAATCGGTGATCCACTGGATGACTGTGCAGCCAACAGGGACCGTGTACCGGCGCCAGCCCTTCGGAATGATGCCGCGAACCAGCTCCGAGAGCATCGAGCGATGATGGTTGGTTTGTTTCTTCTCGCCCTGGCAAATCAAGACCACGTCCTGCAAGTCAGAGATGACTGTCTGCAGGAGTTTAGCGCCCGAAGTGACTTCCCTCTCGAAGTAGCGGTACAGGGGATCCTTGATGTTCTCGACTGTTCGCTTAAGAACCTGCAAGCTCTTCGGCAGCAGCTCCAACCAGGCAGATGCACTGTTGTGCAGCGTCTTCATCCACGATGGCCTGCCGTCTTCATTGCGCGTCTGTACGGCCTCTTGGTTCTCGTCGACGCTGTACGCCAACTCATCATCGTCCTCCAACTGTTGCATCTTCAGCAACTTGCTCACCAAGTCAGTACCGCGTGTGGTCAGCAGCACTTTCTCGGCGTTGTTGGGCAGTCCCAACCACGACGGGGTCTGGCGGTCTGCCAGATTCTCAATCCACTTCAGGAAATGATCACGGCGTGTTCCATCGGGCATGGTGATGTGCCTGTGGCCTCCGGCGCCGCCATCGACGTTGGCTACCAAAGCAAAGTCAGCCTCGAAGCTGCGGGCTGTGAAGAGCTTGGACAGGAACGACGCCAGCAGACGCTGATCGAAGTCGTTGTCGATCTTGCCGCCGTAGATGCTCTGCGACAGGAGAGTAACCAGTGCGTCCCATGGGACCTTCTCCGGGGGCAGATTCGTCCGTCCCATTGCGGTGGAATCGATCCAGGTGTCCAGGGTGTCGCAGGCCACGCGCAAGTCGGACTCGTTGAACTCGTATTTCTTTGCCCAGCCGAGTGGCACGTAGCGCAGGCGTTCCTGCACGATGGCGTGGAACCAGGCCAACAAGAAGTACAGTCGGGCACGCTCGCTTGGGGTCTTCATCATCCTGGTCGCCGGGACGGTGGAGAATGTCCTCAACAGGTTGGCGCGGATGCCTGGTGGCGGTTCGAACACGAAGATGCGTCCGGCGCGCATCAGGTTGACTGGGACTCGTGGACTGATTTCCATGGTCAAGAACAGCCTGAAGCCGGAATGTGGCTGCAGCGAGTGCAGCTTCTTCTCCAGCTGCACCAACCACTGCGGCGCTAGGTGCACGTTCTTCAGCAGCACCCACTTGCCGCTCTTGCAGGCCATGTTGATCGCCCGCTCGGCTTGGTTGAAGCCTTCAGCCGAACCAATGGCAATGCTGGATATCTTCTTGTTCAACTCAGCGGCCAAGTCATCAACCCTGCCGGACGCGTCGAATCCAGGCACAGAGCACAGCAGTGCCGGCGTGTTGCAGTTCAGCTGCTTCTCGACCACCTGGCCGAAGTCCAATTCCTTCTCTGCTGACGACATGAAGTCCTCTCCGAGCACTGTGTTGACCACCTCATGACCGGCGGCGATCACGCGATCCGGCCGGAAGGCCTGAATCAACAGCAACTGATGGAATGATGCCGACACCGGGGAGAGAGCCTTCGACTCGTCCCACAGCTGCGGCACGCACTGCTCGGGCGAGCTCTGCTGCAACCAAGCTCCGATCTCCGGCATTGACTTCAACTTTTCGATGAGCTTCTTGAAGATGGGCAGACGTGTTGCCAGGCGGTTCACACTCTCGATCTGCTCCTGTGACAGGCCCTCAACGTGAATGGGATTCAGCAGAAGACCCTCGCGGCTGCGAAGGAAGAAGTTAAATTCGGAGTCGAGATTGGCCTCCGAGGTTCCCTTGAGGTGGATCTTGCACATCAGCAGCGCGAATGTCAGACGGTCGGCGTGCAGCATGCCGCGTGCCACGCGTTCGTAGCACAACTGGAACAGTTCCCTCGTCACGATTGTTAGCCGCACCGTGTGGTCGGTTTTGCCCTCCAGCTTCGGATTGTTGTACAGGACCGTGCTGAAGATGTCCAGGAACATCTTCAGCGAGTACTGGTACAGGAAGTGCACCTGGTTCAGACTGTCCATGGTGAAGTAAATGTTGGAGCAGGCCACCGACAGCGGCAGGTACTGCTGCGACACGGTTTCAATCTCCGCGATGACCTTGTCCGTTTCGTCCACCTTCTGGTTGATGTCGTAGGCTTCCTTCTTGAGCGTTTCCAGCGTCGTAATCACCGAGTCGTCATCCAGAATCTTGCCCTTGGCGTCGTTCAGCGCCTGCAACAGACTCTTCTCGAGCTGCCTCAACCTTAGCCGGAATTCGCCTTGCAGCTTCAGCAGATCAGATCTCTTCTCGTCGATGTCCGGACGTTCCGCCTTCAGCACCTGGTTGAGACACTGCGACTGCAGCGAACTCCTGGTCACGGTGAAGTTGACAAACGTCACTCTCGAGCAAATGTCCGGCGGGAATTCCACGGTCGGGTCACGTGTCGACAGGAAGATGACGAACGACGGTGACAAATCGATATCCTGATCGCCGAGTGTGATCAACACACGACCACCAGTTCTGCGCAGCTCTCTGTTCAGCACAGGGTTCAAAATCGGATCGTAGTTCTCGACGTCCTGCACGAGCAGTGGGTTGCCGAAACGCAGCGCAGATTCGAGATTCTTGCGGAAAGAGTCATCCAGGAAGGAGGTCTTAGTGATCTTCTTGCCGGCGTACTCGTTCAACAAGAACGTGGTGGCCTGACCCGACGGGTCGATGATCAGCGGATAGCGGTTGAAGCGCTTCAGCATAATAGCGTTCTCCGTGCATAGATCATCACTGGGCAACGCGTTCGCCTGCCAACGCAGCCGTTCGTCCGGATTGGAGAGGTACTCCGTGCGCGCGATGTCCGGCCGATATTGTATGTTGGCCGACTGCAAGTGCTGACACCACGTGGTGAACAGATTGAGACGATAGTGCTGATCGAAGTAACCGCCTGAAAAGGGAGAGAGAGTTAAGGGATGCGTCTCACAGATGACGGGTGGGTCTCTTACCGTAAGCAATGAAGGCGGCTGACAGGAGAACGTCACCGATGATGGTGGACATCTGGGATTTGAACGTCTCGCTGGTGTTCTCCCAACGCTCGCGTTCGATGTTTAAGCTCTTCAGCAGAGCAATGGAGCGATCGACCTTGGCCTGGACGTTCTCCAAGTCGGTTTTGATCGCTTGCGCTTGCGAGATGAGTTGGGCGTACTCCTCTTTGTAAGCGGCAATGGACTGTTCCAATTGCGTGACCAGATCCTTGGTCTCCTTGGCGTGCTTCATGTTGAGCGCTGCCTGATCCTCAAGCGATTGCAGTTCGTCGCGAAGGGGCTCTACACGTTTCAACATGTCGGCGTATTCGATCTATGTGGAAGAGGGTGGTTAGAGAAGATGGACACGATTGAATGAAAAGCAAGCGGGTTCAAGGTGTCGACTTGGAAGACCAAAATGGGAATTGTCGGCAGAGCAGGCAACAGTCGATGAGTCGTATAGAGCTGGGGGCTTAGTTGGAAATCGAGGAGGAAGGCAAACACAACAACTTACCTGTGCAATAGCCCATTTGACCATAGGACCGCAAGCCATACTGGCACGGTTAACCTTCTCGAAGTTGTAATCCGGATTGCTCAAGTATTTCGTCTTCATCTTCTCGCGGACCTCATCGCTTCGCAAGCGGATCAGACATGAAAGAAACGACTGATTAATAGGCAGCTCACGGTGCCAAAGCAAAAATGTATCTTATTTTGAAAAAAACTCATGTAAAATCAAATCGAAAACGTGATGAAAACAAGCAAAAGCATTGAAGTTTAACTTTGACTAATTACTGTTCTTGTTGAAGGTTATTTATAAATTTGTTTGTTTATATGTATGTAGTAAAAAACACAAAGTTAAGCAAGAATTTGTAATTTAATATTTTCTATGTACACTGAATTAGAGATTCCTTCACCAAATAATTATAATTGATTCATTTTCTTTCGCTTAAATCAAAATCCAATTGCAAAGAAAAAAAAACAAAAAAAAAAAGAAATTCAACGAAATTTAACGAAAAGAAAAATAGAATTCAATTCAAATTCAACGAAAACAAAGAACAAAAAAAAAATGTCGTACGAATTAGGTGGTAAGTGTATTATTAAGATTGTTAACATGCTTACGTTATGTCTTCAGTACCGAAGTTAGATACAATTGAATTTATAAAGTTTTCTCTCATTATAACGGCACGAATTGACTTCCAATCGGTCGCATTCTCTCCAAGGAGCAAACATATCGACTCTAATGCCAATTTCACCACAGCTGGTGGATTGGCCATTGTTCGCACCTCGACGAGTTGTTGCTTTTTGATCGATTTAACAGCTGAAGAAGAATTTGTTTTTGTTTTGATTTGTTTGTTTTGATTAAAGTTATTTTTTTGTTTCGGTTTTTTTTTAATTTTAATTCTATTGCCTAGGCCAAGAAGTTGGGACCCTTAACTTAAATGAAATCAAAAAAAAAAATCAAGTAAAAGAGAGAGAGAGAGTGAGAGAAAAAAAAAACAAACCAACATCGGTCGGAGAGGGGCAGGCAAGGCAAACAAACACTTCTTGATTAGCCTTTCGTTTTGAAGTTAACTATGTTCGAATGGGTTTCTAGTCTTCGGCAGAAGCTTGTAACAACTAGTTGCCGCCCTCAAACTTCCGCGGAAGTCTAGACTGATTGGATCGGCGATCTTGTGCTGTTGTTGATCTTGAAAGGGGGCGCAGGGAGGCGTTGTGGTTCCTTCTGGAGGAGGTGATAAGTGATTTTGACTGAACTTTAGCGACGCGTACATCGTGGTGTGAACTAGGACAATACCCTCGTGTCGAGTGTTGGATCAAGACCAGTGGGTGACGGTGACGGTGACGGATCGGTTTCAAACCTTTCCCATAAATGTCTGCTGCTTTCAAGTAATTTTACACATTTTTTCTTCCTTTTTGCTCTAAACTAAAGCCTAAACTAATCTAGTTCTTGTGTTTTTGTACGTTTTGTGGTCCAGTGAGTTCTATGTTTGAGAGAAGGAGCTCGTTGGTGGGCTGGAGTATAAGTTAGTGTCACCTTGAAACTTGTGGGTTTCACTGCTCAGCGAAATGAGTCTTGAAACCGTGCTCCATCGGCGAAAGCCTAAAAGGAAACTTTGCAAAGCATGCTTTAAAAAGAATTGGCTTTGTTTACAAAGAATTGCTGGGAGTTTTTATCATTCCAAAATGTGAGATAAATGTGAATCCTGCGAGAGAAACGTAGCTTGCCAAACTGTAAGGAATATTCATGATTCGAAGAGGAGACTAATGTTTGATTCTTTGACATCGATTCTGTTGGACAGGGTAATAGAGAACCACCGAGTTAAAAGTAGAACACATGTGCAGAATGACCGATCTGGTGCATACAATTGGAGGTTATTAGACAGGGATCGCGTCTGTTACTCTGTAGTGAGACTTTATGGACATTTTGGAGCTTCGAGTTGAAGCACCACGCAAAGGTATCTGCTTCGAATATTTCTTGATTCTTGTGGTTTAAAATTCACAATACTAATTATTATTCTATCTTCGATGCCCTAAATGGAAGCAAATACATTCCTCAGTGTGCTTCATTATTGGAAGATAAGCAAGTGAGTTAACGCAAGAGCGTCTACAGGGAATGCATAACAACACATTTAGTGGCGCAACTATCATTATCGACTCTCAGCGAAAGAAATCTGAACTCAAGTCTTAACAACTGCAAATGACGAGAACGCTTTCATGAAATTTATGCCCTATCCAACAAAATCGGGAACTCAGAGTATTCAGAGGCCATCAATGAAAGAAATTTTCTCTCCTGGGCTGCAGATATTGGTAATGGACCAAATCAAGAAGTAACAGATGACTTCGGTTATCGCCCAAATGCCATTAGAGAGAGTATGTCCTCTCTGAACAAACTAATGCAACGCAAAGCAATACAATTGGCAACTCAGATGAAGAGAGAGAGAGAAGTAAAAAGATAAAGTCAAAGAAGAACGGGCATTTTGATTGTGACTGTAGGAAAACAGTCGATTTGTGGAATAATAAAGTGTAGAAGAATAATGAATAATTAAAGATTTATTCCTCTTTAAACTAATAAAATGGGCAGTGACGGTTTGAATGTAAGTCATTCCTGAAGAAAAACTTGTACTCTTAACCAGCTATACAAGATGCCTAAGAACAACTAATCTAAAAAAAGAACCAGACAGCTCAACTGCCCCTTAGTCTCGTCTTTACAATAAGCTAACTTGCAAATAGCAATAAACAAGAACCTATTCAATTGTATGGTATACTCTGTAGAAGAGCTATCGAACTCAGTTGTGAATGCTAACTTTTGATGTTCTTCTATGACATTGAGAATCAGAATGATTCGCAAAATCTAAAAACAGCGCTTGTCTTCGCAGAACTCTCATTTACACCTTCAACCGTCCTGAAGACAATTCTACATCTGTTTCTTATATATATATATACGGCAGCTAGACGTGGGGAGCATAACAGAACCACTTGCGGGCAATTGAAAACGATCCATTCCACGAAGATCTGAAGGCAAATAGATTAAACAGTGCCATTCATGCACTTCGACAAGGAAGTAATCATTACCATTCTAGGAAGGCTGACACAGTCAGACAAAAAATCGTATCAAGAAACGTATATCGACGGCCGAACGAAGAATAAAAGAAGAGCTATTTAAGTGTTTAAGGTTACTTATCCACTAGAGCGTATTCGAGAGTTAAAGTTCAGTCCATGATTCCATAGGTGGCCAGTAAGGGCTTTCTTTTAAGGACCAATAAGAGCCAATATGGTAAAACTTTCCAAGCAATGTTTTATTAATCTTTCTAAAGAAAATGAGTTTCAAAACGTCTTTTTTTCGAATACTGTCCAAGTTGTGTGTTCATTGGTCTAGAACTGACAAAAAATTAAAACTCCGAACAGGGAGAAACGGAAATAGTTCAGTGTACAAGACTTTCGCCAGAAATTTGTGTATACGTGTATACGTGGAGCAGGCTGTCTTCGTTTTCAGACGGCAATCTGTCCAACATTCATCAAACTAGAGTTGTACTGTTCGACAAGGGAACGTCGAACATGTTCGGGGAACTATGTAGCTCCATTCCTATTCCTGCATTGATTATGCCCGAGGAAATATTAACTCATCATCATCAACACTTCATATCTTTACACCTCTGTGAACTCGGAACTACATGGAGTATGGACCTGGGCAGATTTAGGTTGAGTTTAGGAGAGCTATATATGTCCAGAACGACACAATTCTACAACAAACCATTAAAGCAACTCGGATGCAATGATCAAAGTTGAATAGTGCAAAAACGGACGTACTCCTTCAATGAAAGAAAAACTTGCTATGGCAGTTGTAGCGCTTACTTGCTACAATAATCTGTAATACCAAGAAATTAACATAGCGCATATACTACGACTGCGAGAGGCTGCGGCAACCTGGAGGGAAAATGAGGACACTATTCATCACTTCGTCATTGTCCCAGCCTCTGCCATTTGAGACATAGAACACTGGGAGAACAATTGTTTGGTCACAAGGGTAAACCGCTGGAATTCTGATTGCAAGAAATTGCGATTGTAATGTCATAAGATTCAGCGTTTATAAACAAAACACCTTGGTAGCCCGACAAGATATGTAATCTGAAACTTTGGCGCCACAAAGCCCAAAAAAAAAGGCCACCGAATTTAAACCACGCAAATTGTTCTGGATTGCACATACACAACCAATAAGCTACATCGAGACACATTCTCTTTGTTGAAGTCCAACGCCCAGAACTTCAGCGATATTCGTGGTGAATGTATGCTGAAATAAAGTCAGGTTTAGAAGTATCGTCAGCGTGATATGGAAATGGAAACAATATCAAAATACAAAACCTCCATATTCGGCGGTATCAAAATTATTTCTAGTTGAAGGGAGTTCGACTTGGAGTGTAATTTTTTATATGAAAAATTGAGGAGAATGCAAAAATATGGCAAACAGAATATTCGAGTTAGGGAGACTCACTTAAACAGCCTATGTTACTTTTTCGCACTTTGTCAACATTTGTATAATGACTTCCTGAAAAATGAGTGACAGCCTAGATTTTTTTCTAGACTTTCAAAATCTGACAAATGTCCGTCTTCAGATTTGTAAGGATGATGGAAGATGGTTGAACGACACTGATCAACTCGAAGCAGGAGTTGAGAGGTTATATTCCGCAACACAATGGTTCCAACAGGACCTCGTCTACCCACGTACCTGTCCTAAGACATTAAAGATGTGGTCAAGATTATAAAGATACTGGTGGCTCGTTGGGACCGACCGATAAAACAAACTTACACCAGAATGGTCACTTGTGCAGTGGATGCAAATAAGAAAAGCTAAATAAGCGACTTAAAAAAACCTTTAATTCAATCTCTGAAGGATGGAGCCAACAAAACTCTTTATCAAATCAAACAAAGAACTCTCTGTCCACAAAGCGCTGGACTGCTTGCAAGTGTTCCTTAATTTACAAAACTACATCATTCGCGCATTGGATAGTGTTTAATAACTAAATGCCCCAACCGCAACGAAATGTAAATAAACAATTACGTGAGATATTTATAAGTAGGAAAGAAATGTACACAAAAATGAAAAACAAAAAATAACACAAAAATTGGCTAACCAAGAAGCAAAGGAGAAATAAAACAAAGAAACAGGAGAAGAAGCGCCAATAGCCCTGTCCTAGCCGAAACCTGCTCTAGAAACCAAAACAAAAAATGGGAAAAAAAAGGAAAGTCATGAGCCAAATAAATTCCGTCGCCTTGGGCAGAGAATATGTGGGGTGCTTGAGGTATGATTGTGAAGATCAGGATGATTCGCGTAGGTCAACAGCAGCAACAAGTGTGAAGAGGGATTGAGAGATGTTGATAGCGAGAGAAAGAGAGAGAGTGATAGAGTTCACACCGACCTGGACGGCGGGCGGAGGAACTGTCGCCTTATCAAGGAGGAAGAACTCGGAAAGGATTCACATGCTTCTGTCGTGTCGTGGCGCGCGCTCGTCATTGGGTTAGTTACTTACAGAACAGTTATACGATCATATTGCTGTACCGTGGAATGCGGTTACAAAACACAGCATAAACAGTGTTACACATTTTACAACGCGGGTCAGTAGTTAGAGGTTGGACGGGGGGCTGACGTTGGGATCTGGATAAGGGGACGGGCGGGATTTGCAAGATTAGCTGCTGTTACTGGTTTTCTTTTCTTATGAGTGATGTATGTGTGTGTGTGTTTGGTGGTGATTAGGGAATGTAGGGGGCGTTGGTGAATGATTATTCGATTAACAAAAACAAATGCAGGCTTTTTTATGAAAAAAAAAACAATTAACGGGGTAAGAGATACAGAGAGAGAGAGTGTGTGATAAATAGAGAGAGACTTATGAATTAAAAATAATATTAAAGGGCGGTTATATATATATATTATGTGTGTATTTATGTGTGAGATGAATGATTTTGTTTGTTTTTTTGTTTTCATAGATATTCCGTACGTGATATTGGACGTTTCCAAATTAACAATGGACGAGATAAAGCCATCTTTGACCATGATTCCTCGAATCGACTTCCAATCGGTTGCATTTTCATTTAGAAGCTCACAAACCGACTCTAAGGCTAACTTAACCACGGCAGGTGGATTTGCCATGGAACGGACCTCGGCCAATTGTTTCTTTTTGATCGAACTGACGGCTAATGGGATTGAATACAATACGGAAGTGGTATATGTAGGTGTAAAAAGAAATTAAATGTAAAAAAAACGGCTGGTGCTGTTGGCATGTGATCTGATGGAATGAATAACGAAACATTTACCTTGTTGGGCCTCGTGGACTGCCGGCTCGACCTGAGCCAAGTCGGCCATCACGTATTTACGCTTTTCGTCGATCTTGATGGTCTGCTCGGCCAGTTGGATTTGGATTTCCTGCGATTGGATCTTCTTCTTTTCGGCCTCCTGTTGGTCCTTGAACATCTGCTTCAGCTTGGCGTTGGCCGCCTCGTTCTTGGCCTGCAGCTCTTGCGACTTGACGGCGAGCGACTTCTGCATTTCCTCCACCTGCTCGACGGTCTCGGCGATTTTGTTCAAGCCGACGTTCAAGTGGAGCTGCTGTTCCTCCAGCTCGCTGCGCTTCTCCGAGTACAGCTTCACGAAGTGATGAATGAAGTCCAGGTAGTGACGGGGCGTGATGGCCATGGTGCGGCCGCCACGCTTGGCCAGACGGGCGTTGGCTTGATGCAGCGTTTGGTGGACGTAGACGCAGCTGTTGATGACGGCGTCGCGATGGCATGGCGTGGCCGGGACAAGTGGACACACGGACGGGAAGAAGTCCGGCGACGACCAGGTGGGTTTCTCCAGATCGACGCGTGTTGTGAACTCCTTGCCGACTTGGAAGAGCGCCGAGTCGGACCAGTCACCGAACCAGTTGAGGACGCAACGATTGAAGAGAGCCGGCGATGTAGCGGCACGGTCCTTCAGTCCGTCGGTTGATGGATTCATCGTGAAGACGACGTGCAAGTTGCGCATGACCTGCTGCGTGAACCACTTGTACAGCTCGTCGCTGGAGTCGAGCATGAGGCCTTCTCGTTGTGCGCCCTCCTTGCACTGAGTCATCAGCGTGGTGTACTCGTCGCCTTCAAACAGTCCAGGAACCTACGAAACCCAAGTCGAACTCAGTAATCTCTCAGCAACGTAGTTTTGATGGAACTCACCTCTCCGTTGGCCAACAGAGTGTTCATCCTCTCGAGGAAACCGGAGTCCAGCACATTCGACTCGTCCAGAATGAACGCAATCTTCTCGTCCTTGCAACCGGATCTTCGCAGCACGCAACGCAGGTCCTCGTCAAAGTCCTCGCTGGTGTATTTGTTGTGGACTTTGATTTGGAAAATGGACAGGCCATTCATCCAAGCCACGAAACGTGACAGAGTGGTTTTGCCAGCTCCAGATACACCAATGAGAAGCAAATGACCCTGCGGCTGCCGGAAGATTCGGTCGATACGCAGCACGTGCTCGAGAACCTCATCGAACAGCACCAGCGGGACGTCCAGTTCCTCCTCGTAGAACACCTTGAGACGGGCGCGAACGTAGTCGCGCAGCTCCTCGCGATTGACGGGCATGTAGTCCTTCGACAACCAGTTGCTGTAGAGGATTGGCCGCACCAAGGCCTTGTCGGCGTCAACGCCGGGGAAGTGCTTCAGAGCGACGATGTCGATGTTCTCGTTCGTCCAGCGGCGTTCACTGTCCTCAACCAAGCGGTCCTGGAACAGGCGGAGGGCCTCGTGAGCCCAGAGTCTGACCAAACCTTCGACGGGCAGGGAGTCCAGCGGGCGGATAGCCTCGCAAATACCCCGCACCCAGCGGGTCATCTCACGCGGAGAGTACACGTAGTGCGGTTGCATGTCCTGAGTGAAGCGATCCTGGGACGACAAGTAGAACTCGACCATGGCGTTGGTGAGCGGCTCCGCGTAGCCTCGCAGCGAGGGCATGAGTCGGAGCATGGCGCGACTGAAGGTGCCGTAGATCTGCTTGAGGGACGTCTCGCCGGGGTAGTCCACGTAGATGATGGGAACATGGCGCAAGAATCGGTGGCTGAGCGGCTTACGTCCGGGGTCGGTGGGTGGATTGCAAGCCCCGACGAACTGGATGCGTTCCAATGAGACCCAGGCTTGATCGCTGGCGCGGTAGAATCCCTTGTGCTCGACCAACTGGCGGAGGAACGAGATGACTCGTTGGGTGCCGTAGGCGTCCATGTCGGGCAAATTGATTTCGTCGCAGAACAACACCAGCCACTTGCCGATCTGAACGGGCGAGAGGACCACGCCGTTGGGGGTCTTCCTGTACTCGCAGTAGTGGTCGAAGGTCTTCAGCAGCAGCTCGGGTGTGGTGGCCGATGAGAAGTTCAAGCCGACCACTTCCATGTCGGGCAGGGCACGCAAGGCTGAGAAGAGGGTCATGGTCTTACCGGAACCAGGGGGACCGCAGAGAACTGAGGTGGGAAAGAGGGTGAGAATGGAGATGGAGCAACAGCGGAGGACTTACCCAGTGGCTTGTGTTCGGCGAGCCAGGTGTACAGCAGTGACTCATGGCGAACGGTGTCCAATGTCGGTACGACGATGTCGGGAGAGGCGACCTTGTGGGTCTCCACCTCGATGACGGGCACCTTGTTCGACCAGGGCACCCACTCGCCGGACATGTTGACCTCGTAGTCAATGATCGGGGCGCCAGCAGCTCCTGGCAGCGGAATCGTGGTGACGCTGCGAACAAAGTCGCCTAAATCAGTGCGAACCTTGAGCTTGGCGTCGCCTGCAAACGACCAGAGAACAGAGTAGACCAGTGCCCTGGGCACGTACTGTTCCAGTTGGTCGGGACTCAGCGGGAAGTCCGGATGTTGGGAGTTGAAGTTCAGGATGTTTCTGCAAAGAAGAGTATGACAACAGCCCGTGATCGCGTTGTTCGTCTGAAACTTACCGAGCAGCTTGGTTCAGCATGGAGAACAGAGAGCTGAGTGCCCTCAGTCGGGTGAAGTCCATGATGTGCTCCTGGTCCATGGCGTACTCCAGCGACCGCACAACAATGCCATCGGCAGAGAAGAACGGTTGCAGGAGCATTGCGATCTCCCTCTGCGTCTGCAGCGACGGCGAAACCTCATCCTCCTTCTCCTTGCTCTTGAGCATGCCAAACTCTTCGTCGCCATCCTCCAGCGGGATGTTCCTCAGCCGCAGCAAGTAGTTCTCGAAGATCATCTCGGTCGAGAGGACGTCCTCGGAGAACCAGACCATGCCGCAACGGGAGACCGTGGCCAGAGTGGCGAACTTCAAGTCCTGCACCTCAAACATGACCCTCACGTTCGGTGGCAGCGACAGACGCTCTCCGTTGGGCAGCGTCAGCAGCTTGTTGTCATCCAGCACGGAGTTCAGATTCTCGACCCACTCCGGATCGACGTCGCCGTCGAAGATGATCCACTGGCGCTTGTTGATCTCGCCCCTCACGTTGTCGATGATCTTCCGCAGGATGTGAGTGAACAGACCGTCGGTCCACTCCCTCGTGTTCTGGTCCATGACACCGTACAGAGCCTCCTTCGAGATGGCCTTCGGATCGATCACATGGGCGACTCCCTCGACACCCTCGAAGCGCTCGAGCGCCTTCAGCAGCACCTTCCAGGCGGTGGACTTGCCGGAGCCCGAGGGGCCGACCATCATCAGGCCGTGATTGAGGTTGGAGATCTGGTACAGTTGCAGAACCTTTGGCAAAGAGAGGAAATACGCTTGAAACCAATCACACACGTGTCCGGGGACTACACACTAAAAGAGCCCAAGAGGGGGCGCGAGATGAACGGCCGCCGCCACCCAATTGGACCCCGGCTTGTGGATGAAGGATAGAAACGAAAAGAAACAAGAACTACAACAGAAAAACGCCGAATCTTACTTTTTCAACCCAAGTTTCACCGAATCCCTTTTAGGTTATGGTTTTCAGTTACAGATTAGAATGCATTAAAATGTTAATTGAGGTTAGGACTAGATTCTAGATGTGGTAAGCTATGAGTACGGGCAAGTGCATGCCACTTACCTTCTCCATCCATGCGGCGCCCTGTTCGTCTCCCTCGCCGCACACCAAGTACTCCTCGTTGCAGACCTTTCGGATCTCCTCCTTGAGGCCGCCCATTTCGGCGCGGGTGTAGCCCACGTTTGGAAAGACGTCGCTCAGCAGCGAGAAGAGCAGTGGGATGTCCTCGGCCACCAGCTTGGGCACCATTGTCTCGCACACGGACTGAATGAGGATCTCCTGCTCGGGCAGGTTCTCGGCCACGGAGGCCTCGTCGATGTTGACCTCGCCGCGACCACGCATCGTCTCCTTGATCTTCATGATGCGGTCGCGCTTGACGTTACCCGCCGAGATGAGCACGGACTTGAGTGCTCGCAGGCCGAAGTCGTAGTGACTTTGGTTGGACAACTGCTCGTCGCACAGCTTGAAGAACGGCACGATCTTGCAGGCCAGCTTCTCTGCCTGTCGGAAGCCCTGGCTGAACAGCATCACCTCTGCGATGAGCTGGCGATCGGGCGTGGTCATGGCCAGCGAACGGAAGAGTTTCTTCAGATTGTCCGGCAAGTTGGAGCGGCCAGCGTAGCCGGGATTCATCGTGATGAAGATCGCCATGTCCGGCGAGACGCGCACCTGCTTGCCCACCAACTCGACGGTGATGCTCTCCTTGTTGCTGTCCATTTCGTACTTGAGCGCCTCCTGAATGGTCTGGATTTGCTGCGAGCACGCGGACAACATGCGCTCCTCCAGACGATTGAACTCGTCGAAGCAACCCCATGCGCCGACCTGGCACAAGCCGACGAAGATCCTGCCCATGGCCTGGAAGTCGAAGGTCTCATCGCAGTTGAAGACCAGCACGAAGCGGCCTAGTTGGTTGCCGAGCGCCTTCACGGACTCCGTCTTTCCGGTACCGGCCGGTCCGAAGGGGGAACCGCCCAGGCGTGACTCCAGGGCCTGCGTCATGGTCAGGTAGCAGCGGTCGGTCAGCGGAGTCTGCACGAGACGGTCCTGGACTCCGAGGTACTCGAAACCGTAGTAGAACCGAGCGTTGGCCATGTGGATGGTCAGTTGTTGGAGGACCTTGAGGAGCAGAGCAATTAGACGTGGTCCATGGGATACCACAGGTCGCAGAAAAACTTACCTCAGTCTGGCGAGGATCGAAGTAGAATCTCATCTCGCAGAGCCACTGGAATGACTTGGGGTTGTTGACGCCGTTGGCGATCAGCCGCCTGGTCACTGTCCGCTTGTGCACGAACTCGTTGATCTGCAAGGACACACAAATGAACCCTCTGACCACCATTCCCCGTTTCCTGGCTTACCAAGTGCTCCAACTTCCTGCGCCTCAGCGGGGGCTGTTCCTGCAACACAGAGTCGGCGAGAACGTTCAAAGTCGTCTCGACGGTGGTCAGCACGCGATTCAGCGGCTTGCCACTGTTGTTCTCCATCGCCTGCTGCAGGGCGGCCTCAACGTCCTCGGACCACAGGATCTGGGCGGCCAGGACGACAATCTGGGCCTGGTACTTGTCGCACCACTCCATGTACTTCTGCGAGTCGATCTGGCCCTCTCTGAACTGCTTGATGTCCTGCACGGCCTGCGCCAGGTACGAGGCCAGCGTGAAGCGCATCTGCTTCTCGACCAGGCTCAGCCACTCGTTGATCTTCGGGTGGTCCACCGTGGACACGGGGTTGATGAATTTAACCTCCTCGCCCTCCCTGGAGGCGATACCCAGGATAACCGTGTTATCCTCGTTCAGCAAGATGGCGGCTACGCCGGCGAACATCTTCTTGAAGTGCTTCTGCAGACGCGCAATGTTCTTGCTGTTGCCGATGATCTCGAGGAGATCCTCGTCGCCGACGAAGTAGAACCGTGGGAACGAGGTACGCTCGCGCTCGAGGTACTCGCCCAGAGCCTTCTGGATCTTGCCCAGCAAGTCAGCCAGGCGTTCCAATGACCGCTGCACCGCGGGAATGTTTAGCACGTCCATGACCTTGGGCGACTTGGTCACCTTCTTCATCAGGCCCAAGAACTCGGAGCTGATGCTCTGGAAACGTGAAGTCTCCACCGGCAGCAGGGTCTTGATGTCGGCGCTGCCCGAGAAGATGCCCTCCAGGTACACCCAGCGACGCTGCACGTCAATCCAGACGTCGAACAGCGCGTTGATGCGGTTCAGCTTCTCCTCCCACGTGAGGGCCTCCTCCTCGAACACCTTGTAGTACGGCGAGAGCTTCATGGCGGCCACGGAGTTGATGTGCTCCTTCACCTTGTTGAACAGGTCGTCCCAGCCGCGAATGATGCGACACTTGTTCTGGTAGTTGATCAGATCCAGCTCGTAGTTCTGCCAGGATTCGCGAACTTGCTTCAAGAACTCCTCGAGAGCCATTTCGCCCTGGGCCACCAGAATGATGTCCTTGACGATGTTCTCGTTCTTCAGCAGGTTCACATCCCAAACTTGACCGAGAGTGAGGTCGGAGATGACCCAATTGACACGCAACTGCTTGGTCAACTGTTTCCAGTGGCGTTCCTTCAGAGCATCTGACTTCAACTCAACAATCAGCATGTTCACCTTGATGTAGCTCTGGATGAGCTTCTTGACGTACTCGTAGCTCTCGTACATTCGCAGGCGGGCTGGCAGCTCCTTCAGCTGACTCATCATCGCCTCGAGTTGCTGGCGCAGCTTCCTTGGCTGCACCGACAACCACGGCTTCTCCCTGGTCTCGTCGATCTGGGTCCAAACCTTGGAGAGTTCACTCCAGACGCCGCGCAAGTCTTGCAGCTCTTCGAGGGCGACATTCATCCGCTCGCTGCTGTTGTTCGGAATGGCGGACTCCTGCAGTTCCAGGGCCTCCTTTGCCTTGGCGACGTTGTCGCGCTCCTCCTTCAGCCGCGAGTACTTACTCTCGAACATTTGCAACTGCTGCAGGGCGTCGTCGGGGCGGGTCTTGCCGCCGGTCGGCTTGTTCTTCTCCCAGTCGTTGAGGAAGTCAACGGTCCTGGTCTCGACGGCCTTGTCCTCGGCGACGATCTTGGCCTGCAAGCTGGCCACCTGGGTCTGGATGGCTGTGTCCTTGCGTTTGATGATCTCATTGAACGCAGACCACTCGCCCTCGATGTTGTCCACATGCAGCCAATTGTTGGGGAACTGGAAACGCTGGCGCTCCAGAATGCGCTGAGCCTCGCGGAACACCTCGACCTGCTTGTCCCACACGAGCATGTCCTTCTTGAGCGACTGCACGTAGGTGATGAAGCAGACGGCGTCTGATGTACTGGCCGCTTCTGTAAAGGGGAAGAGCGAGGTTTGTCAGTTTGACTATCGCAACGTGCGGAGGGAGTCACTCACCAATGCTCTGCATTTCGAGATCAGTGCGAGACTTCGAGACCTTGCTGTGGAAAGTGGACATCTCGGTTCCCAGCAGGGTTCCGAACTTGCCGAGGGCCTCCTTGTGCCACGAGTCGTACTTGAGGGTGACCTTTGCCTGCACCTTTGCGTAGTCGATGATGATCGGCCCGTAGGCGCGACGAGTGTCCGACGTGTCGAAGGTGGTTCGGGATTTTCTGAAAGAAAGGGGCTTAGAAAGTGAGCCATAGCACCTCTGGTTCCAACTTACTTGATGTCATTCAAGCACTTGATCCACAAGTTCACATCCTCACCCAGACGCCCGTAGAGGGTGTCGGCCTGCAAGTCCCACAAGCTCTGGTAGCGGAGCCACTCGTCCACGTAGTACCTAACCTCACTGATCTTGTCCTCAATGGAGCCGTATGCGTTCTCGAGGATCTTTCCCTCGGGCAATTTGGTCAACAGATTGCGGTAGGTCTGCGAGACTGGCTTGTCCAAGCCCACTTGGTAGCGGGAGCTCTGCAGACGGACCTGGGATGTGACGATGGCCTGCCAGGCGAACAACTGCTGCATGATCTGGAAGCGAGCCTCCTCAATCGAGGGGTACAAGTACATCTGCTGGTTGGTGATGCGGATCTCGTGAATTGCATTTTGGATCTACCGGGAGAGGTGTGTGTTAGTCTCAATCAGTCAGGGATTGATTTCTGAGGTTTACCTGTGGTTCACCACCAAGCTTGTGGGTTGGTTGCACCGGAGCATCAGTGTCCATGGACAAGTCGACCTCCTTCTTGTTGCCGGTCAGCGCCTCAGTCCAGGCATTGATGCCAGCCTGGAGACGGTGGGCCAACTTCTTCTCGACCTCCTCGTCCAGGCGCGACACCCAGACGTTCAAATTCGAGTACTGTCGCAGCGAGAGATCGTCCACGGCGTGCTGGATCTTATCCAAGATATCGGCGAATGTAGCTGCACTGTAGGGGCACGTCTCCAGGGAACGCACGTCAACATCAAGCTGCTCCTCGACCACAAGCAAGTCCTCAACCTACACGACAGCGCAAGGTTAGCCTGAGATCTATAATCACACCGATCAGTCTTACCTTCTCCTGGAACTGCGTAACACACTCGGACAATCGCTGCACATACGGATCCAGCTTGTAGCTCTCCCAAACCAATGCAATGCCCTCGGAGATCAGAGCCAACACGTCCTTCCGCAGACCGGCCACAAGCGGAACAATACTCGCCCGATCCTCGATCTAGACACGAAAGAAACTCCCATCATTAGTCCACCCTCTCAGCCGGTCGCAAATCATTCAAAACATTCAGAGCCATAATTCACAAATTGTTATCGATGCAAAGAAGAGAAGACAAAATGAAATTCGTTGCCAAAAATGGGGAAATGAAAAGTATGCCTGCATGCTCTCTCGGGTACAACTAGCGGTAGGCTTGGGAAATCAAAACCAAAAAAATGTCTCTACTTGGAAGTAAAACGCAAAAATGAAGCGGAAGTTTTCGCAAAGAAACTCAAATGAACAGCGGGATGTTTAAAGGGGATTTTTTGATTTTTGATTTTTTTTTTCGTTTTCGTAAATCTACCTTGAATACAGAATTTTGTGCTAAACTCCTATTACTTAGCTGCATGGAAAAAATATTTTAAAAAGTAGTTTGGTTTTTCTCGTTCTCGGCTTCTTGCTTAATCATGAATGTAATAAACGTAAAAGTAAAGTGGGGTGTCAGGTGTCAGGTGGGTGGGGGTGGGCTGGAATGTGTAATAAAAATGTTCTTGAAATGATCGTGATCGCTGCCTGATTTGTTTGCTATTTGTACTTTGATGGACGCAGGGAATTGAGTTAGATGACGGGTGGAGTTGCAAAGGGGGCATCTGTTGGTTTAGGTGCGTCGTTCTTTTATGGAGACTGTCACTATGAAGCGATTGGCTGGCACTGGCAGAGGCTTCGGTGTAATGTCATTCTTTTTTGGGCGTCTTGTCGGAACATGGTTTTGTCGGACGGTCCGATCGTAACCTCAGAACAATATGGAAGCTCTTAGATTAGCTCAGGTTATGTTAAGAAGTGTGATGGTTGAGGCCAAAGAGCCAACTCTGAATCCCTTTAATTGTGGGGTACACATTCTTTATACTGTTCCGAAACCACCACGTGCTCTTTATGAATTTTAGAAAGTCCGACACATCTGCATTCGCTTCGTCCGCAGACTCAGTGCAAGACCTATGGCCCAGATCTGGGCAGTGGCAATGCAGATGTTGGATCTTCTCAGTTTCTTGCAGCTCCGGCCGAACATGCTGATGAAACTTCGGTCCAACGCCAGAAGCTTCTTTGTTTTGCCGATATTAAACTCTGTCCACGCTGACCTTGACAGTGAATTCTTGCAAAGCATTACAAGTTAATGTAGTAATAACAATAGGGGTGGCGCTACTGCCCGTAGAGGGCCTGGACCTAGCTTCTCAACAACCACTCGTCTTGTGAGTGCTATTGCTCTCTAACAAGTGGAAGCCAGTTTTCGACTTCGAAAGGTCATGTTTGATAAGTTTTTACTACTTTGAGCTTTGAGCATTGCCAGTGACTCGAAAGTGGTTGGGCCGTGAACATTATTTTTGTGCAGACCAGGGATCAAACGCACATACCCCCGGGCCACGGTCAAGTTGGTCCTTCTTATTTTTGTGTCATTTATGACTCGGTATAATGTAGTAATCGGTGGTTATAGTGTCTTGTCCGCTTCGCTGATGTCTATTTCAGACGCTTGTCTGGCCAATTTGTACGCTCTGTAGCCAACGATCCAATAGAATCTAACCATGTGGTCACTGATGAACCTGAAGCTCTAACTTCGTGCACCATTGCTTGAGTATGACTAACAAGTGTCAAGAACCCTGACTTCTTCTTCTTCTTCTTTGATTGGCGCTACAGTCCGGGGTGGACCTGGACCTCAACCAACATGCCTCTCCAGCCACCAGCACGATCTTTCGCCAGCTGCCTCCAGTTGCGCACACCAAGTTGGTTGAGGTCCTTTTCCACTTGTGTACGCCATCTAGTGCGAGGACGTCCTCTGTTGCGCTGTCCCAAAGGCTCGGTGTCGAAGACCCTGACATGACCCTGTTATTCTTTCGACGCAACATTTGGGAATGTTTAATGAACAACAGTCTTCTTCTTTGATTCGTTTGGTTTGAACCACAAATGTTCACGTTTGGGCTGCTCCCCTGCATTGAGAAGTTTCCTAATGAAACCTCCCTTGCTGACCGAACATGAAAACTTAACATCAGAGAAGGGTTCTAGTTTCCGTTCTGTTGTTACCAACCGGGTATGACATTGAAGTGGCTGCGCCAACGCATAGAGCCGACAATGAGGTGTGTGCTTCCATTGAGGAGGAAAAGGCTTTGGTGATGTAGGATGAGGAAAAAACGAAGTGCATACGTGATGTTCTCCGGAATCGACTGCTTTCATGGAAGTCCTGGACAAAGCCTCACAATGGGCAGAGGGGTAGGGTAGTCAACGAGTTTGTCTACACCGGGTGCACAGAAACATCATTAAGGAGATTAAGTACAGAATACCACTCTTGTCAATGTAATTTCTGCTTTTATGGCATCGGGAGTAGAAGATTGAGTCACAAAGTGCGGGCTGCAGAAATGTACACGCGTACGCACACAAGACGTGTCACGAATCTGAACTTAGGTTAGGTTACGTTAGGTTAGGTTAGGTTATAGTGGCTCTCTGCTAAAGGGCAGTCACACTTATCCCAAAAAACTCAACTTAGAGTGCGTAGTTGTAAGTAGCTAGCCAAAGATAGGAACAGTTTGTCGGGGCTTTCAGTTTGATGACTATGGTGCAGTGTGAGCTGTAGCTGGACACAATAACGAACTAGAAGTCAAGAAACGAAATTTCGGCGTCAAAATTCATCAGATTTGAATCATTTGAATTTCCTTGTTTCCTTGTTTTTTTTTCGTAACCGGCGTGTACTCAACAGCAAGTGGCTGTCGTGGGTGTACGTGTAGGTAGAAACGAATCCCAATACAAAAGACTTCCTACATTTCCCTGTCACCACTCACGAGTCACTGACAATTCACAGAAAATGTAAATGTCAAGCAGAAGATTGTCAAACTGTGTCGTTCTGAGACACATAATTAGTGTTTGATCCTCTGTTTATGCATCGCAACACTGCCTTCTTAGTGCAAAGCAACGGAAGAATTTAGAAATGCATCACTACGGCATCGATGCCAGCAACATTGCATCGCAATATAAATATATAGTATAAACGCAAATAATGGCATCACTGCCAGAGTGAAACGCTCATCTAAGCAACATCTTTTTCCCAACTATAACGAAAGATGTAAAATAATTGGCTTGCAAACCTTCAGATTCAGGCGTAAGACAACATCAGCCATGTTTACTTGCAACGTTATTATCAATCGTAGAAATTCACCGGAACTACTTTTTCTCATGAATATACACGCTGCTCAAAGATCTCTTCGGCTGAGAAACTTGATCTTTAAAAAAGGTATAGAACCAACTACGGTTGCAATGTAGCTATTACGAGGTGCATAAATACATTCAATGGTGGTTGCAATGAAATTAATTTTGAATTGTCACGAAGAGAGTTTAAAAAGTTAGTTTTTACATTGTTTGTTCGAAGGTTGTCTGAAGACGAATAGTGGGTAGATGATCCTTAGTTGCGCAGTAAATATCTGCTGTGTACAGCGATACTGAGAGTTAACACAAGTAGTGTTTTGCGTTGCTCTGTGATGGATATACAAAAAGAACATATTACACATCAGGTGCGAAAAGCTTATAGTTTTGGATCGTTAAATTGCATTGCTGCTAGTGGTTGATAGGAAATGTGGAAATGTAAATAACTTTGCAGAGCGTGTTGGATAAGATAAGGGAACATTTTAAAACAAGTCTTATGCCTCAAGGGATTTTTGACAAGTTTTGTTTTTTGTTTGGTTGGCTTTCGATCATTCACGACAAGAGCAAATGTGCGATCAAATGTGCAGCGATGGTGCAATGCATTTTGCCGGCGCCGACGTAGAACTGCCGTCTTCACACAAGAGTGCGGTTCACGGTTGGAAGGAATAATAATAAGAAGTAATATGGGTGGCGCTACAGCCCGGAGAGGGCCAGTGCCTAGCTTTTCAGCAACCACTTGTGTTGTGCGTGCTATTGTTCTCACACGAGTGGAAGGGACCTATATTTTTATGCAGACTCCGCACGGCCAAGTTTGTGAAGCTTATTCTAGACAGGAAATACTCTTTGAGCATTGTCAGGGACTCGCAAGAGGCGTGGCCGTGAACATTACTTTTGTCGCACAGAGCAGGAATCGAACCTACGAAGTCGAGGTTGGGGTCGACGCACATACCCACAACGCCACGGGCCCTGAAGTCGCGGTTATAACAGCAGCGCAGCGGACCAATGGGAACGTCACTCCTCTTCAGCAGAAGGCACGAATTTAATCACTTTTGCAAGTTTGATGCATCAGACCGGTTTGTGGTGCACATGTTCCTTTAACCTCCGCATTAATGAGTTAATCATCATACATGGCATCACTCCCGTTTCCAGACAATTGACGTTTCCCTCTGACTTACAATCACTGCCGCTGTCACCGAAATAGTGGCTCCAAATTACCTCATTTCATGGACGACCGGATCAGTACGCTTAAGACTAGACTAAGACTAAAGGAAGAAAAGCATAGCATCATACCTCGCGCTCACAGCCATTGAAATTGGAACAAATACAATTGAAATTCATAGTCAATCAATTATCATATCCGAAATCTCAAGTCGTCGCAAGTCGAGACCGAGACAAATGCTAGTAAGGCATGCCAAAACGACACATCATGTACGAATAGACAAACAAATGCAGCATTTCATGATCATCACATCGAGTTCGAAACGAAAAAAAAAAGAAAAATAATTGGAAACCAAAAGAGAACCACAAGTGTCCGTGTGTTGAGTTCAAAACAAGGAGAAAAAAATTAGGAAAATAAAATCAAGCACGTGGGTGCAGGTAATGACAAAATGACCGATTAAACGAATCAACGACTCAAACAAAAAGGCGACAAAGTACTGTGTTATATGTGGTCGATTATGTGTAACAGTGGTCAAAACTGTAAAATTCATTAGGAGATTGAAAAAAAATCTACGGGACATCTGGCGGGGATCTCTAGGCTGTGACTTACCTTCTCCAGGGTGCGCTCGTACGTGCGCACACTCTCGATCAGGGAAATGGCGTACGGGTAGATCTGGTTGGCCTGGTGGGCCTTGTTGACGATCGTCAATGGAACCCTAAGGGAGAGACGTCAGTTTGTGGCTTCCGCACACACAGAGGAGATGCTGATCTGTACCTGAATCCAAGGTTCTTGATGTTCCTGACCTCCTTGGAGAGCGTGATGATTTCGGGAAGGAAGTTCACTCGCAACTTCAAGACGTTGCCGCGGCCGGTGCGGGAGCGGGCCGACTCGATGGTGAAGATGCGCCCGTTGATGCCAAAGTTACGCTCCTGTACCTTGCGTGCCCAGTCCTGGAACACCTCGGAGATGGACAGCTTCGCACGGAAACTGTCTCCGTCGGCCTTCAGCTTCTGGCCGTCGATGTGGGACTCCCAGCCCTTGCCCAGGACGTCCTCCACACGCTTGAGATACATGGTGAGTTGGTTGTCGATCTGGCGGGCCCAGATGATGGAGCCAGCCACTGGTGGCAGATCTCGCACGACGGACAGTCGGCAGGACTTGCTCTGCGGGTATTGGACCTGCAAAAAATCACGCAAATGTGAGCACGGCATACACGAATATTCAGCGCGCTCCTCACCTTGAACTTCTCGTGCAAGGCCTCGATGTCGTCTTTGACGCGCTGGATCAACTGGGTCTGGTACTCACGGATGGCCCCACGGATGTGGGGACGCACGAACAGCGCGTTGAAGCGCGAGAAGATCCTGAACATCTCGTTGGCGTTCTTGGCGGTGCCCAACTGGTCACGGAGATGCGCAGTGATTCTTGTCTCCACGCGGTCTGTAAGAAAAAACCGTGAGTCCCAAGCTCCTCACGCAATGGGTGTGCACTCTTTACCGATACGCTCCTCGTAGCGCTTGACAGCTGCCTCCCAAGCCTCGGAGCCCTCCTTAGTGATGTCCAGGCAGTCCACCTCCTTGACGTTCTCGTAGGCGAGGTTCACTTCCTCGATGGCGTTGGCATCGGCTGCTTCCAAGCTGTACGGCTGCTTAACCTCCGGCTGGGCGTCGACACTGGCGGCGTTCTGCTGCTGCTTTGTGGGACGCAGTACGCGTAGGATGACGGTTCGCAGCTGCTCGTGCTGACGACGGAACTTCCTCATGTGCTCCATACGGGCCTGCAGCTTCTTGTGGGCCGGCGACACACGCCAGACCATCTTCAAGTGCTCGTCACGCTTCTTCTTGACGATGTCGCGCAACAGCCCTTGCAGCTTGTCGTACTCGTCGTCCCAGCAGCTGAAGATCTCGAAGCACTGGTTCATTACGCGTTCGAACTCGTCGAAGGGAATGTGCATCAGGCGCCGTGTGCCCAGGACCTTCAACAGCTGCTGGCTGAGGTCACGAGAGATGGCCTCGATGAGCTTCAGGCAGCGCTGGATGGGGTACTTGGTGTTGCGTACCTTCCGGAGGTGGGAGAAGATCTGCTGCACAGCGGGCCGGATCTTCTCCAGTTCGGTAGCGGAGAGCAAGTCATTGATCGGGAAGTCCTTCATCAGGGGGTTGTAGTCGGCGACCATGGCCAGCGCCTGCTTGAGACCGGTGTCCGTGTCGAACGAGACAGTGGCATGGAAACGCTTTCCGTGCTTCAGAATGTCCAGGGTGAGGGCAACCTCGGGTGACTCGCGCTTCTCCTGGATCCGGTAGAGCGCTCGCTCCAGGTTGAGCCAGAAAGAGATCTCCTGCAGGGCGGTGCCCGAGGAGGGATCTCTGTCAAGCTTGGTGACCTTCTTGATTTCCTTGATCCAGCGGTTGACTCCGTTCTGCAGTTGGTTGAGGAACGTAGAGTCGTCCACTTTGTCTCCGAAGTCAGCGACCTTCGCCTTGCGGTTCTCCTCGCCGCACTTGCGGATGACTTGGGCCACAGCGCTGTGAGCCGCGAGTGTAATCTCCGGAATGTCAATGTTCTGCTGAAGATGCAACAGTCCCATCTCGAGCTCGGCCAGTTTCTTTTCCACCGATGGCGCCATCTTGTCGCCGTCGCGGTCTGCACGACCGGACTCCTTGACGTAGCTCTTGAAGAACGGCGCCAGCGACTTGCTGATGAAGGCATGAAGCGTCTCGTAGGGTGACCCCTCGGAGAAGTTGATCAGTCGCAGCTGCGAATGAATCGACTTGTCCGCTTCGATTACAGTGCCCCGCTTGATGCAAGCCAACGACGCCATGCGGCTGTTGCTGAAGTGCACCTCATTGCTGATGTAATAAGTAACGGCCTCCTTCTCCTCCTCCCCTTCAGCAGGTTGCTCATTTTCATCTTCTGCAAGCAAAATAAAGACAGACGTCAGAGCAACAGCATAATCAAGGTCAAAGCTGCGTGTAACATAAACACAATCAGCCGGCTGTTTATTGACACCCACACCGGCCCGTCGAAAGTCGAAATGCAACGCGGAAGGTAAACAAAGCACAGACGTCACGTTTTCCAGCAGTCTAGCAGTGTCACTCTCTCCAGATGCCAAATGGAGGGGAAAACGTCAAGCATTCACCGGTTGTCAAACGGTGCGTCATCGCCGATGACATCATCGCGGCCAGATGCGGAATCTGAAAAAATGGACTCCCAATTGGGACAAAAGCGAGACAACTCGGCGACACGAGAGAGATTTTCATTTCTTATTGGAAAATCCAATCTGTAAGCTTTTTCAGACACATCCGCTAGGAATTCAACGGGAAGAGCACGGCAAAGCCACGTGAAAATACAATTTTGCATGCGAAAGGGGTAAAAATCGATAATTCCCGACCTATTAATGTCGGCCATCTTGGGCGTGTATCAGAGGACGGAAAATTCTGGTGCAAGTAGAAAATCCAATTTTTACCTTTCAAGCAATTCCTCTGGATGTAAAGTGCCTGCACCTGGGGATCGCTGAGAAACTTCTTGATGCAGTCCTGATTGGTTGGATCCTCTAGGGCCACATTCAAGGCTGGTGGAACTACGTCCTCCTCGGGCAGTAGAATGGTCACCGCCTTGCGAATGTAATTTGCAAAAGCTCCATAGTCCACGATGGTCACGCTGACGGTGTCCACAGGAGCCTCGGTATTCTCTAAAGAATCTCCCATAATGGGTTTGACCGATTAGAGACACACAAAATTGAGTTCTGATTTATTTGTTTCTGTTTTTTTGCTTCTATCCAATTATTGATTTTTTTTTCTGGTTTTTGCACAAGAATATGGGGTTTTCTCGTTAAAGTTAGACACGTCTGCACTTGAGCAGACGAAAACTTCGAATGACTTCTGAAAATTCAAAGCTTGCAATTGCACAGGTATTCTATGACATATAGTGGCATAGTGATGGGACGTGAGATTGAGAAATGTACTAGACGCGAGGAAAAAGTTTTCTTAAATCAATGTGGGGTTTGAAAATTTAAAGATGCACTTTTTAGCTAAGCGCGATATGCTCTGCGGGGGGGGTGAATGGTTTAGGTTAGGTAAAGTTTTAAGCTACAGGGTGTTCCCATCGAAGTTTGTGAACATTTTTTCGTAAAAATAAGAGAATCACGAATGCCACCAATTGATTCTTAAAGTAGGTCATAAATCCTGTAAAAATTAGATAAACTCGTCCACAATCTGGACTCTTGAAACTTTTTAACAAATCACACCTCATAAGAGCCAACCCCATCTACTCCGTTTTAGCACATCTCTAGATCGAATTTCCCTAAATGTACTAGAATCACACACTGGTTAAACTGCTGGAATCTGGAGAAATTGCCAATGTTGACGTACACTTCGAAGCGAAACCATGCACAGCTGTTGGTAAAATGACAGCAATCACCTGTCAGTTATGACATATTTTCACATTCAGTCACGAAATCTTCACCAAAACCCATTATCAATTCGGAAGACTGTAAAAAAAAGTAAAAAACATGCAATTTCTCTTGAACTACCGCAGAATCAATAAATTAAAACACACTCTAAATGGCCTGTATCGTTTTGTTTCACAGAGCTGCACAGACTTCGAAGTGAGTTCATGAATTTACTGTCAAACACCGATCACAATTCTTGATTCCTTTTCCAGGCCATATACCTCACAAATAAAGTGAAGCTTGACATAGAATCTCACTGGCGAGAGAAAATCAGTCGAGGGGAGTTCAATAAGAATGCAGCGTCGAACAAATTCTACGTGCTGTCCATGTTTCCCTATCCATCGGGGAATCTTCACATGGGACATGTGCGAGTCTACGCAATCAGTGACACAGTGGCTCGATTTCATCGAATGAACGGCAAGAATGTCTTTCATCCGATTGGCTGGGATGCGTTTGGGTTGCCCGCAGAGAACGCAGCCATACAGAGGGGCATTGATCCGGCGACGTGGACAAACCAGAATATTTCCCAAATGCGAGAGCAGTTAAAGAGTTTGGGATGTTCATTCGACTGGGACCACGAGGTGTCCACTTGCAACGCAGACTACTACAAATGGACGCAAAAGCTGTTCCTCATGCTGCACAAGGAGGGGTTGGTCTACCAGAATGAGGTATGCGACAACTGAGTGATTTGTTGGAGGATTAATCTCGAATTCGTCTGTTTGCAGGCTCTGGTGAACTGGGATCCAGTGGATTTGACAGTTCTGGCGGACGAGCAGGTCGACGCAAACGGCTGCTCGTGGCGGTCCGGAGCGAAGGTTGAGAAGAAACTCCTCAAGCAGTGGTTCATCCGGACGACACATTTTGCAAAGAACCTCCTGGAAGGACTGAACGACCCGACCCTGCAGGATTGGAGGGACATCATAAATCTGCAGCGTCATTGGATCGGCGAGTGCAATGGTTACGCATTCCAGCTCAACGGTCTGCGTGTGTGGACACAATTCCCCGAGCATTTAATGGACCCCAATGCGTTTTTGGTTCTCAAGACAACGCATTACTTGAACAAGGCCTCGGATCGACCGACATCCGTTGACAATCCCTTCACCGGAGAGAAGATCCCAATTGTGTACAGTGACAACGTGGAATTCGCAGAATGCTGTGACGTGTACCTCGCTGCGCCGAGTTTCAACGAGTCCGAGAAGGACTTCTGTGCGGACTTTGGGTTGCAGTTCGATGTTTCCAGGCAGCTGCTGTCTGATTTCAGTCGGAACGCCGTGCTGGAGAAGGCCAGGAGCCTTCGAATAGGTGGATACAAGGTCAGTTCCAAGTTGCAAGACTGGCTCATCTCCCGCCAACGCTACTGGGGCACTCCGATTCCAGTCATCCACTGTTCGAACTGCGGGGCAGTGCCGGTGCCAGAGAAGGATCTGCCAGTTCAGCTGCCGGCGGAGAAGACCGAAGAATCCCTCCGCGTGGACTGCCCGAAGTGTGGATCTGCAAGTGCTCGAAGGGAGTCCGACACTATGGACACGTTCGTCGACAGTTCGTGGTACTACCTGCGGTACTTGGACCCCAAGAACTCTGAACAAATTTTCGACAAGGACTTGATCAGCAAGTGCATGCCTGTGGATCTGTACATCGGCGGCAAGGAGCACGCCGTTCTTCATTTATACTACGCCCGATTCATGAATCACTTCCTGCACTCCCAGAAGCTGGCCCCATCCTCGGAGCCCTTCAGTCGTTTGTTGGTCCAGGGCATGGTCATGGGCCGCTCGTTCAGAGTGAAGGGCAGCGGAAAGTACTTAACAGAGCAAGAGGTCAGTCGCTTCTCCTTTCTTTTGCCCTTCTCGTGTCCCAACCCCGCTCTTATTTCAGGTCGACATAGTGGACGCGAAGAAGAACAAAGCCGTCACAAAGGACACCAGGGAGCCGGTGATCATGACGTGGGAAAAGATGTCCAAATCCAAGCTAAACGGCGTCGATCCCACTGAGATGATGAACGAGTACGGCACCGACACGACAAGACTGATCATTCTGGCCGACGTAGCACCAACCTCGCACAGGAACTGGTCCAACGCAAGTGTGTAGGCGCCACCATTAGTCTTTGTCTTCTCATTTTTGTGAGCTTTTCGCAGCCTTCCCGGGGGTCCTCAACTGGCAGAAGCGACTCTGGCTGACTCTGGATCAGTTCCATCAGCACCGCCAGGACCAGTCGCTGGCCGACTTCGACCCCACAGACGAGGCCTTCTTGGCGGAGGACGCTAAACTGTTTGACGCTCGAAACTACTACGTGGCTGGGGCCACGTTCAACTACCGGCACACGCACCAGCTCAGCGTGGCTGTGTCCAAGATGCAGGGACTGACGAATTCCATAAGAGTAACTATCCCCAAATAACCCGAAAGAGTCCCGCTTTACCCTCTGAGCCCCCTTCTAGCGCGCATCGAAGCTGGTCATGAAGCACGGCAAACACTACGAACGTGCCTTAGCGACGCAAATCATAATGCTCGCCCCGATGGCGCCGCACTTCGCCTCGGAATTGTGGTCGAAGTTCACATCCGTCCCGAACCGTTTGAACGAAGACTCCGAGTACCTGCAGTGGGACAAGGATGTCCTGCAGCAACGTTGGCCCGACGTGGACAGTCAGTACCAGCTTGACTTGACCATTAAGGTGAGTGCAGGTACCATGACGATATCCTGTGTGACGCCATTTGTTTCCTTCCCAGGTGAACGGTTTCGAGAACGCGGTGATAAAGATCTTACGCAGCAACATAGACAAGATCACGCACAGCGACGCCATGGACATCGCCTTCAACACGGAGTCGGTTACCTTGTATTTGACAGACAAAAAGATCCGCACCACAAACTTCGTCCTCTATCCGGGCATCGAGGCAATCCTCAACATTTACGTTGACAAAGCGACACAGACGAAGGACCAGGGTCCGGCCGACAAGAAGACGAGCGTGAGCAAGTAGGGAGTCGCACAGCACGACTGACTAGTCAACGCAGTTTAGCGTAAGAGATGTAATGTGGAATAATGAAGATTATTTTTAGACAATTTTCGTCGTGTGGTTTTCATTGTTAAGAGTGTTTGTTTTGGTGAATCATTCATGAGAGGTGTGGCAGATGAGTGATGGATTTTGTCACCTCTGAACCAGATTCACCTTTTAGTTGCTATTTGCTTAAGACACTTCGTTCGTTACGTCAGCTCTCTCTGCACACGCCAACAGACCAGTCTGATGACTAGGCAGGTGCTCATAGTTGAACTTTGAATGGCGCACTCACTTTTTACTGCTGTGCCAACGATTTGGGAAATGACTTAATGCCATCAAAGGAATGTCACCTCATAGGCAGTTGAGGTTAGCTTGGAAAATGAGGGAATTCGCAGAGAAGTAGCCGACTGTCGACTGTCAGACTGGCTAAGAATCATAAGAGGATGACACAACTCTTCTCTACCTGGACGATGATGCAAAAGTCAAAATGGAGCAGGGGTGTGTCATACTCAACCTAATACCACATCTGCTTCCAAGTACAAATTGCTTGACTGTGAGCATGGATAACTGTTTGATGTGGAATTCTCGCTGCTCTGGCACGAATCCACAAAGATTTCTCTGCCTTGGTGTCAAAAAATGTTAGACTCACCGATTCGCTTATGTGGGACAAGTATCTTCAAAGTTGTTCATGAGAACGTGTGTTGTATTGGATCTAGCTGCTAACGAGGGTGAGACGAATTATATGCTGCAGTCCGTAAAGACCACATAACATCGACGACTTGGACAGAGCGTTTTTAGAGGAAGCTACAACATGGAAGTTGTCGGTTACTTTGTCGCCCTTCACTGCACAGTGTACAACTTCTTATTTTTATGGGCCTACAGTCCGGCGTCCTGGGCCTTAGCCAACAAGTCTCTCCAACTGGCACGATTCTTAGCCAGCTGCACATGCCAAGTTGGTTGATGTCCTTCGCCCTCTCCTGTGCGCCATTGGCTTCGTATCCTCTATTGCGTTCTCCCACTGGTTCGGAGTCAAAGACTTTTGGGACTGGAGCAGTGTTGTTCATACGCTCTAATTGGGCTAGTCCTTGACCACCTCGAAGTTTTAGTTGCCAGTGGTTAAGTTCTGATCGAGTCGTCGATGTTGTGTGCTCTTGACAGCTTATACTTCGTTTTGCTTTCATTCACCGCTAAACCCATTATAGCCGCTTCCGTCTCAATGTTAGCAAACGCTTCATAGACGGCTCACTATGTTTGCCCATCACGTCAATGACGTCCGCGTACGCCGCCGATGTAGAGGTCCACAGTCATGCACTTCCTGATCAAAACCTTGTCGAACTGTCCACGAACGTGTCCATAGTGTCGGACTCCCTTCGAGCACTTGCAGATCCACACTTCGGGCAGTCCACGTGGAGGGAATCTTCGGTCTTCACCGCCGTCAGCTGGACTCGCAGATCCGGTTGGAAAATCTTGTCTCTTGTATTGACGAGTGAGTTTTGACTGCGTCGCCTTGCCTAAAACCTTTTTTGCCATTGAAAGCCTCGATGCGTTCGCTGCAGCGTTGCAGGATGTAGCAGCGAGAGTTCTAGTCGTCATTCACCGCAAACTCACGAGTGTAGCATGAATGTCAAAACTAGGCATGGCATACAGCTCGTCTCTATGCACGCTGTCTTACGCGACCTTAAAGTCGACAAATAGGTGGTGAGTGTCTATCTGAACCTCGATGGTCGACTGCCCAGGCCTGAACCACACTGATAAGAACACTCTCAATTTATTGACGAATGGGTTAAGGCGCCCACACAAAACGACAGAGAAAGTCTTTTAGGCGATGTCCCTCGATAGTTGCCGCAGTTGAAGGGGTCTCCTTTGTAAATCGGGCAACGATACTGACATTTTACTCGTCGGACATGCTTTCCTCCGACCATATTCTTATAAGTTGGTGCATGCATCCTATCAACCATCTTCAGCCGTCTGCACCAGCAGCATTGATTGGCTTTAGTCTCGATATCGCTATCTCTACTTCTTCCAGTTCAGGGGGACGGAATTCTCTTCTATCGTCGTCCATTGCGTGGAGTGGAACATTCTGCTTGACAGCGGTATTGGTGTCCTCTTCGCCGTTAAACAGTCTGCAGAAGTGATCCTTGCAGATTCTCAGTATGGACTGTGATCCTTGCAAATTCTCAGTATGGACTGCGACTCTACTTCGATTTGCCCCTCTTCGTTCTTCCGGCAGGCTTCTGTCCGACGTTCGTACACTTTGGATGGTTGTTTTGCCGGTAGAATTTTCGGACATCATTTCTGCAGAACTACCTCTCCATTTCCCCGATCGCGCGCTTCTCATGCTCCTTCTTTTTCTTTTTGAGAAGCCGGTGCTCTTCCCTTCTTTTAAGTTCGTAGAGCTCACGAACCGCTCTCGTCCTTCTATCCAGCGTCGCCTTATATGCTGCTAGCTTCGCTAAATGCGTCTCGGCACTCATTGTCAAGCCAAGGATTCTTTTCTGGCTCAAAACCCAACACATCGGAGGCAGCTTCTCTGATGGCGTTTTGACAACAGTTCCACTGTTCGCCGATTGTTTCGTCTGGCAGGGTTGAACTCTCTGAGAGCTTCAGGGAGACTCGATCGGAAAAGTTTCCAGCGATCGATTGCGATTGTAGCTTGCCGACGTCAAACTGTTTTAGTCTTGCTCTACTCCGTTGCATTATCGATACCCGAGGTTTAACCTTGGCTACAACAAGGCAATGATCCGAGTCGATGTTAGCACCTAGGAACGTTGGAACATCGAGGATACTGGAGGAATGTCAGACGTCGATCGCAATGTGACGGTTCATTGATCAGGGGACCTTTGTAAATGGTGGGAAACGGCGTTCTGACTGGTTTCGCCCTGTCACGAAGTCCAACAGTCTGACTCCATTGTCGGCCGTGGTTTCCGACGAACCTAGCAATTACGTCTTTTCTTCCCAGCTTTGTATAAAAATCTCATAGAAAGATCTTGGTGTCGTAGGTGGGGCATTGGTCGTATGTCCTTTCCAGGAGATCATAGAAGTCGTCCTTGCAATCGTCGTCTTTATCCGCCGTTGGAGCGTGGGTGCAGATAATGCTGGTATTGCCGAATGTAGCCTTCATGCGGATTGTTGTGAGGCGCTTATGTATCTAAAGCTTAAGACTTCTTGACTAAGTCTGCCTCAAAAAAAAAAAAAAAAACGGAATCTAAACAAGCGCTGCACAAGCTGTAATATTTGTCACAGTTTTTCATCCTCTTCTTGCCCGGCCCGCACCTCCTGGATGGTGGTGATGTCTGGCTTATAGGTTTCTAGGGCCTCCGCAAAATCCATCGGCAGAACGTGGTCTGTTAAGGGACCTCACATTCTACGTGCAGGACCGAAAATCGTTGTCCATAGTCGTCAGCAGTAGGCTCATCCGTATCCGAGGCTTGTTGCCGTCTCTGAACTAGGGTATATTTTACACGGAGGGGATGTTAGCCCCACTCAAGACCCCCGATCCTGGAGAACCGGGTTCTAGTTTAAGCCCCCGGACAAGGGGCCGCTGTGGTTCACCTCTAAGCGGCTGCAGTAGAGGCTATCCAGAGGGCGCCAAGATTAGGCAGTATGCCAACTTAACCTGTACAAGTTACAGGGATCCTTGCTGGCATCCCGACAAGTTGAGTGCAATCAACAACTTTGCCCTGGATGCACAAGCCCATGCCACTCCTTAGAATCCTCATTGGCATCATACCAGGGTACTGCCCGATTGGAACTTACAGTTTTCTTCCAGCGACATCTACAGGAGCTGCAGAGGCGAGGATGAGAAAGAAAAGGGAAGTGTACCATCTTCCAATGAACGTTTAGTCTTCAGTCATCCCTCGTCCCACTTTTGGAAGTCAACCACTTCGTAAGAGTCAGCCATTTTCTTTGCATCATCAAAAGCACAAACTGCTGCTTACGGAATGGCATACATCCGCGTGGTGTCACGCTGGCCTAAGTGTGGCTACTGTCTTCCCACACAGCAGCCAGCCACTTCCACCTGGATAAGACGATCACATACTTGTCTTTCAGAAGCTCGTTGTTTTGTTTCAGCCTTCAGTCGCCTCGAATCGTGTGTGTATTGCAAGACTTTAAGTGGTTCCGTAGCATCAAGTGTAAGAAACAGTGTCGCTTTCACCACCCGTTACTTTTCATTCGAATGTTCTCAAGAAAGAAATATCTCACTCTACCTTCCCATCACAACCAAACACTCCAACAGTCCCTTTCAGTCAAGAAAAGCAACACAAATTCCCCGTGTGAGCCAAGGATTCCTCTCGAAAATCGGCCCAAACACAAACGCACGGCCTCTGCTGTGCCCATCCCTCCATCAGCTCACAAGTCACGATGAACAGACGATTACTTGCCCCGGAGTGACGGTCCAGTTTCCCATGAATTCCCTGCGTTCTCGAATGCAACTCTTGCCCTTCCAAGCCATTACACCGGCATGCTTCAGTCAGAGAGAGAGAGAGCGAAGAGTCGGTCCTTCCACTCCACAGACTCCTTTCTTTTCCCGATTGCTCCCCGAAACGCACAAACACAGCCATTCATGGGCCGACCCAGGTTCCCCCCAAAACAACAAGTGCTCGCATAACACATCCACATTGCGCTTTATTACACTTTTCCATTCCAACAGAAAACAGAAAACAAACAGAGGAGAGAAAGGCTAACAAAAGCAACGTCACTTCATAATCTCCGCCATCAGGCTCTTCAGATAGACGTCCATCTGGGAGTAGTCCAGCAGAGTGTTCCTGATTGTGTCCAGCAGCAGGCTGGGCCAGAGCTTCTCGAGCATGTTCAGCTTCTCGACCGCATTGCACATGTTCTCAATCATCAGCGTGAAGTGCATGCGGCCGCGTTCCCTGGTGCTGGTGTTCTCGAAGTCGCCGCCTGCGCTCTTCTTCCACTGCAGCGCCTCCTTGCCGACCACCGCCTTGAGGGCGTCGTCGGCCTTCAAGAGCCATTCCTTGGGCGTTAATTTACTCGACGAGCAGCTCTCCTCGAGCCGCAGACGTGCCAACAGCGGCTGCAGCATTGCGTCCGGCATCGACCACAGGACTAGGTCCGACAGGCCAACGTACACCTGCTGGGCGGCGGCCACCTCCTCCTCGCTCACCTCGCGCCCGTTCACCGTCTTCAGGCCCCAGTGCGACAGCCGGTATATCGCGTACAGTCGCCAGTCCTTCTCGCAGAGCGGGTTCCCCTCCGGGTCGATGGTCAGGGACGTGACGCCCTGCAGCTCGGCCAGCGCATTCAACTGGCCCAGGCACGAGATGTTCGTCTCGCGGAACACAAAGTGCTCCGCGTGCGGGAATCGCACCTTGACCCGTCCCAGGACCGCGGTGATACTGTTGAAGTTGATGTAGCTGAAGTTGAGCGTGTGCACATCGCCGGCCTTCTGTGCGCTCCACTGCTTGTCGATGAAGCGCAACGCTCCCGTGCCGTACACGTTCAGATAGCGGCCGCAAATCTCTATCAAGTAATCCCCGCCCTGCTCGCGTTCTCGTTCCGCCACCTGTTTGGCGGCGGTTGTGCTGCTGCCGTTGGCGGCTGTGCTAGCGTTCGATGTTTTATTTGCGGCGAGTGTTGGTCCATTGTTGCAGGCAGACGACGGCGGCAAAGTCACACCACCAGCTGTGCCGTTCGAGGAGGAACCGCTTCCATCGCAGCCGCCGTTGCCATTAACGGGACCATTACCCGTACCGGAGGAGGTTGCAACTCCATTATTTGCGGTCGAATTGTGGTGGCTTAGCTGCGTCGATGCTCGAGTGGCGGCTGCCGCGACGGAACCGGCGGGCTTCGTCGTTTGGGATCTCATTAGGCTGCCATGCATGTAACGTTTTGTTGTGACATTTGCATTCGATGTGCTGCCGGGATTATTGTTGCCATTAATCGCTAGGCTCATCGTTGAGTGTCGCTGCTGTTGCTGTTGCTGCTGCTGTGTCTTGGATGCACCGCCTGTTCCTGCTGCTGTCGCAGCTCCCGACGATTTCTCTGGGTTCGTTAAGCCGCCGTTGTTAATGGTGGCTGCCGTCGATTGTGTCACAATGGTGACAGAGGGATTTTGAATAATTGCACTGACGCCCGACGAGGGCGAGCAAGGTGTCACTGCTGGTGAGTCCATTGTTGTGTCCCGGTCCCTTTGTTGGTCCTCCTCATTTGTCTCATTGTTTGGCAGCGTTGCTGGTTTTTCTGCACTCCCGTCCGCTGTCAGTTTGTCAGGCCGGCAAGTGGGATTTGCTGGTTTCTCTTTCCGATGCGCTGACGTGTCTCGGTCTTCGTTGTCGGAGCTGTAGCAGCTGGACGAGGAGTCGACGTTGGGGCCGAGGCTGGACGCGGAGGAGTGTGTTTTTTCCGACGCCGGGCGGCTGGGCTGCGAGTGGGGATTCTGACCGCCGATGGGCGGCAGTTTGACCACCTCGACGGGGGCGTCTTGTTCACTTGTCGGCGGCACGGGCACCTCGGGAATGGGGCTGGTGGCGGCCAGTCGGTTGTAGAGGGTTTGCTGCGAGCGAAGCAGCTCCCAGTTGGTGCGGGCGTTCGAGATGACCTCCTCGCGACGGATGCTGCTGAACACGTCCGAGGACAGCGTGGAGTAGCTGCTGTCCGAGAGCTCCTTGTTGTGGCGCCACGCCATCGCGGCACGGCGCACCTGCTCGGTGATGGGCATTTGACTGAGCATCTGGAGCTTGGGCAGGTAGCTGACCAGGAAGGAGACGCAGTCGCCTGCCAGGGAGACTGGGTTGTTTTCGATCGTCACCTCGAGCAGGTTGATGGCCTTGGCGATGGACGACATGTCCTCGACCTTGTGCAGGTCGTTGTGGCACAGCCAGAGCCGCTCCAGGCACGTCAGGTGGTTGAAACCGTTCACGCGCTTGATTTTGTTCCGCTTCAGGTTCAGCTCCTTGAGGTTGAGCAGGCCGGCGAAGTCGTGCTGGCTGATCAGGCGGATCTGGTTGCCGGCCAGGTTGAGGGACTTCAGTTCCTGGAGGCAGTTGATTTTGTTCCCGATCGACGTGATCCGGTTGCCGTGCAGGTCCAGGACGCGCAGTGTTCCCTTGAGGGAAGCCAGCCCCGAGATGTCGCTGATGCGGTTCTTGCCGAGCAGCAGGACCGTCAGGTTCGAGAGCCCGTCCAGGTTGGAGATCTTCTCGATTTGGTTGTCGTAGAGGTCGAGGAAGACCAGGTGCTGGAAGATTTCCCCGTAAAAGGTGTTCAGTTGGTTGTTCTTGACGTTCAGAGCGTCCGCGGCGCTCTCCGCGGCGCTGGTGTCGAGGGATCTTTGGCTTTGCTGAGCAGCCTCATCGATCGCCTTGGCTACGGAGCCCTTGGTGTGCAGGTTCCGCCTCAGGTTCGAAAGGTGCTTCGAGTAGTTCGATATGAAGCTGTTCGACTTCTGCATTCCCCTGGTGCTGGAGTTCAGGATGACGGAGTTCTTGACGAGCATGCGGCCTTGGTTGGTCCCGGGTTGCTGCGACGGGCTGAATCTGCTGTGGAAGGTGCTGGGGCCCGCATTGCCGCCGCCGACCAGCGGCGATGAAGACCTCTTGTGGTGGTGGATCGTGGTGGGACCGCTTCTCGGGTTGGTCAGTACTTTGGCTCTTGAGGTATGTGTGGTGGTGGTGGCGGTGCTGGCGCTTGGCTCCTTCTCCGGCCTCGCTGGGGAGTCATTTGTGGCGGCGGCGGCGGCGGGCTTCTCGTCAGCCCCGTGCTGTGGAATATGGAACACATTAATGAGGTTATGCTGGAGCGAGAGCAGCCGGAGGTTGGGTTCGTTTTCGAAAATCGGAATCGCGCCCAGCCCACGGCGGTCGTAGTTAATCCTATCCGGGAGCTTCTCCTGCTCCTGCACGCTGCGCACGATGCGGCACACCCCGTTCGGCTGCTGCGTGACAATGGCTCCCGTCGTCTGGTTCACCGTGGACGACGAGGAGCCCGACGACTTGGACCGCTGCTTCTGCACCGACGAACGCTCGTTGCCGCGTCCCCGGAGCGCGATCCTCGATGGCTGCTGCGCTGCTGCATCGGCGTTTGGTCCATTTAAACGATGCTGAGGTTGATTGGTGGGTTTCTTAAAGTAGTTGGAACTTAGGGTGCTATAGGATCGATGGATTGGTCGACGGAATCTGGTTGTAAAACTAGGAACAAACGGTTCGATTTTCAGCAGTGATGTCTGAGGTATGTACGACGACTTGACTGACGCCGCCGTCGTGTGGCTGGTTGCTGTGCTGTTCTCGCAGGTACGTCCCAGGGCCGACTTGCCACGTAGCTTCGAGATAGACATTGACGTACTACACACATTTAGGCTCAGTTCATAACACTCTGTCCATGACGACACACTTCACACGCGAGGGAGGGGGCAACGCCTGGATTTCAACTGGACACGGGCTTGGTGGGGAAAAAACGATTGCTTCTCGATGGTGGAACAGAACGAAGAACTCGGGGAGCACAGTTTTCACATATTTTCTATTTTTCTTCTTCGGTTTTATGAGTTTGTTTATTGAGGTTATGTGCAGTTGCCATAGACATTGTTGAACACACACTGCCGTGCCGCGCCGTGGCGGTGGAGGCATCGAACGGCTGTGGTTTGTGTTTGTTGATGCATTCCAGTGCGGGATTCGGATAAATAAACTCAATTCACTTCGCACGAGGTCTCGTGCTATGGCAGCACACAAGTTTGTGTCACGTGGTGTGTTAACTGTGTGTACAGTGAGTGGCTGAAATGCTGATGGAGTACTTTGGACTATATTGTCTGTAGACTCATTGGGCGCGGCAATATGAGGCGTATTCTGTGATAATTAAGAAGTGTTTCTTATTTAAGGCTTAATTAGTACACATTGAAATCCTCAGAGTGACTTCATACGACATGGTGCGACAGTGTGACTTGAGAAGGACTCTGGAGAGCTGACGGAAGCTGCAGGTGAGTCGAGGTGTCTAATGGAATGGTCTTGGGCCTAAATTACGACTCAGAGTCCTGTGCGTGATACACTAACCACGGGGGAAGATGTTTCTAGAGCTGATGATGATGCGAAGTAAGTTGTCCGCGGGTATCTCTTCAAATCACTGTTCGCTTGTGTGAAGTAAATACAACTTCCTATTTTTATTTTAATCACTGTGACTTGCTTATTACTGCTGTGACCGCGCGGGTGACGACAGTAAGACTGTCTCCGGGCCATCTGTGAGGCGGATTTTTATACCCGCGTGCATCTAACGTTAGAGCACGGCCATCCTACTAGGGCGACATCGAAACCGTCTCCCTCACTGCTGGGAGGTGCTTCGTTCAAGAGCTAGACCCAGTGTTTCATCCCGTCCGATGCCATGGTGGTGTATGGGCCGATAGCCGCTTGTTCGTTTTTGATCAGCACTAGGTCCACTTGCTGATACAATGATAGGCGCTGACTCTGGGTCTTTTTTGGTGTTTCTTACGGGCACGCCTCTTCAGCTTCACAACTCGTGGGCATCGACTCCCTGCAGTGATCTCGGCCATCCCTTGCACTGACACTTTCACCACATCACGTTTAACGTTTAGCGTTCTTGGCGGTGGCGGTCCCGTACCGCATTGATGGAAGCCCCAAGTGGATTCCTTTTTTCTTCTACTTCTGGCACAACCTGTGCCGTAGGTGATTCCGCCCTGCAGTCGGTGATGGACACGCACTTGTACGTCCTGACCACTTTCACGTGTGGTTGGTCCAGCAACTTTCGACCAATTAGGATACGGCTTACTTTCCGTCCGGCGTGATAAGAACCTCTGACCATGACCTAAGTTGTCTCACACTTACCGCCTACTGTCTGGCAAGGCCCTCCTCCGAATCCGCTTAGTCGCCTTGGTCGTTCTCGTATCTTATTCCGTCTTCCTCTGCACTCGAGCGGCGCAAACTGACAATCACGTCCCAGGTCAATAAACGCCGTGACCTTGTCCCCATTCATCTTGGCGTCCTTGACGTATTCGGACCTGCACAGATCGATGAATGCTTTGACCTGGTGCCGGTCAACTGCTGCGCCCTGTTCGGACTTGCTCTCCCTCACAAGTAGCTGCGAGTTCATTTCTTGTTGTTCCCCTTCTACCTTTTGTCCGCCACCCTTCTGTGGGCAGTCATACAAATTAGTAAGTAACAGAGGAAGCGTTCTACTCTTTATATCTTGCCCTGATTTAGGGATGATTGTTGCAGACGCATGGTTTGCTAACTTTGAAATACTTACTTGGACTTGGACACCAACATTCGAGGCGTTATGTGCGAAATACTGTCTGACCTTAGGCACAGAGTTTGAATGACAGCAAGGCGTATGCCATAAAAATCATATTCAAACATCAAGGCTATGAAATGATCTGTCAAATAAACTCAGTTAAGTGGTTATCAAAATTATTTGTTTGTGTTTTAATTCAATTCATTTCAGCCAAACTTTCATTAGAGACAGTATTCTTCCCCTTACGTGCCTTTCTGTTACTCACTGCACACAACGACCACGACCACATCACTACATCACCGACTTACTTACGTTAAGTAAAACCTTTGCACGTCAAGCAATCCCCGCATTGAATTTCCACCAAAAAGGTGATTGCCAGCAATACAGCACTCCACTTGGGCCAACACACTGACTGTGAGGATTACGTGAGTTCCTCACGGACTCTCTGTGCTCGTCAGCCAGTCGACGAGTCCTCCCTGAATGTCTCCTTTCGTAGTCTCCCTCTGAACAGCTTCGACTACGTGTTCGACAAATATTGCTCAAAGTTTTATGAAAATCAGTCTAAAAGCGGCATGCAGTCGATTCATTGCACATCTGCACTCAGTTTGAGTTTGGATTTATTTAGAGCTCAACAATTTGTCAGCAGCCAGCGTGTGCACACATGTAGGTGCCTACAACCGCACCTGGCAGCCATGCCGGCACCACCAATGAACGCCCAGGCCAGTCTGTGCATCCCCGAGTCGTAAATTCCAGTGGACTTAGCAGTTCATTGCGAACAATGTGTGTGCCTTGTGCACCGATGGGGAAACCAGTGTGTAAGCCCGGGTGGCACAGGCAGTGTGCAACAAGTGAATTGGGTGAGATTGTAATTTGTTGATTTTTCTCGATCCGATCTGTCTGCCCCCAGTGTTGCATTTGAAACTTTTATTACAGTGTGTGAGGATGCTGCATTTGACTGAATGCTGACGGTTGGCCTCCCCGCAGTCGGTAATCTGCAGTTGACGGGCGATGCCTATATGATCCGAGAGAGATTTAATTACATTTTATGAGTGAGCTTTTAATTAGAAAATGCACAGCGCACTGCTGCTGGTGATGCAGTTATTTTGTGCCCCGAGCGGGGCCACCTCCCCGGGGATCTGATTCTGTGGGGGAATTGAGTGTTACACGAGCAGATGCAAATTGAAATGTAGGTGATGCGGCCTGGTTCCACAAATCGTGTGGGTTTCATTTAGGCTGTGCTGTTTGCTTTCGAATCTGAGCTTTAGCTGCGGGGCATTCGGAGGCGCAACCTTAACTTTGTTTTCATATTTGCTCGGCAAACGTAATTCGATTAGTGTTGCTAAAGCAGACTAAATTGATTTAGATTAAGTGTGCATGGCTATTGTGCTGGGTTAGGGGGTGAGTAGGCATGGGCAAGCAGTTATTTTATTTCTAGGGTTGCAAACAGGAAACACATTTTGTACGCATTCAGCACATTTGGGTGGGGGCAAAATAATGGGTGACACAATTTAAGACAGCTTCGACCAGTGAACTCTTGATTAAAAGGCGCGATTGGAAGGTTTAGCTTGTCTTGATGCACGCGGTGCGTGGATCTCCATTGAGTTCGAGGTGGTATGTTCGAAACAGTGTCAAATCAAAGCACAGCTGAAAAAGGTGCGATCTTTCCGTCTTGTGGACTTGATTAAAAGCAACCACACAAATAGACGTCCAACTTCACACTCTCTTGTGAACATACGTACTCCTTATAAGATCTCTCTATAGTGAGTCTACTTTGTATTCAATGATTACTAAAATCGGCCTGTTTTTGTTCTTCAGAACTATTTGACAACGGACCAAGCAGAGTGTATAAATAAACGTTCGCAATAGACTGTCAAAATGCCCCACAATTCGCTTTGGTTTTGTCGCAGGTCGCAATTCGACATGCTGGAATACAATGTTCAATCTTTATTCTGCGTGGTAACGCCCACCTTGCACCGATGGGTCTGTTGAATAAAGTCGGTATGCTGTATGTTCTGTGACACAATCAACTTAAGGCGGCCGCGGCTTTGTTGGTCTGTGCGTTGACATTTACACTACCGATTTTCGGTACGACTAAAAAGCCTGCCCCACCTCTTTCGAGCCACAGACAATTATTCCTTTCTAGACAAAATCCGTCCAATACTCTTGTCCTTCATTTGTCTTGTCCATACTCCCTTAGCAGTTTAGGCAGTTTATACCATCTGAAGGTCCCGTGGTTTCTTCTGCTAATCCGCATTAGATCAAATTAGATCAAATTTTTCAAAAAAGCGATTTTCTGATTTTGTCGATCTTCTTATAGTTTGTGCAGACCATTTACCCATTTACCATTTAGTCATTGCTTAGGAAGTCCTGCACTTACATCTCAGGCCGGAGAATCAAGAAGTTTCAGCCACCAGGACGAATTGCCCTTGCATTAGGTAGGGCGTTTATGTTCCCACTAAATATTCCGTCTTCCTCTCCTTCTCGATCCAGAATGCTTGGATTTGAAGGCCCGTTCAGCTGGATCACGGAAATTCATGGGATCGATGTGGACGAGTTAGGTAGGTTAGGTTATAGTGGCTGACTACTAAGGGCAGTCACACTTAGGCCAGAGTAGGCCCATTGTGATACCACGAGGATTGACTTCTCCTAATACTGGAACCAGTTGGTGCTACTAGTGAAGCGATTCAGGCTTTGCTGGCGCTGTTTAGCTCATTGCGGCCGCTAAAGTAGTGCGCCCCTCGGTGTTAAAACCTAAGACTAGTCAGAGCGCTTCAGGAGCAGAGTAGGTGATGAGTGTTTTCCCTCTTCATCCATGCAGCTTCTGCAAAAATCATTATATGGGGCACCCATCCTGCAAGCATGAGTGCTAATTGCACAGTGATCGGTTATGACTCCTATGAGAGTCCTTAATGAGTGCTTGCTGAGTATAAGTACTGAGTACTGAATACTGAGTACTGAGTACTGAGTACTGAATACTGAGTACTGAGTACTGAGTACTTTGTACTGAGTACTGTGTACTGAGTACTGAGTACTGAGTAGTTTGTACTGAGTACTGTGTACTAAGTACTGAGTGCAGTCTACTGAGCACTGAGCACTGAGTACTGAGTGACCGTTTTAAGTTAAGTGATGGCCAGATTTCTTATTTTTTTAAGGCAGGTGGTGCCTTCTAGACATTCGGCATTAGTGGTCTTAATTATGTGAATTTTAAGAAGATGGATGTACCGATCGGTATTGAAAGGAATGAGGTTGTACCACACCTGGCGAGTTCATCGGCTTTGCAGTTTCCTGGCATGTCACAGTGCCCCGGCATCCACATGAGGTGAATGTTAAAATGCTCGGCCATCTCGCTAAGAGACAGCCTGCAATTAAGGGATATTTTTGACATTGTCCAGGGATTTTATAGGAACCTGACTATCGGAACAGATGGTAATATCACGTTGTTTTTGAGCCATGACAACGCCTCTTTAATCGCTATGGTTTCTGCCTGAAAAACTCTATAGTGACCAGGGAGCTTCCAGGAGATAGCAATGTTGCGATCTTATGAAAAGACACCCGTCTTCGATCCGTCTGTGAAAATACGCAGAGGATCATCCAACGTCTGCGTCTCTCAGACATCCAGTCCGATCTGGAAGGAATGCTGATCGAGAATTTCTTCTCGTAGATAAACTGCGGTATTAAGTTAAAGCCCTTGAGAATGATTGAGTGGCCGATGTTGAGTTCGGACCACAGTCGTTGTGCTATAAGTCTCAAGACTGTGCTTGCTGCTGTTTGTTTCTGGAATATTTCCAGTGGTGGAAGATGGAGGAGAATATTCATTGCGTCTGACGGAGTATTTCTCAGTGCCCCGCTAATGCACAGGCAGGCCAGTCTTTGTACTCGGTTGAGTGCCTTGCAGTTGATAGCCTTCTTTAGTGCTGTCCACCAAACTGAGACTCCATACAGAAGTGTCGGTCTAACAATAGAGGTGAAAATCCAGTGAGCGATGCGTGGTTGTAAGCCCCATTTGCATCCAACGGCTTTTTTGCAGCTAAAAAGGGCAGAAGAGGCTTTCTTGAGCTTCCAGTTTAGCTTGCTATCGATCGTGAGACCCAGAAATTTCGCACTGGTAATTAGCTCTAATATAGTGACACATGTGGACGAGTCAGTATGGTTGGTATTCTGGTTTGCGCCTTTGTAAAACTCATATAGTTTGCGCCTCATTCGTCTGTTTGTTGGCTTAGTAATAATGTGAGGCAGAGGCACTTGAGCGAGTGAGTGGAGCAGTAGTCGAAGGTGAAACCGATACCCTACTGCCCTACCCTATTAGAGATGGTGTGTCATATTGGGAACGTCAAGATATGTCGCATTAGCTGCTTGTGGAACCGCAGCTTTGTCCTTTGGCTTAAATCATTTTGCGCATCAAAGGATAGATACAATAGATGCCTAGGTTGGCCTTCTTGTGGGGTTATCGCCAGCTTGTCCGTTGGTCTCTGTACCGTTTGGGAGCTTTATGCTCCGACATTTGGCTGCTGTCCTGCATCCACCAAAGGATGGTCTTTTCAAACACATGTAGTATCCGATTTTCCAGCATTTATGCGAATATCCCATTTGGTTTTAGAGTGGACTTTCTTCGTTGTCTCAATTTTGACTCCTTACTTGGCGATTATTGGTGACTTCAAGCGGGCATAAGCCAGTGAGTCATCTGCGAATAGACTGTGTTGTTTGGAGGCGGCTGATCTGCTGTGAACATGTTGAGGAGCATTGGTGGCACACCCCGATGTTTTCAATTCAAACTCAATGCACTTGGACTGCGCTTCTTAAGCACTTGTGTTGTGAGTGCTAATGCTCTACCAGGAGTATTCTGTTAATCATCAAAATTGAAGTGCGATGTACCTAGACCTATTCTAAGCCACCTTTGTTCAGCTTTCAGAGGTTGCTTTGCCACACACGATTCAAGAGACTTCCTGAACATGGTCCGGAAATAACTGCCTCGATTGTTGCTTTATATCCGTCCGTTGATTGAAATGTTTACTCCATCCTTCATGTTGCACACACGTATCTGAGAGTCAACGCTCTCCGGAGACGCAGGAAACATCCAGGAGTCAACGACTGTGCCCCAAGAATTCTGAAAATGATGATAACTTCCCAAGCATTGTTGTCAAAACCTTGAAACATTCTGCAATCGCATTCCCTTATCAACTGCCAGCTTACCTATCTTATCACAAGCTGCAACAAAAACAAGCAGCATCTCCGGACAAAGGCTGAGTTTATGCTGCACCCATTGTCCGCTCTTACCCCACGGCCCACGCACAGCATATTCCCATGTCAGTCATAATATCAACGACCGCAGTGCAAGTGATACCGAGTTATGTATGTGCTGTGCACGCATCCGTCATACGCAATTGCACATCGGCAACGGCAAAGGCAACCACAAGGGAGTAGTCACTCCCATGATCAGTCAGTCGCATGGAGCGAGTCTGATTCGGAAAGTGGAATGCACGCAAAGTGTTACAACGCCACCGCAGCCCACACCACTGACACCGTCGTCAGCAGCAACAAACAGCCGATCCAGTAACTCAATCGCCGAACACAGATGAAGTAAACCGCATTTTGAGGGCGATACCGGATTGAGGTTGGGCAACAAACCCGCGCCGTGTTCATGCATCAAATGAAACGCACACTCCGCCAAGAGTTCATGTCATCATCGTCTTCGTCTTATTTCTATCAAGCTAAAGGTACATAAATGTAAAAAAAAAACACAGAATGGATCTTAGGAATACACGTGTGGATGCGTTGGTGAAGGGGTTTTGTTCTGGGCGCGCGGTATCATGCCTTGAGGTCCTCCTGCAGCAGGCTGAGCATCGACGATGACAGGGAGGTTTGTGCAATGTCCGCCTCGTCGATGGTGTGATTGGTGAGCAGCGGGTATGGCCACTCGTAGCATATCGTCGGACCGCCATAGTCGCGCAGCGTCGAAATCATCTTGTCCAGCCGTTCCACTTCGCTCAGGTCGGCGTTGAACTCTTTCACCTCATCGATCAGCTGGTTGACGTGTGACTCGATAACCTGTCAAATAAAAAAAAAAAACACAAATGAATGCCTTGACTGTGTCATGTCGTCGGATACACGTCGGAATGGATGGTGCATCAGCTTGGCCAATCAAATATGGCTCCCGTGACACTTCCCATTGCCTGTTCTTTATCGCTGCCGCATTGTTGCGTCATGTAGATACGACCTTATATGAGATTCAGATTCAAAAGCAGAAGAGGGAGACAACACAGGTTGAGTTCGAACTCACGTCATTTAACATTCTCGACCTTACCGCACACACTTTCACGATTATCTGGCGACTCTTCAAACAAATTTATCGTCGTTATCGCGGCAAACAACTGAGGTGATAACCGGTGTTCAAGTACCACATTCTCAGCAATCTAAGCGTTTCTGCGTTTCTCTAATCAATGCGTGTCCAATAGAAGGAAGCTTATGACTCGATTCTAGATTGTATGCAATTTACAATCCGTCACAAAGGAATCCTGTAAATTAAACTTGAACATCACGTATGTGACGAGTCTGATAAGACGTTCAACGGCAAATGGCTTATCTAATCAGGAAGTGATCGTTTCTTGCCGGAGGGCCTTGATTTTGTTGTCGTTCTTCGATCGATTATTTTGAATTGGTTATGTTCGTGCCAGTTCTGTCTGTCGTATGAAAGAATTGCACAATTCGATTTTGCTCTTCTTGAATCATTATTTCCTAGACTCAATAACAAGCTCGGAAGAAATGGCGAAAGACTCAAGTGGCACAAGACAAAACTCATCTTACACACTTGGGGAAACTTTTGTTGTAGAAAATCGTATTCGTTACTCAGTAACTGGTATGCTATGCTTCCTTATGAGTATCGTTACTAGCATGGGCTTATTCCACCTTATTGCACTTCTTCATTCAACAGCTTGATGAGGGTGACTGTTTTGAGTGCGAAGAGCATTGTTACGGGCTCGGAAAAAATGGAGCTAATTGCAGGAAAATATAATTGAAAAAGAACCATGTATGGGCGACACAAAATACGGAGTTTCCGTCAGTAGTCCGTCAGGGCAGTATTCAAATGACAATCAATTTTTAAATGTCACCTGAAATCAAGTTCTCTTGACTAATTGGAGACACAGATAATACTACTTTCCATCGCTTAAGATGGCTAGGTCATGTAGAGCGGATGGACACCACAGCTCCGGCCCGAAGAGTCTTCGACACCGAGCCATTGGGACAGCGCAACAGAGGACGTCCTCGCACTAGATGGCGCACACAAGTGGAAAAGGACCTCAACCAACTTGGTGTGCGCAACTGGAGGCAGCTGGCGAAAGATCGTGCTGGCTGGAGAGGCATGTTGGTTGAGGCCCAGGTCCACCCCGGACTGTAGCGCCAATCGAAGAAGAAGAAGAAGAATTGATTTGACAGAAAACCAACAAATTACCCACAGACATCTGTTGGGCTGAAACAGGCAGGGTGAGATTATTTCTGTACTTTCTCGAGGGAGCGCACATTTGACATAAAACCCATATTTTTGTCGTACTGAAAGAAATTTTCGTAGATTTGTGTTGTTTTGTACTGTTCTGTACTAATTATTTTGTGTACGGAAACAGACCTCGTATGTAGTGTTTTTTTTTGGACTATTCTGTGTCTATTGAGACATTTGAGATCTGGAAACTAGAAACAAGGTAGGTAGTATGGAGACAGTAGACTCCATCTTTTGTACCGTCTTGTATTATTTTCTGAAATCCAAAAGAATGAATAACCGTCAAAAATATTAAATTCGAAGATGGACAAGGGCCCAATCAGCTTAAGCTGCTGTACCCGATTTCTGCTGACAACGATGAAAACAGCTGACAAATTGTACTATAATTTCGAAGCAGTGGTTATGCCTCCGGGACCAAATTTGCATTATGTATCGTGTTAAATTTGTTAACGTTTTTTTTTCAAAATCTTGACTTCGAGTACATTTCTTTGGGAATAGGGTTCTTTTTTGTCTTGTGTCCTTTCTTCTATTGCTTACCATCACTTCCGTATCATCGTATCATATATCGTATCAATTTAGTCTTGAGACAATAAGTTAGAAAGATACTTATTTGGTTTGGTAATGACGGCTTGTGTTTATTGAAGTCAGCTAAGTCGACGTGTGTCCAGTGTGTGACATAAGACCTTACTACATAACGTCAGAGAATTGAAAGTGGATTTTGGGAGAGATATGGAATGAACCTATATCCATATAAGCATCCGCATTGTTTTTGATACATATAAAAAGATTTTTTAAAGGAGGTTTTGTCTATATCATGCAAAAATCGATATCTCAGTAGAAATTGCATTTATTTGTAAGTCTTAACCCTTGTGTCAACACCCCCGTACCCGGGTTTGTTTTTTATTTTCAATTTGATATATTTCGAGTTCTACATATGGTATATACATAACTTACGCGCCTACATTAAATAATGCATGATCTTTTAAATGCTAGCTGTGGTAGGGTACCATGCGCGGATCACATTGACAAAACACACGGAGCCATCAGTGAGGCGTTTGCTTACACTGACAGGAATGTGATCAAACCGAATATGCTTTGAGGTAGTCAAGGACTTCGCCTACCTCGTCTTCACAGAGAACAGCACGAACAACATTCCAATCGGTACCAACTCTTGACAAACAATGTTTCTTTTTGTGTTTAAAACTCAAGTGAGTAATAGACCCGTCTCTAGCTGAGTGATATTCGACACTGATCCTACTGTACGGTGTAGAAGCATGGACCAATTCAAAGGCGGGTGAAGATCTCTGTGATCTGCGCAAGAGATTTTGTCCCAATGGCATCTAAAGGAGACTTAACCATCAAATATTCAGCGGGAAACAGCGACAAAAGCCTAGTCAGATATCAATGGAACCAACGCATAAGGTGACTGTACGCATGGACAAGCTGGCACCAGCCCCAGGCCCCTAGATTTCTAAGCTGGGTTGGGGGCACCTCAATAAAGAACCACCGCGTCTAAGATGGAGCACATAAGGGAGAAATGGTATTGTTGTCAGTTTTCGTACACGAAATAATGTGAATGACACTTAAAACGTCCAAAAGAACCACTCTCAAAAAGGGTTAAGGGGCTGGAGACGTAGAACACAACAATCTCTGTGAAGCTTCAGGTTTTGAAATCGATTCTAATTAAAAAAAAAACATTTGTGGTCACTGAAAGCTTCAATGTGTGTGCACTGATACTCTTTATATTGCAACAGTCATTCGATTCGTAAGCCCTTAATGGGATTAAATTTCACCGGCTAGGTGCCGAACACTGCCCGGAATTTGTCAATGAAAGCAAACTGCCTTATCATCAATGTCGTCGTGTTGACATTGTGGGAGCAAAAAAAAAAAAAACGAGAAAAATGCAAAACCAACGAACATTGAAATTCCTTTCAATAATCCGTGGTGTCAATTTATGTAATTTCAACAAGTTGACGCGGTTTATCTGTGGATCCCCGCCTCTCCACACACTGCCAGTTGCTGTGAGTCAGAGGCCAAAACCTGACTTTGATCTTTGTGCCAAAGCCGGACAGTCATTGGATGGGAATTCGTTCAACAATTATCCATTCTGTCAGTGGAAACGTCATCGAGCGACAGATGAACTTTGTTCGTTCTCACTTCACATTCTCGCTCTTACGAAACAGTTACAAGTACGAATTCCGATTAATAAACAAATTTGTTCTGACAGACACGAGCACATCAGCACATCCACCCACAGTCACACACACGCGCTCGTGCTTCAATTTATTGGATTAGCCGAGCAACTTCCCTAATGACGTATTCGAACATTCCGACGAGAGTGCGGTTATGACCGCGACCGCGCGACCGTCTGACGTCCGGCAGGGTGAGTTAGTCAGGGACAAAGGGATGCCTTGAAAATATTTACCAAAATATCGATGTGCAAATTGATGACACATTTTAACACTTGACGTACGCGTTCGCGTAACTTTTCAACTGTCACTATGTTCTGTCTAACGAGACTGATTGACATTTGGGGGGACGTTGAAGAGTCGTTCACTGTCGACGCACGATTAGCACAACCGTCTGGAGGCGACCCACCGGCGAGACTCATTTGGATGACGGGGCCCGGAGAACGATGTCGTTGAAGGCGGTCGACAGTGCCCGTCGTCGGCTTGTGTATAGCTTCCCAGCGAAGCGGCGGGGCAGCACTGAATAAAGTTTCAGACAGATTACCGTGGCCAGCGTACTAAGTGTGTGCACAGACATCGATGTGTGCGCCTTTGGAAGGGGGTTGCTGGCTGCTCGCTGCTGTCAGTATGCAGTACAGACTATTATCACTTAAGGCCGGGCGAGGGTTTGACGGCGACCTGGAGAGACGAGACGAGACAGACGGGGCAGAGAGAGAGAAACAGAGAGAGTTCATGCAAAATAATCAACAGTCTTGGGGTGGGGCTGTGCGTTGGGAGAGTGTGTGCCCTCTCGGATGTTTGAATTTATTTAATCACAGCGGGGGCATACTTGCCAGCCCCCCCATGCCATAGCGGAACACGAAAACTGTTGAGCATTCAATTAGTGCGACTTGTGTTGGATTCGGAATCGCTTCGGGCTCTCTGCGTCACGATGACGAATGTGGGTGCGAAGTGGAATCGAATGAGGTACACAAGAGAGGAACTTAAGAGAGCCTAACGAGGTGGAATTCGAAAATGAAATTAAAATCCAAAGGGTGCCTCGGAAGCGGACCGTGTTTCGTTTGGGGTCTGTTCGCTGAGAGTGGGTTTTTGTTGTGTGTTTTTAACACGGGCTACCCTCGGAATGGAAATCGTGGCCAAGTTTTGTAATGGAGGAGCACTTCAAGTCGAGTGGGTGGCTGCAGCGCTGGTTGGTTAAAGCTCTTGAAGGCTTGCTGGAGTGAATATGTTACTCGGTTGGAGTTGAGGCACGTGCTGTGGACTGGAGGACTGCTATGAAATGCTAAGGGAGGGCTTCAGCGGATGTTAGCCCAGTTTCTCCATGAAGTCGTAAGGAGCATGGGGAATGGATTTAATGGTGGGCTCAAGCTCGGTTTGGTTAGATTATTGAGCTTCCCGTGGAATCGCCAGACCATGTTGGTCCATTGTGATACCCATGCCGCCACTGATCGACAATTTCGAACGGCAAATGGTGACCACATTTGAAAACCAGATAAAATATTCACTTTTGCTTGCACTGGGATTCGAATCGGGGACTCAACAAACTGCGCCATCTAGCCGTTAATGATGTACTCGATAAACATATACAGTTGATACAAATTTTCAATTCAATCAAGCAATCAAGCAAGTGAACGAGGTCTGGCACGGAATTCAGTGCTACACGATGACTTCAATTTGATGGTTTGTTTGGATTCAACGTTTGTATATGAGATGAGCGGGATTTTTTTTCCACGGGACATAAAGTACTGGTAGAAGTCTTGCAGAGTGGTAGTCGGTGCTGATAATTTGAAGGAATAGCTTCTGCAGACGTTTGAACAGCGATGAGGATCGCTGTCTGGTAGACTGCTCGCCAAACAAGAATTTCTTCCCTCGAACTGTCCGAAGTCAGGATGACAGATATCGGACTGAAGTTTATCGAAGATTCTGGTAAGAACGGATTGTGCCCTGAAATGGTCCTATTGGAGTGCTGGATGTCACCGGAGGAATGCATTCCAGACAATTGGCAACTCAGCAACTTTTGTTCGATATTCGAGGAGATAAACCCTGTCTCTGCGCCTACAAGACCTTCTCAGCTGATTTTGTTAAGTACTTTGCTCAACAAGTTGATGGGTCATTGTGGCCAGACTAGGCAAGTTAATAAACTGACCAGATCATGCATGGGATCCACACACAGCGACAGATCTAGAAAATTCGATGCGTACGTAGACGGTCCGTGATTATCTATCGAACTCATCACGTGGTGCATATGAAAAATGGTCAATGGAGAAAATCTCGTTGCTAAGTCAGGGTCAACTTAAAACTCACCAACGGTTCGGAAGTGGCTGCCATACATGAGGCAGAACTATCGTCAAAAGATCACAAGGTAGTCTGCTTATCGTGTTTAACGATACCCATTAGTCAAGTGGCAATTAAGGCCATAGCATCAGACATAGTGACGTCGAAACTGGTTAGTTTATGCAGACAGAGAATCAGGAAGATATCCTTGATGGATTGGGTGACCCTCTGCTGGGCACTGGGGCACACACTGGAATCCTGGATCTGGGAGAATTTCTAGCAATCATATATGTGCATACGCCACTCAGTTCCATAAGGAAAGAAAAATGGAAGACCCAGGATAGAGGCACTCTGTGACCTGCTCTGGATATTAGAGCAACAGTGCCCTTGCTGTTGGCCGATGCTTGGCGAAAGGACATCAAGGTCACTGATCGGTTTTAATCGGGAACACGTATGCTAATAGGAGTCCTTAGCGGGTACTGTGCCATGGGTACACATGTTATGCGTCTGACTTTGCAAAAGCTGCAGAAATGAGGAAGAAATAATATACAATTAACATCTACTCTACGACTGTCTAACCCTAGAAAAAAGGAAGTTCCCGAGTTTTCATTTCCTCGTAGAGCATGAGGACTTAGTAAAGCGGTATTGAACTGACAGATTTTTCAAAATTCAAATTTGGAACCCAGTTGTTTTAGATTTGAAGGAGGTCTCTCTCTGGTACAGCACCCCAAAAACGGTTGGTTAAGTGCATGTCCTTGGTTATAGGGGTCCCCGGTTCGAATTCCAGTGAAAACAAAGTCTTATATGCTTTAACCTGGTTTTCAATTCTAGACCAGTCACCATTGCCACCCCCAATCAAAGGCCGAATAGATCATAGACCCAATTAAGTGAGTCTTGGATAAAGACTGACAGGACTGGCTACAACCTATCCAACGGTTTAGATAAGGTAACGCTCTTTTAACATCATTCTCAGGACGATCGTGCCATCACAGAAGACACGATCTTTCAGAAGTATGTGTAGCTGTTGGAATAGAAGAAGGATATGGACCTGATTGGTAGTAGACAGCGACGCCTCTCTGGACGCTTTGATGGATTTGGCAAAGAAAAAGAGGCAATTGTCCTTTGGGTTCAAGAAAGAAAATACAACAAATACATTGCTCTTACAAACCTGCCTTCATTCGAAGAAACAAGCTGATATATTTATCTTGGCTTTAAGTCAAGCTCCACACAGGACACTACGCCCCTGTCACAGGGGTCGTGTTGTCTCTTTGTAAGAAAAGTCCTGCGATCGATCTTTTGTTCTCACAATTCCAACGACGGCGCTCTGTACGCTGACAGGAGTTAGTTAAGTCAGGCATCTACACATCCAATGCAAAGGGTGGCTGGGCAACGGAAAACGCATTGTCAACTTGGTTCCTTATCGAAGAGTCTTCGGAATTCTGTCCCACAAAGAAGCAAGGAACGTCCATTATGGTTCTTACAAATAGAGAAGGACTAACCAACTCGCTGCGCCCAACTAGACCCACCCAAGCTATATATCAGGCTAGGCTATAAGACAATCAGCTTGGATGGTTTCAATTCCACTCTAGGCTCTGTACCGCAACAGAAAGATTCATCGAAATAACACGAACCTGCTTTAAAATAAACAAGACATCGATCGAATAAACGTCAAAATCCTTCTGGCCATCGGGTACACAATGCTCCTTGGGGCATACAACTTTGTGGCTTAAAATAGGGAAAAATCCCGAAAAAAAGTTACTACTCAGCTCCCTAACTCACCCCCGTGAATAGTCACTTCATTGCAGCACTAATTCTGAGCGCGGCGTGAGGGCACTTCCCATGTCCCGCAAAAATCGAAACAACTATTCACTGAATTCTGTGCAAACATCCATCATTGCTCCGAGCATGCCACAAATAGAGTCCGGTTGCCTGTTTCAAACCACTCCCCTTCCCCGCCCCGTGAATTCTCGAATACTTCAAGTTTCAACAGCAACCCATCCGAACAACCGAACCCGACTGTGAATGCAGCTGTATACTGGAGTACCCCAATCAATACAATATTCCAGCCTAAGTCCTACTCATTTGCTTTTGTACGTACATCACCCTTCGCAAACAAGAGCACCGCCGGCAGAGGATTTCCTGCATCCACCGCCCCAGCTCCACACTCGCCCCTCCCTCAACCAGTGTCTATTATGCAAACTGTAGCTGGCATCGCTGAATTTCGCCTGAAAATATGCAATAACAGGATGACTTTTCGGTATTTAACGTTCCTCTTCCGTTTCGAGCCGCCACACCAAACAACCCGGGCACTGTCATGACCGACAAACGCACACACACACAGGCAAACACAAAATAAGGGATGCACATTCATCTTCACGTCCGTCCAACGGTTATGCATCCTTCTGCCGGCGGAAGTCGAAAAAGCAGTGATCTGTCGACGGACGTTAAGCTGCAGCATTTTGGCGGAACACAACACATGGAGGGGGATTCACTGCCGTGGAAGGTCGTGATAAATGATTCGCTCGAGGGGTGAATACCCACTACTGAGATGGCGGAGTTATCAGAATGTAATTTCATACCCAATATGACTCGAAATCGGGTGAACTGAGGCTGGTGGTGTGTATCGTGAGTAACGCGCCATGACGCTCATTGATGGGTGATGTGCTCGAGGTAAGTCGTGACGGCGCGGCGATGGCTTACGTGCAGAGACGTCGCTTCGCGCGTGGTGGCTTTTGAGTGGCGGCGGGATCTGTTGAGACAGTCGAATTAGTCAATTAGTCACTTTCGTTACACAGTGCTTTCGAGGGCACGAGTTGTTACGATTCAGCGTGACGGTGGATGTGTGCCGCACTGAGAAAACATGAGAGTCCTTTGGCGGGCGACAGGCTTGGCATGGATTCTAAGTCTTGTCGGGCGCCAACCATCGTAACCATTGTCAATTATGTGTGACGAGCACATGGATATATCTGGTACCTGACATGTATTTGTAGCGAGAAATGAATTGGGGTGATGGATGGATCGTCGTAGTGTTCTAAAATGAACGTCATTTTCAAAATGTGCTTAACATGCAGGCCTGTGGCGTTAAGGGGTATGTGCGTCGACCCGTACACACTTTAACATCGACGTCTACGTTCGATCCCTGGTCTGTACTGCAAAAATTATTTTCACGGTCACACCTCTCTCGAGTCAGTGACAATAAAGGAAAAATATAGGAAAACCTTCTCAAACTTGGCCACACGGAGTCGGTATAAAAACAGCACTAGGTACTCATTCTTTACGAATCGCGTCACATCGGTACATCGCGTCACATCGCGTCACATCGTCACATCGTCACATCGTCACATCGTCACATCGTCACATCGTCACATCGTCACATCGTCACATCGTCACATCGTCACTTCGTCACATCGTCACATCGTCACATCGTCACATCGTCACATCGTCACATCGTCACATCGTCACATCGTCACATCGTCACATCTTCACATCGTCACATCGTCACATCGTCACATCGTCACATCGTCACATCATCACATCGTCACATCGTCACATCGTCACATCGTCACATCGTCACATCGTCACATCGTCACATCGTCACATCGTCACATCGTCACATCGTCACATCGTCACATCGTCACATCGTCCCATCGTCACATCGTCACATCGTCACATCGTCACATCGTAACATCGTTACATCGCGTCAGATCGTCACATCGCGTCACATCGTCACATCGTCACATCGTCACATCGTCACATCGTCACATCGTCACATCGTCACATCGTCACATCGTCACATCGTCACATCGTCACATCGTCACATCGTCACATCGTCACATCGTCACATCGTCACATCGCGTCACATCGTCACATCGCGTCACATCGTCACATCGTCACATCGTCACATCGTCACATCGTCACATCGTCACATCGTCACATCGTCACATCGTCACATCGTCACATCGTCACATCGTCACATCGTCACATCGTCACATCGTCACATCGTCACATCGTCACATCGTCACATCGTCACATCGTCACATCGTCACATCGTCACATCGTCACATCGTCACATCGTCACATCGCCACATCGTCACATCGTCACATCGTCACATCGTCACATCGTCACATCGTCACATCTTCACATCGTCACATCGTCACATCGTCACATCGTCACATCGTCACATCGTCACATCGTCACATCGTCACATCGTCACATTGTCACATCGTCACATCGTCACATCGGCACGTCGTTACTCAAAACAGCACACCGTGACCAAGTGCCACATTCCATCGCACAACTAGAATGTAAAATCTCACATCATTTAGCGGCCATCCATATCTGGCGTCGTCACATCGTGTCGTGATGAGTAACGTGACGCACGGCACGCAAGTTAAACACACCACATTGAGTAAATATTTATTTTCCGACAAATGCTCAATTTTTACAAGAGAAAACCTTAGCGTCTATTGTTAATGAATGTGATGGCATTGTTCGACTGCTGCCACAGTGTGGCCCGCAACTGGGTGGAGAGTATTTTCAAGTCGCGTCGTCTTCCTTCCGATTCCTTCAAATCCTGGACGATACTTTCGATAAAGTACATTCTATTCGAAGCATGCATAGAAACGTGATTTATTTATTTTTTAAACGGAAACAATTGAATACAAATATGGGGGAAGATTCTCGAAGGATTTAGGTGCTAAGTGAACAAAAATTCAATTTACTATTGCTCCTTCTCGGCGGGCACCTCCCAGTAGATCTCGTCCAGGTGATGCTGGTCCTTCTGCAGTTTCCGCATGCTGGCGCATACCTTAAGGATGCTGCCTGGAAAGAGGGGAGTTAGCTGCGGTTTCTCTGATTTCGAGGTCTCATGTGCGTACCTGTTACTATCCCGCCAACGATGGCCACAAGAACTGTCAGAGTGATGCCGAGCATTTGATAGCCGCCCTGCTCCAATGCCGTCCTTCCGTAGCCCTAGAGGATGAAGTGATGAACGGATTAATGGATGAATGGGTGTTGATTGAAGGCGCAACGGCCCCCGCATTGTCATACTCACCCCAAGAACGCGTGTAGAGTTTCCGGTCGCATCGCCCATCGCGGGGAATATCTCAACCATCGAGTCCTTGTAAGAGTCCTTCGTCACGAGGCATGCATAAATGACCGACGCGATGGCCGACACAAGTGCCGGCATGCCGTGCAAATTGTGCACTCCGCACGTATCGTGGATGCGTAGCCGCTCGGTGATTGCCGGCTGCGAGGGAGATCGAACAAAAAGGACAACACAAGGATAGCATTAATTACGAGCGTGTGGCTTTTCCATTCAATAGATCATTAGCCGCCAATTCACTGCCTAAGGGCACTCCACATTTCGCTCGAGTGCATGGGTCTCGAGGCAACCCTAGCCGACTGCTTAAAAGCAGTCCTTTGAGACACACACACACCCGAGTGCATTTGGAAGCTCAAATTAAATAAATGTTTCATGTAATTTCCATTCGAACCGGTCGATGAGCCGGCACTTTAGGCCTACACATCCTCGCCTGGTAGGTAATGACAGAACTGCCGTTCCGTCTGTCGGCGTGTGAGTGTGTGTGAGCCCATATTTAATTCAGAATTTATGACTCGAGATGGCAGCGGTGTTTGATGTTGGCCCCCATCACCCTCCCCCCCGTCGTCGTCGGCCTTTTCTCCCCCTCACATCTTTCTCACGAGTGAACGGCGATAATCCTGAATAATATATGAATCCTGATGTTTTAAAATGCAAATTTGTCCCGAAGGATGTGTCTGGTGGTGTGCCCGTGCACGGGGATGTGAGCGTATGCTGCATGTTTGCCTGAATCGGTACGTTACGGTACGTATATGGAAGCGTCGGAGAGAGAGGCACTTGCTGAGGCACACCATACTCCGATTACGAGCACATTACAAGCTCATTTCTTTTGTGTGCGAGGCTGTGAGTGAATTCAAGGATGTCAGGCGTTTGGTGTAGAGCAAGGAAATTAATACGAGATTTGCATATTTATCCTTCGGAGAATAAATTGTCAATATCCAAGGCGTATGCGTATTATTGATGCTCTGCATATTGATGCCGGCGTCATGGATTAGCATGGAGCGGATGGCTGGAGGACCGTGGAGTTTGGCTATTGAAAGGATATCGATTGTAGTAGTTTGCCGATGAGCCTGGCACACGATATGGAATGAAAATTGATTGTCACGCTGTACTCAATCTGTCCGTATGGAGTTTGGTCGGGAAAATGTGAGACGGTGATGGGATTTTGTCTGCTTTGTGAGCAGGTGTACTCAATTTCTCTCTTAATGGAGGTCATCACAAGAAAGACGTCATTGGTCCCTCTAGTCCCTGCAGCTAGTAATGAAAAACCGATGGACCCACACTCCTCAATCATGCCAGCGAGACCTCGGCGCCTACGACTGGAGGGAACAAAATTGACTAGGTCCAGGCAATTGAGTCACATTTGCGGGAGACTGTGACACAAAAAAAAAGTTCGCACCACCCGCTGCGCTCAAGCCCATTCAAGACTGACGTCAATTTGTGATGGTCGCAATTGTGTAACCTAAGTTTTTTTCTCCAATGTTTCATTAATGAACTTTCGAGAGTGTGGTCCCAATTCAAATTTCTGTGTGATTAGACTTCAAGGACAATTTCTTGCCAAATTTTGTATTTTATCAACTGTCAAACTTGCCAATGACATCCAGCCGTCAAAATATTCAGTCAGACCCATTTGACTTCATGCTTCCCAATTTGGGCAAGGTTGTAATACCGTCGTTTTATTGGAAAAAACGCAGCGGTCCATGATATAGTTCTTAGTACTGCGACAAAGGCTACGACGTTCGGTTTAAAGGCAAATTAAGGCAAGACCAAATATATGCTGTCAACACGAAAGGACACCTAGCAACGACGCCTCGGGCAGAACGTCACAGTCAAGGACCAGCTATCAACCTCGGAACTACTATCAACTCAAGCAACTGAACCAGCGCTAAAATCAGACGAAGATTAACTCGTACCAGTCGGTGCTTCTTTGTGCTGAGAAAGCAATTGACAGACAAAGCCCTCTCTTCCACAACCAAACTAACCACCTACAAGACATTAATAGCCCCAGACCTCCTATATGGCGCAGAGGAATGGACTTTGTCAAAAGAAAATGATGGCTGGTTTGAGAGGAATTCTTCGGGTTCTTTTCGGTCTCCTCTGCATAGATGGTCGACGGATGACAAGATAACAACAAAACGGGCGAGCTGTTCAGCGACATCGACTTAACCACAAGAGTGAAGCTCCAAAGATTGAAATGGTTAGGTCATGTAGAGCCCAATGCTTCGGGCCGAAAAGTCGTCGAATCGACCTCCGAGAGACGGCCCAGTAGAGGAGGAGTACGACACCAGCCGTGCATCCAACTGGAAAGGTGCCGCAAACAACTATGCGTCAGACCCTGGGGGCGGCTAGCTGAAGATCGAACTGGTTTGCGACGCTTGGCTGTTGTGGGCCAGGTCCACTCCGAACTGTAGTGCCACCTTAAGTAAGGAAGTAAATAATTTCGTAGTGAGGTCGATAGTCGTTGAAAAAAACTACCATGAGTGCACTATTTTAAAGCCACCAACCCGGCTAAGATTGGTCCTGTTTACGTTGAAGGTTCCTGGAGAAGAAGATTCAAACACGAATTGTACGGGCTGTACAGCGACATGAGTCTAGTCAGGCGTCTACGGATTCAACGCCTAAGATGGCTAGGCCATGTTAAGCGCATGGACAACACTGCTCCAGCCCGAAGAGTCTTCCACTCCGAACCAGTGGAACAACGCAATAGAGGGCGACCACGAACCCGATGGCGCACTCAAGTTGAGAAGGACCTCAACCAACTTGGAGTGCGAATTGGAGGCAGCTGGCTAAGGATCGTGCCAGCTGGAGAGCTGGAGATTGTTGACCGAGGCCCAGTTTCATCCCGGACTGTAGCGCCACAAGAAGAAGAAGAAGAACCCAGATTTGCTATGAATTGAAGAAAAGAAAGCCGTAGTAGTGGTCAGTGTCGAGGGAGACACAGAAATGTCGATCGGGTGAGAAGGGCACCAGCTAGGGAGCTAACGCTTCGATTTGGCGTGCATCTGTATGACATAAGAATTCTAGCCAATGGACCATAGACATCGCCGAGAGTTCGCTAATTGTGGGCTAGTTACACATTTTGGTTAGAGATTCGGAATGTGACCAAGAAATCATCTTCCCGGACTAGGACCATTTTTGGCACAGCCAGTAGTTTGGGTTGGGTTTGTTTAGCGATGTTGCATGCTTGTCCTTTTCCTCAATCGACTCAAATATCAAAACGTGCTACCTTCTTGAGTAAAGAAAATACTTGGTAACAATCGGATGAATCAGTGAGGAAAGGGTATGGTCATTACTTATCTCGTGGTAGAGCTTCGATATTAATAGGTTGAAGTGGCCGACTGATGTAAGGAAAAACATTAGCCACACTTAGGGCACCACAGGAACACGCAGATCTGTGTGTTGCCTATTCAGTGCTTTTGAGAAAGCTAAAAAGAAGGCCGTCTTTTACATTGCTTAGTTCAGTCAAGTTGTCCAAGCGATTGGCTTCCGGAAGTCTGCATCGACGGGATGAGAGCAGTTTCATATGAAATGTACAATGGTTTCTTTCCCATCCTCGTCCTTACAGTTGCTTCAGAAGTCCTTAATAGGAAGGCCTAGAGGCGTGAGAACCAAAGCGTAGTATTCTGGTATTACGTCATGAGGGGTTCTAAGATTAGTCCCACCGTCTGGGGTTTAGCATAGGATAGAGATTTTTGGTTATGAGGCATCCTGCGCCATTTTATCTAGAGTCTAGAGTCAGTAGCTACTTTACAGTAAGGATAGGCTGTATGGTGGGTCACCTTTCATCAAGAGTGCTCAGTTTGTGCCCTTTCTACAGAGTTCGTCTGATTTGTAAATCTCTACTGTCACAGTGCCCTGGCGAGTGTCTGCATGAGTAGGATGCTAAATTGACCGAGTGTGTCAACAAGAAATGATGTTGGAGAGAACACAACCAAAGGTGCTCGACCAGGGATCAATGCATTCACAAAGATTGACAGTTTGGTGATTTTTATGGTGTGGCAGTATCATCGGACCGAGTATATCGATTTTCTGTGATCACTGCTGGACAACGTTAACGTATTCGAGTTATGGTTACAACTAGGCGGCTCTGCATGTCATACAACCAATGCAACGCTCGCAGTCATTAAGAAGAGGTTTGGGAACCGGACCATCTGACGACGAGCGGTCATCAAAATTAACATCCCTTGTTATCTGATGTGAAGCCAAGTTCGAAGTCTATTTTGAACGAGCTCGAGTTGACACGCTATGGATGGCATAACACCGAACATGTTGAACCGATTCATCTTAGGCTTGGACGATTGCTTAAAGCAATGCAGAGGCGGTTATGTGAACAATGTGTTATCACTTACATAATGGCTTCAATGTGGCTTTCGAAAAAGGCTCGAATAAATTGTCTATGTTACATGGTTGTAGCTTTATTTACATTTGTTTTTCTATCACTCTTAGCTGGTCACCACCTACTTGCCGTGACTACTTTACCGACCAATATATTCACAAATAAGGAAAGTTTCACTTTCCGATCATGAGAACTGCTACTCTTCTGTGTATGCTTCGAAGATTTGAAACGTATGGTCTGAAGTTGTGCTCGTAGTGGGCCCGGGTATAGATTCTCAGCAGCCACTCCTCTTGTGCGTGCTATTGTTCTCTCAGAGTGAAAGGGGCCTACAGTTTTATGCCGAATCCGAACGGCCAAGTTTGAGAAGCTTTTTCTAGACAGGAAATACTCTTTGAGCATTGTCAGTGACTCGAAAGAGGTGGTGCCGTGCAAATTATTTTTGTCGTACAGACCAGTGATCGATCGTACGACGTCAAGGTAGGGATCGACGAACATACCCTCAACGCCACGAACCACCACGAGCTCTACAATTGTGGCAGCATATTTATACGGGCGCCAGAAGATGACTGAGCGTCCAGTATGCTTTGCTTCGGACTGCCAGCTAGACTCGAATACATGCTTACTACCCCAGTCCATGCGTCTCAATCCACCATCCACATTCCCTGAGTATCTACGTTCGGTAAAATGGTGTCACAAGCCACTAAGAGCGTGCTGCGGAACGTTGCCATCAAGTGCTCACATGCGTAATCCCTTTCGAAGCTGCTACACAAAGCAACACTTCCAACTGCGACTCACTTTAAATACAACCTTCGTTGGCTTTGTCCAGACGACACGTCTCCTCCCCCAAAAATGAACTATCAAAAGGACGTTTAATCCGATTTGGAAGCACACACACACCCCACCCAGAGTGTCGCCGCCTAAAGTGATTGGAATTTCCGCAATTACACTAAAAACAAAACCACCTGTCCCCCGCAGGCTTTTGTCTAACACAATACTCTCGGAAAAAAGCTCCGCACAGACACGAGTACTCCTGCCGGAAAAGTAATTTCAATTTATACCGTCCAGCATGCCGGCCCATGCGATGTTGCGTTGAAGTAAATACCACTGAATGGAATTTCGATTGGGTGCCGTAAGTCCGTAAGTCTGTATGTCCACCCCCTCGGGAGCTCTTCTCACCTGGCAGCCGCCGCTACTGACCAGTCGGGGTTTTTGTAATTACAACATTTCAGTTAATTTTGCCCTCAAAGCCGAATGGAATGCGAAATCCGCAGCCGGCCCCGCAGCATCGCCTTGCGAGCATCTCACAGCCGCACTCGCACTCACACACTCAACAACTGACAGAGGATTTTAATATAAGCAATATTTCAGTGCGAGACGAGGGCGAATGCAATTTACGATTATTATTCGAAAATTTGAATTATGAGCTCGATGAGATTTTTAGATTTTGCCTTGTGATAGAATCAAATCGGAAATACGGTATTTTGTGCCTGATCCAGCTTTGGCCGGTGGACAGGTCTATAGCTAGACTGGTACCATGAATAATGTGTGGTTCCGGTGGCTTGGGGTGGAGGATGGTGTATGATTGTGTTTTGTCCGAGTTGAGAGAATTTTTGAAATAACTCCTGGTCCCATGAATCATGAAGACTGACCGGAAACAGGTGAAATACCACAGACTACAAATTACATTTCGGTAATTGATATCGAGTTGTGTTAGTGGAACGAGTCCTGTTGAGGAGGATGGGGAGATGGGGAGTCTATGTGTGGTTTATTCATTGAATAAAGTTTGAAACAATGCCGGAGATATGGGGAATTTCTTTGTGGCCACTACTGTCAGGGAAGTTTTGACATACAGCCCAAGTGTATGCAATGAATTTCTTTGTTTGTTTTCGTTGCACATGACTTTGTTTCGACCCCGGGATGTTGCAAAACAAACAAATGGTGCGGGGAAGGGGTCGGGAGTTCTAGGAATAAATTAAACCTATGAATGCTGGAGGTATCTGCAGAAGTGCGTGCCTTTGTGCTGTTGACCCCCGAAAGTATTCACTCCTGGTAGAGGAGCACTCAAAGGAGATGAAGGAATGCTCGGCACTGTTTTGAGCTTCTTCAATGGACTCTTGTGCTCGGGAGGCCTTCTCGAATTTTTGGAAGAACATGTAGCATTCACATTCTTACATGTGAGAACATATACCTAAGAAAGTGAATGATGAAATATTAGAAGCTTGAGCTCAGTCGGAGTTTGCGAAATGGCGGAAGATTGTCTTGGAACTCAGCAAGAACTTCTGTAACCAAATTGGAAAAGTGTAAATAATGAAGCTCCTACTTCCACGACCTCAACAAAATTTCACTCAATGTCCCGGGTAATTTTATGGACAAAACTGCTTGCTTGTCATTACGGCTTGTCATTACTACAATTGAAGTGCCCAAGTGGCGGTAGAGTGGGGTAGTCTTTTGCGTCTAACTACCTTTATCTCAAATTTGATAATAAGCCTCCCAAGAGGCCAGCTTGTTGAGATAATAACTCGGAAGAAAATCCACCTGATCATCTCTCTTTTCGGGTGGCATCAATGCCTTCCTCTATATAGACATGAAAACATGCTTTCATGCTAGCTTCTTAATTGGCGATGGAACGGCCACGGAAAGGCTTCCAAAGCAAGCTACGCGCCAAAGTGCTGAGACTGGCATAGAAGTCAGCAGATAAGCCGACCGAGAAGAGAAGGTGGGAATGTAGAGGATGCGAAGCGAGAATGATGTTGAAAGACCGAAAAGTCTACCAAGCCTCTCTGATGGAGCCAGGGGCTGTGAGAATCTAGGAAGCTCTTGGTCCTTAGCTGGGCTTGACCTTAGTTTCTGAATTTATAGGATTGACACAGTCTTGACCTCATCGCTCATAGGAGACCTTTCTACTGGGGAGACCGCCCTTCGCTTGTGACGAATTGCTTCAGCAACAGGGGTGTGGATACGTCAACGCTTCATCGACTTCTTGAGGATAAATCTTTGGGCAGACAGCCAGTGACTGCTCTGCTCCCTCCGATGCAACCTTAGACTTGTCCATTTGGTGCAGATAACATATGGCCCATTCAGTCCTTGCGATGTTTCCTCTAGGAAATCAAGTGCAATTTGAAGGCTTGCTTTCTCATCGTCCCTAGGTTCCTTACTACACTGAATCTCGTTTGCAGTTTCTGGTCTTACTGCACAAGGAAGACACAGACAATAATGAGCTGGCAGGGCCGACCTCGACTGCTTCGTTACTTGCTGAACCCGAAGACTGCCTAGCTGGTGATTGTAGGAGAATACTTTCCTCCTCTCCTCCGATAAGGGCTGTTCTGCATTTTTGAAGTCGGTTTTATGAAGATCGCTAATGTCCGACTCTTTTTTTGTTCCACGAACGAAAATAGAGTTCGCACTGTACTCACCGTACACCATGTAGAGGGCTTTAATCGAAACCAGATTGCACCAAGTATTTCCCCATTAGAAGATATCCTGACGCAGTGCCATTCATTCCTAGTCACGGCTACGGATTTTTTTCGAATTATTCTTCCCTAGACCGCAGACGCATGGGCAAGCGGACGAGGATATTGTTGGTCGCTTCGAGAGGAAAGTCCTTCGAATTATCTTCGGTTCCATATGTACGGATGATGTTTGGAGGAGGAGACTGAACGACGAACGTACGGTCTGTACAGCGGCATCGATCTGGTCAAACGAGTACGGATCTCTCGTCTCAGATGGCTAGGTCACGTCGAGCTAATGGACACCAATGCTCCGACCCGGAAAGCCGTCGATTCCAATCCCGAGGGACGATGCGGTAGGGGAAGACTACGCCTTCGATGGCGCACGCTGCTAGAGGGGGACCTCAAATAAGTTGAACGTGCGTGGCTGGAAGCAAATATCATAAGACCGCACAGATGGAGAGGCATGTTGGCCGAGTGTCAGGTCCATCACGGACTGTAGCGCCAGAAAAAGAAGCTGAAGAAGAAGATGCGCTGTCTTATACGTATGGACTTATCCGGGCTCCTAGAAGAAACCAATGGTTTTGGCTTGATGAATGTCGGCAAGCACATGCAGTCAATCAGGATGCAAAAGAAGCAGCGCTGCTCGCGAGCTCTACTATCAGAAATGGATCGAAGAGCACTGGCTTCTCCTACAGAAAAAGATGGAGCAAGAGAAGCAGACGATCGAGGAGATTGAGACATGGAGGAATGTTGAATCCTATCAACAGATGAAAAAGGTGTTAAACTATAAGAACTGAACAGAACCATGCAAGAATAAAGTTGGCAATCTATAAGGTTCGGATCCCAGGGTCGAATCCCAGTGAAAGCAAACGTATATACGTGTTCACTACCGTTCCCAGTACGTCAGCATCAAATTGCATGGCACCTGACATTGAATGTGATACCGGACCTACATGCTCGCAGTTGAACTGAGCTCACCCCAATGCAAGACAACACCTCAATTTTCTTTACTTTTTACTCCATGTATCGCACTTGAAATAATTTGTGCAATGTATGCACTTTGCATTCCCGTTTTATTTTGATTAATTGTATTTGATTTATTGTATGTCGCAAGAACTTCTTTTGCTGTAATTTGTTAGAGTAAGCATTTTTTCTGTATAAATATCGCCCAATAAAGTTTGAACAGTTCAGATATAATTCAACAGCTAAGAAAGACTTTTATTTTAATTTCCAAGTGAGTCTGCTTGAAAGGCTGATAATATCTCAATTTCTTGGTGTTCTAGTTCTGTACTAGTAATACCGCCGATAGTCACGGTATTGAACCGTTGTCTATCAAACACAATATACAGTAAAAGCACAGTTTACATTTGTTGACCCCGACGTGATTTGCTTCCCCCCACCAGCGGTAAGGGGCAAATCATCAACTCAACAAGAGCGTTACCAGAGTTCAGACAATCGGTTACACATTAATCAACGCGATATAAACTTGCTTCCCCCCACCAGTGGTAAGGGGCAGTGTATATTCGCAATCTAATAACAGCGTTCGCCAGGGCTATACACTGGTGAAGTTATTCTCATCGCAAGCGTTTACCAGGGCCGACAGGTTCACCATGACATTCACAATGGACGAACAGGCATCTCGTCAAGTGGAATTAGCCACTGAGATCCAGCGCATCATATCCAACCTATGGAAGGAGCCACATCATCGCCGAACACGAGAGCTATTCACTGCACGTTTGAATAGTCTCAACGAGCTTTGGGATCAATTCGAAGCTAATGATAACATCATTCGAGCAGATTTCGGAGGACAATTATCTCACGATTATTTCGCCAACGGATTGTACGATACGATACCACAGTCGTATCAGTCAGTCAAGGACAAAATAATTTCCAATTTGGATAGAATAAAAGAAGAACAACTTGGGATCAACGTGGGAACCAAGATTAACCAGCCTGAATCTATATCTGACCCAGTTAAACCAGTCAGTCCAGGAAGAGCTGCAGAAGGCACTGACTCGTCAATTAACAAACCAGCCACTCTTGCTCGACAGTCACTGCCGAATAACCACATTGCCGGCTTAATTCGAAGGCAAGAAGCGGTGAAAGAATTGCTACATAGAGCCTTTCTTGGAACAACAGGCGGCACAGCCAACAGATCAATGGAATTTTACCTGATCAAAATCAAAACAGTAGAGCGCTATTGGGATGAAATGCTACAATTGCACAACCAGATTTATGAGCAATCAGTAGACCCGGCTCTCAATGGATACAATGTCGAACAGTTTGTTGAACTAGAAGATCAGACTCAACAGAAACTTATTGAGTTATATGAGTTATCCAATCGATTTCTGCAGCAATTATCAATGCAGAGGAATTCAACAAACTCACCAAACAATCTAAAAGTGCCAAACATAGTCTTGCCAAAATTCGACGGAGACTATATGAAATGGCGTCAATTTCATGATCTTTTTGTCGAGGTAGTACACAAGCAACCCATCGCAAATTGCCAAAAGATCTTCTTCTTGAAGACAAGTTTAATTGGTGATGCCGAAAAGTTAATTCGCCATATAGTACCAACAGAAACAAATTACGGAGCAGCATGGAAGATCATTAATGATAGATTTGAAAACAAACGTCTATTAGTTAATGCTGTACTAGTAATACCGCCGATAGTCACGGTATTGAACCGTTGTCTATCAAACACAATATACAGTAAAAGCACTGTTTACATTTTGGTGACCCCGACTAACTAATAGACGTTTGTGTATCTGGTTTTCAAATCTAGTCCAGTCAGCATTAGTCGTTGGTGTCAAATTAAAGACACTGGGTATCACAATGGACAAACAATGGTCTACGTGTGTTGGCAATTTCGCTGGCAGCCCAAAGGCCTCACCTAACCTAAAGTCGGAGGTCTAGTACTAGAATCACTTTGTTTATCGACAATCCGCAGTGAACTCGGCAAATGACATCACGACGTAGGAGAGGCCAATCGCTGTGTCTGGGCTTGGACGGCATTTGAAAAAGTAGAGCCCTGTCTTGAAGAACCAAGCTGTGTTTATATAAGGCTTTGATAGGCCTAGTCAAACGAATTCGATTGCGTCGACTTAGATAGCTTGGCCATGTAGAGAGAATGGACACAACGTTGTAGAGTAAGACATCGGCTCCTATGGAGTAACTAGATGGAAATAGACTTTAATCATCTGGGTGTACGAAACTGGAGGCGCCTAGCCCAGGACCATGCAGGTTGCAGATGCATGGTGACTGAGTCGCAGGTTCACACCGGACTGTAGCCGCTGTGAAGGAACACGAAAAAGGTCTGCTGTACTTAGAAAAAACTAGGACACTTTCGCTGGCAGCGAAGCGGCTAAAATGTACATGCTGTCATCACGACAGGACGCGTTTCATCGACGTCTCGGAGAGGGCGTCACAGAGGGCAACAGAAACTTTGAGGTAGTCAAGGACTTCGTCTACCTAGGCTCTGAAGTAAATAGGGACAACAACACCAGTACCGAAATCAAGCGCAGTATTACTCTTGCCAATCGCTGTTTCCCTGGGCTCAAGAGACAATAGAGTAACAGAGCCTTCTCTCGAAACACCAAGTTGGCTTTGTAACTTGGAAACTCTGATCATCCCAGCCCTGCTCTATGGCGCAGAGACCTGGACGCCTTTGAAAGCGGATGAAGAAGCTCTTGGTTGTTTTTAGAGAAAAGTTCTGTGTGGGATCTTTGATCGCGTTTGCGTTGATGTCGTCTGGAGGAGAAGATTTAACCACGAACTGTACGGGCTGAACAGTGGCATGCACCTAGTTAAGAGTCTTCAGATCCAACGCTAAAGACGGCTAGGGCATGCAGACAAATGGACATAACAGCTCCAGCCCGAAGAGTCTTCGATTCCGAGTCATTGTGGAAGCATACGAGGACGTCCTCGATCAGATGGCGCACACAAGTGGAGAGGGACCTCAACCAACTTGGTATGTGCAGCGGATGGGAGCTGGCGAAAGATCGTACTTCCACCCCGAACTCGTGCGCCAAACAAAGAAGAAGATGTAGGGACGCTTCCTGCAGGATGTTGCTGGAGAAGATGAAATTTCCCCGGATTTAATCAGAGTCTAAGCCTGTCTACATCCGCCAAGTCCAGCTTCCACCCCGGGATGACCCTGCAACAAGTACGCCAGCACTCTCACCGTCCTTCACACTCAATTCGCCCCCGCCCACCATGAACCAACAGCAATCAACAGCCAAATAATCACACGCCACCTGTCAACAATCGAAGAGTCAATACCGAATCCCGGTGCTCTCGATGACGTACCACCGTGGGGAGGGGGAGGAACAAAAAAATATGAAAAAAATATAAAAATGATTATAATTTGAATATTCCAACTTACCGATAAGAATCGATATCCCAGCACCGATACAGCACCAGAAACGATACCAATCAATATAGCGCCATGCGGCCCAATAAGCAAATTGCACACGGACCCCACAGCAACGCCGCCAGCTAATGTCGAATTCTGTACATGCACCATGTCCAATTTGTTCTCATGGCTGACAAGTGCGGACAGGACGAACGTGGTGACTGCAACGACACGACACAATGAGAGACCGTACATCAAGAGTTTTGTATTATGAAATGAAAGCCAGGCACACACACACACACACGCGGACAAAATCACACTCAGCCAAACTCAGCCACCACAGCATCCAGGCACCAGGCACTAGCTCGTCCTCTCACACGCCGCGAGTGCATGTCCTTATTGTGCGACACAATGCATGTGCATACGGAATCACACAAGGGATGTGGTGGTTTTTCGGCGATGCCGGGGCACAGGTAAATGCGACAACAACAACAACAATAAGAAGAAAAAGGCGGGCAAAAAAAAAAAGGAAAACACACAACAATTCGTCCCGTTTACAATGTTTACAACTCACATGGCACCTGCAAGTGCGGCATGAGAGCATACCGCCAAGCTTCCCGTAGAGCGCAGGGGTGTGGTGGGAGCAGTGTCTGGCAGCACGGTCCCGGCTCTTGTTCGGTTGCATTGTGTGCGTTGTGAGTTGTTGTCGTGTTCAATGGCATTCACAAAGGATAATGAGGTGCTTTAGTGCGACAACCTCATTCTCTCTGGTGGGGCTGCACGACGGGGGTGGCACGGAAAAGATTTTTGTAAAAAATTACGAAGGAGTACAGAGCAATGCAGTGTCACCGTTTAACGGGGCACAGCACAGCAGCCAACAATGACTACTCAAATTGTACACTTACAATGGCAACATGTTACAACAACAACAACAACAGGCGACAACAATAACAATTGTTTAGTAATTACGCTCATAATTAAAAGTGTCATTCATGAGGTCCTGCGACACTGCCTTTCGACAAGACCTGGGAGTCGATGCGACTTGGGAGTTTGTGGTTGTGCAGAGTTTACGTCAATTCTTGACAGATGAGCGGTGACAGTTGAATTGACAGGAACTCTTATGACAGGCGATTGTTTGGAGGAAAATCACATGGAAGAGCTTGGAAATGAAATGGTGGAGTTTGCAATTTCCTCTTGTTGTTCACTTGTTTTGTCATGTTGTCTCTGTGGCTGGTAGTTGAACACTTGTCAAGGGGGAGGCGATGCATCTGTATTTAGACGTTTAGAGAGCAACATGGTGGGGAGATGGGAAGCACTGTAAGTGCATGAATTGGGTTACCTTTTTCTTTACTGCTGCGTGGCATGGAGACAATCCGAGCCACAAATCTGTGCAGATAAATGCATTCAAGCCCGTGGGGATAGTGACGGTACACGCAACTCTTCCTCGTTTATCGAACGCCCTCGTCCTCTGACATTGGCAGGGTTTTACTAACTCTTTCTGTAGCTGGAGACTAGGGTATGTTGACTGCAACGTAAGCCCGTAACTGGGTTCATTGTGGTCTCACTTTCTGCTCAGGCTTCTTAAGCCCCCCATTGCAACTAGTATTATCGCCGAGTCTCTCCTGGGGTATTGGCTGTTCTTTCATTGGAAGTTTCTTCGGGAATCCTATAATGTAGTGAATTACTTGTTGTTTGGTCTAAAGAGACCACACTTGCTTAGTTGCCTTCGTCTAACCTTTACTTCCAGCGCGTGTAGTGTGTTTCCTGATCAGTTGTTGAAGTTATGCTCGCGCTCATTCGATCTTATTCATCGGCTCTTTCAAGCCCAGGGGATATCTTTGAGGCGACCTAGCAAAAAATAAAGTTGAATCGAACCACTATTGAGACAGCATATTTACTCCTATAATATAGGTGTCGCTGCGGTCAGCGCAAAAAATGCCAGGCCTCAGGTTTTAGGCAAAGGCACCCAGGCTCTTCCAAATTGCGAGGGTAATCTAGTTACGTGGATGCCAGGTGAGAGTGATAGGGAACCAGGAATCAGTCCAACCAACTCCAGTCGACGAAGTAGTCCGCCCACCTAGCTTTGAAGAAGTCGGCACAGCCATTAAAAGGCTGAAGAACAACAAAATCTGATGGCTTACCATCAGAGCTCTTCAAAGCTGGTGGCAAAGTTCTGGTGGGGAGCATGCACCAGATTACTTTGGGAGGACGAAAGCTTGCCCGACGACTGGAATATCAGCTCCCCACCCACAAAAAAGGTGATCCTACCTCTTGCAACAACTACAGAAGTATATCCCGGCTAAGCGTCGCCTACAAAATCCTGCTTGAACGTCTAGAGCCGTGTTGCGCCACACTAATCGGCAAGTAACAGTGCTGCTTCTGGCCCGGCAAATCGACTATAGACCAAATCTTCACACTAAGGCAAATCCTAGAGAAGACCAGCGAGTTTCAAATCGATGCTCACCATCTTTGTATCGATTTTAAAACCGCATACGACAGCATTCATCGCAAGGAGTTATTCGAAGCGATTGCCGAATTCGGGATCCCGGAAAAATTGATCCGGTTGTGTCGCATCACGCTAGCACATACGCGATGCACCCTGCATTTCGGCTCAAGGACCTCTGAGCCACTTGATGCGCTACTGTGTGATTTCATCAATTTGGTACTAGAGAGGATAGTGCGGCGGGCAAACGCAAACACGGAAGGCACTATCTTCTACAAGTCTGTCCAACTGTGGGGATAAGCAGATGACATCGACATCGTCGCGCGTTCTCAACTCTCCGAAGTGGAAGCATTTACGGCAATTGAAGAAGAGGCGAAACGAGCTGGTCTTAAGGTCAATGAGGACAAAACGAAGTATATGCTGTCGACAAAAAAACGTTCCCTTACACACCACCTAGTACAAAATATTGCAATCGACAGCTACCTCGGGGCTACCTCGGACTTTGTTGAGGACTTTGTCTCCCTTTGGGCAAACATACACTCTACAAACGACATCACTGTGGAGATCCGACGTAGAACCACTCTTGGAAACCAATCTTACTTCGGACTGTGGCAACAACTGGGTTCAAGACTCCTAACTCGACCAAAATCATGCTCTACAAGACTCATATTTTGCCAGTCCTGCTTTATGGAGTTGAAAGCCTGACGATAAGAAAAACTGCAGAGCTGATTTCTGGTGGCTTCGAAAAAGAAAATACTGCGTCAGATATTTGGTCGCGTCTGCGAGGAAGGCGAATGGAGGAGAAGACATTACCGCGAACTTTACCAGATGCACCAGCATGTGGATGTAGTCCGGAAGGCAAAAATTCGTCTACCACTACACTGACTTGGCCACATCGAGCGAATGGGCAACAACGCTCCAGCAAAGACCTCCTGGTTCGAGAAGGAGAAGAAGACCGAACCTCCGGCACAGAGACCCAGTCATTGCGGATGTAAGACAACTTGGCCTTGATGACAGGAAGCAGCGCACCCAGGACCATCACCGATTGGAGGCAGCAATTGCTCAGTCTCGGACCTTTTATGGGTTGTCGGCCTGATGAGTAAGTAAGTAACCTCAACGGAGGTATGGCAATGTCGTCGCCAACAAAAATTCCTACAGTAGCAATGCAGCAGAGATACATCATACATCAGGGCTTATAGCCCAAGATATCGCCTGTTATACATACCCTATGTCGGTTATTCTAACCCCATACCCGTTTCCTCTCGTTCTCCCGCGCAGCTTTTTCTGAAGACATTATAGGGCTGCCATAATCTTGGTGCGTGAGTTAAAATAGCGCAGTGCCCAGGTTCAGAGCTGCCGATAAGGATCCAGAATCGAGTAGGTTTAGGATCAAGAGTAGGTAATGAGAAGAGATGGGGTGTCTTCGGGTACCGATAGAGTTCACAATATGCCCATTTGCTATTATACCAATCGAAGATTGTACTGCTCACAAGCACGTTTAAAAATGTACATTGCTCAATCAAACTCGCTGACAATGGTAGAGTTGACCTATCGGAGGGCTTGGTTGTCATAAATGTTGGTGGACATAATCGTTCGAAATACAAATCACACTGAAACGATCCTTAAAACAACCGGCCTGGACGAAATGGAAATGGTGCTCCTTAACCACTTGTGAGGTCAGTGTGACAAGAAGTGTGACTTGCCAACGTCCACATTTGAGGGGCTCTGGATCTGTAGATGATACCCCTCACTCCACACTTCTTCCAATCACCTTGAAGATATAGCACAGAACTATATCCTTTCTTAATGGCGGAACCCTGCACAGGGCTGGTGGTACACCGGAGTAGGTTGGCTTCCCTCCAAGGCGTCCGCAATAACAATGCATGCCCAACAAGCGCCGTGAACAGTCAGTACACCCAAGCACCTGTCAAACTGTGATTCCATCTAAAGTGGAAACCAAGACCACTTCGCAATCACAATTCAATCAGGAAACCCATCATCGCCATCATCGTTATCATTATGAACCTCTTGAAATGATTTCCCAGCAAATCTGCGATCCGTGTGCTTGCATGCGTAACTAGTAGCGCCGGTCGTCGTCGAAGTCACTCTCGCTCCAGACGCGCTGTGCTACCTCGAGAAACTCCTGCAACACCAGCAGCCGCCCTTCACTGGAAACTTTAAGGCAATTAGGCTGGCGACTGCGTGCTCGTCGACGCCACCGCCGCCGTCGCCGCTTAATTAATATTCCCAACACAGCACCTGGTCTATTGCGATTTAATTTGTTGGCCATTATTTACGTTTACACTTAGCACCGAGTACCGAGCACTGAGCACTGAAAACACCGAACACCGAACACCCAGCACAGAGCGGCAATGTGACGCCGAAATAGGGTCCCTATCTCGATGTCGCTCCCTTCCACAAACACCAACTCAAACACAAACAGGCAAACAATCAAACAAAACACCAGCAAAGCTTGACGAAGCCACCCGGCAGGCAGCCGTCGCTAAGCGTGAACAAAACAACATGGTGACTGTGTGTGAGAGAGGCAGAGCCCTTACCTGTTGCAGCTGCTAATGATAGATACGTGTTCAGAATAGCACGCTCCTGGGCATCGCCGTCGGCCAGGACGGAATTAAAGCTCGGCCAGTACACCCACAGGAAGAGGGTACCAATCATTGCGAATATATCCGACGTGTAATTGGCCCCCTCGTCTTTGCCGGGCTCGTTTTGGTCCTTGGCCGGTCGCAGCATCAGGCTGACGGCCAACCCGAAGTATGCACCGAAGGCATGAACCGTAATGGATCCACCGACGTCGGTTATCTGCAATAGAGGAGAAAATTACAAAATAAACGATTACCCTCTCCACGGCGCGCGTGGGAGCTGCAAGAGGCTGGGAACGAGCACTGCCGCGTCCCGCCGACCGACGGACGGATGGACGGAATGTGGATTCAGCTCAAAAGGACTAATTAATTTCATCCTGTTGTGCTGTTGCTTCTGCGTCTGTTCCTTCTTATATCTGGTCTCGGCCGCCTTTGGAGGGATTCGGTTGTGTTTTTTTTTTCTTCCACCCGCTTCCTTTCACTTGTTATGCTCGTCACTCGCTTGCTCCGTGTCGGCGTCGTCGTCGTCGTGCTCGTCCCCCGCCCGGTGGAAAAGAGAAAGAGAGAGAGCTTACGCTGATGATATCCAACTGGATGAACTCGTTCACGGCGAAGAGTGCAACCTCAAGCAGCGCCATAAAGAGCAGCTGAACGGGCGTGGTGCGGCCCAGGAGTGCACCCATGCTGATCAGCGGAACGGCTGCAGCGATGTCTGCATCAATTATACTCTCCAAGGATAAGCTGTAACGGGAGAGCACACGAAACGAAAACGAATGTTAAGACAAACACGTCGGCAGACACCCACCCACCCACACACAAGGCCGACCGCCCGATCCTTGCGGGGATGCAGTGCAATGCAATTAGTAATTAATTAGCATAGTGTATGGGTTCGAGTCCCCTGGCTGCTGGCGTGTTTGTTTTCATTGTTTTGCTGCTGTTAATGGCTTACCTTATGTGACCAGAGTCCATGCGGAAGAAGCCCTTGGCCAGTATCGCCCACTGGACAATGAGGGCGGCCAGGAAGAGTGTGTAACCAGTTGCGCTGTACCCGTACTTACGGAGGAAGGTCATTAGGAAGGCGAATCCAATGAATATCATCACATGGATGTCCTGGAAGTCTGTAAAGCAAGCAGAACGCTATTAGACATGGTCGTGGATTAAAGTTTGCATATTTAAAGGGCCGGTGCGGACGACCGAGACGACATCATTTCACACGACTGGGGACAGGTTTATTAAATTTGGTTTGGCTTTGTTGCGACGAGGGTCGTTTTCTAATTAATATCTGCTTAGGGGCGGAGGTCCGAGATTTCTTGGGCCCGAGGACTAAGGGTGGTTTTGGCGGTTCGGTTGACAGAATTGATGGGGATCGTCGGGGTGCGCTGTGATTTTTGGGCACTTTGTGGACGAGTTTTGGTGAGTGGACGGGGGAGTTTTAAGGAGCTGTCCCTTGCCATTGTGGGCTTTTTGGAATTTAATGCAGTATGGAAGTGATTTTGAGTGGGGTCGTGTGTGTGAGGGTACAGCTGAGGGCTGCATCGTCTAAGGTGGCGGATACATGTCCATTGGAGGGGAAGTCTTCTGAGTGAGACTGAGTGAGTTACTGGGCGGCTAGGTTTATCCCAGCATACAGCGTCACCCAAAGGGGAAGGTTGAAATTAAGAAATATTAAATATTTCAGACACAGTTCGGCCACTGGCGTACTACATGATCCTCTGGTTCGATCCCGTACCGAACAATTTTTTAATTTTGCGATATCAGCATACTTACGTCGTTGATAGCTCACAAGAACCACAGCTAGCCAAGGAAAGCTTATTTTTTGCAGGGCCTTGCCACTATTGGGACGATGACGAAACACATCCATCTGCCTCTGTGGAATTTAGAAAAACCTCTTTCCTTGTGTATTGGACAACCCTTCATATAAGACTAGCCTTAATCGACCATCTGAGAGGGACATTCGCGGTGTTATTGACCGTTTTCGAACCACTTGTTCTTCTACTAGATTCAGTGGTGCGGAGCTGCATGGATGACGACCGATATTTGATTTGGTTCACGTAGAATTTTTGGCAAATGTTCCAACAAGAACCAACTCACATTGAAGGACAAAGTGGCTTTCGTTACAACTTAACTAAGCAATGTGAGCGAACGTGAATAAAACTACTTGTTAAGGCAAAAACTAAAGAAACTTAACGAAATTCCTCAATTATGCAAAAATAAACGAAGCTTAACGAAAATGAGTGAAGTGGTAATTATTGTTGTCGACTGGTTAAGCTTACGGAAGTCTACGCACGTCAGTCTGAACTTCGAAGAGTGCTCACCAACTGCAACCGTTGTTAACCCGGTTAAATCTTATTGCTTCAAATGGTGCTCAATGTAATATGTCGAAAGTAGCATGATTTCAATGACTATGTAGCCGACTACGAAGTATGTTACGTGGTGGCGGATCAGTCTCACAGTTCACAGACCCCTTATGTAGGCAGAATGTTCCAGTGATTTTACCAAAGCCTATGAGATGTTCTGGTTTCACGGCAAAGGCTGAACAGAAACAGAGAAGACGCTAAAGAGTTTCAACCACCTCCGTTTCTTTGGAGTTTCTGCATTTACCTGTTGGAATCATGGCTAGTCTACGAGAATGAAGGTGCACTAGGCACAAGTAATTATTCTCTCTAGTAAGCTGCAGTTAATTCTTGGTAGCGAGATTATTAGTTTGGTTTTGCTAAGATGCTTAATTTGTCACACATCATTGTGACGCCACTCTTGGCTAGTTCGTCGGCTGTTTCTGGATTCCCAAATGCCCAGGAACACACTGCGTTGTTATTACAGAAGTCATGCAGTGCATTGAAGCAATTTAGTACTGTTTTGTACTGTTTGAAGCAATCAAAGTGCTTCAATCCCCGCTGTCTATCTACATAGACAACTATGCGCGTGCGATTTGAATAGCAGGCCAATCAGGCATTTCGCAGTATTTTGCATGGCCAGCAGCTCCGCCTAAAAATCTCTTCTCTTTCTTCCACTTTGTACCAGGTCTTAACGTCTTGCGATGCACTATAAGTCCCAGCACAGAACGCCTTCTTGCTGTTTAGAGGTGCCTGTGCATTCGTTTATTAGATTATCAGACCCAGCTGGCCAGTTATTCAGTCATTCTCACCAGTGTACTCTGCTGTCCGTATGAAAAAGAACTATCAAGCTTAAGATTGAAATTAATTACTTCCTCGTCTCTTCCTGGTGCATTCAACGACTGCTGTTAGACCACTTAGGATCAACTGCAGAATTATATGGAGCGGCCTGATTTTAGCCAGGGCTCGACACTCCATTTCTGAAATGTTCTTTCAGCTGCGACAGGAAGTTTTTTGTGTTGAATGTTTAGTCTGACTGCATGGTCTCCTATCGGCCGCTATTATTCTTGCGATGTCAATGCGGGTCCGACTTCAGCAGTTCTTCAGTGCGTGCAATCTTATATACCGGCATTGTGTTCTCTAGATTTTGCGCAGGTGGTAAGTTGAGGCCACCTAAGACCAGGAGTTTGCCGGATGTATGAATTGCTGACGAGTGCGGATCCTTGCTGGGCATCATTTCTTCGCATTGCTTCGATTGCTTAAGAAGACTTAAGTCGTCCAATGTCATCTATGCTTGGTAATAAATATCGTGCCAAAACCTTAGGCTTTAAGGTTTCAGATCGTAGCTGTATGGTATCATCCCTAGCATCGAAATTAACTGGCACTGATTGTGTACAGCGATGCCATGAGGCTTTTTTTGCTTAGTGGAGACATGAGATGGACTTGAGATTACCGTAAGACCTCGTCAAAGATGTCATAAAATGCCCAGCTTTAATGGGTGCGTTCATTCGAGCTGCCTTTCATCGTTGACAGTCTTGGGCTGGCTTCCAATGGATCCTCTAGCCTCTAGAATTTGTTGAAAAGAAAAAGGGTGTAGGAATCTGGATAGGACCAGAACATTTACATACATAGTCGATGAGGAGAAACAATACGTGAAGGGATATGGAGACTTACTGAGACACTAAGCATGCCTGGGGTGGCATATTTCTGCAGCAACGAACAGAGTTTGTCCCCCACTTCTCTTAAGACCACCAGACCCTTCAATAAATAACTGAGCATGGAAGAAAATCCGTCTTGCATACAAACGCATGCTTTTGCTTAACAGCAGGAGATTAAAGCGGATCCTATAAGTTTTAAATGCAAACTCCACTAAACCGGATCACTTGCAGCACTTGGCATCCATGTCACACGCCAATTGATTGGGAAACATTGCAAAATTTTTATTTCAGTCTTACTCACAGTTGTATGCAGCGCACACAAACCAGATTACCGCGACACCTGACGAACACAAAAACCTAACAAAAATCCTTCCGTCCCCAATGAATCATAAATGAGATAATTTCAACGAATTTTTTGCTCAACCTCCTCCCGTGGGAAACATCTGCCATTCACAGGCCGACCGGAGGCGGTGGCGGCGGACTGCTTTTCAATTCGCAATCGCACTAAGCACGGCATTGTGAAACATTTATTCGGTATGCAGGCTTGAATATTCTATCTGAACTTCATCAAAAAACATCCACCACCACCAGCACCGCCGCCCTCCCACCGCGCTGAAAAAAACGAAATGAATTGAACAAAACGAGCAAAAACAAAAGAACAGTGCATAATTGAAATCATGTTTTATGGTCTCATACACACCGGAAAACCGTGCACCGCACACCGAATAGATACATGTGCCAACATGTGCATTAGCTCACCCCATCTGGCCACCAACCCCTTGCCCACACCCCCTCCCCCTACCGCTGGCGAATGAAATTCCAGTGTTTTATGCTGCCATTCGGCCAAATACGCGCATTCCCCAGCCCCACTCGTACATAATGAATTCATGAATTCAATTAGAATTAGAATGAACGAGCGAGCGGGAACAAAACCAAATGAAAATAACGAAAATCACTCGCCTATGATGCTGGCTGCGGGACGGGAACAAAAAAAAAAGCCAACCAGCCACCCACTTCGAGTGCTTGCAAACAATTATAAGCTTACTCGGTGGAGGGCGGTGGAGGGGCCCGCGGCTGCCAGAGGGAGCAGCGTGAAAACGAAATCAGTTGACGAGCACTGAATGAATTAGAAAATCAACATCATTTTTGTAAATTAATTTGTAATTAGTTTTGGCCGGCCGGATGCGAAGCGATTTCGGTGCTGGCGGTGCACTGGAATTTCACTCTTTTTTCATCCATTCCGTGTTTTTCTGCGGAAGTCCCTAGTGCGTGCAGCACATGTGCCCCGGGATATTGTTCGCAATCCGTTTTTGGTGCTAACGAGGGACATCAGTATTTGAGCTCATTATTGAAACGCATCGTTTTGGCAGTGTTTAGACAAAATCGTAATTGCGGCCATTTGCAGTGATTGTAGGTGGGCCGAGCTCAGCAGGGACTGGGTGAGTTTCGTATCAAGTCTAGACAGGATGGGGCTCTAATGTGATGCGGGAGATATTGGATGCCGATGCAGCGCCAATCAGTTGCTGTGGGAAACGGTTGCGCCAAGCACGCGAAGCGCTGCACAAGTGTGCAAGTGATCGGGTTTAGAGGCGTTTTTTAGCAAAAATTATTTTCGATAGTGCACTGCTGTCAAACAAAAGCATGTGGTTGGACTCAGTGTTTCCACAGGTTAAATTATTTGTGAGTCCCAGAGGCTTAAAAAAACGAGTAATTTTGAAAATAAATGAGTCCCAACAGAGGTTTTTGACAACACAATGCCTGCTTATGTGCAAAATAAACTAGCAGGCTTTTTCTGGTATTACACTGGAGCATTCAGACTCAAGACTGGACTATTGTACTACCAGGCAGCAACCTACAATTCCTTCCAATGTCCAGCAGACAATTCTGTGATGAAGGGCCTACAGAAGACACTTCCAGGCAGAAGGAGTGCTCGGCCGTGTCGTCGTCCTCTCCACAGGCGTTGCAGAGGGTATGTTCGATGAAGCCAAGCACATTCAAGTGTTTGTGCCCCGTTGTTACGCCGGTAAGTCGTCTGCAATTTCTTGTGTCAAGGGACAACAAGTATGCCGCGGATTTATTACTGACGCTTGGTCTGTCTACATCCTGGAGAGTCATGCCATCTACGATTATGCTCTCGAGAGTACCAACCATCAATTTAAGTCCTAACCACAGACGCAGGTACTCCGACCGCAGGTTCCGGTTATGAAATTTCCTCTGATCCTTATCTGACAAGTTCATCGACGATATCATTTCCAGCGATTCCTTGATGTCCTGGGACCCAGATGAGTTTCACTGAATTTTGACTGCCAATGAAGTTCAGAGAGGATTTGCATTGCTGAACTCTCTTGAAAGTTGTTAAAGAGTTGTCACTACAGACACAGATACATCGACCTGTCCACCTGTTCTTCACAATATAGTTCGTTGCCATTGGGATCGCATGAGTCGCCACTTGGAAAACCGACGCAAAATTTACCTAATTAGGTGTACTGTCTAATGTTGTCGCCCTCCACGAAAACTCGAGCGACGGTCCCTTCTTAGTGCCATCCATGAAGATACTAGTACATTCCTTTCCTGGCTCGAAGTTTGGCCAGAGCCATTCCTGGGTTCAGTACTATTATGTGCTGATGCATTTTAAATAAAAGTTTTTAGGAAATATTAAAGCGTAGTTCACACCTTACAAATTTAAGAAAATAAACATGTGAACTAAAATTGTGTTATAAAAAAAGTTTAGGTAGTTTGTTCTTAGAAAAATGAGTCAAATCTAAAAAATAGCTTCGAGGCTAAACAAATTAGTCCTTTTGACTCTATAAAGTCGTGGATTGTAATTCAGTACAAATTCTTCGAAGCAAACTATAGTCGGCGACTTTGTTTTGAAATCATTGACCTTAAAAAGTAAAGTGAAACGGGAGACTTGGAGCGTATGAGTCAAGAAATTATGTCGAAGTGAATATTTTTATACGCGTGCCAATAAGATCAAATGTAGCGATTCATGTACGAATAATGGGTATTTTATTAAAAAAACAAGAAATTTCGCGCAAGAAACACGCCGTACTTCCAACTGGTCTGGACATGAAATGTATTGATAGTCAAGACCACATTTATGTACCTGTCGATTGTCGGAACCTAATGGATAATCTTGTATCAAGTTGTATGTACATGCCACATGAATAATGTATGGAACAGTCCATTGAAGCAACTTTAATTAATTGATCAGTTGGATCACTAAAACATGATGGCAGCCCAAAAGTTCATTTGAGTGAATGTTTAAATTGAACAACTCCTACGGGCTAACCCCTGCTTCTAGCCAAAGCGATGCAGGGACATAGGTGATCCTTTCAAGGTCTACCAATAGCAGTTCATATGCCCGTTATAAAATTATGCGTGTTTTAGTCGACGCAGAACGTTTTGATTGTACTGAAGGAACTATTCGTCGGTCATGCACTGCAATGTCGCCTCTGTAGTTAGTTGGTGCGTCGACTCCTACGCCTACACGGGGGTGACAGATTCATTCTCCAAACTTTTATCACTTCAACTAAGTATGTCACATTGGTCGAAGACTACAACTGTCCAACTATTTTCTCAAATTGTGCCATTCAGTGTAGCCGTAAGATTGTAGGTCATCACTCACTCCTAATAGAATAATAGCACGCATACAAGCAGTCAGTTTCTTAGAAGCTGGACCTCGTACTCTACGAACCGTAGCGTAAGCTCCATCTATTATAACTCTAAAAGAGACAGGCGGAATCTCTGCTGGATCAATGGGCACAACAGTATTCCAATGAGAGAGTTGGTGAATTAACGAAGATGGGGCAGGTCCGAGCAGTCTCATCGGAATTTCCAGTTCATCGGGCCGCAGTTGTGTACTATGCCAATCTGAGAGTTTGGTATGGATTTGTCCACATTGGAATTTCTACCGAAAAAAATGACAATGGTTAGTAAGGCTTTTCTGATGGATTTCACAGCTCATCTTCCAACTGGCCCAGTGGCCCTAAACGGCCTACCAATGGCCTGTACACACCTGATTCCACGTTGCGTAGATATCAATGGCATCCTAAGATATCTTCAAACCAGCAAGATAAGTAAAGAAATAGCCAAAACAAACCACTTTTTTTGGTGTGGAGCTGGGTCTCAGTTTACACGCTTCCAGTTTCATACACCCAGCTAATCTTATTAAGATCCCTCTCAAGCTGGGCATGACATTACGAAGACTTTCCGGGACGGAGCATTTGAATCCCTTCATTTCGCATGAGGTCTATCTGAGCCGAGCTAATTGCGTTCGTTTAACTAGACTGACATCGAGTTCGTCGACTAATTCATCCTTCAAATTCATCACAGCTCGTCTTTACAGAGCTGTCAGACCGCGGTCTTGAAATCGATGAACAGATGGTGAGTATCGATCTGGAGCTCCCGGGTTTTTTTCCTAGATGTATCACAAGTGTAAATATCTGGATAAGTCTGGTCTTTTCTGGCCTAAACTAGAGCTTATATTCACCAATCAGTTTGCTTATGGAAGTCTTCAGGGGATAACACAGCTCGGCCGAGAGGATTTGTATGCGGTGTTAAGTTAATAGGGTCTTAGGAGGGGGTCTCCTTCTCTTAAATATCGGGCAAACGATGCTGAGGTTCCGCCGGACATCCGACAAAATTTTACAGATCAGTTGATGTAACCGTCTTACCAACTCATCCTCGCTTGCTTTGGAAAAGTTCCGCAGGCTTTAAGGACCTTAGCTTGGCTATTACGGCCGAGACCTCACTGATGAAAGACGGAATTTATGTCTACCATCGCCCAAAACAGACAACCATAGGTGAAAATATTCCCTTAACAAGCTGCGGAAATGTCAACAAGGCCTCATGGCTAAAAGCGCTGAGTGGCGGTGATGACGAAGGACAGAGGTGGAGCATGCAGTAAACATGATAATAACCCCAACCAACCCAGAGACTCTCTGTCAGCACTTTTTCCACTCGCTTTCTTGGGTACACTACAACTTCCCGTCAGTTGGGTAAATTCCATCATCTTATGGGAAATCCTCCTCTGCCCACATTTTATCGTTGCCAAGGTCCGCTTTACCGAATTCATTACCCTATTTATTGACATCGTAAATGTTGTTCATTAACTCACTGCGAAGTGTAGCGGCGGCACGGTTGATGGCCCGTATTTTGGCCAGATTAGGTAAACAAATATTGCTCCTACCGCATGTGTCTATCTGTTTGATTATCAACCGGCCATAACTTATCGGTGTTCGCTAATTGGGTGGGAAAATGTTTTCGTTCATGGATACCTTGACGTGAGAAGGCCCACATGGCGTGCCAAGCGCAAGTGCTAAAATTGGATTAGATAACCAGTCCGAAGCGCTGTTTGCATGGGATAATGGAGCAAGTGGGTATTTAAGTTACACCTCCATGCTAATGCGGTAACGAGCTTGGAAGATCATCAACAGGGTTTAAGTGCCTTGTAGTTAATGGTAGCACTGTTGACATGATCGGATTACACTCAGTGATCTCGTTCGGAAGTGAGTGAACCGATGGCAGTGTTTATGATCATTATGATCACGACGAGGAAGATGAAGCTCTTTTGGTCGAATTGATGAAATCATTTGCTGATACGGATTCTTGGGGATGCGCACAGCTTACGAAAGAATGTAATTAATTCTGTGCAGAAGAAAATATGAAAAGAAGGTGAAGGGTTCATGCGCTTGCTTGCCTACATGCTTAAATTCTCTATGAACATCGTTTAGACTAGACTAACTGCCATTCTGAATCACGGTCCTCCATGGGCAGTTTCAGGAAGTCCGCGATGGCCTTCCAAAAACAAAAAATACGTCTTTACCATTCCACTACAGTCGATGCTTGGAAAGGTACGCCGAAAGATTAATTCGTTGCTAGGGGGACACTCACAGGTTGGGACACTATTTTGCTTTGATTTGTTAAATGGAGACAAAAACTCAAACCGATGTGGTTTAACCCAGGCTCATTTTACCTAAGTGGGCAGTGAAGGTACTTCCAAAGGGTCATCAAGATAAGTTCAGGAGTGCCACATAGCAAAGCGAGAACACGTCCAAAGTGGACAAGAATGTGAACAGAGTCAATCAAAGAGATTATGAAGATTAGAAGAAATTACGCGTGAAATGCAGTCGAATCTGTTTTTGGGCTCGTTAGATCTAGATCAGAAAGATCGATAGAATCGGCATCTTGACCCTCGATCTTCCGTATGGAAAATATTACCTTATCCTCCACCGGAACCAATCCCCGTTGCGCCAATCCCGTCTGAAGGCCCGTTCATATAAGCGGCGAACTTTCAAAAACAACCCTTTTCCAGCAAATTCAGACAAAAATTTATATCTCTTGATATGCAAAAATATTGCAACCGAATTATCGAATTTTTTCATCCACAAATATCTCAACAAAAGTTAGTTTAACTGTCCTAGCTAAAGATTTACAAGTTTTTCTCTGCGAATCAATCATTCTCCTTGCGAACTGTCAAACTGAGATCGCAATACTCAAGCGCGGAAACGCAATCCACCACCACCACGACCAAAAAATTCGCAGTGAAGTGTCAGTTTGCACCCGTAGTTCTCGGCGAATGAAAAAAACTCCATATGAATGAGTTGGCAGAGTTTGCCAAGTTCGCAATTAGTGGCGACCTCATATGAATGGGCCTTTAACGATGAACACGAAGTGGATTGCCATTTGCGGTAGAATAGCCCCTACTCCTGTATTCTGTAACGGTGCTCAGAAAGCCAGCAACTGAGTATAGGAGCACCTCCCTCTCTGTTTTTTGTATCCCCTGAGCCAAAACTGGAATGGACCATGCCTTTTGTTTTGGCGACTCACGGCCTCATTATTGATCGCAGTAACTGTTCTGGGCTGTGTGTGCTTTTAGTTTCAAGTTGAGAGGTCTGACTTGTAAAGTTTGGATGCACCACAGAATGGAAAATGAAAGCGTCGTAGGGAATTGTGCGAAGCCAAGCACTAAGGTCCACCTCTCTTGTAACGACGAAGTCATGCTTCACTCCACTTCTTTGCTCTTGAAAAAGTCAGCAGACCTTTGGTTTGTGAAGGACACACCGTTGTACCCGATTGTCAATACCAGCCTATAGTACCTACTTACTTACTTATCAGGCAGACGACCCATGAAGGGTCCGAGTCTGAGCCATTGAAGACTTCCATCGGTAACGGTCGTGGGCACGCTGCTTCCACTCATCAAGGCCAAGCAGTTTTGCATCCGCGATGACTTGATCTCTGTACCGGAGGTTCGGTCTTATCTCCTTCTTGAACCAGGTGGCTCGGATTCGAAGACATTCTTTGCTGGAGCGTTGTTGTCCATTCGCTCGATGTGGCCGAGCCAGTGTAGTCTATGGAATTTTGCCTTCCGGACTACATGCACATCCTGATACAGCTGGTAGAGTTCGCGGTTGGGTCTTCTCCTCCATTCGCCTTCCGACGTAGAATTTTTCTTTCGAAACCAGGCTGAAGTAGAGGGCATTTATTTCTAGCTCCACCTTTCTCCAGTTGTCTACTTTGGGACAGACGTGAACTCTACGAATGACATATAAAAAGAGTTTCGAAACGGAACATCACTTGGCAACAGCTGCTTCTTCGGTTTCGCAGGACAATTTAGTTTGAAACTCCTGATCATTCATTACAAATTTCTTATTAGGCCAGTACTACTTTATGGACCCACTGGCTGAGCTTGAAGCTAAGTAAAATTGCAGGGCTGTCTCTTGAAAGAAAAATTCTACGTCGGATATATGGTCCCATCTGCGAGAAAGGCGAACGGAGGAGAAGACATAACTGCGAATCCTACGAGCAGTACCAAGATATGGATGCAGTCCAGAAGGCAACCTCGAGCACTTAGACACCACCGCTCCAGCTATGAGGGTCTTTCAAGCTGACGCTCCTAGTTGGAGCAGGAGAGGAACCGAAACTCCGGTAAAGAGACCAAGTTATCGTCGATGTAAGACTGCCATTGATGCCTAGAAGCAATGTTCCCATTCTTGTCAACGATGGAAGGCAGCTATAGTCTCGGGCCCTCCATGGGTCGTAGGCCTGATAAGTAAGTAAGTAAATAAGTACCTTTCACCAGTTTGCGGGAGAAATGCTGGAGTCAGTGCCACCTCTGTGTATAACGCAGTAAGTGACGCTGGTTTCGAGGTTAGGGCCACCTGTGATCTGTCGTGGTTGGACGTAAAGTCCTTCATAGTGTTCACCTGTAGGGGGTTTTTAAACTAGTAAAAATTGGTTACCCAGGCTATTTTATTTCTGGAGGAGTGGTTTCATGATCCCGAGAGAGCCTTCGAGCCTTCCCCACGGCGATGCGAAATTTCAGTTGCCGTGCTCCGCTTTAGCTGCCAGCATGACAATAGCTATTCCTGCTGGTAAGGAGGTACGTTTTCCCTTTTAAATTTTGATTTCTTACTGAAGTGTGACATTGAGTCCCAAGCGGAGGACTAGCTGTGCAGCTTGGCATTACATAGCTAAGCCTTAACCAACCATAACTCGATTTCAAGCTAATTATTTCAAGTGGACCACCAGACAAGCAGTTTCTCGGCGAAGGTTGTGTAAAACCTTGTGGCGGATCATCGGGTTGGATGGGAATTTCTTAAGAACCATGCCGCATCTGACCTGCTGACTCTTCGTTTAGAGTAAATTCTAGTGAGCCATCGAGAGCTACTAAGCCTTCGCACCGCCTCAAGCTGTGCAGCCACAAGAAGTAAGCATTCCCCCAAACCCTCATCAAGTCACGACAACATGTCACTGCCATGGCTTAAGCGAACACAAAGAAGATTCCCGGACGCCTTGTTGCCGACTGCAGTTCAAAAAGCGTGGACACGCCAACACCTGCCCTCGACCAGCTCAAAGAAAACCAACATGCGCGCATCACCTTCCGACGCAAGTTCACCAATATTGAATTGGTACACATCTCGTGGGCGCTGCCCGAAAGCCTCCCCGCCACCGAGGTCGTTACAATAAGCACCCAACCAACAACCAAAGAGCAAATATTGTGCCGCGTGCGTGTTCACCTGTATTTGCACACACAGCACTGCATCTCGCCGAGAGTGTGTTCAGTTTTTCGAAACTGAACCGCATTTTAACACTCTGCCCGGAAACAAAAGGACGCGTGAAATGGCGGCGCGGCGGTTGCTATCAATTAAAAATAAATATTTTCGCCGACCACACATTTGCACTGGCACCCTCGTCCGCTGGAGAGGGGCGAAGCGGTGGCGGACAGATGATCATGTGGCAATTAGATTAAGTGGGCAATTCTATTCAAATGCCTTTGTGTCCTTGCAACACAACACGCTAATGAATTACAAAAACCGGTTATTCAACCGGCTCAGTGGCGGAGGACACTAGACGGTAATTGTTTGAATTGGTAATGAAACAAGCGCTCAACGATAGCGTATGCGTTTTTGTTTTCCAAAAACAAGCAGTAACTGCGGACTGGACTGGACAAGGGCTTTTATAAATATTTAATTGTTGGCACAATTGGAGCTAATCAATCAGATGCTCGATACTGGTGGAGTGGAGTGGCAGAATGGTTTGTTTGACTGGACGCTAGACGGTGTGGCAGGGACGGTGAGATTATGCTCTTAGCATTCACACTCTGTGTCGTGTGGAGTCCAACTGTAGCTCTCGAGAGGAAGTGTGTGACGATCGTGGTTCATCTGGGGATCTGTACTCGTCGAACAGCCAGTTCGACAAGAAAATAGAAGAAACATACGAGAGTTGTGGTTTGCGTGTAATTGCCTAGTCATCACTCTCAATACAATACGTCCTCAAATTGTGCCTGCATGGCCATACACAAAGGACCAACCTTGCAGAAAGGAGGCTGAAGCAAATGTTCTTTAAATTGTGTCATCTAGCAGGGAATAGACTAATGCTCCTCTGCTAAGTTTAATAGATTTGCACCGCCTGTCTGTCAATGAGCAATGGTCAGCAAGGCGTGCAGAAAAAAGGGCAATATCAGAGGCAAGCCAGTTGAGACACCACAATCACAACCACAACCAAAGGTAGGTGGACGCACAAACTGATACCCGCGGCTTAAGCCTGTACATCGAGTACTCACAGCAACTGCATCTTCCATCTCAAGCAATTCTTGTTGAACCATGGAGGTTATCGGAAATACCTCCACCGATATTGTCGCGATAGCTGACCCTTCTGTCTCGAATGCGCCGGCGAAGAGGAGGATGTGCAGCTCAGGCGTTTTGAGCTGACGAGAACACGTCTACCAACTTCCGAGCTCCTAGTCAGGTATATCACAGACTCAGCACACAAGTGGCTGGTGATCTCATCTTTTGAAACTAGAGTGCAGATAGAACTAGGAATTCTCCAAAGACTGAGGAAAGCCGACTCGGCAATTATGTGTACATAGATCATACAGAGCGATCCCAGCGAAGTTCTTGTCAGCAGCCAGCTAGCCACCCGACTAGGGCTGCGCGCTTCTATTGTGGTTTGGATGTGGAATCTTATTCAAGATATTGGGGAACCTGTGCTACCAGCGTGAACGATTCACGGGATATTGTTCTCCTTTTCCCTCGCCTCTGCGTCTTAACCCACGTCTCTGTACTCACTCTCCTCGCAGCTCTGCGTTTAGGTGCGCTACAGAAGGCACATCAAGAACGTAGTACTTCCAATTCAACACCCAAGCCGCAGACAGCACCAGCGTTCAGAGTTCAATCTCCATTCAAAACGAACACAGTCCACTGACCAACTCCTCGCGCCACCCTCAACCCACCTAGTACTACATTGCCTCCCCCGTTCTCATGCGGCTGGGGTTAATTAAAATTCACATCGATTTGAATGCAAATTGTAACTGGCATCTGCTTCCGTCTCGTTAATCCCGACGATTAAAGGCGATGCAGCCTCAATTCACACCATCTCACGCCGTTCAATAAATTCTTATGCAGAAGCAGATGCAAAGCTCATCGGGCACTCCCCAAATCGGTATTTGAGCACTTGTTAAGCGACTGGGACTCGCACGCCAGTCCTGTCTAATCGTGGCCCTAAGTGGACCGGTGAAGGCAATTGGCGCACATTTTAATTGCATTCGACTTCGGGCAGTTAATCATGTGGCAGCCCTGAGAGGAGGAGGACACCACTAATTGAAGCAATTAATACGGCACAATTGTTTGGCGTGTCATGTCGGGATTAATTGCTTGTGCAATCGAAAAGTGTGTGCTAATGAGCCGTGCGTTCCGAGTGTCAAGTCGGGTCAATCGATTGACATCGATTTGTTTGGTTTGGCTTCTGAAATGTTGAAACGTTGCTTGGATGGAGTACGTTGCTTCCTCTCATTAATTTCACCCGTATTTTTAGGTCCAACCACAGGTGCTTAGGACTTCAGTAAACAGGTGCATTGTCAAAGTGTCAAGTTCAGTACCCATAATGAAACAAATTCGAGGTCCTAAGAGTCGGTCAATAGTAGTAGACTCTCTGAACACTTAGCTAACACTCCGAAGGGGATTTACATCATTTCTCTCCCCAACTATTTGGTGGAATATGTGAAAAGGGGAAAGCGTGCGTCGATTGAGGGGTATATCACCAGAAAGCTGCAAAGAAGGCTCAGGTCACAAATTTAGGGACCACTTCACGCGTAATTTTTGCACCACGCCTTTGACTCAAAGTAGACCGATTTTTTTTCCTGCCCCATAGAATATGAGCTTCTCAAACTTGGCCGTTCGGATTCGGTATAAAACTTTAGGCCCCTCCGCTCCTGAGCGAACAATAGCACGCACAACACTAGTGGTTGCTTTATTTCACAGACTGGTTCGGTCAAAACGTATGACTTGGATTTGGGGAAGGGCTACGGCAGTGCTACTCCGTTTCTACATCATCCATTTTTGTTTTTTGAGTTAGGAGGTAGAGAGCGGTTTTTTTAGGTTTTCCTAGGGAAGCCATAGGTATATAAACATCAGAAATACAAAATCACAAAAACCTAAAAACATTTCTTCGTCATTCAAGTCCAAAGTCGAAAAAACAAATCATTCAAAAAAAACCAACCTTCATACAAATTAACGAATCATTCATTCAGTGAAAAAACCATTCGAACTCATTTCTCACCTGAGTCGAAGTATCGACAATCTGTCTTGCAAATATTCTGGCAATGTGTGTCTGCATACACAAAATACTCTCTCGGAGTTTAATACATACAAATTCTCGCTCAGAGCAGCTACAAAAACCATTTGACAGTCCAACCAGCCACAAAAGTAAGAACAATTTAGTGTTTTTTTTCATTCAATTGGATGAAGGAACGTTTTTGGACTATCGAATAAATGAATAGTTTGCAACAATCGAATAACTAGAATGTTTTTATTCGATAGTTCCCATCACTACTGAAAAGTGGCAGCTGTACAACGAAATAAGGTAGGGTTCCTAAGGAATCGCGTGAAAACTTGGCCAAGCATGAAGAGCCTTTGACTCCGAAGGAGATGATGCGTGCGACTAAGGTGAAATGCACAGGACGATGCTACTTCTCACGCAACACGTTTTGCCAGAAAAGTGAAAGAGCCGCGATCGTGCCAAATTTCGAGGTGATGTTTAAGTTGGACCGCATTAGTTCCAATCCATCCTAGTGCTTCCTGTGAGGATCGAGTTCTACCAGAACCGTCGCACAGGACTTGTGAATGATGTCATATTCCACCCGTAATGATAAAATCCAAACGACATTCTGATGCAAAAGTGTGATCGAAATCAGAGATCTGTTGGTTTTTTTCCTTGACAGCTTGCCCTTAACTGCCACTCCTGATGTCTTGTCACTCTTATTCAGTGAGACATTAAATGGACATCGAAGACAAGATCAGTCGGAAGTTTGACAAATTATTATGGGCACCACAATCGACCAACAATTGTCTATTTTGGCTGGCAGCCCAATGAACTAACCTAACCTAATCTAGAATATGGTGTGTATCATCGACTCTCCGAGTACGTTATTGCATTCATCATCTGTAATCTGGATCATCCGCTACCGACCAGACCACATGCAGGACTTGGAAGCAAACAAAACACGCGTAATTGAGCAAATATCAGGCACAGCGTTGGACCTTGTATGCCAATGTCGCACCATTCACACGAAATTGTATTCTTCAAATAAATGCTCTGTCTCAGTTAAACTCATTTAAGCATTCTATTTAAAATATAAAAAAGGAGGACCTATTGAATCGGGGTCAGATGAAAGCCCGGCCCCGTAAGACCCCAGTACCCCAGTGATCCGAATAAACTTAGTCCAAAGAAAATCTGACTCTGATCATGAAATTCAGATGAGTGAGGTGGCATTACCTGGTCCTCTTCGGAAAGGGACGTCTTCACAGAAGCTAGGGCCTGAGTTTAAAATTTCGATTGATTTTCAACTTATTAGGCCCCCGAGCCAATATTTTGCAGGAAGTTGATTACATTTTTTTTGTGGTGTCCCTTGGCGTTGTGGTTATGTGCGTCGATCTCAACGCACTTAACGCACGTCGTAGCTTTTCATTTTCACACATTCGGCTCACTGACAATGCCTCTTTGAGCATTCCTGTCTAGAAAAAGGTTCTCAAACATGGCCGTTCGGAGTCGGCACACAACTGTAGGTCCCTTCAGCTCCTGGGTGAACAATAGCACGCATAACACGAGTGGTTGCTGAGAGGCTAGGCACTGGCCCTCTAAGGGTTGTAGCGCCACCCATATATGTTTTATGTATTAAATTGTTTCACAGTGAAAATCACCTTACAAGACGTTAAGAGTTGAAACAAGGAGCATCGAAGCCGAGGACGTTGATGAACTCCCGCCCAACTAATATCCACGCAAGAGCTCACACACTCTTCACTGAATCACTTCATCACGGCAATCTATTAAATTTCTCACACTCCCGCCATGGCCAGCGCGCCATCCACATTCACTCCACTAGTGACGCACAGTTCCAGTGCACAAGCCAACAAGACACGGACCTCCTAAGCGCAATGCTTACACAAAAGAAAAGACAGAAGGAAAGAAAGAAAGAACAGCAAAACATAAAACTTAATCCTTTCCCGTGTCGAAAGGGGATTTTAAACCGCTACATGTGGCATGAATTACGGTTTGCGGGACCTTAAGTGAAAAGAGAGAACAAGCATAAATCCTTCACACAGCGACCGGAAATCCTTGTGGTTGCCTTTGAAGGCGCAAACCAGCCAGCTCACCGCCATTGCGGAATCGTGCACATAAAAGCTCAAATCCCGTCCGGTTGTTAAATCCCGGATCCTTCTTCATTTCGCATTCTCATTGTCAGCGGATTCATTTGCCGCCACCGCTTCGGTGCGTCGAATGCACGAGATACACGTTCGGTCCGTCGGCTGCTGCCTGTGTGTATGGGGCACGTACGTAAGTGAAAACAAATCCCAAGGGCCTCGCCTACCTCCGTTGCTGCTATCTGCAGGGCTGCGAGATCTTAATTGAGTTGAAGCAACAGCATACAGTGCGGCGAATGCATGCCGAATCGAAGGAGCTAAGCTGACGGAGATTCCGGCGCACACACACGCGCCAGCAGTGCACTCAGCGCACACCCAAAAACCACGTCATCTTCATCGCACGGTTGCAGTAACACACACCACGCCGCACCGAATTGACGCAAAATTAAACATAAAAGCACTCACGGGGATACTTGGAAACGTGTCCTTCAGCTAATCCATCGTCTTCTGCTGTTCCAACAGCAGCGTCTGCAGTGGCAGCATCTTTTGCCGATGGTGCAGCTCCTTCGTCGTAGCGCACATAAATCCAAAACAAAAGCAGCATCGCTATTTGCACAGCGAACAGGCAGATAAAGCCTGACACCTTGGAGCCGGGTGTATGCATTTCGGGTTTGTTGTCCTTGTCTCGGGGATTTTCAATTTTCCGCACTGTCACCGCGCACGTACGTCTGCTTTCTGGCAAGCCAAGGCAATGTGAGCTTAACGTTAACGCGCCAGGCACTCTTAGATACTCATCCGCACTCGACCGATTACGGGGCTCGATTGAGATTTAGTGCGCGTCGGGGACTCGCTCCAAGACTCGCGATATCAACCCCTTCGCTGGATGGGCTACCACACCGACACAGCGCCACCACCAACGGCGATTACTGCATAATTGAAAATGCAAACCGCCGCACGGGTGGGGTGGCTGGTCAGTGTCGTCGCCGCGACGCGCTGTGGAGGGGCGCAATTGAGCCCGTATCCGCGGGTGGGGTGGGCACTGGCCAGTGCTCTGTGCCGCGCGATAAGAGTGGTAAGTCAAAAGAGCGGGGATTGTAATTAAAAGCGTTCATAATACATATATCCCGTTTATCTCGGGGTGATGTCAATGTGTTTGACAAGAACGTCAGTTTAACCCCTTGTCGCAGCGATGTGTCAATCAGCGCGAGTGACAAGGAGTCAATCTGTCATCCGCAACGTGCTTGTATTTCAATGTCATGAGGGTGTGCGAGAATTGAACGCGCGACGGTCGTGTTGTGAGTTAAAGCTTTAACCGCGAGTACTTTGGCAGCGCGGCGTGTGCTTGTGAATGTTTCGATTGTGGGTAGCCAGGCACTTCATATCGCGGGTGGAAGCAAACGTTGCTCATTTTAGCGCTGAAGTCGGTAGTCAGTGTGTTCCGCCAGCGAAGACTGGGACGTGGTTCTCAGTGTTTAGTAAATGCGATTGGATCACCCGTTAAACGCAACAGTGGTGCACGAAAGTGAAGTGGACGCACTAGAAGAAGCTTTTTAATTGTTGGTCTTCTCTTACTGAAGGGCTATACAAAGAAGAAAAATGCCAGGTTTTTAGGCCAAAAAATATATTTGTACTCATTAACAGTCAAACATGTGCCTAGTGGCTGTAGTGGCCCAGCGGCGTCATTTCTTCGTTTCTGCGACTTTTATGGACATCCTCCCAAATCATCGTGTGGAATAGGTAGTCTAACTGCATGTCAAGTGCATGTCAATAGCTGAGTTTCTGTTATGACGCCGAATGATGACGTAAGTGGTGTTCATTTTGATGGACGGAGGGTTTGAAATGGAACTTGTATTGCAGCGTGTCTCTGGTAACTTGGTGCCACCTACATTTTGTATGTAGCTTCATTAGAAGATGTTTGGCTGTAGGAATTGACCACAAGCCAAGACCGATGAGCATGTACCAAAGAACATCATCTTCGGGTGTCTTATAAATTAATTTAACTAACATGTCGCATTTTCTCGTCTCTGGCGCGTGAAGTTCACATTTCGTTGGCTCGTTTTGCCAGAAAGAAGACAGTAGCAGGCGGGCGTTCGTTATGCCTGGCCGAAAAAATGACAACCGACATGCTTTTTTGACACATTGTTTTCATCATGACAAGGGCACAATGGGCCTACGCTGGTCTAAGTGTGGCTGCTGTCTTCCGTTATTGCAATCGGGCTGATAGACGCTGTAATTTTGGAATTTTTTGGACTCAATACAGATCATGTTTGCTTCACACCATTTTCTGCGCTATAGATCTCAATATTTCAAAATGAACACTCCGAACGATTCATTTCAGCCTATAAATATGCACTCTTTCGTAAAATATAACCCCATGCTCACGAATTACGGGTTTTTATTGTAGGCCTGTAAGTGGATCGTTGGTGTAGCAATTTTTTGCAAATGTTTGTCAGGTGTTTCTTTCCTAAAAATTGAACACCTAAAAGAGTTGCATCAACTAAGCCGGATGTGGCGCCATCTGAGTAAAGTAAACGTCAACCAGGTCTTAAGGAACAATTTCAGTCACACACATAACATTATACAATCAATATTGTTTGACGCAAAATTGATATTTAAAAATGTGGTCCACTATATCGCCATCAGCTCGAATATCGCATTCAATTCTCATTTGATTAGAGATGGAGGCTGTCCCACTTTTTTATGATAGATTCCTATTGTCTAAACTGTATAGGTGCCCAGCAGTAAATGGATGGAGGTCTACTTCCCGAGATCAATTCGAAGTGAGCAAATGCTAAAGCATGTGCTTTAGCCTTGGTAGTTAAAACCGACAAATTAAAACGGATGCTTGACATATTCGAAACCATAGCTTAAATTCAGAGTAACTGGGCCAGCAGTCGCATGCTTTATGAAAGGAAACTTCAAGACTTTGAAGCAAGTTTCCAATTTTAGAAGGCAATCTACTGAATCTGAAATCAATTGCGTACACCAATCGTATATGGTCCAATGCACAGCACGCAACGATTAAGGCCTGCTCTCAACCCGGGACCATTTCACCTACTGATCCGGATTAGCAGGGCGACTCTATAATGGCTTTCTTTTCGATGGCCTGGCCGAACTTATCACTACTGGTGTCAACTATTTTTTTCGTCTTTCTTCAAGCGCTTTAACTGGTTTGCGATCGACTTAATACTCGTGATAACATAAGGTGGTAACATGCCGTACATAAGCGTAACTGCTAACCGCTGGCAACCACTTTGACCTAATTAAATCTAAAGCTTCAATAAATGCATCGAAAATGGTTAGCTTTTCCTAGGTGATCGAGTACTGTAAAATCATCTCTTTTTCGTGGGATTCTGTATTGAATGGAACACATATCTAGTTGAAAAAGTGCCTGTGAAAAACTGCAAAGACTTAATACAAAATCACTTGAACTATGTAGTGAAGTGAGGGACTCTAACAATCATGAATGACATAAAGGACACGAAATACTCTTCAAAATAAATTCAAGGCCATAATCCAGTATGACTCTTCATTAATGGATAGTTCTATAAATTAAATGCCTTTGAGTTGTGTTTTGACAAATGGGTCTGAGTGCGCCGTTTGTCCTAGAAGACGACAACGACGTCTCAGCCCTGGAAATGCTTAGAAGCACTTTCTGGAGACGTGCTTAAGGAATTTGTCTGCCAGAAATGCTGGCATACGGATGAAGCACCACGTGCTACTGAGTTGGGATGGGTTACTCAACTAACACCTGGCCGACGTAGAGAATGGAAAAAAATGACGACTTTTGTAGTGGAAATCTCCGTGAGGCAGTGACGCGCCGCTTGCACATATAAGCGTGCACTAGAAGACATCAAATCTTTCAGGATATAGCCTAGGGCCTAGGCTAGTTGGAGTTTGTCTCCCAGAAGCACACGCACTAGTCAAAAGCACGGTTGGTCGTTAGTAAATGGTTGGTTAACTAAAGATATCCGTCTTTGAAGTAAGCTATTAGTCAGATTGCGAAGTGAAAAGAGGTGACTATTGAACTCTCGCTCTCCTTTGATGCTTTTACGAAGTCAAAGAACTGGGACAATGAGTGGGCACAGAATGAGCTCAGAGGCACTGCACCTAGTCGTCATTGGATTGAAAATAAGAGTCCTTTAACTCCTTCTTCTTCATCTTTGATTGGCGCTACAGTCCGGGGTGGACCTGGGCCTCAACCAACATGCCTCTCCAGCCAGCACGATCTTTCGCCAGCTGCATCCAGCAGCTCACATCAAGTTGGTTAGGGTCCTTTTCCACTTGTGTGCGCCATCTAGTGCGAGGACGTCCTCTGTTGCGCTGTTCCAATGGCTCGGGGTCGAAGACTCTTCGGGCCAGAGCTGTGGTGCCCATGCGCTCTACATGGCCTAGCCATCTTAAGCGTTGGATCCGAAGACGCTTAAATAGGTGCATGCCGCTGTACAGCTCGTACAGTTCGTGGTTTAACCTTCTCCTCCAAACGCCATCAACAGGACCAAAGATCGTTCGCAGAACTTTTCTCTCAAAACAACCAAGAGCTTCTTCATCCGCTTTCAATAGGGTCCATGTCTCTGCGCCATAGAGCAGGACTGGGATGATCAGGACTTGATTCCTGCAGTGATAAGAAAGACACTTCTAGGACACTCGTCCAGGAACAGACATCTTCACTAAAGTACAAACTCAGCTGGAAATCTGGTAGCTTGGGGAGACACCCATTTGGTGTCGCAGTCCTGTCTAAAATAACTACTGGCTTATCCTTGATGGCGGTAAGCTGTTAGCTTTACTTCTCTACTTGAAGAGTGGTGCCCTTACCAACTAATTGCACGAACTTCGAAAAGACACATGTAAACGGTTCAATTCAGAGAATCTAGACCTGGCCAGCTAGCTAAGAAAGACTATACCCAACATTAGATAACTACCGATACTGAAGGACGATGGCATCCGACTGGCTGTCCATTTTATTAATTATAATATGGGTGCCGCTGCTGCCCGTAGAGGGCCAGGGGCTAACTTCACAGCAACCACACGTGAGCAGCACTCGTGCTGTGCGTGACGAGTGGTTGCTAAGAAGCTAGAAGGGACCTATAGTCTTATGTCAACTTCGAACGCCAAAGTTTGAGAAGCTTTTTCTTGACAGAAGTACTCTTTGAGCATTGTCAGTAACTCGAAGGAGATGGGGCCATGAACATTTTTTCGAACCTAGACGTCGAGGTTTAAATCCATTGGAATCGACGCAACCCACAACCACAAAGCCACGGGCCACCACGTCCCTATTCGTTGCCACTTAAGCAGACAGACATTCTGTGCATTCAGAGACCTTTGCGCCAAGTCCAATTGTGCCCTTGATAGAACAGAGAAACAAGAAGCTCAGCCGAACAAACACTTCCCCCCATTGGGCTGCAATCAAATCTGAAATCCACTCGGTTTCACGGTCAACATTGACACACGATTAAACCGCTTCCTCCGTCGCCCCAGGCCATCGCGTAATGAGATCCATTATCCTCGAGGCCACTCATTTGAGACTTGTTTTGCTAATCGAAATCGATTTGACAAAATTGCATCAATTACCGTCGCCGCCGCCGGTGCCGTGGAAAGTGCATCGCAATCGGCCGCAAGGGCTCTAAATTGATTTCCACATCAATAATTAAATTGGGCCACCTTTAGTCGCTCGAAAAGGTATCCACTCCTCGGGCGGCAGTGATACGAGTCGCTTCAAATCAATTTCGACCACCGACCCCAGCCCGCCGCCAATCGTCCACGGGGGTAATCTAATCGCATTCCAACCGAACAAAGAGACGCATAGTTTGAAGTCTCTTTACTTAAACGAAGCTTATCCGCACAATAAAGACGGCAAAGAATGCTATCCGCTTGTACACTGTGTGTCAACAGCCCGGGCCAATAGGAGACCGCCGGCACTGTGCCGGCAGGACGACGACGACGACGGTAATCCGATTTTAAGTCGACAGCAACGATGGGCTTTTAGGGACGATGACACTTTTCTGACAAATTTGTGCATATCCCTGGAATAACGACGACGACGACGAGGACGATGCAGATAGATCGGGGGTGGCTATGTGCAGGTACGGGCCGAAGGACAATCGCTGCTGCACTTGACATTAAAGAGGATGAAGAGTGCACTCCTCGTGGGATGTCCTGTGCACTGTGGCCGCACGGAAGGAAGCCGGGTGGCCGAGAGCACGTCCAGGAAGTCCATTTGTTCAAAGGACCTGCATGGATTTTCTACGAGAACTCTGGTGAAGTGGAAAAGCGAATCGTCTCGTCCGTCCGTGGCGCTTGGCAGAAGAATACAATTTTTAATTTCCGGTCAAACGCAAATGTCATGCGGTGGAGCGCTGCTGCAAGCAACAATTCATCGGTTTGTGGTCTGCTCTGACCTGCACTGAGCTGGGTTGGGCCGGGGCTGCCATCGTCGTCGTCGTTGGCATGTGGCGAGGAGGGATTCGCACGAGGTGAGAGCCAGTGACACGAGGCTCCGGCTCGGTGGAAACAGTGTCAAGGTGGTTGTGCGTTGAGTGACAAATGGTGTCGCTGTGGTTGATGTGTGCTCCTGGATTGATCTGGGGAGGCCTTAGTTTGCGGCATCCTCCATCAAAACAAGCCTATATCCTGGTGTGAAGCAGTCGGGGTGTCCTCCGCTGAGAAGCAGATAATCAACGTCTCACGGCACTTGGTGGGCAATGGCTTGCATCGTCCCCGGGAAAGAATTTCTAATTTTCCACACCACAGCCCCGGAGCACGCTCTCACTGGCTGCTCGGGCCACTAACTTTTGTGCAACGGCACTTTGTCATAATTAAAACATTTCGCACATGCCGCGCAACCGTCACAGTAGCGGCCGCGGGCGCAGTGAAGGAAAGCACAAGGCATTTAGTGTCGTCTGCCAATGGCCTCACTGATTGGCGCCGCACACTTGAGGTTAGGAGATAATCACAAAAGACAATAAGTGTCTTAAAGCGGAGAACACCGAACACGTCGTCGGATGCTGATACCGCCGGCGCGCGGTGCGGTGGTTTCGCCCGTGCCACGAACACCTCCGTGTGCAGACAGACGCGCCAGACAAGATGTTTCTCGCTGCTTCTTTTGTGCAAATGAAACGAATTGAATTTTATAATCCAATTAACATCTCATTGTTGGCGTCACCGCCACAGCTGCCGACGCAGCCGCCGCCGCCGCCTTGTGCGTCTTTGAAGTTGGAACATGCCATTGAGGTATCTCACAACGGTTGTGATCGGTGGGCGCTGTGGGTGCTGCGGATGCTGGTGGCACCCAACCGCACCTGGCAAGCTCATCGCTTTTGTAAGGTACCTGCGGCGACACGGTGCGATGCGAGTGAAGCTACAACCGAGCGCTTCACCTCAGCCGAATAATTTAGGGAGTGGATATCATGTTTGCTTTGGGCTGGCGCTGGGGTGGCGTGTTTAGTTTTCCGGGGCTGGATTTACGGTTTGGATGGCTTCGAATGGGGCAAAGGTGAGGTTGCGTTTAATGCCACCGAGTGATGAAGAGATTTTCAGGCAGAAGGTGGGGGAGGCGTTGTTGATGGGAACCGATGTTTTGGGAGATGGGAGATGAGACTGTGCTCATGTTCAATTTAAGACTAATTTTCTGCACAAGTCTGTGGTTCACATTTGATTTTTCTCGATTCTGGTCGAGTACATGCTGTGGGGTAAGTCGTGTGAGTGCATCTTAGTGCCCATCTATTCCAGGACACGTGGAAAGTGTTATCAGCCTCTAAATTGATTGGCCCGCGATCACACTCAGATGTATTTAACTAGGCCACAACGGGACTGCATACGACAGCCTGAGGACCATTTTAGACATGGAAGGGTCTCAACAAAAAGAGAGGAACTGTCGTGAAATCCAGGGAACTTTCAAAGGGAAGTGTGGAAATAAGGATCGTGCGTGATCCCTTGCCGATTGTCGTACTAATTATGACGACTGTGAACGGCCAAGTTTGAGAAGCGTCACTAAACAGGAAGTACTCTTTGAACATTGTCAGTGACTCGAAAGAGATGGGACCGTGAAAAGGGCCGTATTTTTATCGTATAGAGCAGGGATCGAACCTGCGACCTTGGTTTGAAGTGCGTTGGGGTCATCCCACTTACGCACAGCGACACGGACCACCACAAGATTTATTTGTCATTTATTTGGCACTAGCTCCGCAACGGCTTCTCGGACTTAGAAGCTTGATAAAAATTACGAACCTGATTGACATGCCATTTCAGCAACATGAATGGATGGACCAACTGAAGACAGAGTTGGGTGTGCGATTTATCTCTGGTTCTTGACCGCTAAATTGCCCAGCCACACGGCGCCTATAGACTTTGTCTTAATGGGGAGATAGCAGCTATGAAGCTCAAAAAAGTGACTACAAACTAAACTGACATTGACTGCGTAGTCGTACATTTTTGTCCGACTTTATTGCCGTTTCAATTTCTGTGGCTACTGGGGCGAATTTCGGTGAATCTATAATGTTTTGAAGGTAAAAAAAGCCATGTCGTGCAAGAACTTGCGCTTGCGTTTTCAAATAATGGATAGCTGAATGTGTACTGAAAGACACCAAAAAACAAAATGAAAATAGGGATGCTTTGGCCTCCTGCCACGCAAATCGCTAAGACGCCAATGCGGCAGCGACTGTGTTAGGCCTAGTATTATTTTCTATATGGTGTACTTGGCCACGAAGTGACTACTGACTACACGACTGACACTACTAAAGTTAGTCCTGTGCAATAGAAATAGTCGTAACAATGAAAAATTGAACGTGTAAAGTAGTATTCATATGAGTCGCGAACTGTGAACGGATCGCACTTTAAAAAACCACAATTTTCGGGCAGATATAAAAAGTTATACCTCCTGGTATGCAAGAAAATGTGAGTTAAATTATGGAGTTCTTTTCATAGACAGAAACCTCACAAAAAAAAGTTAGGTAAATCAAGCATTCTATTCCCGAAATGTCAGGCAGGTGAGGTTATCGAATGAAGTGTGTGCAAGTACCCTCTCATTCAAGAACTCCCCAATCTTACAATATACTGTAAGGCGTGTTTTTCTTGACTGGTCAGTGCTCAACTTAGTACGATTATACACGGGAAGCAACAGCAAAACAACTTACTGAGCTAGAACTACTTAGTAAAATTTTTTTTGTCATCACTGTCATCACTGACTAGGTCGCATTGAAAAATCTCATTCATAGAGGAAACTATTTGTTTATTAAATCACTCGATTATTTGAAACTTGTAAGTGTTTTCGACATTGGAGTATTTTGCAATTAGAGTATCTTGACGTTTAATGTAATGGATGGAAGCACACGGAACAACTTTTGGAAGAAAAATTTAACTCAGCAAAAAAGCGTTTCATTGAGAATCATTACTAAGCTGAGTACTGATTAGTCGAAAAACACGCCTATAATCAATTTTCCGAAACGTAATAATAATAATATAGGTGGCGCTACAGCTCGTAGAGGGCCAGGGCCTAGCTTCTCAGCAACCACTAATGTTGTGCGTGATATTGTTCTCTCACGAGTGGAAGGGACCTACAGTTTTATGCCGACTCCGAACGGCCAAGCTTGAGAAGCTTTTTCTAGACAGGAAATACTCTTTGTCAGTGACTCGAAAGAGGTGGGGCCGTGAAAATTGGTTTCGTCGCTCAGAGCTGGAATCGAACCTAGGACGTCGAGGTTGGGGTCGAGGCACATACCGTCAACGCCACGGGCCACCACACCAAAACACTGTTTATTTTCGTGATAGCTGAAAATTGCTGTCTGTGTCCCCTTGGCTCTATATAATTATATAGCCTAAGCCGAGAAATTTTCTACAAAATTTCAATTTTTACACATTTCATTGAAAAAAAAGGTAATGGATATCTAGAAAGTGGTAACCCTGGTTTGAGTACTCACTGTCGACACGTAGCGCAAACTGGTCAAATCGGTGCATACTTCTTGGATCAATTTGAGTAGAAAGCCACTCACTAAGAGTATGAGTGAAAATTTGGTGGTGACTAAATTTCCTTCGACGACGAAATGTGGGCGAATATGTGCTTCGCAGACAGTAAGAGTGGGAGCTTGCCACAGTGATATCAAGTCTTGCATACTCTTAGGAGGTTTGGTTAAGTTGTTGGTTGAGCTTAGCGCTAATATCTGTTCTGATTGTTGTTAATTTTTATTGGTGCCTCATGGACCTTGGAAAACAATTTTTGCAAGAAGTAGCTTGGTTTGATGTTGAACATGTTGGCCTTATGAATTGATCATTGGCAATTGATTATTTCCAAGAACTATACGAAAATAATTTTAACTAACAATGGCAAGTGCTTTAAAAAGTGCAGCATTTGTTGGGGTTCTTGACGACGTTTCATACTCACAGACATTGGGTAGATCTTCGTGCGTTACAACACCTACTATCATGTGGCCTTAAGTCTATAAAATATATAAAAATGCTTTGGCAACTAACGTGTAATCGTGACACCTAAATATAGGTAGCTTCACGTCCTCCACTGCTGTCGTAGTGTGAAGAATGGAGGATCCATTGTTACAATCCACAGGCAGTCAATCACAACAGCATTTTGCAAGCAACTCATTTGATCCGTGCATCACATCAGCATCAGGTGTACCTCAAGACAAGTTCACACTCCTACACCATGGCAAACATCTTATATCTGCACAGGCGCTCATCAAACCACTCGTAACCCAAAACCTCCACACTCTTCCCACCTGTGACTCACTCCCCTCACGATATCTGCGCTTATACCACACCTATGCCTTAATTTGTTTGCCCATACCCCCTTCTCTGTGAATTGACAAACATTCCCCGTCCTCTAATCAAGCACAACAATTTTATCTTCCGACTTATCGTTTGCCCAATCGACTTACCGAGGGACCTCTTATCAGACCGTTTTTCGCCGCAACTCAGCTTACTCGGCTGAAGGCTCATATCTTATCTGAATTGATAACGTTCGCCTCGTACTGCGAACGAATTCACCTGCTCTGAGGGTGGCACGTAGATTCAGTCAGTAACTTACGACAGGTGAACGACGTACTATTTCGACCAACGAGTAATTTTTAAGTGTTTAATTCGATCAAGAAAACGGGAATAATCCAAGCGACAACATGAAGCTCATGAAGAACAGCACTTACTACCTGACGATCGTTCTGAGTACGTATCCTTAAGAGAGGTGGCATTTTTAAATGCAAGCGGGTGGTTGTTGTGTTTTGTGAAGTGTTTGAAGGGTTGAATGACGAAATACGATTCCGTGGAATGTGCGTGCTACAGCCAAGCCCAAAAAAGTCTCCACTAGTGTACGCGGCGACGCTTATCTTATCGCTGTCGGTTTTGCGTTGAGTCCAATTTCCTAACAATGAGTCAGTGCTTGTGAGTCAAGTGAGTGCATGCGGTGGTGTTGAGAGAGACTTTTTGTTCCATTATGTCCTAAGAATGTGTACACATCGGCGGTGGAGTGGGCAACTGGTTTGGTCTAGGTGACCCTATTACGTGAAGTGTTCTTAGCTTTTTTGTGTGAGGGACAATGTTCTTCTTGATGTCTGTCCAAGCGCTTCTTTTCCTCGTGCTCTAGTAAAATGCTTTGTTTAGATTGAATTTACTTCATCATTAGGATGACTTTTGTAGGTGACGCCTCTACTCTACGACTCTACTGTTCGACTGTTGAAGTTGTTAGTTTGCGACGCATGTCGATTGTTACCAATTCACAAGACCAGGGTTTGTTATATTTTTTGATGAAGTCAATGACCCACTATTTAGATCCTATATCCTCTTGTGGATCTAAGGGCCGCTACTACATTAACGCGCCATCGTTGTGCGGTCTCTCGATATAAGTTTCAGCTCTCTTGAACTTTTCCTCAGTTGTAGGGACCTCTACTGTTCTGAGTCGCCCGATCCACTAATCAACCGTCTTTAGTTAGCGGGTTCCACTGCATCGCCCTTTCAATGAGTATGACCTATCCATTGCCACCTCCGCAGAACTGTCCATTGTCACCTCTCCTGGCCCGTTCTCTGATCAAGTTCTTCGTTTGAAAAATTTGAGATAAATTTCGGCCAGAAAATATGTTTCGTACGCATAAGACAACATCATTGGAGGGAGCATGCAATGCTGTCAATCAGTAATCATTCCTTATCCAAGGCGGTTTCGTTAGCCTTCAAATCGTTCGTCTAATATGTTCCTTTTCTACAGATTAGAGAAGAAGTAATCATGTTCAAGCTTTCTTTGGTTCCCTTCCTTTTCGATGTGTCACTTCCTGTTGAGTTCGTTGTCTGAGTTCGTGGAATTAGACCCAGAACCGTTGTTCTCTTCAGATTTTCATCAGACTTCCTTAGAATTCCGGCGATTGTACCCTACACTGCCACAGTCATTACCTCCCCGAGTGAGCAGATGTCTGTGGTATAGAGTACTGGCCCCAGTATGGTTTCTTGGGGGACTTCTAATCTTGATAGTTTTTCATCACAATTTGCAAAGGATGTGCCGTTCACTCAGAGGGCTTTTAACGATCCTTCTTTTTCTTCGTCTGGCGCTACAGTCCGGCATGGATCTGGGCCTCAACCAACTAGCTTCAGTTTCGCACAGCAAGTTGGTTAACCACTTGAGACCACTTTGCATCTTAGACGAGGATCTCCTCGATTCCTTGCCCCAAAGGAAGGCTCTTCGGGTCGGAGCTAAGTCTAGCCACCTTAGGCGTTTGATCTGTAGACAACTGCCTAGGTTCATGTTTGTACATCACTTTAAATCATCAGTACATGGTTAAGTATTCTCCTCCAGATGCCATCAACGCAAATAGGCCCGAAGATCGCGCTCAAAGATTGTCCATGTCTCCACGTCGCACAGCAGTATTCAGTGTTCATCTCTCATTCATAAAGTCAGCTCGGTTCTTCGATAGGAGACTCAACTCCTCACTTGCCTTTTGTTCCCATAGAAAAAGAGGTTGGCAAGTGTTATTCGCCATTTGATCCTGGTGGTGATGTTATCCGTACTCTTTATGAGAGGTCCGTCCAAACGTTTAAATTTCCACAGAACATCCGCTATGAGAGGTCCATGTGACTTAGTGCCTCAGAGACACACTCTCCCCTTGCACTGTTCTCGTGTCAGTTGAATACTACGGAGAGTGACATAATCTACTTTTTGTTGAACTGACTGAATTTGAGGCAGCATTTGTTACCGACACCTCTTTGGTAAACTATAAGTTGAATGCCCACAAACGACTGCAATTTCTTTGTTGTGTAGCACTTCCTTCATCCTCAACTTGTCGAACTTTCTCTAAAAGTTCTCACTTAAAAGTCAGATTCTCATCTCTGAAGCGTAACTTTCGCAGATATTTTTTGTGAGAGACTCCATTGTGCGCATGATTCTCAACTCAACTCTTCTTTTTGTGCGGTCTCTTGCGATCTAATCATCCATCCAACCAAGTGGTTACCAAGGGCTATTCTACGTTAAATCTCTCCAGTTTGTCCCGAGGTGGACAAACTGCTTGTGATCGCTATCCAAAGTGATCGTTTTGCCACAGATAGTGTGTGACCGATCAACAGCATTTACTTCGTGTTCTCCTCATTAACCTTAAGATCAGCTCGTTTCACCTGTTCTTCAACCGTAAAGGCTTCCACTGTGGAACACAGACCGACTTGGTGGCGGTTTCTTAGAAGGTCTTCGGACACCATATGCCAACAAAAGTGTATATCCTCCGATTTCGGCTTGTACAACAGGTTCGTGTGTAGTCTTCAGACGGGATCCGAATTGTCCATGGTTCTTGCAATTTCTATGACCACGCCAGCTTTGCACTTTAGAGAACAGCTAGGTAGCTTGTGGTAAAATCTTCTCCCCTCAACGCTTTCAGTTCAAACAGGATTAAAGACCACATCTCATCTGCTTCAGGCTTAGACCCAAAAACCATCGCCTCTTCCTTCTTTTCAATTGAATCTTAGACGAGGAGATCAAATTTCTGCTGAGCTGGCCTTTACAGACCCAATCTTACTGCAATTTAAGACCTGCTCGCAGTTCACCATTTCCCTAAGGCATCTTGCCGCGCATAACTTTTCCACGCAGCTCCGCCCTGCAGCGAACTATTCGAATTAATTTATTTAAATACCAACCTCTCTCGCGTATAACAACCTCCCGCCGAAGCCACCCTACTTCAGCTTCCTCCGTAAACATCACCAGCCACTTACCTGTCAGGCAAGCACCACCAAGTCTCCGTCTCAAAAATCATCAGAATCCGAAAACTTTCTCGAGAATTAAACTTTCCCCCAAACAGCACAGCCATCCGAGCTGCTCCTCCTTCACTCAGCGCTCGTCAGCGCCGCCGTCATTGCTCGCGTCAGGAAGTCGACGAGACTTTGTGCAACACATTACAAACTAATTAAGCAATAATAAATTAATGTTCCCTTTTCCAGTTCTGTTTGCTTGCTGTGCCCAGGAAACAGATGCAGTCCGTCGTGTTCTCCGTGGACGCAGGACCCTCACCCGCCAGTACTACTGTGAGTCTCCGCATAATGTTCAAAAATAAAAGAAAAAAAAATTGCTTAATAACAACTTTATCATTGTTTTTGCAGCTGGCCTCCCCATTCCCGGCTGGGCGCTGATCCTAATTCTGGGCATAGTTGAACTTCTCCTGGGCGCCATTCTTTATTTCGTGATGCGAAAAGTGATTCTATCCTCGTCCGTCGAACATACGAACACGTATGCCCCGGCAATGACAGACGAGGCTTAAGTGGACCACCACATCGCCCCCACCATCAGACATCAGCAAATTAAGGATTTCACACACATATTCAGGAGTCTGTGCAAAAAAAACAGGAAAAAATACCAAATTAAAATTAAAACCAAATCAAAGCAGAACAAAAAATAGAAAATGTTTGAAACAACTTTCCCAAAGCTGCTGGAGTTTTGTTGCTGCCGCGCAGTGTGTAGACTCTATTTGTTTTCATTCATCCATCACCCCAGGAAACTTCATTTGTTAGACGCTCCGGATCGTGAGTGTGTGCGTGGGTCATTGCGGAAGGACGAGGACGGCACTCATTTGGGAAGTTGGGAAACAAAAGATTGGCTTTTCCGGTGCACGAGTACATTCAATTCGAGAGGGACTCTGGCGTTTCTTTCTGTGTGCTTCCTTTTGTCTGCTCTTCATATTTTTGTTCGCCGATTTTTTCTGTATTTAATTTAGAGATAAAATAAGAAGTCCTCCGGGGGAGGGCGTGCGCTCATTCGCGATTTCTTTGTTCCGGTTATTTCAATTAGAGTTTAGTTATGTTTTTCGTAAATAGGGAAAGAGAATAATCTGAATAAATGCGCTGTCAGTAGCAGGACTTAGTTTTAATTCAGAAATGGGAGCGCTGGCGGGGCGAGATCTATTGGCTCTATCCCGGTGGAAGCAACGTTCTCTGAGGGAAGTGTTATCACACCTGGGGGAGAGTTGGGTGGCTGTTGATGGGTGTCGCATCAAATTGAATAAAACAGATCACGCCAACCGTGATTGATTCGTTCATTTTGACCCGTTCACCCAAAGGTATTGGTGATTGCAATCACACAACTACAAACCAATCAATCACGTAGTCAATACTTTTGAAGATTCGTTCGACTCGGTCACTTCGTTCGAAACGATATGAAGGAATGAAACAATTCAATGCTTTTGTTTCGTTCGTTTATATGAACGTGTCTTTCGTATGGTATTTCTTCGAGCATTCATATCCTTCCGATCGAGATGATTCTCTTTCACCATCTCTTCCTTGGTTCGATGGATTATCAGGGATGAGAATGAAGAGCCATAAAAGTGAAGCAAATTGCCCGCGAAATCGAAGTAGATTTGCAAAGATTGAAGCAGATACCATTTTTATTTGAAAACTCCGTGATAAAGACCACTAGTGTCCTCACGTTACCGCCCAATAGTCGAAAAATCCTCGCTAACTAGTGGATGTGTTTACTTTCAGAGGTGGAACCGGTCTATGGGCTATGGCACATGTAAGCTTATGGCGTCTTGGCTTAGAAGAGGTGTTACGGAATGTGGCAGAATTTTGCGAGGATATATAAGTATAATGCATCTTGAATATAATCAAAATTAAGTAATGAAGTAGTATTGAACGAATACAACCCTATCTTTGCATGAACGATTGATTGAACAAATCTTTTTTGGAACCAATACTATGATTCGTTCGTTACATTTGAACGATTGACACACCTCTAGTCTGAGATGCCAACGAATTTAGTTTGTTCGCATTTGAAGAGGTCCACCAATGGAATTATGTATGTGAAGCAAGAGTCTGTTTGAATAGAACCTGGGCATCGTGCGCATATCCGCCAAATTTTCGATGAATCCGACGCATGGACTACCTACCTAAAGGAGATTGAACTGTAGCATTACCGAGCTTGATTCGATGGTGGCGGTCCGAGGCATTGTAGGTATGTGCGTCGATCTCAATGCACTTGAGCTTGATCTATAGGTTCGATTCCTGGTCTGTGCCACAAACATACTTTTCACGACTCCATCTCTTTCGAGTCACCGACAATGCTCAAAGAATACTTCTGTTAAGAAAACACCTTCTCAGACATGGCCGTTCGGAGTCGGTATAAAACTGTAGGTTTCAGTCAATCGTGAGAGAACAATAGCACGCCCAACACGAGTGTTAGTTGAGAAGCTAGGCCCTGGCCTTCTACTGTAGTGCCACCCATTTGATTATTGTGATGATTCAATGGGTGACCATTCTTCTTCTTTGTTTGACGCTATAGACCTGGGCCTCCACCAACAATCCTCTCCACACAGTACGATCCTTGGTCAGTTGCTCACACCAAGTTGATTGAGGTCCTTCTCCACGCTATAGTCCTGGGCCTCCACCAACAATCCTCTCCACCCAGTACGATCTTTGGTCAGTTGCTCACACCAAGTTGATTGAGGTCCTTCTCCACTTGTGTGCCCCCTCTCGTGAGGGAGCGTTGTCACAATGGCTCGAAATCGAAGACCATTCATCACCAGGTACATATACCAACGCGTTCGAAAGTCCTCAACGAATAAATTCGAAATAATAAAAGTACGAGCAGAATGTACACAGCATGTACTTCCCATGGAGTACATGGAGTCATGTTCATCGGCTTTTCCGTCGATATTGCAATGGTTTGAACGAAACTATCGCCAGGCTTGGGCAGGAATCTTCCGATTTTTAACAAGCTGGCCACAAGAGTGTGTGGCTGTTTTACTAATCAGCCGAAAGCCTGAAATACGAAAGCTTCCATTATATCCAAGGAAGCTCTAAAATACCTAAAAGAGATGCTCGTCAACCGAGTTATAATACAATAAACAGCAGCAGAAGAGTGCCACACACGCATTCACCGCTTTAAGGTGTGCTACCGAAAATCGGAGATCGCGGTCTTCCAAGATGGATTATTCTTTCAATAGATTCGTCGGCTCTATTCTTCTTATGCTGCGCCAGTCTGGACAAGTGCACTCTCTATAAAAGAGACAACTATGAAGGGCTCGTCAGCATACATGCTCAGCGCCACAAGAACAATTAGCGGATTCCGAACCATTTCCGACGAAAAGTCTTTTGCGATTGTGGGTATAGTCCTCGTCGACATCTGCATAGAGGCTACCTAAGACAATCGACAAATTGCCCTGAGACAAACTGCAGAAAGAGCTACTTCAATGACAACTGAGCCAACAGTCTATACCTCAATCGAATCTGGAACATATTGTTTAGTGATGGGTATAATCGAATGATTTTATGAATCGAGACTTTAGTAATCGATGCATTTTAAATATCGAATGATCACTCGATAGACTTCTAATCACTCGAGTGACTACTAATCATTCGAGTGACTACTAACCACTCGATAGACATCTAATCACTCGTGTGACTACTAACTAATTACAAACTAGTAACACAAGATAACTCGATAATAGTCTTACTTCAGCGCAAGAACAAGTAACAAATAGTTCTCGTCGATAAATACTCATTAGGAACCTAGAATGAACATCAGAATGAAAGAAAAACGCAAGGGAAAAGAACTCAAGTGTTACCCCACTACTCGGTGCATTAATAAAAACATCAACAAGAACAGTGGGTCCAGAAGTGTTGCTTGTCGCAAATCACTTTCATTCTCCTCATGTTCCTGATCAGTAGCTCTCGACAAGAATTATTTGTTACTCGCTCTGGCGCTGTTGATACATTAATCGAGTTCTCTTGTGTCAGTAGTTAGAAGCCATGCTAGTGGTTAGTAGTCGCTCTAGAGATTAGTAGTCATTCGAGTGATTGATTGAGAATCGAGATGTTGTAATAATCGATTATCACTCGAGATATCATTCGAATGCGCCCATCACTAATATTGATTCCAGCAACCGAAACGCAGACAGTCAGAACACACCGAAACTGCAATTTTCACCTTATGTGGTTCTTGTCGGCCGCGGTGGCGATCCACACGATAGTTTATGTCATTGATGATGACGTGAACACAAGACTTTCTACTGCAGACGATTTGGAGTGACAAGAATAAGTCTACCAACCCCGGACCACTTGGATGGAATCAGCTGAGAAGTGGGAGAAAGTTTCTATACATCAATTGTTTTTATTTTATTCATATATTATATTTGCAGTTCAGGCTATAATCCTTAATTGAGCCAGCAACTCCGATGTAAGAATACCCACCGAGTCTTCTCAGACACCTAGAAATATGCAATAAAATGGTGATGAGTATGGGATATGAGAGAACAATGAAACAAATAAGTCCTCAACCTCGTTTCCGATTGGTACACTGAATGGCTGCCTCATACCATGGGGTTTGCTTCCCCCACCTACCTTCATAGATCTCCGGGCAAACTCTGTTGTCTTGCGTAGTCATGGACTTGGAAACCATATATCTCTCTGTTGGGTGCAAGAATCTGAAATTGCCTTGAGACTCGAGCCGAAACTTCGAATACCCTTTCAAGTCTGGAAAGGAACTTCAAATAAGAAAAAACTAGTGTAAAATTGTTTTTTACAAATTGCTTCTTTTATTTTAATGGGACATAACCGGGAACATTGCTGATGAAGTCGATGTCAGGGAATGAGGGACTTAGTGACGATGACGGTATTTCAACTTGCGGATGGTCTTGTAGCGGTATCCGTCGGCAGAGAGGGGAGTGGCCTCCTCGGGGGTGGCTTCCTCGACTGGGGGCAGGTATTCGTTGGTTGGGAGCTCGCTGACATCACGACGGTGACGCAGACGCAGCCTCCTCACGGTCTTGTAGCGGTATCCGTCGGCGGAGAGGGGAGTGGCCTCCTCGGGGGTGGCTTCCTCGACTGGGGGCAGGTATTCGTTGGTTGGGAGCTCGCTGACATCACGACGGTGACGCAGGCGCAGCCTCCTCACGGTCTTGTAGCGGTATCCGTCGGCGGAGAGGGGAGTGGCCTCCTCGGGGGTGGCTTCCTCGACTGGGGGCAGGTATTCGTTGGTTGGGAGCTCGCTGACATCACGACGGTGACGCAGACGCAGCCTCCTCACGGTCTTGTAGCGGTATCCGTCGGCGGAGAGGGGAGTGGCCTCCTCGGGGGTGGCTTCCTCGACTGGGGGCAGGTATTCGTTGGTTGGGAGCTCGCTGACATCACGACGGTGACGCAGACGCAGCCTCCTCACGGTCTTGTAGCGGTATCCATCAGCGGACAGGGGAGTGACCTCCTCGGGGGTGGCTTCCTCGACTGGGGGCAGGTATTCGTTGGTTGGGAGCTCGCTGACATCACGACGGTGACGCAGACGCAACCTCCTCACGGTCTTGTAGCGGTATCCGTCGGCAGAGAGGGGAGTGGCCTCCTCTGGGGTGGCTTCCTCGACTGGGGGCAGGTATTCGTTGCTTGGGAGCTCGCTGACATCACGACGGTGACGCAGACGCAGCCTCCTCACGGTCTTGTAGCGGTATCCGTCAGCGGAGAGGGGAGTGGCCTCCTCGGGGGTGGCTTCCTCGACTGGGGGCAAGTATTCGTTGGTTGGGAGTTCGTTGACATCACGACGACGCCTACGACGCAGCCTCCTCACGGTCTTGTAACGGTATCCATCATCGGCCAAGACGGTGGCGAGCTCAGGAGCAAGGGAGATGTTCAAATCCTCAATTGGTGGCAGGTATTCGTTTGATGGCAGTTCGCTGACATCGCGACGGTGACGCAGGCGCAACTTCCTCACGGTCTTGTAGCGGTATCCATCATCGGCGAGCGGGGAGGCCTCCTCAGGAGCAGCTGCCAGCTCGGCAGCCTCCTCTAGAGGGGGCAAGTACTCGGCTGGGAGGACTGCTGCTGCTGCAACAGCCACCACGGCAAAGGCCACAACAAAGAATTTCTGCAAAGGAAACCAAGGAGGGTGAAGTTAGTGTTGAAGTCCTGGAGCTGGTCCCAGTTCACTCACCATCCTTCTGCTTTGAGATGCTCTACTCGGGAAGAGCTCAATTGAATGATGATCTGCTCTCCCGGCGAACACCTATTTATATGTAGATCACCGCAGTGGGAGCGCTTGGCCCACCGAACCGGTTTGATTAACGCAGCCGGGTAATTACAAAGAAGAACACAAGAACCGAACTCGAAAGGCACTCGAGGAGCGCTCGCCTGTTCGGGCCGCAATTAAGTGATGTGCCGATGAAATCATGTGCACGTCGATTATGTGTCTAATTAGTATGCAGATACGCGTTGGAACAATCGCGCCGGAGGAGGAATTATGGTTCCGTGGGGACCCATTGAGGCGAGTGATGACAGATTTGGTCGATGAGAGGCTGACCCTTGAGTTGGTCTGCCGTGGAGTGTCTCCGTCCGTCTGTGTGTGTGGGAATGTGTCTCTGGATTTGGCATTGGCTGATCTTGAAACGCCGGCATTCAACTGACGGCTGGTGGAATAGACGCGTTCAAGTGACAGGAGAACGCCGAAATGAGTGCTAGACGCGTGGTTGTGCGTTCAAAGTCCCTAGGAGTATGACGTGGGTGGGTGAATGTGTTATAGTTTGCGAATCGATTGTCTGACGCAATACGATGGCGGTGATTTCATCAGACCCCGGTCGGGCGTAGACGGGACACAGTCAGTTCCTTGATCGCTCAAGATCGGGATGTCAAAATTACAGGCACTTCTCCTAGACCAATGACTCGGGGGAAAGCAAGAAAAAGGAGAGTAAGTTCAACGGACACAAAGCATGGGTCAGTGACTGAGTGATGGGAAGAGGTGCTGGTGCAACCAATGATAGGGACACTGGGGCTTCGTCAGTGGGTGACGAAGGCGCCTCTCCGCCAATTAGTGGTGGTAAGCCAGCTCTGTTGGTTTGTTCCTCTTTGCGGGGTTGTATACGCCATTTCTTCGTTACTCTGCACTGCAAGAAATGACTTGCCTGTGCGTTCTCACCAAAACCACTGAGCTCCGGACACTGAGCGTCTATTTTACATATCAGTACTTTGACTCGCGTTCCGTACTGACTGAATGTACGTTCTACATGAAAATTGACTGCAGTTGATACGGAATATTGCGACGAGCATCACAACCAAATTGCAGCGTCAGACCGTGTCCAAGTTAAACGCTTTAATTCTTATAAGCACAGGATTTGTAATGAATTTTCCAGGCCCTGGATTGCCACAACTATGCGAGAGAGCTTGAACTACCATTGCTCGAGTTAATGTCTCATGGCAGCCGCATCGAGGCGGAACATGAGTTAGAATTTACTCTCGATGTTGCTCAAGCATTATTTGCTGTCTTGAGCTCATCCACAGGATGGAAAGTTTGTCCAGATTAATTGGAACATTTTGGTTCGTCAACGCCTTTTAGCAGTGCGCTGAAATAATTCCTCCAAATTCTCAGAATTAGCAGCGATTCTGCTAACAATTGGTGATTTTTTCCCCATAAACACCAAGTCTTATCTTAATTTTCATTGTTACGGGCATCATTCGTACCGTAGGACCTCTCTATCTGTTCGAACCAGTGGCGCATTCTTTTTGCTAGATCCTTAAAACGCCTCTAATTTTCTTAAATTTCTTTGGCAGTCGACTTCTAATCTACATAGAATATCAGAGTGACAAAATCTGCAATGCATTGCGACTATAGTCGACGTCAGCCTGTCATCCTCTCGTTCAAACTCACAAAGCTTATTGTTTGTCTGACTTCAATCGCGATGTAAGGCTGCCTCGACGAGGAGCACTTAGTAGATCTCACATTTCGTGGAGAACTTGTTATACCTTGCAAAGGGGGAGTTGGACTAAAAGGCTCTAGCTTCTCTCTCTCATCTGACTTGGGTGGTCTGAGAGACATGGCTCATCCGTTACCGACTCTATGCCATCGTCTCGACTCTCGACTATGCCCTGGAAGAGAAGACCCTTTTCAGACCTGATCATCGAATGTGTTGAGGTAGCTCTAACAGCAGTGCACACAATACAGCCACTGCTGACAGGAGTTCAGGACGCCATCCATGGTTCGTCAGTTGATCACTTTCTTCGTCGTATGTTATAAAGGGAGATGGTTGAGATTGAGTACAGATTTTTGTTCATTTCCCATCGTTTCTTGACAGATAGTAAGTGTGCAGCAAAAAAAACAAAAGAAGTATTTCCGCACTCCAATGCTGATTGCCGTCTTGTTCTCCAAATAATTTGACGGATAATCACACACTCGTCCAATTCACGAATAAATGAAAACGTATAACAATACGTTTTCAATGATTTGTCCTTTGGAATCTGTTGCAAGGAACTAAGAAAACGAATGTTAGGGGACATGAGAGGTAGAAACTAAGTAGTTACTTCTGGGGCGGACACTCATGCTATCTAAAAAAAACCAGCTGTAATTTTGAACTTTCAATCGAATGCCGAACGTTATAAATTTGTCAAGGACCAGCCGACGCGATGGCTTAAAGGATTCATCGTTGAATTGTTTCCCCCATTAGTTTTTCTAACTTGACATGGAGGATCTGGGCATAATGACGAAAGCTGACTCTTCGAGTTGAGTCCACAAGCTGGATGTGGTCGAGTTGCTGGACTTTTGCCAGCTTCTTCTTTGATTGGCGCTACAGTCCGGGGTGGACCTGCGCCTCAACCAACATGCATCTCCAGTCAGCACGACCTTTCGCCAGCTGCCTCCAGTAGCGCACACCAAGTTGGTTGAGGTCCTTTTCCACTTGTGTGCGCCATCTAGTGCAAGGACGTCCTCTGTTGCGCTGTCCCAATGGCTCGGTGTCGAAGACTCTTCAGGCCGGAGCTGTGGTGTCCATCCGCTCTACATGACCTAGCCACTTTGTGGTTGAACCTTCTCCTCCAAACACCATCAACGCAAATAGGAGCAAAGATCGTACGCAGAACTTTTCTCTCAAAACAACCATGAGCTTCTTCATACGCTTTCAATAGCGTCCATGTCTCTGCGCCATAGAGCACTATTGGGATAATCAGGGTTTTATACAAGGTGAATTTGGTGTTTCGAAAGATGGCTCTGTTACTCAATTGCCTCTTAAGCCCAAAGAAACAGCGATTGGCAAGAGTAATTCTGCGAGAGTTCTCCTTCGTCATCCTGCACAACCTAACGAGTTTGTCAGGAATCTCAAAACTAGACATGGCGCTGTATAGCTCGTCTCTATGCACGCTGTCATATGCGGCCTTGAAATCGACAAATAGGTGGTTAGTGTCGATCTGCATCTCTTGAGTCTTTTCCAGAATCTGCCGAAGTGTAAATATTTGGTCTATTGTGGACTTTCCTGGCCTGAAACCGCACTGATAAGGACCTATCAGGTTGCTGACAAAGGGTTTCAGGCGTTCACACAAAACGGCAGAGAGTATTTTGTACGCGATGTTAAGGAGGCTAATCCCTCGATAGTTGGTGCAGTCAAAGGGGTCTCCTTTCTTGTGGACCGGACAAACGATACTAAGATTCCACTCGTCGGGCATGCTTTCCTCCGACCATATCTTACAGATGAGCTAGTGCATGCGCCCAACCAGGTCATCTCCAGCTGCCTTAAACAGTTCCGCGGACAAAACGGCCGCTCCAGCAGCTTTGTTCGACTTCAGTCTAGATATCGGTATCTTGACTTCGTCTAAGTAGGGGGACGGAATTCATGTTCACCATCGTCACCATTGAGTGAAACATTCTGCCTGACAGCAGAATTTTGGACCTCATCGCCGTTTAACCAGTCTGCAGAAGTGATGTTTCCAAATTCTTAACATCGACTGCGATTCTAGTACTAGTTGTCCACTTTCGTCCCTGCTTCGGTACGAGGTCTATACTTGTTTTACCTTTAGGTAAGACTTTCGAACCACCTTCCTGTCGTAACACCTCTCCATCTGCACGACCGCGCGCTTCTCATGCTCTTTCTTTTTTCTTCTGAGAAGCCGGTGCTCTTCCCTTCTATTCTGTTAGTAGAGCTCACGAACAGCTCTCGTTGTTCGACGCAGCGTTGCCTTCTAGGCCTCCTGCTTGGCTGCATGTACCTGCCTGCCTGTACCTCGTGAAACCCAGCACATCAGTGGCAGCTTCTTTGATGGCTTTTTGACAACATTTCCATTCTTCTTCTATTGAATGTGCAGGCAGCGTCGAACTTTCAGAGAGTTTCAGGGAGACTCGGTCGGCAAAGTTCCTAGCGGTCAATTGCGATTGTAGCTTTCCGACGTCAAACCGTAGTGTTCTTTTCCGACTCCGTACTTCTCTCGATATCCTCATCCTTACCTTGGCTACAACAAGGAAATGGTCCGAGTCGATGTTGGCTCCTCGGAACGTTCGGACATCGAAAATATTGGAGGAGTGTCTGACGTCGATCGCAAGGTGATCAATCTGGTTGACGGTTGATTGATCAGGAGACCGCCAGGTCCCTTTGTGAATGTTGAGGTGAGGGAACCGCGTGCTGGCTACAGTGAGGTTTCGCCCCGTCACGAAGTCCAACAGCCTGAGTCCGTTCCCGGATGTGTTGTCGTGCAGGCTGTGTTTTCCGATGACTCTAGCAAAGATTTCTTCCTTGCCCAGCTGTGCGTTGAAATCTCCTAGAACGATGTTGGTGTCATAGCTGGGGCATCGATCGTATGTTCTTTCTATCGTCAGCCATCTCCTCCGTCGGGGCGTGTGCGCAAATCAGGCTGATGTTCCCGAATTTAGCCTTGATGCGGATTGTTATGAGGCGCTCGCTGATATAATCAAAGCTTAAGACTTTTTGCCTAAGTCTGCCTCGAACAACGAATCCGCATCCAAATAAGCGCAGCCTTCCCTCTTTGTAGCAGTTTCTCATCTTCCTTGGCGATGACATCTGCTTTGTAGCAGTCCAGGGCCTCCGCGAGTTCATCGACTGCACGTGGTCTGTTCAGGGACCTCACATTCCACGTGTCATTGTCCTTTGATCGTTTGCTGGGGTCGTCAACTTTGAATCCGTCCATATCCGAGTTGTTGTCGGTTCGTAACCGTTGGTTTTTTATGTGGTGAGGGTGTTAACCTCACGCACAACCTACAACTGGACTTTTGCCAGCTTCACTACATAAACCTTGACACAGCTCGTAGTCATGGTTCTGTCTTCGTCCCCATTCACCTCCCGCACAGACGTGACCATGTACCATGAAGGCACCAGGAATCAGCTCTTATCGTCCAGCTTTGGTTGGACTGGCATACGGACTAACTAACTAAACACCACTTCATCCACAGAAACTTTTCGGTGCGGTATTCATGTCGGGATCATATTTTTTCGTCGACGGTGAATTTTCAGCGTTATCGCGCCATCCCCAATTGGAAGATATGAATTTGGACGACAGGAACTTTCAACAGGTTATCTCAAGAAACGGACCAGCCAATTGGCAGATTCGTTCGTGCGGTGTACCGATACTTGACTATTTTTTGTGTGGCTACGTTAAGTCTTTGGCTTATGCTAACAAGCCGACGATGATGGAAGAGCTCAGAGCCAACATTGAACGCGAAATGGCGGCCGTTTTTTTTGACCGAAATGTGTGGCCAACGAATCAACCGATGCAAAAGAGCCCGCGGTGCCCATATGAACGATGTTGAGATCCATTTTTTGATTGTATTTTATTATTTTTTACTTCAAGCCGATAAAAGTTTTTGAATATCTGAAATGCTTTTAAAAAAAGCTGTCAAGTCCTTGTTGGAAAACCCTTTATAAGACCTACCTATGACTTCTGTATAGCATTGATTGTGTTTTCTTACGTGTATTAATCTACTCTAACACAACGGAGTGAATTTGCCAAGATCATACATTTTTCATCGCAAAAAACACAGTGCTTAGTATGCATTATTGTACGTCTACTTCTCGAAGCGTATGAAATCGTTGATTCGCAGCTCTTTCATCCGATTAGTGTGCCTCTCTTCTTAAGACCTTTCTTACAAAGGGCACAAATCTCCCTTGGAGTCAAGAGACCACTCTGTCCCCAACCCGTTGTAGTCATTCCGGATCAGTGTCCAAAGAAAACAACATGTTGTTGCCAAAATATTGACTCCCCTTTAGAGCGTCCAATGCCTGATTCCATCCCCCAAACCAATCAGGCGTTAATCTCCAACCTCCCTCCCACCCATCCCACGAAAACACAGACAAGACTTCAAAATAAAAGTGTATTCATGAAAGCGCTCGAAAATATGTACAAAAGTATCGTAAAAACCCGCCCCCTCGTCAAGGAGGAGAAAAAAAAAGTCAAAAGTCCTTCACGCTGAGCCGCTACCATTTCACAGTCAATTAGTCGTCAAGTTGGCAGAGGCTGGCCGTGCCCCGGTTTATCCAGTGCGTGGAGCTGACACGACTGTTCAGCTGTATGTACATCACGAAGTTCGTCGAATGTCCTGTCGTGGAGAGCGTGCCGCGCCGCTCGCTCGTCTTGTAGACGGGACACTCGTACTTGCCCGCGACAGACGTCGCCTCGTCGGCCGAGTCCCCCCTCAGCGTGGGGATCATCAGGATAACTGGCAGTGAATCAAAGAGTATTTTCGATAGCGACTCATCCAAGCATTTCAGATTGCGATTCCAGCGGGCGCCCTCCAGGAATAGGCCCTGTGAATTGGAGCGAAATAATGGAAAATAAATACTCGGCGGGAAGTCAGTATGTCAGGCGGACGTGGATGGGTGGATGTGCGGATGTGGGGTGGGTGCGTTTGGTTGTGTTTGTCTTACGTCGACGGAGACAGTGTGCTCAGTGTTGATGGCCCTTTGTTCCTTTTGTCCCGGCCGTGTGTGTAGTGGAGCGTGTAACAAGTAAACATTAGAAACAGCGACTTCCGGTCGAAATGATGAGCCACTCACCTTAACGTAGGCGCCCGTTACCGCAGCCGCTCCTGCGTCCGACTCGAAGCTGGTCACCTCGAAGACTAAGTCGACCAGGTCGATTTGGTAGCGATGCTTCCTGGAGAAGTTCTGCAGGACGCCCGTGATGAAGGACTGGGTGAAGTAGAAGCCCGACAACCAGTAGACGTTCGGCTCGCCGCCGTCGATCCAGCGCTGGAAGAACTCCAATCTGTGGGCGGGAAAAACATCAAGGACTGCTTCCAAGTGGGAGAGCTCTCTTACCGTGCCAGGAAGTCACTGATGTAGCTGGCGAGCGGCTTCAGGGAGGGATAGCTCTTCGCCAGCCATGCCGCCGGCAGCTTGCCGATCACCATCGCCGAGTGCACCCGCTCCAGCTCGGGAATCATTGCGATCTGCCCCTGCACAGCCTTCTGCACGCTGACGAGGCTCCTCCGCAGGTAATCCAGGAGACGATTGAATCTGGCGAATCCGCAGCACAAGAAAAAAAAAAACAAATCAAATTTCAATTTGAAACCGCATCCTTCACGGAAACTACTTGGGAACTGTGCACACACTCGAGCGATAATCCCCGACGAAGGGCGAACCCAATCGTTTCGGAGCTTATCCTGGCAACGAGTGGGGACGCCGAAAACACCGGAAAAAAGACCCCCGAAACTATGCACGTCCTCGAACGAAACTCAGTGTCATCCCGGGAAGCGGGAACGAAAAACCCCTTGTTTACCTTATGAGCTCCTGCCGGAGCACCGTGTTCATCGAATTCGAATAAACAACAGGATACTTCTCGGAAATCTGAAGGATGTCGAAGGGCGGCGGCAGGCGCTCCAAGATCTGCTTGCATATGCCGAGTGCAGGATCCTCATCGCCGCCCGCCGCCGTCGATGCTTTCGTCGCTGCCAGCAGCTCGGTCTGGGTCCTCAGCACGCCCTGAAGAAGCTGCTCGACGGGTGGGGGGCGAGGGGTTTGTTGATTTTATTCACGCCCGACCAGACCACACACCAGCGCCAAGGAATCGGTGGTCGGAAGGTTAAGATTGAAATTCAGGATACGCGTTTGTTGTTCGGTTTTGAACGAGGACACCAGCAGGAGCAGGAGAGAGAGGAAAAAAAGAACGAAAAATAAATCGAAAATTGTATTGGTCCCCCCTCATCCGGTTGACGTGGAGGCGACAACGGCGAAGGGATTTGCGCTGAAACAAGGATACAACGTCCGGGGGATAAGTGTGAAAATTTGCTTACACTATTCGTTTCCTTATTGTTGCGATTTATATCGGCGTTCTCGTGCAAGCCGAAGACCTCCGGATGCGGGCTGAGCGGGAACGTGCCGATGCACTCGATGCTGGCGGCGCGGGTCGGCAGCGCCGGGATGCAGTACTCGCCGGACTGGGAGAGCGGGAAGCTGTCAGGGGGTTGAAAAAACTATTAGTTGTCGTTTTAAAAACAGGGGATTTGTTTGGCTGTGGAAGGAAATTGACGGATTTACTTGTCGACGTCGATGGTAGCCGGATTGTAGGCATTGTTCAAGAGCGATAGGATTAGGCGACGATCCTTGTCATCGGTGACACGACCGCCGTAGTTGCATTCGCCGGTTAGGTAGACGTGTCCTTGGAACGGGATGTGATCAGCTTGCTTGAGGAACATTTTCAGCTGCAGCAGCGATATCCTGGAAAGACAAAAGGACATTCCTTTGCTTTAGTTTTGGTGGGACGGAGGAGGGCGGGACGTGCGATTGATTTATGTGACATCGTAAAGGGGATAATCCGTGTGGAAGAAATGACAAGGAAAATTGCTAAAGAAGCCAATAAGCCGGAGACAAGTGGGAGGGGTTGCTGGCAGTCGGTTGTGTGGCCGGCACGGATAATGGAGCTGACTGGAAAATGTGCACGAATCATGGCAGGGATCATTGTGCTTTAAGAGTGTCGCAGCTCGTTTCTACGGATTAGCCGTGTGAGAGCGGGCGAAGGAAAATGTATTTATTGCACATCTGCACATGTTGGGTTTTAACTGAACCACAATGAGACTGGCAAGGGCCAGGAGTGCAACGTGGCAGTTGAGTTACTTGTATTTACAGGGAATGAAAGGTAATTATACCGATGGCTAACCGGGAGATGTATGATGTCGGGTATCTGGAGCTTAATCGAAAATTTATGAGTTACTGAAAACTGAATTCAGCAGATTGTAGATAAGGTGGCCACCAGATGTTGGTTTTAGGTCATCTTTATAAGCAGCAGAGTGGGTCTTTGGCTCGTAATAGTGGCAGAATTGTTGGCATTTGCTCGTTAGGAAGCTCTTGGTAGGTGTTCTCAACCGACAAGAGACACGTTAGAATTGTATACCGCTTCTGAGGCAAAGAGTTTGCAAAGCTTACTACTATAGTTTTGCACAAGAAGCACTGTAAGTGGCCAGTGTGGTGTTTCACACATTTTTATGAGAATTGCAGCAAGTTAAGAAAAAACATAGAATAAACATAGAATGATAAAATACTTCATTTAGATGGTAATATGGTTCTACAAGTACTAGTTTTTATATAAAAATGGTTATGTCCAATTTAGAAAAACATAGAATAAACATAGAATTACAAAGTGTATGCTCTGATCAATAGATGATAATGCTAATAAGGTTTGAGATTGATTTACAAAAAACAAAGAATAAAACAATGGTAGAGACAAATATCTACTTACTTCAAATCAGATTCATTAAACTCGTACGGAATATTCCATCCAAGTGGTCCGAATTCACGCCGTTCCTGAACGATCGCATGAAAGAATACCAGCGAAAATACACCCCTTAGCCAGCACTTCCTCGCCTGTGGCCTATTGCTAAACGCTTTCGTGTAGAATTTGTCCTGCACCAGGGGATCCGAGCTAAACGACCGCATCATATTCATCTTCAGTCCCTTGGGTGGCTCGTTGGTCATCTTCACGGAATTCTGCAGCACCGACACCGGAAACACCGCACTCGGATACGAAGTACACCACAGACGATAGTCCGGGTGCGCCGATTCCGCCAGTGAGCTATCGTTGCATATCCTCTCCAGCTCACCCATCCAACTAACGGCGACGTGACAATTTTGCAGCACCACCCAGTTGCCGTATTTGTTGGCTTCCAAAATCATTTTCTCCGCTCGAGGACCTTGGCCCTGACCCAGAGAGATGGTCTTCGTTCTGCAGCGGCGGAAGTTAAAGGGGAAACGGCGAGAGGGAGAAAGTGAAATTTATTGAATTTGGGGACACTTCATGAAGACTTCGCCCAGCATGCCCCATGCACAGCGGACGCAAAATTAACTCACTTGTCGTACATGTTCCTCTGCTTCGCGTACATAAACAAGCTGGCCATCGGATCTGAGCCCGGTGACAGGAGAAACACAAGCGGAGTCGTGGGCGAACTGTCGGCGAACGAGGAATCCAGGTCAAACGCTGGTGGCTCCACAAATGACTGATCCATATTCCGGGTAATGAAGGTCTGCAAGGACATCAGTTACAGCAGATTGGACGTGAGTCACGTTGTAATTTGGGGGGGGGTGAAGGGATGGGGTTACTCCCTGGTCGTGAATTTTGCAGCAAGTCACTGGATTCATTACTCACCCGGACGGCGGGAACTATTTTATCCGGTCGTATGCACTTGAGTAGAATCAGGGCAATCAGCTCTTCGGCATGCTCGTACGGCGCTGGCAAGGGAGCTAGTTCGGGCGATGATAAATCATAGAAAACCTTCCACTCATTCAGATATTTTGTGAAGTTTTGATGGAGTTTCTCCAACCTGTGGGAAGGGGAAATGTTATGATTACGACGACTGAAAGGAGGAGGGACGGGTGAGGTATTTTGGGAATCTTTTTCTTGCAAAACATAGAAAAAAACATGGAATTCTAAAATGCTTGATATACACAGCAAGAAATCTTACAATTAAGGAAGGACTACGTTATACTCGCTTTCATTAAACGACTATCAAATATAAGAATGGTCAAAACATAGAATAGTCAAATACATCGCCGTGTTATCATGAAATATGTGAATCGTAGGCAATGAAAAATACCACATAGATATCCCTCAAGGTTACACGTTTGCAGAACAAATGCAAATTAGGTATTTAACAATACAGAAAATAGCATAGAATCCTGAACCCCTCTTGGTAAGGCAAATATATTGCCCATAACAACTTACAGATAATCCTGAAATATTAACTATTGTAAAATATAAATATAGAAAAAACATAGAAAATAAAAAAGTAACATAGAATTCTAAAGCGTCTCGATTTGACTTTACCAATGTCAAAACAGGCGATAAAAAATCCTCTGTTATACAAAATAAATATAGAAAAACATAGACAACAACATAGAATCATCGCACACTTCACCACTTCACCCGTAAAACTCAGCTTAAAAAAAAAGTGTAAGATTCCACTCCCTACAACACAATTACTCAATCACTCAGCATAAAATTCTATGACTCATGTCCCGTCCAACAAAGAGACGTTGTATTTTTCCTTCGCATTTCCTTCCACTCGACAGCAAGACTTAAGACTGCACCTGCTACCGTTAATCACTTCCACTTTAATCATCGAGAAAATAGACCACCATCTATGCGCTCATAAATACACACTGCCTTCAAGATTAAATCCATTAATAATCCCCATCAAAGGCTCCAGCCTCGCTCCAGTTATTTATGATTCACTCCAGCGAGCAGTCAACTGCCTTGGAGCACAACACAAGCGATTACACGTAATCCTTGCGTTGGCAAATAATGAAATTTCCACTTCCACTACCCCATTGACGTCGGCACTACAATGTTCGCACCTAAAGACATCCCCCAGCCGTCAGCGATGTCTGTATAGTGTTGCTTAAGGAACGAATAGCATCCCGCAAGCAGCGCGATTCTTTTCATTTTCCATTGTGCGCCCGGCCCCGCCTATGCCTGCATAATAAGAAAAGCCAAGCAATCGAGGCATGCTTAACGCGCTTACCCTTTCAAGTCACTGGCTCGAAAAATCTCCGTCCAGGCCTTATCGGGCAGCCATTCGGGTGCGGGATTAGGCGGCGCCCTCTTCAGGCTTGCGCTCCCGGCGAGCAGGAAGACCAAGTGTGATCTATCAATCTTGCCCTGCAAATAGTACAAGCGCAGGGCGCAGATTACGTTTTTTTGATTGCAAACCTTATTACGGGCCGTCTTATGACTGGCGCCCAGCGCTCGCCCCCGTTCGGTGCAGACCGTGCTACAAATCATCCGGGCGAGCGCTCGGCGAACAGACCACCACCCACCTGCGACAGGAGGATACCGAGGCACATAACCATCGAGATAACAAGTTTGTCCTTCTCGAACAGCGACCGGCACACGTTCACGTAGATAGACTTGGTGAAGTAGTTATTCAAATTTACCAACCGCTCGGCGAGCACATTCGACTTGGGCGCCTTGAGGATTGCATTCACGAACAGATTCAAGAACCACGCCAAGGAGTACTGGTACATGGGGTCGATGTTGGCCAGCTCGCTGATGCAGAAGAACAGGATGGCGGAGTGCTTGGCCACCGGGATGTACTGCTGGCGGGCAGCGTCGATTTCCGTTTCGGTTGCCACCGCGATAATCTGCTTTTCTTGGATCTCCTCCGAGAGGATTTTGCTGGAAGTGAGTATGTTGATGGCGTTCTCGTCTTCCAGCACGTTGCCCTCAGACGTTGACAGGACCTACAATCGACGGGAGAGACCCACGCATTGGCAGTTTGGAAAAGTTTTCGTGTATTTTTTTTTTTGTTCTAATTTTCTTGTTCACCTCGAGGATCTTGGATTCGGTGTTGTATAGAGCGTCACGATTCCGGGCCGATTCAATTATAAGTTGCTCCTTCTTCTCCTGCAAGTCGGGACGTTCGTTAGCAACGACACTGGCCAGCAGCTGTTCGCGCAGTCCCTGCTCGGTAATCATGAAGTTTATGATGGTTACCTGGCGGGAGTTTGTTTTAATTTTTCGCCGAAGCGGGACAAAAAGAAGGCGGAAGCCGGATAACTTTGGTTAGTTTCTGAATAAGCTGTGGATAGGATGATTTGCTGGTAGTTACCATGACCATAGTTTCGGGGGGATAGTGCGGATTCCGGAGGCAGGTGGTGATGTAGAATCGGAAATTATGGTTGAATTCAATCATCTGGTCGCCGCATTTGATTACATGGCCACCCTTGTGGCGGATGACGTTCCGCTCGAGGATCGGTGTGAGATTCGAGTCGAGAACTTCACCTGAAAGAAAGATGTTTGTAGTTTTTTTTTCACCGGTTTTGGATGATGTCGTGTGCTACGGAGGGGAATGAATACGCGGTCTGAGCAGTGGTTGCAAGATTTTTTAAGAGTAACAGGGTGAAAAAGAAAACTATTTCTTGGCATACTTATCAATAATTTCAAATAAAATGTCGAAAACATAGAATTTCTTACTGGGAGGAGAAAAGCAGTTGAAATTAAATAATCATTACAAAATACACAACAACTTAGCATGCAGCAGAGTTTCACTTAAAACTGGACTAGGGTGAGCAAGAATTCCGTTCCCCCAACTTAGACTGAGTCATGATAACGATATCGAGACCGATGTCGAATAACGTTGCCAGCGTGGAGTGTCGACGGAACTGTTTAAAGCTGCTGGTGAGGATTCGGGTGGGCGCATGCACCGGCTCATCTTTCAGGTTGGAGGAATGCATGTCCGATAAGTGGAATCTCTGCATTGTTTGTCTGGCTCACAAGAAATAAGACCCCTTGACTGCGCCAACTATTGAGGATCAGTCTCCTTTATCGTACATGATCCTCTCTGCCGTGGAGAAGGTTGCGCGAACGCTTGAAACTATTTGTTAATAATCTGATAGGTCCTTATCAGCCCGTTTTCAGGCCAGCGAAGTTTACCATCGACCAAAGCATCACACTACGAAAGATCTGGGAAAGGCTCAAGAGCTGCAGATTGACATCCACCACGTTTTCGTCGATTTCAAGGCCGCATGTGGCAGAGCGTATGTAGTCGAAACAACCAGATCCTGAATGTCATAAAAAGACGTCCTGACGTTCGTCTTTTCAATATTATACTTAAAAAGATAGTCCGAACTTAAGGTCAACTCTATAGCCACGATCTCCCAAAAGTCCACTTTACTGCATTGCTTACGCCGATGACATTGACGTGGTTGGACGAGCACAACGTGCCGTCAATGAGGCGTTTGCCGGCATTGAAGCTGAAGCGGCTAAAAAGGGTCTAGGGTAAAACAAGGCAAACAATGTGCATGATGCTATTACGGAAGGACGCTCAACATCGACGTCTTGGACTGAGAGTCATTATGGACAGCAGAAACTTTGAGGTAGTCGAGGATATCGTCCACTTCGGCTCTGCGATTAACATGAACAATAACACCGGTACCGAGATCAAGCGCAGAATAACTCTTGCTAATCGCTGCTTCTTTGGGCTCAAGAAGCAATTGAGTAACAGAGCCAAACACCAAGCTGGCTCTATATAACACTCTAATATCCCAAATCCCAGTCCTGCTCAATGCCGCAAAGACATGTACGCTGTGGACAGCAGATGAAGAAGCTCTTGGTAGTTTTGAGAGAAAAGTTCTGCGTGCAATCTTTGGTCCTGTTTTCGTTGGTGGCCTCTGCGGAAGAAGATTCAACCACGACGTTAACTGGCTGTACAGCGGCATGCACCTAGTTGAGCGAATTTTCGAATCCAACGCTTGAGATAGCTAGATCATGTAGAGTGGATCAACATCACGGCTTCAGCCCGAAAAATCTTCGAATCTGAGCCAATGGGTGCCATTGCAGATGGCACTCAAATGTGGAGAGGTACCTCAACCAACTTGGTGTGCGCAACTGTAGGCAGCTGGCTAAGGATCGTGGTGGCTGGAGAGGCTTCTTGGTTGATCCCAACCAGAACTGTAGCGTCAAGCAAAGAAAAAGAAGGAGAATACAGCGTTAAAAGTGCATTCGTCGTACAAAATCCTACCTTCACTTTGTGTTCACTTGTATATGCATTGGAAACGCAGGCTTTGCGCAAATTCTGCAAAGCATATCTTTTTGAAATGCCTACGATAAAGCAAGCAATTCTAAATCGCAGTAGCGCAAATATTCCGTCTGGCTTGTGTTTTCCAAAAAGGCTCTAAAACAAACACAAGTTCCTAGAAAAAGATTACGGGAAAATTCAAATGTAAGAAAAGCAAGGATCTACAAGTTGTCCCTACCTGAAGGGTTTCTTTTCATTCTGAAATGGCTATAAAATACGTCATCCGCAAAAATGTATGTAATTTAAAAAAACGCCAGCTTTTTAGGTATACACCGTTGCAAATTTATATAAACAATAAATAGTTTTCTTGAAACCCATTTTTTTTCTTTTTTAATATTATTATTGCAACCGCCAAATAATGTGTTAAGACTTATATTCGAAATGTTCATTGTTATTTTCCAGAAAAAAAGCAAAGCCTTGTAATTGTATGCTTTTGCGGTTTGAACTGCTTTGTTGCTCTAGCTATGCAAAACGCTTGTTTTGTAAGGTTTGCGTCTCGAATAGGCCCATTCTCTCCGTCTTTTATACAAAATTAATCCACAAATAATTGCTGTCACAGTGCATAGGTCGTTGACTAACCTGGAAACAGTTGACGTAAATACTCGCAAGAGATTGCAGCGTAGTCAAACAAATCGGAAACACGTGCAATTCATACAAACATTGAGCATGGAATTTGAGTATACAGTAGTGTGTAGAGTGAGTGTAGATTATCCGATCGTGAATCAACCGAAACATCAGTTATCCGAATGCTACATCGGAATCAAATGGGCGGCAGCTATCGGAACTCCAATCAGCCGCAAGCTTAATTATCCTAACAGACCCTTTTATAGAGGAAACAAAAACGAACAGAGTGTTCCTAAATCAACAGTCTACTTTAGCACATGCATACATTCGTACTCGTAACTCGTATGTGCCTAGGATCCACGTGACCACGTGAATATTTTAAATTTCATTCTGAATAGTAGTTCAGCTAAGAAAGTCAGTTTATTAGATGTCGTCAATAAGAAAAAGGAACCGAAACGTTTTATCAATCGGAACTAGGATACAAATTATTGAGAAAGTGGATGATCGCTGGAGAAGATGTTTGATATTGAAAAAACTACAGTTTGTGAAAAGGATCGACTATAGATTAATCAATTCCCTCCTACGTTTGATTATCGGAATATTTGGATCAAATATGATTATCTGAATTAGTGGTCCGTGGCGTTGTGGGTATGTGCGTCGACCCCAAACACGTCATAGATTCGATCCCTGGGGTGTACGACAGATATAATTTTAACGACCCCATCACTTTCGATTCTCTGAGTATTTCCTGTCTAGAAAAAACTTCTCCAACTTGGCCGTTCGGATAAAACTGTAGGAGGTCCTTTTACTTTTTTTTTTTTTTTTTTCTCATTTTTGTTTTATTCTCAATTCATTTACTTACATGCTAGACAAAAATGCTTAAAACTAGCTTAACTAACTTAACACCTGTTCTTACACCTAACCTACTGACCCTATACGGCTATTCTTATTGTACATATTTTTTTCTGTGCCTTTCGGCTTATGCTATGTTTTTTTTTATTGTGCTGAAGAACACACTGTTTTCGTTTAATTTGTTTCGCCAAGAAAACTGGTAAAAAACTTGGCTATATGAGGTCCTTTTACTCGTAAAATAACGATGGACAATGGACGAACAATGCACACAATGGACAACACGAGTGGCTGCTGAAAAGCTAAGCCCTGGCACCCTACGGACTGGAGTGCCATCCATGTTATTATATTATTACCACCCTTCACGTCCCAATTAGTTTGGATAACCGACACAAGCCCTGTTACTACATAGTCCTCCGCATACAGAACGCAATTCAACATGCTACAGAACAGTATCAACCACATGCGACAACAATGAATTTCAAATGGGTACCCGGAGACTCTTCCTTCACAGGCTACAGTTTTTTAACTCCCTGTTCAGACTGTTTAACGATCCTCGTGATTGCGAGCGACATCCGGTTCGTATGGGAGACCACTCTCCACTGCTCGGCGTACAACATGGTAGATAATATTTAGGACGTACTTCCTCATCTAATATCAGGCCAATAGTATCGAGGTAGAGGAATGCTTCAAAAGGAATAACGCCGTTGAGGAGCATTTTATGCCTCAAGGATCAGGCTGTTGGAAGAAGCTAAAGCTCATGCACTATGACTTCTGATCAGCTGTTCTGATCTTTTCTGTTCAAGTTTGCCTCGTTGTGCTGGATCTCGTTAGGGTAGAACTTCTTGCGATCGGATTTCGGTGTACGATCCAACCGGAGACATGTCCGAAGACAATGTCTCTCGAACAAGCACATCCTTTCCATCTGGGAAGGACTCACGTCGAACCACAGTGAACAACCGTACACCATAATTGGGCGTAGGAGGGCCATGTAGCAGATTATCTTCACCCTGGTATTAAGTCGGCTTCTGAAAAACAACCTTCTTGCCGCAGCAAAGGCTTTTCTGGCTTTTGTCAGAGCAATGTTTGTCAAAATACAGATATTGATCCAGCCCAATGCCGAGATATCTTACCACACTTTTCACAGCCAACAGTGGTACCTGCGGGTGAGCCCTGCAGAACTCGCGCCTGTTTTTGCGCGTATCCCATGATGCCATGTTTCACTTAATTAAATGCACTCAATCGACTGTTCGCCAATCATTTGAAAACAAATATTCAAACTCAGCAGGACAACCTCCAAACGAAGCACCACAACCTCAGTCGCTACCCAGAACCCATTCTGTTTCCCACGCACGAGAAGGATCGTTAACCTTCGGGAGCGTCACTCCAGCCAGACGATCTGTGTCGCTTGAAGATCTCCGCATGACGTCAATCCCAGTCAAGGCGATTTATTGCGCGTTTTCCAAATGAAGTCGGATTTCCTGAACCGGCCGCGAGACTGAGCTCCCACAGCGGCGATCCATAAAATGGATTTGAAATTATGATCATAAGCATAAATAAACATGAAAAGTGAAAGGTCCCCTTCGAATTTGCATGGCTTGCCAATTGTATCTATGAATAGCAAATGCCGTCGCGTCGCCGGCCGCAGACTCCGTCAAGCCGGGGCGCGTAGTCTGCGGCCCTTTTGGGGCGATGTGTGGGCCCGCGCGAAGACCCTAAATGAGGCTGCCCAGACCCACTTGTAGGCAATTAAATTAAATCGCATTCATCCACTGGCGATGATTTCCATAATTAACGTCGCCGATTAAATTTGACTCATCGCCGCGACGAGCGTTGCTAGCTGGTTCCATTGTGTGGTTCCATCGGTTAGAGGGGCCGTTCTCTGGTGAGCCCCAACTTCACCGATACTCGGGGCCCGCTTGAATGGTCCAAATATTCTTTGTGCTCGCGGAGCACTCAGGCGCTGCTCTTGATGTCGGCTGTTGTGGGCCGACTGAGAGGCGAACAGTGCGCGGCCGGTCGGGTCGTGTAATTAATTCGATGGCTGTTGAGGTCATAACTGTTGAGTTACTGCGAGAGACGACGAGCGTGGCTCAGATGCGAAATTTGGCTGTTGAGACGAGATGCCCGGCCTGATGGACAGGGTAATTGTGAAGTCTCGAGAGCAGGAACTGTTTTGTTGGGCTCGAGTTGATGTGGCTTCTTTTGTTGTTTTGCGTTAATTGAATAAGGAAGCGTTGTCGCTTCGTCATGGCGGTGCGGCGGCTTGGTGTTGTACTTGACGGGCGACCTCTTGATGAGAGGGAGGGGGTTCTGCTTTACACGGAAACGTGATTACATTTCGGGCTGAGTGCTGTCGCATAGTTTGGCTTGGTCTGATTTTTTGTTTGGTTCTTCTGAATAAATTAATTAATTGCGATGGAATCAATCTGAGGGGGACGGGGAACAGTGGAGTTTCGCAGGAATTCGAAGTGGAGGCTTGCTGAAGAGCGCCTGCAAGTGCTGGCGTCTTCAAAGCACACGTGGAGAATTGGGTGCTTTGAAGCGGTGCCAAGAGTCACTTGTGCTGGGAGCTTGGTCTTTGTGGCGTCAGAGTGTTCGTCGGAAATGCTTCAGTGGATGAGAGAGAGACTGTCATTAGTTTGACATCCAAGAAGAACTGTCTGGTGCTGGTGGGATTAGATGGACTAGATGGGCCTGATAGTGATGGATTTTGAGAGTGGATTCGAATTGATGCTGCTTTGTTCTTTGCTAAGGTTCTCTGTTGTTGTTTGAAAACATTTTCGAAGAGCCGGGCCGTAAGAGGTTGTGACTTCAGGTTTTCAAGGCGATAAGTGGTGACAGGGAGATATTCTCACGGTGCTTATATTGGAGTTCGCGAGTGAGACTCAAGGATTTCATGAAAGCATGATCATTTCCACTATTATTTGGTTGTCGGGGGACTGCTTGAAGCTGCAAGTAGGCTTGCAAGAATGCGATGAGCCTGATTTAGAGGAAGCCGTTTCGATAATTAGGTGTTACCTGGGCTGCAAAGATGAATACGTACATTGCGTCTAAAATCCATAAAAATCCACACGACATGTGAGTGTAAATAAAAAGTTAAAATTTGACCAACTTCACCCATCGTGATGTATTCCACTTGTGGGTCGTATTTGCTGTCTCCAACGCTCTTATTAGTCGTAGTCCGTGGGTTTGTGGATATGTGCCTTGAAATTGACGCACAGACTATACCTAGGCCCGTGACGCAACCTAGGGAGGTAGAGGCTTGAGTTTAAGTCCACTGAGTGTACCAGAACCAGTCACAGACGAACGAACGGGAAAAAATTCAGCTCGAAAACGGAGCTATAAAGTCGAGCTAGAGCCGAAGGAACTTGATTTGAACCTTGGCTCGGAGTCTGGATAAAATTCTAGCACTAGCTCTATCCGAGTTCCAGCTGCCTTGCAGTTAGACGTAAAGTAGGTGTCTTAAACAGAATCAGTCGCGTTGATGCCAAAAAGAGACCTTTGATGTCAAAAAAAGGATTCAGACAAGGCGACGCGCTGTCGTGCGACTATTTCCACATTGTTTTTGAAAGATTTGTTCAAAACTCGAACGCCAACACCAGAGGAACAATCTTTCAGAAGTCCGTCCAACTACTCGCATATGCCGACGATATTGAAATTATCGGAAGAACGCAGCGTAATGTCAATGGCGCGTTTGTGGATATTGCAACGGTGGCCGCGAAGATGGGTTTAGCGGTTAACGAGGGTAAGACCAAGCATGTGCTGTAAACGAGAAAGGAAAACCAACACCGACGTCTCGGTCAGAACGTCAGGGCAGACAGATATAACTTAGAGGTAGTCAAACACTGTGTCTACCTAGGCACCGGTATCAATTCAGACAATGACACCACCGCTGAAATCAAACGCTAACTCTTAGCAATTGCTGCTTCTTTGGGCTAAGAAAGTAATTGCTAAACAAAGCCCTCTCTCGAACAACCAAGGTAGCGCCTTACCTTGATCGTCCTGCTGTATGGCGCGGCGGCATGGACTTTGTCAAAAGCGGATGGAAACCAGTGCTGCGGCCCGAAAAGCCTTCGAATCCACCCCCGTGGGACGGCGCAGTAGAGGAAGATCGACTTAAGTGGCGCACGCGAGTGGAAAGGGACATCAACCAACTATGCGTGCGAAACTGGAGACAACAAGCTAAAGATCTAGCTGGCTGGAGACGTTTATTGGTTGAGGCCCAGGTCCACCTCGGACTGTAGCGCCACCTTAAGTCAATAAGTGTAATCGATTTATTGATATTGTTACTGCAACTCCGATTATGACTGCGAAGCATTAATGCTTACTTGTTGGCCACAGAGTTAAATTCTAAACATACCTCAAGGCACTGCAGGATTCAAACAACGGTCTGTCTCGGCCGCATAGGTACATGTCTTAGCAGAATCGTAAGTATGTTCTGGTTGGAGCTAATTGTTTGGATGACTCTCGATCTCTGAGCCTGTACGACCAGGGGTTGAGACAGAGAAGGAATCTGTACTAGTGGCACGAACGAACACAGTAGAAAATTCCAATTTAGAGTACCAATGGGAACCAGAGCCAGGATAAGGGTCTCATCCGGAAAGAGTCAGAACTAGCCGGAGTCGAAGCTGAACCAGAGTCACTGCGTGAGACAGCCTTAAAGGCGTTTGGAAGATCTAATGATGGAGCGAATGTCAGAACCAGACACAAAGCACAAGCCAGGATGAAGCCGAAATAAGGGTTTGAACCAGAATCAGACCGATGCTAGAGACAATTTTTGAGCCAGTCGCTATTCAAAAACCGGATGCGAAGCTAATTTCGTCCACAGGCACAACTAGAGCCAGGGCGATGCTAGAGCCAGAGGCGATGCTAAGGAAAGTGATCCAGAGCCAGAGGCGGTACTACAGACAGGATCGATGCTAGAGTCGCTAGCAATGCTAGAGTTAGGAGCGATGCCAGAGCCGCTGGTCGTAATTTGGAACCCCAAGCAAAACTAGGATCAGAGCGACGTTATAGACCGGGGCGATGTCAAGAAAGGAGACAAAGCTTGGGCATGCGCCAGAGGCGGTGCTAGAGACAGGAGCGGAGAAGCTTAAGTCACTAGGAACGATGACAGAGCTAGGGGCGAAACTAGATCCAAATACGATGCAAAAGCTGGGGACGCTGCAAGAACCAGGTGCGATGCTATAGTCGCGAGAAATGCTTCGAACCAAAGACTGAAGTAGAGCCTACTTCGATCAGAACTGGCACAGACAGTACAAGTCGAAACCAACGAAGCCAGGATCAGAGCTTAATCCGGAATACAATCCACATCTAGAACAAGAGCTTGATTCAGCAAAGAAAACAGACCATGCGTCCGAACCCCAATTCAATTAGCCTCGTCTAGAATACACGGCAGGGAGGGTCTTATACTCAAAGCCAGAGACTCCTAGACTGACGTTCTCCAAATTTCGAAAGAAGTCGCAACTCCCAGCCGACTCACAAATCGCTCCCACATCCATGCATCTGATGTTTTTGAAAAAAAAACAATTTTCTACCTTGCCCACGACGAGGTCTGTGACCTCTCACAGGTGACCGCGGCCAGTCCGAGTTGAATGTCAAAGCCATGCTAGATAGTTTGCTTATTTTTCATTGCCAATTTCAGGTTTTTATTTTCAACCGCCGCGTCGCACCAGTTGAAGGTCCAACAAGATTCCACAACACGTTATGGCACCGGTGGCTCGGAGAGTTCCAGTTCGACGCGAGAAGTTCCTACTGTCAGATCACTCGCATCGATTTAGTTTTTATTGAAAATAAATGTGTAACGAACGTACTTCTGGATTTGCTTAGCATTCATTCTTGTTTTGGGAGAACACCTTGTGCGATTGCCTTGAATTAATGAGGCAGGCATTACACGAGCTGTCGCCACTGGGGAGGGTGGCTTTTTCCCCACAGACTGCCAGGCGGAAGCACGTTGATCGGGTGGAATGAACTGAGTTTGTCGTGACTCGCGGTGGAAGCAAGGTCCGATGACAGATGGAACACCCTCTCCCCTCCATCAGTCTTGAAGAAGAAAAGAAGCCTTTGGACAGAAACATTTCGTGGGACGATTTATTGATTGATTATAATTTCGATATAATTTAGCTTAGATTTAATTTAATTTTTCACATGTAATGCAACACAATTTTCTTATCTGCTCCGGCTGACGCTAGAATTTGTCTCTTCGGATGGAAGGCGACGTCGAGCACCGCATCCTTGTGGCCGTTCATCTCGTACAGTCGTTCGCCGCTGATGGCGTCCAGAATAATCACCCTCTTACCACTTCCCGCCGACAAAAAGCGCCCGTCTGGCGACCAAGCACAGCGCCGCAAGTGTTTCAGCTCGCCCTGCAGCACGGGGAAGCTCTTAAGTTGCTTTTGAGCCTCGGTCGGTGAGGTCACGTCCCACGTGCGGAGCGTCCCGTCCACCGAGCAAGACGCCAGGCTCCGCCGATCTGGGGAGAGCGCAAGCCCGGTGACGGCATCCGTGTGCCCAGCAAACACATGCACAACGTCCTTCTGCCGGATATCCCAAGCGGAGACGTCGCCGTCGTCGAGTCCGCCCGAAAAGACGTACCGTCCGCAGCCGCTAAAGCACGTGGCCGATACCTCGTGCTGCGTCTTGAACATTGCGCCGCAATCCTTCTGCCGGATGTCCCAGACGCGAACGGTCTTATCCGAGGAGCCCGAGCAGATCACCGGCCGGCCAGAGTGCAGGCTCTGCACTGCGTTGACCCGGTTGCTGTGCCCGATGATGACGCCCATCCGCACGCCTCTGAAGGCGTCCCACACGCCGATAGTCCGGTCCAGCGAGACCGAGTATATACTCACGCCGTCGCTCGAGTAGTGCACCTCGGTGACGTCCTCCTTGTGGCCTTTGAGAAACGCCAGCTTTTCCGACGCACTGTCCGTGGCGCATATGTGAATTTGGCCCCCGCTGTTGGACGAGACTAGGTATTGTCCGCTCTTGTGGAACTCGCACGAGAGCACGGCGCTCCTGTGGTTCTCGATCAGTATCTTGGAAGCGCCCTTATCCGTTGACAGCAGGATAGAGCGCTTCTGTGTCCGCAGACGGTGCGTCTTCCAAGAGCTTTGCATAGTGGCCACGTTTCGTGAAATGATGATGAACACTTAAGGACGCGTTGATTGAAAAAAGGGCTTGATTTAAACACAAGTTAAGACGAATAAAAAACACACTTAAGCCAGGAAATTTTTGTCAAGTCAGGTAACAGCTCTTTTGAGATTAAGCGCCGAAAGCAAAAGCAGCTAACTGTCTGGTTTCGAGACACAGCGAATTTCCTGCTAGGAGGAATGACCGAGAAGCAACAGTGCAGACAGTGACAGCTGCCGATGTAAATAAGTGATGTAAGCCATTGGCTATGCATCCCGAGTACACTAATGACCAAAAATGTTGTTGGCAATATTAAATTATAATTTGGGTCCACTATGCTATGATTTTCCGGGTTCCAACATCGACCAGCCGGCATTTCTCTGTAATGGAACGTTTGATCAGTCTAACTCGTCTGGCTTACAAGCATTTGGTGGTTTTGAGATATTTGAGGATATTTTTTATATTTGTTTGTGAAATCATCGAAGCAGTGAATAAAATAATTGCCACGTAGTTTCTACAAGCGCGGCACAGATTCTGTGGTAGTGTAGCACTATTTCGTCTTCCTCTTCATATTTGCAGAGGTTCCAGTTCATCTGGACTGGTTGGATATAAAGTATGGGTTGCGTTACAGCCTGTAGACAGCCAAGGCCTAGCTCTCAGTAAGCTCTGCGCACTCGTTTTGTGCGTGCTATTGTTCTTTCATGAGTAGAAGCGACCTACTCTTTTATAGCGACTCCAAACGGCTAAGTTTGACAGTAATACTCTTTGAGCATTGTCAGTGATTCGAGAGAGGCGAATCCCTGAAAATTATTTTGGGCGTACAGACTAGGGATCGTACGTAGAGGGGCATAGGGGTCAACGCATATACTCACCTGCCACCAACATATGATACAGTGGCCAGTTATTACCAATATGCTTCCATTCTAACTTTAGGAGAGTTGCAGTCACAGCAGGTTACATTGTTTTCGACGATCCGCAGGCATCTATTTCTGCCACCTACGATATTTGTCGCTTATGGCTCCTTAGTAGTGATTTTATTGATTTCCCTGGAACTATTGTGCTCTGCTTTATTTCGAAGACCGATCTGATTTCTTTTAAGTCTTCCAATTTGGAAGTATTTCTATATGCTCCTGTACTTTTTTTGCATATCTTACATCTGCACGTATGGCCGTAAGCTTCGACTAAACATCGCTTTGGAGAAGTTGGAGTCATCTCTCGAAGAACCAAGATATCCCATATAAGACCTTGATAGCGGACGAGGATATTCTTGGTCGATTCGAGAGAATTATCCTCGGCCCCATATGTACGGATGGTATTTGGAGGAGGGGACTGAACGACGAACTGTACAGCGACATTGATCTGGTCAGATGGCTAGGTCACTTAAAACGAATGGACACCAATCCTCCGGCCCGGAAAGTCTTCGACTCCAACCCCGTGGGACAACGCGGTAAAGGAAGACCACGCCTCCGATGGCGCACGCAGAGGGGACCTACTTAAGTTCAACGTGCATGGCTGGAAGCAACTAGCACAAGACCGGGCTAGATGGAGAGGCATGTAGACTGAGGCCCAGGTCCACCACGGACTGTAACGCCAGCCAAAGAATGAGTGTGGAGTACCATTTCTAGGGCGGTTGCAGACGTTGATCTGAGTGCCCCTGCAATGTAGATGTATGCTATTTCTGTATTTTGCTTACTTAATAGGATTTCGTTTCACTTCTAGTCCCATTTATTGAAGCATGATGCCACCCTGTGCTTCCTAGTTCAGATTTTCCAAATATCGCCCGCCCTCTCACAAACGGCACCATTGTGCACTGTACGTCTGAATTGACAGTACGATTGCAATGTAAAGTTAGGTTTTCAGTATTTCGGTTCTGAAGACTTTCTTGCAAGTATACAGTGCGATCGATGCTTTCTTAATGCGTTTCTCTGTGTTATGCTATTACCGAGATAAGTAGTAGGCAAGGTCAGTGATAGTCTGTTTCCTATTTAGTTTCGATGTGATATTTGGGGTTTAATATTTCTTCGTGTTTGACGACATCAAGTGAGACACTGTCTGCCCACAATGCTCATGTTTTAAAGGAAGAGCTCACATGGCAGTGTTAAACCTTGATAACTCCGAATAGGAAGGCTACCCGTGTCTTTCATGTATTCATTGATGGTGCCGATCAGAGATGGTGTGCTTTAGCCGTAGCACCTGCGATATGCTCAGTGGTTGTTTGTTGGAGAAATTAAATAGGGTACCTGCTCCTGTATGTAAGTTAACCAACTAAAAAAAACAGAAATCCGATGTCATACGGGGCATCTTGGGGAGCTATGGTAAATCCGAACAATGTGGTTGACCTGACAGATCACACACAGCTAATTAGTGATCGCTGGCTCTTTTTATCCCGCAGGATTTTGCAGCCCATTCACTTTAAGAGTTTAACTCCGAACTAAAAGGAGGCATACTAAAAAAGTATGCTTTAATTTTTCTTCGAAAATAGTCACTTTTTAACATGCCGCTAACTAGTCTCCACTATACAACGTATGTGTAAGTAACTTCAATCAAACACTTCTGAAAATGACAGTTCGGAAAACCAAATCTATGCAAACCGTCAACAAACGTAGTTTCACCGCCGTCATTAGCATGTTTGTTTTTTCTCTGCTTTGCCGGATCTTCTCATTGATGCCAAACTCAGTCAAATGCTTCAGAAATATCAAGCGCAACTATCTTGCTGTCGCCTGTATTGTGCAAAGATTGGTTCCACTTTTCGGTGAGATAAGATATCAAATCACAAGTGGAGCTGTTGCTGCGGAAGTCATACTGTCGGTCATTAAGAAGCTTTCGCGATTCAAGGTATTTCACGAGCTGACGATTTATCAGCGTTTCCATGAGCTTAGAAAGAAGGGACGTGCTATGGGACGGTACGAGGTGGGTGACGAAGATTCGGCCTATTTAGGGACGGGCTGCACGTATGCTGTTTTCCATCTACTCGGAAAGAGACCTGAAGAGTAGGATAGACGAAAAAGCTTACGCAGTGGTTTTGCCAGCGAAGAAGAACACCTCTTCAAAAGTATTGGGGGAATACCATCCGGGCCAGCGGATACACGTCGAGATCTTTAAGTACTCTTGCAACTGTACGAGTGCGGAAGTGAATTTGTAACATGGTGAAATCAACGCTCTTGAGTACAGGCATATTACAATCTGGCAGTGTTGAGTTGGCTGCAAAATGCGCCGCAGGCAGATTGGCTTTGTCAACAGCTGAACTTTACTTGTTGCAAGTGCGTCAAGCAGAAGATGTGCATTTAAAAAGAAGCCACGAATGGACAAATGAACGGCGAAAGGAATTTCATGGTGTGGCTCTGATTGCTAAGCTGTAAAGATCCTGCAACTGCAACCAAGGGACGGTTTAATTTATTGAATTTTCTTTTTAAATTGATACGTGTTACGTTCTCGGAATAAATTCCGAAATCAATTGACATATTGGCTTAATTGCACGTTAAATATTTAAAACGATGTTTCCGGTTACCTCAACTACGTCACGAGGTGATAACGATAAGGTCGACTATAATTATAAAAACACTTTGTTATGTGCTGCAATAATTTTAAAGTGTACTCTTGCCGACTATAATTTTGCGCTTCATGAATCTTAATGAGGAACAAATAGATTTAACACCGAAATTAGAAAACGGGCATCGATTTACGACAATCATGAATGAGTATTGAGTATAGCCAAAACTCTCAATGCTGCAGATACTCAGCAACAGCATTGGTGAAGACGAATTATAAAATCAATATATGCAAATGGGAACAAAACAAAGAGTACCGATACCGGTCATCGAAGATTTTTCTATGTTTTGGTCAAGGGATCTCAAAAACTCAATATTCTGCCACACTCAAGCAGACCTAAAAATAATCTTCAAAGACACTGCTTTGTGAGAGTTAGTAGTGGATTAAGTCAATCGGTAAACGGTGAAGTTATTTGATGTGCATAACCAAAAAATTGAGCCTAAACAAGACTAACAACAGAATATAGCTTCAAGTCACAGTGCGAGTTCGTTCAGCTACGTAGGCTCTTTCTGCGAATGAAGCTACGCACGAACAGCTCTTTATACAGCATCCAATGGCACTGTTTTCTACGTGTCGCAACTCTCCTGGCTATCCTCACTCCTCAGAGGAAGGTACTATCGATGCGTCAAACCATGCTGCAGTCAGGGGCTCAACCTGAGTAAGACCCCACCTTAATGCCTCCCTTTCCTCCCTTAAATCTCTTTCAAAATTCCCTTCAAAACACCAACTAATTGATCAACTCACACATAATTCCCGAAAGTTGACAGGCAACTATGTACATCAGCGGAAATTAAAGAACAACTAAAAGCAACCGAAAAACAAAAAAAAAATAGAAACAAACAACCAAACTTGTCGCGACAAAACCTCTTGACGGCAACCTTTCAACGCTCGCTCGCAACGCCCGACAGGTGTCCATTCGATGGTAATTTCATCGTTACCTATTCCCGGCCCCATTTGCATATTCATTTCCAGGCCCCCGAGTGTGTGTCCGTGTGCAAACATAAATATGTAAACGATGTGTTGTTGTTGTTGTTCCATCAATTTTTTTTTCGTGAGTCTTCAGCAATCTTCCCCAATTCAATTTCAACATTAATTGCAAATGACAACATTCGCTTGAATAAATTTCCACTCTCGCGGCCATTCATCACGACAGCGCTTCATTGTAGCGAAATAATTATTAATCAGCAAATGCTAATTGTAAACGATAAATCCGTGAGTGAATATCGAAGCAGGAGACCCTCAACCTCATAAATATTCGCGAAGAGACCTGAGTGGTCGCGATGGCTTACACACGTCCTAGCCGCACGCTGTCACACAACGCCGTACTGTGGGGGTAGTGGTGCCGTCGGTGGTGGTGTTGTGTTCTGGGCATAAAAGTATCTCTTACCGACATTCTCCAGCAGCACGGGATTACCATAATTGATGGCCAACTCAAGGACGCGCATGTAATTGTCGTCGCTCTGCTTAATCACTTTTAGATCGTTATCCTTTTCCATATTTTTTATCCACTTGTTGGCTTGAACTGTTCAAAAGAGAGAGCGAGAGAGAGGGGTGATAAATATGACAAACACTCTAAAAGGACACGTGGCTGACGGAAAATTAAGCCGGCAGCGTTAAGTGATAAATAAATTTAAACTGAAATGAGGTGGGGTCGGCGTGGCAGCGACGATTAAGGGTTGTTGTGTGGGGTTCAATAGAGGCCTCCATGTGCGGTGGGGAACGACGACGACGCCGATGCGCGCCGGTGGATGCAGGACTACACATCGGTTACACAGTGACAGATAAATATTGATTCGGCGTGGTTGGGGGTATAGACGAGCACCGATGCAACGAAGCGTCGCTGTGTTCTGGCCGACGTGTGTGGGCCTGGATGGGCCTTAATTTGACTGCTGAAAGGGGGTTCGTTATGATTGCTTTTTGTGCTATTGACAGAGATTACTGTAAGCACTTGGCGAGTATTGTAATCAGTTTGGATGGCACTTCCTCGCCTGGGTATGAGGGCAGGCGTGCATGTGCTTGCAGAATGACCAGCAGTCGGCTTGGGAGGGCTGATGATGGCTTGGATTTGTGTACAGTTCACAAATAAATGAAACAACGGAAGTCGATTCATCTTCACCGGAGCTGGTTTTAAAAGGATTCCCAAACTGAAGGGAGATTAGGGTAGGCATGATGAATGATGCACTGCCAGCCACTTAGTGCTCTGGATAAGATGGTGAAGTTGATTGGCGGTTGTATTGCTTAGTTGGGACAGGTCTTTGAAGAAGTTAGACTTTCATTCGGGTGCCGCCGCTGTTAGAAGGTGGACAATTTTTTCCGTCTCTTCCTCGTCTGTGCAGAAGCCATTGTATGGTAGATCCATGTATTCCAATGTCGCGATGCCCAGTGATGGCGCCGGTAATAGCCCTGAGAGTCGGGCAGCTCATTCAGATCAGGTGGTGCGATTGCCTCAGTGTAAGGATTGACCATCTGTCATTGATGTAATCAACCGGTTCAATCCCACATGCTTTGTAGTAGCGAAAGGCATGTATGCTAAATTTCCACCCGAAAGGAAGGGCTGAGCTAGTGCCCTTTTATAGGGAATAGCTGAGCTTTGCTATTTTCTAAAACTATCACTGAAATCCTATAGCCACATAAGATTGGTGCTAAAATACTCGCCCACATCGTCAGAGATGTCTTCAACTTAAATGAGACTGCATCACCGTCAGGCTATCAGCAGAAATTGTTAATGACAGTTTTCAATTATTGACCGATATTGCACGAGTTCTATTAATTATTCCAAATTCAAAGTAAGGAGGTGCTGTTTCGGGAGTTGGAGAAAATATCACTATCGACTGCGGATAGGAACCAGGAAAACCACAACTTGAACAAGGGCACAACTATCTTCGAAATAGCAGCTCCAATAAGGAGAAATGTCTAGAAAATTCGTTCACCAAAGTGCATTAACTGTGCGCAAGGTCAGTCTTGTGGAAGACAATTTTTTAACGTATAGTTTATTCGGAGATACATTCCAAGAGCCGTCCCCAGCTATGATAAATCACTCGGCCTTATTGTCGAAGAGCTTGGAAATGTGGTCAATGACTCCAAAAACTGAAGAGCGGCTGAGCCGGACGAGATACCCTCTGAGTTGTGGAAAAAGATCGGAGACATCGGGTTTAAATGGCTCATGATTTTCATTTCAAAACTCATGAGAGGCGATCCAGTGCCTGATCAGTGGAGGTAAAGTTATCTTCTTTCTTTGTACAAGGAAAAATGGAAAGACTTCATGATTTCTTAAAGGATTAACATATGGTGTTGTCTGATTTTGAAAAAGCGTTTGATAGACAACCAAGCGATCTGATATGGATGGCGCTAAGGTAAAGAGAAGTTCTAGAAATCTACCTACAGATTATCATGGAAATATACAAGGAAGCAGAAGCGAGATTAAGATGTCCTGCCAGAGTCACCGAGGAGTTTCCAATCAAAGTCGGAGTACACCAGGGTAGGGTCTTAGGTCCCTTGCTGTTTATTGTTTTCCTTCATTGTCTGCTTGAAGGAAAAGTGACGGACCCAAAAGTGCATTAGTTATTCCTTGCTGACGATGGAGCCATCATAAGTCAAGATCAAACTTCCCTTCAGCAAGCACTTGATGTGTAGGTGGATGTTCTTGAGGGGAATGGGTACCGCATTAACCAGAAAAAGACCGAGTACCTATGCTGCCCTTTCTCCGATCCACTCAGGCCTATTAAAGACATTTATTTGAATGGAAAAATGCGAAAAGTTCTAATACTTGAGATCTATGATCAATAGCCAAGGAACCTGGATGAAGTGGTGAGAAGACTCAGCCATCTTCTGTGACCGCAAAATGCCCTCTAAGTTGAAAGGAGGTCCGGTGCTCTCATATGGTTCATGTTGGACAGCGTACAAAAAGCATGAGAGCAAACTAACAGTAACTGAGATGAAGATGTTCCGCATGACAGCGGGGGTAACAAAGCTCGACAGAATAAGAAGTTCAAGGATCCGAGGAAGTCTTTACGTCAAAGAAGCACGACCGGATGAAGTGACCCGAGACAGGGAGGCCTGCCGATATTTCTTGAGGTCGAATCGGCAAGTCCCACAGGCGGACCAGTAAGGATGCAATGAAGTGGGAGGGTTATAATCCCCATAATTCGGATCATAACCTCGTGGTTCAACAGAAAGAAGATTCCCTCCCTCAATTGACACAAACATCAATAGACTGCCCTCTTGAGCAAAAGGGAATCAGGGAGACATACCACTGCAAATGCCTTTGTATCGCGAAAGGGTACGTTCGTTGGTTTGGTCGGGGTTCAATTCGCCATAGTACAATATTAAGGCAGAAGCATATGCAAGAAAGGTCGCATATCGCATCGCTTGACTTTAAGCAGTTTCCGGTGAATGCACTGGTCAAATGGAAAATTTTAAAGTTTCGTCAGACAGGATAAGAAAGCTTTAAATAACTAGCCCCTCGCGCTTCTGATGATCAGTGACACTCCCAGCTACAGCCGCGATCCTTTCAGCTTAGTTTGGCAGGCGTTTTTATTCAGTGATGACGCACTGAGTGGCAAGGCAGACAGTGCAGACTGTCAGCCTACTGCCTCAGACTCTGCACACAGCTTGCGTGAAGATTCCTTTGTTCTGCGTATTGCACATGCTTGAAGACATCATTAAAAGACTTCAAAAGAATGGCAATGTGTTGACAGTTCTAAGGCTGGACGTGTTTCAAAATGACATCTCTTGCTGAATGAATTACTTACCAGAGGACGCCGCAACAATAGGTGTCTATTATAAGTCCATCACTGGTGTGAAACCTAAAACGCCACCTCTTCACAGATCTCCCCCACATCGCACATCGCTGCATTCAGTGAATACCAGTGATGACGGCTCCCCATCAATCGCTTGCCACCCGGACAGATGAATCAATAAATTCAAACGCAACTTACCTTGGGGATCAATCATCAGAGCGTATCGATTCGCATTCGCCACGATAATGGCATTCTCCACCGAGAAGTTATCCGACGGCAGGCCGGCCAGCGACCAGGCGCGTATCTGCATCGGGTTGCCGAGGGTGGCGGCCAGCGAGAATTTCTCCGTGCACGGGATGTTCTTGCTGATGCACAGCGCATTCCAGTCGTTCACGATGCTCACGCGGTACTGTGAAAGAAACGATTGCACAACATCAGACATGAATATAATTTGCGCCTCAATTAGATTCCGAATATGGCTGCTCATCTAATTACCGGACAGACTCACCCGCACAATTGCAGGCGCAAACGAAGCCGGCGCCTAGGCTCCATCGCGGTACTACGCTCGCGCGATGTGAGATGCTGATGATGATGAATGGTGGCTGGGTGGGCGGCTGTGTGGCCAGCAAACTAATTAGATCATTTGCGGCACGTTTGCTTTTCCTTAGTAAATGTTTGCGTTGCCAGAACAGGACTCACTTGCCCCCACGCACACACACACACACACACGCGGAGGCCTATGGAATTTAATTTACTCACTAGGAGCCGCATACGTCGGTCGGGTCCAGCCGGCTGGAATGTTCTTCAGTTGAGTTATTGGCCATGGACAACCGGATTTATTGGATAATTAGTCCGGGGATTTGTCGGCTGGCTTTTTTCCTCTTCTGTTCGTTTTTCATTTGTTTCTACGTGCAGCGAGCGTTAATATTTGAATAGAGAAATCCTTGGGGTCTGCTGGCGCCTGCCGGTGTGTGTGTGCAATTGAAATGTTGTGCGTGTGCGTGCGGCTCTTTGTGATGGGTAATTGGGTGCATGTAATGTGGATGGGACCACCTCCCCTCCCTCCATGCATAATGTACGCTCCACTGAGTGCTTGAGATTCTCCGAACTGGGTGATGAATGGCTGCGCTGAAGCACTGAGAGAGGAAGCATCCTTTCATGCTTCGTGGAATTAATCAACTGCTCTTGCGAAGCAAGCTTAAAGCGTGACCTGAGCTGGATTGCGAATGTTTTCATAAATTGCGTTGGAATTTTCGACAATTTCACCAGAAACCCGGTAGGGTGCTCTTATTTCATGTGTGGTTACAATCAATTAAGGCGAATAAGAGCTGAGTCGCTTAAGCACGCAGTCAGTCAGGGGGCTAGTGGACTGAAGTCGAATCTTACCGCATTGGCGCCTTCGAAGGGGGCGCACGAATGCACACCTCGTTAGGTAAATTTGCGTTGGTTTTCCAAGTGGAAACATGTGCGGTCGGAATGGCTAAGAACTGGGTTATGAAGAACAGGCGGAGGGGCTGGAGTAGCGACATTGCATCAGTGCTTATGGCCGTGGTCAACCTTTGAACCACGTTGAGGACAGTTCGGGAATACGAGTCTTCTTTGAATTTGAGGCGGCAGTTTAAATTCGATAAGACATGTCTTGGCCTCAGTCCACCATTGATTCACGGGCAATGACATAGCCAATGAGCTTGTTGGACAAGGATCGGAAGAGGAACTCTCAACTTACATTTAAAATACAAGCCTGCGACATTTAATAGTTGACCTTGGTTTAATCGGAGGCTAGAAGGGTGTGTCTTACTGGATCCGATGTGATGCCATATCGCAGAAAGCCGAATCTTTAAGTCAGTCTCTCGCCAACTATCCTGACGCTTTAATGAATCCCTCAATGATACATGAAGAATGTTGCCCCAGTGTTCTGGTCGAGATTAAGGTCACGAGGAGTGTCTTCCTTTTCTCCTGAGACAATACATTTTCTGTGTACACCCAACTTGCATTAAAAAAGCCCTCGTCCCTGATCACGATTTCCATCGAAAGTTATCGAGAACACAACCGGAGGAGGATACTCCAGAATGTAGACAAATGGAGTGCATGCTTCGTAACGTTTGTAAGAAATCCGCGGCATTCTTGTTATTTCTTCACAGAAAATACTGCAGACGTCTTATCGGTGGACAAACAAGCCACTACACCTACCCCCGCATCTACTTGTGCTTGAACCACTCTGCGACGTCTGTGGAGATGACTAAGAGAACTTCCTATGCAACAGGTTATTCGGTATTGATGAAGGAGCTGTTCACAGAATAGCCCGATTGTTTTCCTCTAGAGACCAGATGACAACAGTTTTCCTACAAGTTATGCTTCAGCAGCAGGCGCGCATGGACTGTACAGACCTCCCCAACTTGTCGTGATGCCAGCAAAGTCGGGTTGACATGCAGCGGTTCCCCGGATAGCATTCCAGCATCTGCTGTGATGTGATCTAACTTATGAAGCGAACGCCCTAGGCATGTGGGCCCAGACTGACGGTTGTGCTGAGGTGTAACAACCTTTACAACTATTAAAGAACCTTGGCTCGAAGTACAACAGCGACACAATTGCGAGGTGATACACTACACACCAACTAGAAAATATCATAACGCAGTAAACGCAGAAAACAGGAAAAGCCTCATATGTGCACGAGTCCTTACCGACGAGGATGAATTCTTTATCAGTGAACCACTACAATCTCCTGGAACATCCAGAGAGGGACTGATGCCAAAATTGGCTACGAAAGCATTGGAAAGCACAGCCTACACGACACGACACGACAACAGCTTCCGACTTGCTGCCTTGACTGTCCACTGTCAGAAAGCTGTACCATTGACCAGACTCCTCAGCACAGCGGAGATTGCCAGTGCCTACAAAATTGAATTAAGTGAGGGACTCTTCTTTATGCCTACGTCGACAGAAAACGCCAGCGATATGTAGATAAAGAGGGGACGAAGAGTCACATTTTGTCGGCTGGATGTCAATGGGCACAGGTATAGATTAATGTTAACCGACTGTCTGTGCCCAGAGATCGACACTATCGACATATACGAAATGTAAGTTCTCGTCTTTTGTCTACGGCCACGTTAAGTCCTTTGACTAGCAAGTCAACCATCTTGGACAAGATTCGAATCGATATTGCTAGAAAAACACTGTCTATTAGACCGAGTCGTCATAAATTTTGCCGAACGCTTGAACCAAGGCGGCTTGAATGATTTGTCATTCCATGTGTAATGGAATGAATAAAGCTGCAAAATGGAGCCAAATTCAATTTCATAACTCACACTGTTGCTGTTTTATTCAAATTTATCTTCCTCTCGTTCTTTTCTGGTCAGCCACTTCACAGTCAGACTCGGATTCGTTTGAGCAGCTGTAGTTTTCTCTGAACATCACGTGAGCTCATAGACTCAAGTGAATTAAGATAGTTTTTCGGGTCAGGAATTTAATTTATACACTCAGCGCAAGAGTCAAAGCCTTCAGCCACTGTCGCCGGTACACATATAAAATGTTCAACTTTGCTTAAATCTTGACTATGTGCATTTTCTTCTGTTACACCTTAAAATGTTTGCTATTGCTTAACAAATTATTACTTCTTGTCTATACTCGGTGTCCGCCAAAAAAGTTGGTATTCTCTAAGAATCGTACCGACAATTGAGGACTGGTGCAAACTGAAAGCTCACCAACTTGACTCCACTCGCGTGAGTCATCTAACAGCTGCAATTTACAGAGCACTCAACGGTCACACATTTTTTTACTTTGTTCAATGGCAACACCGCGGTTAAGCACAATAACAAGCCGGAGTGAGAAGCTCAGTGCTCAGGTTAAATTTTATCCTGTTTTGCGGGCCAACATCCAGCAAAAAAATGCTCTTGTGATGTACTCGTGTATCGGTTTTGTTTTTGGAAATTCATCGGCAAACAGTATCAGTTGTGTGGTTCAATATTTGAATTATTTTATATTTTATGAATTTTTTTACCCTTAACGTGGACGGATGGAGAAGTGCAGTCTGCGGACCACGAGGGCAGGGTAAATATGGCCACAGTCGATGGGCAAAATGAAAAGCAGTTAAAGGCCCGGTGGAGTGAGCGACATTATTGCAGAAGTGCACTGCGGTCGGGAGGAATGGTGGAGAGATGGGTCAAGAGATGCGCCATAAAAAGGTGGTCAATCATAACCAAAAGGGATGTTGCGAGTTCGAGGACCTTTCAAATGGAAGATGGTACGATCTTCACGTCGATGTGACCACTTGAAAACCTTTCGACTTACTGATGATATTTACAGGCGATGCGCTGGAAGAAGTTCCAAGTATTGGGGGATATTTATGCTGTTGGTACGCGATTATTGGCGTATGTCAGTGTCAAATATGCTCCGTAAGCTGCTGTGGTCAGTAGACAGTATAGAAGAACTGCATACTTCCAATCGTTACGAATACCTCAATTAAACATGTTGCACAGCTCTGACATCCAATAGGAGATGTAAAACACAGTTTCGTGTCACATGTCCAGTGTTTCGCCACCTAGTTTACATATGTACAGCCGCGACTATGAAGATGTGTCCTTCACCTACTCTACATATCGACCTGTGTAGTTGCTGGAGAAGCTCAGTCAAACTGCACTGTCAACTGCAGTACCTACCGACTCTGGCCCACCGTGCACAAGTCGCTTCGATACATGTGGCTCATTGCGTAGAAGCGATGGATAATTGGCTGCATGTAATGTAAAGGAAATCAGTAGAGAAACGGGGCTCTATGTGCGCCCTACTGAGTGCTTGAGATTCTCAGAACTTTCTGATGAATGGTTGCGTTGAAGCACTGATAGAGGATACATCCTTCCACGATTCCTGGAATTAATTTAGCACTGTTGCGAAACAGGATTAAAGCCATAAAGTGCGACGGGATCTGGATTTTAAGTAGTTTCAGCTACAAAGTGATGAAGTTGTAAAACGACGACTGTGTCGTGTATCCTGCAAAGGTGCGAAGGTGTATCCTGCACTAGTATTTAATCGTAGACCATTTTGGTATTGTTTTGATTGGAGGCTAGACGGGCGTGTCTCACTGGATCCGCTGTGATGCCCATATCAGGGAAAGCAGAATTTTGAAGTCAGTCTCTCATCAACTATCCTGATGCTTTAATGAATCCCTCAAGGATACATGAAGAATGTTGACCCTGTGTTCTGTTTCTTAATTGGTGGAGACTGAGACAGTGAGGAGTGTCTTCTTATTCCTCTTAGGCAATAAACTTTCTGCATACATAATTAGATTGAGGTTTTATTCAGATGATTGTGGCCAGTTATTACTTGAACTGCCATCGTTAACGAAACTTAATACCACTGAATGGGTTTGCTGGTTTTAGGGGGGAACTGGTGGCTGGATGGAAACCGTCAATTTAAACAAGATATTCCGTGAGTCGTGGTGGCCCGTGGCGTTGTGGGTATGTGCGTCGACCCCAACCTCGACGTCGTAGGTTCGATTCCTGCTCTGTGCGATGAAACAAATTTTTTACGATCACACTTCTTTCGAGTCACTGACAATGCTCAAAGAGTACATTCCTGTCTGGAAAAAGCTTCTCACGAGTGTTTGCTGTGAAGCTAGGCCCTGGCCCCCTACGGGCTGTAGCGCCACCCATATTATATTATTATATTATTCCGAGAGTCGTAAATGAGTTGCATTTTGTCGTTCTGAAGTCGAATCGCGTTAGCTTCCTTAACCAATTGGAAGGGATAGCAAAGTCCATAAACCAAAGATCTCATGTTGAGTTAATTTTTCTACCGAGACACCTTATTTTCAGCATTCGATCATACTTAAATGTGCCCTAGGACGATTTTCATTTTTACATCGCTCAAGTCTTCAACTGGAAGAAGAAATGATTTCCCATAAACTGCTTTCATTTCTCTCCCTTCAGTAACCGCCTTTAGTGGGCGTCTCCAATGTATAATGGCTTAGGTCCTTACATTGCACTTTCACATCACATAACTTATTAATTAAACGAGGATGAAGGTGAGTTTTTTTACGGAGACCCGTAGACAGGCACCACAAATGATCCACGGTCGACTTCGCGGGAGTTCTAGCAGTCTTGCAACATCTACCTTTGGACTTGCACATTAATAACACCACAGCACACAGCGCCTTAGGGGTCTGAGAGTCTGGATGCTGGACATCAAGCGCTATGGCTATAGCACTATCCTTGATCTCGGGCTAAGAGGTCTCGTATCATCCTCCACAGACTACACGATCTCCAGACTTTATTTGGTTCATGATCAATTGCTGTTCAATCTGCACTGACGGCTCTAAGACGGATGGCAGAGTTGGTGAGCGTGTATTCTAGGAATTGCTCAACATTTCCAAGGCCTTCATGCTGCCAGACAATTCTAGTGTGTTCCAGGCGGAATTACTGGCCTGTCGTCAAGTCAAAATACACTCAAAAGGCAGAATACTGTCACATTCATTGATAGTCAAGCAGCTGTCAAGCCTATTGCCTCCTGCACTTTGATTTCTAAACTAGCTCATGAATGCCAAGCTGAGCTGGCAAACTGTTGTTTGAAAGAAAGTCAAAAAGTCCTTTATCTGAGTTTCCAAGAATTGAGAAATCGGATGAACTGACTACGTAAGTTGGCAAGCTGTCGCTTTAGTACTCACTTGCTGAGTAGTTGCACATTCCAATACAAGCAGTCAATGCTAATAAGGCCAATACATTCTCAGACACGTCACTGCAAACCTCGCGTCTGTGCAAATACCCCCTCGCAACACACAGTGCAGACACTCTGCACTCTCAGACGCTGCTTACTTACTACTCTTTCTTTGCAGCAAAACTGTCAGTAAAGCGAACTTTTATAAATTTCCAAAAGCTTGATCCAAAATCCATCCATCCGTAGTTTTATTCATGCACTAGCTTCACACTGGGCACGTTAATATAATAATATGGATGGCGCTACACAGCATATAGAGGGCCAGCGCCTAGCTTCTTAGCAACCACTCGTGTTGCGCGTGCTATTCTTCTTTCGCGAGTGGAAATGACCTACAGTTTTATGCCGACTCCAAACGGCAAAGTTTGAGAAGCTTTTTCTAGACAGGAAATTTTCTTTGGGCATTGTCAGTGAAAGAGGCGGGGCCTAAAAATCAGTTTTGTCACACAGAGCAGGAAGACGACGTCGAGGTTGGGGTCGACGCACATACCCACAACGCCAATGAGCATCGCACTGGGCACGTTACCACGTAATAAAAAATATTGGTACCAAAACCTTTGCAGACAATTTAGAGGATAAACAAAGAATGAAACTCTGATTTTTATTGATTGAGAGGAGGAGTAACACAGCCATCTCTCGAAACTGGCTGGAGAGACATGTTGGTTGAGGCCCAGGTCTACCCCGGACTGCGCCAATCAAAGAAGAAGAAGTAGACTTGTTTCTTTTCGCCTCACTGTACTCGACACCGACACGATACTGCAGAGCAAGTACAATTCAAACTTTTTTGAATTCACACAGACGGTCGATACAAACATACGACATGAATCAGCGACAGGCGGATGGTCGGCGCATCAAAAATCTTTCTTGATATTGATGTGGGTCATATATCGCGTCACGATCAAAGAACTGCAGAGAGCTCTATATTCTGTTCGGATGAATTCTGAACAAAGCACTTAAAGTCGCTGTCGGATTGAAAGCAGGTATGTTCATTGCAACGACGAAGAATGCCTAGCGAAAGGAGTGAGCCATTGTCATATCGTCTAATATGTCTCTTAGACACAATGGGGGAGAACCTAGAGCGTATAGCATACGACCGGTTGTTGACCATTGCTGAGGAGCCCTGTCAAACCACCAGTTTAGGTTTAGAAAATCACGCTCTACCATCGACGCTATCAAATCAAATGTCAATATACCGTCCGCAGCCGTAGAAGGCCATTTTTCGAGCTGAGGTTAAAAGCATATTGCAGTGCTGTCCCATTAGGTATCAACAATGCAGCTCACTATTGGTACCATATTATGCTAGGACCAAAGCACCGTACTATCTGCTTTGGATTATTTCCAGGTATTTTGCTGGCAAAACACATAGACAGAGCTGCGGAGAGAAGAAGCCACAGGAAGACCAGCAGAAGCATCAGAATTGGCTGAAGCACAAGAGCAGCAGCAGCAAAAGCACATGTCAACTCCGTAAGGTAATACTTAACAGCTGTTCCACGGGGAGAGTGGTAGAAGAGTGCCAAGTGCGGGTAAGTACGCCCCAAATCGAATACTTGGCTTGCGAATCGTGCCTGTATCGTCACATCGCGACACACTTCAGTGAAATAGCAAACCTTAGATGGTCAGTCTTCAAACTGCGTGTCTGAAAGTAAGCAACCGATGTAAACATGAACACCGCCCGATTGACCAAATCTCTGTCAGTCGAAGGAGAAGGCAGCAAGCATGGCAAATATAACAACAATTGGTCTTCGGATCGGATTCCTTATGGTATCACTGGAATGGTTATTCGGCATATCTTCTTCTTCTTTGTGTGGCGCTACAGTCCGCGGTGGACCTGGGCCTCAACCAACATGTCTCTTCAAATAGCGTGATCTCGGGCTAGTTGTCTCCAGTTTCGCACACCACGTTGGTTGAGGTCCCTCTCCACTTGGGTGCGCCACCTTAAGCGCGGGCGTATTCTGTTGCGTTGCCCGACAGGTTCGGATTCGAAGATTTTTCAGGCCGGAGCTGTGGTGTCCATCCACTCTACATGACCTAGCCACCGTAGGCGTTGGATCCGTAGACACCCAACTAGGCTCATGTCGCTGTACAGCCCGTACAGTTCGTGGTTGAATCTTCTCCTCCAGAATCCGTTAACAGAAACAGGACCAAGGATCGCACGTAGAACTTTTCTCTCAAAGAGACCAAGGACTTCTTCGTCCGCTTTCGATATTGTCCATGCCTCCGCGCCGTATAGCAGGACTGGGATGATCAGTGTCTTTTATAGAGCCAATTTGGTTCATCGAGAAAGGCCTCTATTACTCAATTGCCTCTTGAGCCCGAAGAAACAGCGGTTGGCAAGAGTTATAATACGCTTGATCTCGGTACTGATGAATGTGGCACATAGGAGACCCTTAACTACAACATACATTAGCGTATCTTTTGCGCCTGCACGGCTCTTGGCAAAGACAGACAGCAAGCGGTTGTAAAGCCTTCCTCAATTCAACTGAAGAGACCTCTGCGAGGAATATTAAGGATCTAATCGTGGGCGCAGTGCTTTTTGATTCCTATAGTCTCCTCCCATTTTCTTTAATTTAATAGCAGAGCAAGATTATGGGTCAGGTTTGAATAGGAATCATCGCGCAAGCCGCTGTTGGTGTCAGTCGGACAAATAGGCGGGGATGGGTGGGTGAGTTTGGATTGGCTATCGATGGGTTGTGTTTCCCACGTTTTTCGTCGCTCATATTCTAACCACAATGCATGGTTGGCAACATAATGTGTTGCTCTTCAGGCTAAGTGCAGCTAGTCTCATTTGCAACAAGAAGCAAGTGCACATGCGTCCGTGACAACATCTATGTATGACGAGAAGCCTCCCACGGAGCGCTATGTACAACAAGCCATTTTGATGGCACTCCTTTCGCATTCTACTTTAAATTCAGAAAAAAGAGGCAAACACCCAGCAGCAAGCACCATCCCAGCAAATTCCCGCAGACAAATTTAACAAATCAACCTCACATCCCGACCGCTTCCCATTCCCGCAGCGGCGCAATATTGGTTTCAGATCAAAGTCAATTTCGAGCCCATTCCCAATTATTATCATTCCGATGCCAATTGATGTGCATCACCACTGGAACGGTGAGCCACCCCACATGACGCGACACGGCAAATAACACCCGAAAAGCAAAGCAAAAAAAAAAAAACCGAAAACCCTCATCTCTCACATTGATTTATGTTATGTCGAAATTAATTTCCAGTCGATTGAGGCAAACGAAAAATACCGCATCAGCGGCTGGAGCACCGGCTCCATTCGAGGTGACGCGCCAGCCTGCCACGGTCCGCCACCAGCCATCCGCCGTAACGAAAAACCAAACCAAATAAACGAGCTAAAGGGGGAGCAAAGGCAAAGGATACGCGTCGCAGAAATCCAATCAATTTCGCGGATTTTATTTGCTTACCTCGGTCGGGAAAAAGCCCAGATACGCAATGCAGCCGGCGGCCAGGAGCACATCGCCGACAATATTGCGGATTGATTCGTGCAAACGACTCGCCGTTTCCGACCAGCGGGTCTTCTCGCCGCCCAGTCCGCCGAGCAGCTTTTCCGCCCTGAAAGTGGGAATCAGAGATGTGGCGGTCGGATGAAGAGAGAGAGGAGGAGGGGGGTCACTTGCCTGTTCAGACGCTTCTCGCAGTTGTCGATGTCGTCCTCGAGGCGCTTCTTCTCGCGCGACTTCTCCGCAAAGAAGTCGTTCAGCTTCTGCAGCTTGTCGAGGATCAGCTGGAGTTCGGCGCGCTTCGCGTTCAGCTTCTCCATTTGCGAGCTCAGCTCCTCCTCGGCCTCGGCGAGGGCCAGCTTCTTCGGGGCGACGATCTTCACGACCTTGTCGTAGACGTCCATCGCGCGCACCCAGTGGCAGAGGCCCTCGCAGGCGGTCGAGGCGCTCTTGATCTTCTCCGGAATGAAGTCCCGGTCGGAGATGTACCTGAAAGGGGACAGATGGAGTGGTGGAGATGGGGTTTCTTGTCTTACTTGTCCCGAATCCGCTTTATGATCGCCGGCGGAATGTTGTCCTTGTCGAAGGACTTCAGGTTCTCGAGGAACTTCATGTCGCTGAGCATCTTCTGCGAGGGTCCCCAGTAGTCCTCGACCATGCGGCCACCTGAAAGGGAGTCAATTCACAAGTCACGCACACAGTCAGTCACCCAACGCTCACTTGGATCGGGCTTCTTGTCGGGCTTGATGCCCTTGAGGACGCACACCGCCTCGAGGACCAGCTTCACGCCGTAGGGGGGGTTCTTCATGGACTTCACCAGCACGATGTCGGACGGCTTGAGGGTGTTTAGGGCGTCGATGGCGGCCTCCATCGCGGGGATGGCCTCCTGCAGGTCGCTCTCGCAGTCGTCCTTGATGGCTTGGGCGGCGGCCGCAGCCTCATTCGCCGCGGCCTCGTCCGCTCCCACGATCTCCTTCTTCTTCTCGGCCTCGGCCGTTTCGCGCTCGATGTTCACCATGATGCGCTCCGTCTCCTCGGAGAGGACCTTCAGCTTCGGCTGCAGGTCGTACAGCTCGATCTGCATCTCGCCCACCTGGCCAGCGGCGAAGTCGAGCTTCTCCAGGCCGACGGTGTACCTGTGGATGGTTCAATGTTAGGGACCGCGTGGTAGGGTGGCTCGGGCTTACCTGTCCCGTAGGCGAGTTATTTCGGTCAGCTTGCGCGAGTAGAACATCCTGAACGCCTTCAGCAGCTCCAGGTAGGACGTCGGCGTCACGTAGTTCCGGCGGCCAAGCTCCCGGAAGCACCTGCAGTGAAAGCAGTCGGAGCTCGGAGATTTCATGTATCCTCTGTACTCACCTCTCACTGGCGTCCACGATGGAGGTGTTGAAGTAGATCACCATCTGGACGAGGCTCTCGTCCTGCTCGGTCAGCACCACCTGCTTCACGAGGCTCTCCTGGCTGCCCCGAGGCGTCGCCGCTTTGTCCGACTGCTCCTCTCCGCCCTCGTCGCTCCTATTCAGATCCATCGAGCTGATGAAGTACTCCGCCACGCGCTCCAGGGCGTCCACCGGCCATGCCATGTACCTGCCGAGGGGACATAGCTCAGCACGGCGAGTCTCAATCCGAGGCAAACTCACCAGTCAATGGTGCAGCAGTTGATCAGCGAGGGGTACATCCGCAGGCGCTCCTTGAAGGAGTCGCCGATGGGCGAGAAGGCCAGCGCCATGTGCAGTGTCTCCCGCACCCGCTCGATGAAGTAGTTGTACATCTCCACCGGCGACGGCTCGATGTCCCGACTCTGGGGGGAGGAGGAGTGAATCAGAGGCGGTGGCGACATTGAATCGGTGTCATGCTTACCATCTGCTTGGCCATTGTCGTCATATTCTCCATGATCGCCGCCTTCTCCTCGGACTGGTACAGATTCGGTAAGTCGCCTGTGTTCAGGATGCCGTTGATGTCCTCCACGTAGCCCTCGTCCACCGCCTGCGGACGCAGATGATTTCACTTAGTCGCTAGTGCTGTTCAGTATGCAAAATCGATTTCGACTAATTGACCAGAAACACACGACGCCCGACGTCGGAGTGCCGTGCCAGGACTTGAGAGCTATTTAATTAAATTACACGAGAGTCCGACACCCATCCCGTGCCGGGCATGTGCACAGGCTGTGGGAAAAGGTGAGTGTGGCCAGCAATTTCGATTACCACTTGTGCATTTAATTCAACAGACATGTGATGTGATGATGGGGAATAATTGAGATTAAAAGATACTCTCTGTGGGTGGGGGTGGGGCAGATCTTATCGAAATCAATTCTGACAAGAGCTTTGTTCGCACAGCCAGGCGTGCAGTCCTCCGGGGAGATGAAGACAAAACGAGGCGCCCGGATGAAAGGACAGTCTTGGGTGGGAAAGGGTAGGGCCTGTTTGATTGGATTGGGGGGTGGGCACAGACTGTTTCGATGAATAATTATGCGGAGCCCCTTGGACATGTTTATCTGTCATATCTTTACATGGGCTTTCGTCCTTTTTAATCATGCAAAGTTGAGGAAGTTTGGGGCGGAAGATGTCATCTGTGGGGCCCTGGGGGTGGGAGGGGATTCTCGCTGGCGGGTGGGGTTTGGCTTAAAAGTGATCAACGGCCACTCACGATTGAAATTAGATGGGTCCTTGCTTTTGTGTATCAGGATGGTCAAAGTGTTTCGATTCAGCACACAGATGCTGGTGGCATTGAGGTGGTTCGAACGTAAGCAGCCCTCAGTGGTTGTTTGTTCTTCGTGTGATGAGACGATTGGAGCACGGGCATGATTTACTGTGGAGTCTGCTGAGTCAACGTCTGAGTTGGAAAGGTCGTAAAGCAGTTGCCTTCGGACCGGGCAGTCTAGGACCCTCCGAGCGATTACCAGCGTTCACACTGAACGATTTGCTTAGCGACAAAATAAAGCCGGCTGTTCACACGTTATGCATTATCGGAGAAAACGAGTGAGTTTCAAAGCGATACTCAGCAGATTTTCATTGATTTTAAAGCAGCCTACGATAGCACTCATCGAAAGGGTAACGGGAAAGGTGATCCAATTGAAAAAATAACACCGACGCCGGGCGATGGACCTTTCAGCTCAAGCCGTTTGAAAGCTGAACAGAATTTCGACAAGGAGACGCTCTGTCGTTTGACTTTTACAATCTTGTACAGAAATTATAATGAGGAGGGCTGCTGTAACAAGGAAGGCACAATCGTCTTAGTCAGTCCGCAGGCGACATCGTCGTGTATTCCCAGTGTGCTATGGTGACGGCAAGTAAAGAGCAGACGAAACGAGCTGGTATTGAGGTCAATGAGGACACGACGCAAGTAACGATGTGGGGCACACCAAGTGTGGCAACACATCACTATCAACAGCATCAATTTTGAAGTAGTAAATGAGCTGTTCAACCTCCGGGCAAACGTGTACTTTTGGAGATTTGACGTAGAATAGTCGTTTGAAACCGGTGCTACTTCTGCTTGTGGGACCAAAACTCGTAACTGAAAGCAGCAACATCATGTATGCTCTCCAAGACTCTTTCATTGCCACTCCCAATCACCCGCCGAAGGTCTGATTTCAAGCAAAGCAGTAGAGTTGACAGCTATATGTGTCTTCGAGTCGGAGACTCTGGTCTGAGAAGGAGAAGGAGATTCTTTTAAAGTATCCGATACTGTCATCGCAGCAAAGCAGCTATTAGCTTTGTTGATACCTACATCTGCTTCTTTTTATTTTTTGACAGGCGCTACACTCCGGGGTACCTATTACCTTCAAGAATGTGCAATTAGCGCAACCTCTGGCTAGCTGCCTCCAGCTGAGCGGACCAAGCTTGTAGTGGGTCCTACCTCTACACTTGACAAGGTGTCCTCTCTTGCGTTATCCAACAGCTTTGGACATTCTTAGGACTTTTATGCATTGGATTAGTAGGTGTCTACGCTACTAGAGTAGGCCCATGTTGCCGTACAAAACATATAGCTCTCTTTTTTTCTTAAGAAGCAGAAGTAGAAGGAATTATTAATGCATCTGCGCCTTACTGCAGGGATGGGACGATCAGTGTTTTAAAGAAAGTCAGCTCGGGCTTTCGAGAGACAGCTTGATTACTCAATCGGGTACTCATACATTTAGAAAGCATATTAAAACAGTGGAATACAGACACAGATTGCTGTGGTACTTATCCAAGCTCTGAGATTTTACACAATGTGTGGCTTCAATCAGCAACGTTGTCCTTGGAAAAGATCTCCGAGGCTTGTTATGAATCAGCACTTTTCCTATTGCCGAAAACGTCCCAGGCTTCCTACTAATCAACCCGATGGTTAATTTGTTAACATTTCAAGCCTAACATCACACAGAAGATAGTGGTCGAAGGAGAAGGAAAAAAATGTGGGGATATCCGTACCCCTGCCTAGCACTCCAGAGGCTGCCACGAGGCACTAGAAATCATGCCTTTTCTAGATCTGCAAAACAGGTGTATGTTGGTTTGGCATACTTTCAAGCAATGTGGTCGACTGTACTTCTAGTGCTCTACTTTACATCACCGCCAGACCCGTTTATTTCAGCAGGCTTCTTCGTCGAAAGATAACCATTTTACGTAGGCAATGTCACAATTGGACATGTTCACTTTTATGGTGTCGCAAGAGGGGCCTAAATCAATGTATTTTGGAGAAAACTACTGAAAGACCGAACTGAAGTAATAAAGAAGCATACTAGTTGCCACACCACACCATCGCACAGAAAATAACTCAAGTCTTACTTCTCATTGACAGACGGTGCACCACGTCTGCTCCATATCTGCGGTAGCCTGAAATATGCTGGCTGCTCTCAATAGTCTGCACAGTTGTATGGCTTTGAAAACATACGCATTTGCAGGCTAAACGACCACCTAGGGGGCTTGATATGAAAAAAGTTCCAAAAATCCTGCGCAGTGTCCTGACCAACTTGTAGCATCTCCTGTCTAACGCGTCAGCACTAGACGCAAAAGTCTACACAATCGATAGCGTACGACGAAGACACTTGTGAGACATCAGACATGAGAAGTTTGAGTACATGTGTAATTAGCGGTGAATGAGTGCAAAATTATGTGCATCCGCCCTTAAGCGCAGTAGAGCCTCTTCTTGCCGGACTGTGCGGACATTAAATAGTAAGTTGGGCAACCACAAGAGCGGATGGAGAGGCCCTTGGTCTTAACAAGAAAAAGGTCTATGGACTGTACAGCTAGTCATGTAGATTTCTGGACACGAGAGTCGAAAACAATAGGGAACGCCCAGAAAATGATGGCGGATTCAAATCGATAAGCACCTAAAACTTAGGCGACTAAAATGCTGTACCCAAGACTTAAGATTTGAGAAGAGGTGGCATGTTATTTGGGTACTCAAACTGGGACCAGTCAAAATCAACAGATCATGAGAGTGGTCCACATGTACAAATTTCGACCGCGAAAATATGAAATTTTGATCAAAATTTGACAGAAACTCGTTTTCCCTGCAAACCTGAGGTCCGCAATGCCTTTAAATGTGGAATAGGCCACTGAAGCACCATTCAAGTCCAATATTTAGGAACATAATCCAAAATTCGGACACATCTTTTGGACCTTAGTGGTAACCGGATGAGGTATTGCAACATTTCCTGCCGCCACGTTGACTAAAAACTCACATCGTTCCTCAATTTACCTGCGAATCAGAGAACAGAAAGACCGTGTGATTGGTGTTGAATCCAGCTGTCATGAGAATCTTCTTGATGTCCTCCCGCCAGTCGTTCATGCTGTAGGTCTTAGTGACCTGTACCGTCATCAGCCGGGCGTCGGCAATGTGCGCCGCCAACTTGGCCGAGCTCCTGCGGCCCGATCCGCCCATGCCGACCATCAGAATGTTCCCCCGTGGCATCTGCAAGACCCTGGACACCCTGCGGCAACCCGAAAAAAAGAAACATCAGTCTTGCACGTCAAACACACCATTCTCACCTGGAAATGTGCTCGATGGCGAACCGGAACAGCACCAGGTCCATGGGCGCACTCGAGAACGAGTTGTAGTCCTTCAGGTAGTAGTTCATGATCTTCTCCAGCTTCTCGAAGCCCTCCACCTCGTCGTAGTGCTTCGGTTCCGCGTCGGGGAACATGTAGTTGCCGAAGAACAGACTCCTCAAGTCGTTGTCCGTCAGCTTGGCGCCCTGCTCGATCCGGCCGCTCATCGCCTGCTCGAGGGTGAAGCGCAGGCAGGTCTTGCACGCGTTCCGTGCCATGTCCAGCAGCAGCTCCCTGTCCCTCTGCTCGATTAGACTGAAAGTGCAGACTTGTTAGGCTTGACTGAGGGAACGCACCTCACCGCTGCTTACCGATCGTAGAAGACTCGATAGGTCTCGTGGACCCAGAGCCTGGCCAGCTTCTCCGGATCGGTCAGGAGCTTCGGCGGCACCAGCACGATGCCCGTGAAGACGCGGGTGATGTCCCGCAGTGAGAAGGTGTAATGCGACTTGGCTGGCGTCGGCAGGAACACCCCAATGGCCTGCCGGTATATGTTGACCAGCCCTTCGGCAAGGCCCTGCAGAAGGAAACTAGTGTGACTAACATCATCTCGAGAAAACACCCGCTTACCCGCGAAAGCAGAGCCACCTTGTCCGGATAACCCTTGCCAAAGTGCCAGTCGCCGATGGCTTGGAAAATTCTCGTGATGGTCGCATCCTCGAACGAGTCGACTGCCACTACGAATGTGTGCCGGTAGAAGCGCGGGAAGATGAAGTTGCTGCCCCCGAGCATGCCCATGGCGCCGACGAAACCCTGAAACGAAGAGAAACGTCGATGAGTAAGTCCCACACTCACGGCGACCGACGTTGCAATTCCATTGTCTGTCGCGAAGGTTGAGCGTCTCAATGGAAGTCGCAACAATGGCAAGCGAATTGCATATTCATCGTTGGACTTCATTGAGCGGCGCCTGGTGTTTTCGATGAGTTCCTCGGCGACTTCCTCCTCACTTACCATATCAATCAGTTCCAGTTTGGTGGTGTCGGCCAAGTCGGACCAGTAGCCGTGGTCGAGCCATTGTCTGACCAGCTCCAGCGGTGGCTGCGAGCCGTAGGTGTCTTTTGACGGCATGCCCACATCGTCGCAGAATACAAGGCACTGCAATGCAAAGCGTGGCAAATTATGTGTGTGGCGCTGAAGAGGCGATAGGAGGCTTACCTTCTTGCCAAGTGGGGGGCCGTAGACGCCCTTGCGACGTCGGTCTAGTTTCGACATGATTGTCTCTTGAACCTGTGAGGGGAGGAAGTGGAAGTGGCTGTGGTTGTAGATGTGATTTGGGCTGAGATTGATCGGGTCTGTACTTGAAGTTAGGCGGGAGAAGTAAACGCACTCTGATCCAGGGAGGAGTTTGGAATAAAGGGCTCTCGTGTTTCAAAAGGGCACCCGCGATTGGAAAGGGATTCCGGTCGAATTGGTTCGCGAAAGTGAAGACAGCTTTCGAGTCATAAATAAGTCCAAGTCACTCAAGAGCAAGGAGAAATGGATGCAACGAAAGGGTGTTTTTTGAAATCAACAGAAAGCGCATAAATTTCACGAAAAAATGCGACAGATCCATCGAGAAGTTACGATTAGGTTGAGCCTGGCAATGACATGACAAATGCGAAATAGTCATCATGTCAAAAACACCCATTCTCTTGATGGACCTTTACCTTAGGTTTTTATGTGCCCGCGGTACCACAGCTGAGTGACCAGATAACAACGATAGCTATTCCAATTTTTGTGTTTCAGAAGTTGTCAAAGTTACCAACGAAACGCAGCTGTCAAAAATGTCAGCAAAGCTTGCCATTTCATTGAAATGTTGGTAGACTCTCGGACCCTAGGCCACCAACCAGACAGAGATTGGAGCGAAATGCAGAAACTGTTGTCAGCCTATGGTCTACATCCGTAAGAAATAATTGAAGACGGGCGATCATAGCCACCGCCGAAAGATCGCTTATTAAGCGCTAATTGGATATGTTGGTCGGAGATTCGGTTTTTGACCGAAAATTCGAAAAGAGACACTGTAACCGGCAATGGAGTTGATCCAAGAACCATACTGCTTCTCGTATGTCAATTTGCCTTTTATAATGGGTCTCTTAATATTAATATGGGTGGCGCTACAACCCATAGAAGGCAAGGACTTCACTTTGCAGCAACCAATTGTGCTACGCCTGCTATTGTGGCATGAGTGGCATTGATCTACAGTTTTATGCCGACTCCGAACGGCCAAGTTTGAGAAGCTATTTTTTTCTATAAACAAATATTCTCTGGCCGTTGAAACCTCCTTGTTTCCAAGGACCCAGCCTGCTCTTTTTTGTTTCTGGCAAGCGAAGAGGACGCCTCCATAGGAACAGTAGACCGTTTTCGAGTCTATTACGATAATGCTGCCAGACTGTGTGAATAGATATGAATTATAGCTACGAGGCGAGGCGAGTGTGTGTAGCGCAGATCGCAAAGGCGTGGATTTCGGCTTGGAACACGCTGGATATGAACTCATGTGCCCCTGTTTCGAGTCCAGCTCCAGAGTTCAGTTTTGATTGGCATATCTTTCGTACAGAACTTTTAGGGTATAGTGTGCAAGCAATGGACCAATGCAATGCTCCCGGACAAGTTTCGTGGATGGTCCATCTAATGGCGATCCTTCGTCAACCTCTAAGGCTACGTCAAGTCCTTAGTCTACGCTAACAAGCCAAGGGTAGATTGCAGAATTTTCACAATACCGCCGCACATGTTTGACCGAATAGGATTGGTTTGTGGGTATGTGCGTCTACCCCAACGCACTTGAACATCTACATAGATGGTTGGATAAATGGTCTGGCCGACAAAAAAATATCCCACCTTTTCGAGTCACTGACAATGCTCAAAGAGTACTTCTGTCTAGAATAAGTTTCTCAAACTTCGCATGCATAACACGAGTGGTTGCTGAGAAGCTTGACCCTGGCCCTCTACGGGCTGTAGGGTTTGAAAAGCAGGTTCAGGCTTCCAAAAAAGGTATGCATACATACTACTTCACTGTAAGTGTTGCCGTTGGTTCTAAATAATTTTTTTTATAACAAGTAATTTCTTTTGCTTCAGTTGTGCTTCTGGCATATGGGTGGCGTTGGTTGTGGTGGCAATGTTCCCGTGGCTATTGCGGGTGGCATTGATGAAGGGCGCCGCCTGTATAATGTCACCTTCACAAACACACTCCGCCTGAGGCATGCATCATCATCATTGGCAACAGCGACAGGACACATTGCAACAGTCGCACCAACAGCACCCACCTCATCATCGGCCGGTGAATAGGCGTTTAGATTTCCTGCAGATCAAGCTGAGAAAACTGCTTAACGCCGACTCAAAGGAGAGGCCCATGCTGATTTCCGAGCGATTTAAGAGCAGCGACCATCAAAAATATGACGCATTCAGCAAGTTTTCAGCCAGGAGGTGAGTCTGACTCGCGTGCACACATCTTGTTAATAATTTAGAGTTCCTTTCTGCTTTTTTTCGGTGTAAGCTCCGAGCGATCAAAACGATCTGTCAGTGATGTTTCCCAGTACATTTCTATCGCCACAGTCGCTGCCGCCTCACACCGCCTCAGACGAGGACATCTACACCTACGCTTGTGAACCGATAGTTCCCACGGAAGACTATCGGGCCATCAGTCCACTCGCTGAGTACGCAGCAGTGGAAAGCTCACCGGACAAGGAACAAAATTCAAGGGAAGCACACCTCGGCGCAAGTCACACATTCCTGTTGTAATGCTTTGCCTAATCTTTGGTAGTTGCTCGACGTCTAGGTTCGGTTCGTGGTCTAGTGACCATACTACGTTCATACTACTGTCTAGTAAAAGCTTCTCAAACTTGGCCGTTTGGAGTCGGCATAAAATTGTAGATCGCTCCAATAGAGAGCAGTAGCCTGCGCAATACGAGTGGTTGCTAAGAAGCTAGGATTTGGCCCGCTACGAACTGTAGTGCCACCACGACGTTTCCGCCGTAATACACAAGGTGTGGCTTAACAAGGCTGCTGGAGGGGGTAGACTGCATGCGAAACTTTCAAGTTGCATACACCAGTGCACCTGTAAGATTTGGACGTATTGTGAAGCATGATCGCCGGATGTATGCAATAAGTCTCCTAAGCACTGCTTGAAAATCGTGCCACTTTTTTGACACAATTTTCGAGAAGTTGGTGTAACACAGACGTCAAGAGTAGGTGCGATCTTTCACAAGTCGGTTGAAAGCTAACGTATGCTGGTGACATTGGCATCATTGGTGGAACCCAACGGGCTGTTAATGGAGCGTTGACGAACACAGAGAAGGAAGCGTGTAAGATGGGTAACATGAAGTAGATGCTGTCTTGAAAAAAGGTCCATCAACATCGTCGTTTGAAACATAATGTCTGAGTAGACTTATATTATTTCGAGTCAGTAAAGGACCTAAGCTCCACAGTAAACTAAGGAACCAAGAACCAAAAAATGAACACAGAGTCGTTCTCGACGGATGTGGAATTCATACATTTTTGAAAGTAGTTGTCGGAGTTCACGCTCCCAACGCTTTCGGGTGACGAGTCACTGCACAGCGGATAGTTCCTGTCTACAGAAAGCATTTAAAAGACAGATCAGCTCATGAAGGAATAATGGTATGTGCCACTGACGCTTAGTCAAGGTCTACCTCTTAATGTCGCGCCATTTACCCGGACGCGAAGAAGATCGGTGGGATACGTGCAATGTTGACTATCTACGACCGATGAGAGGAGCAACAGAAAGGAGTCACATTATCTCGGGTAGGGGTTCAGTCGTTGGCTGGTACTGCAAAAGACCGTAGTCCCAAGAAGTAATATCCAAGTCGAACGGAAAAGCCGAACAATCATTTCGTTTTGCGGTATAAGTACGTACCATTGGCAGATTTTTCAAGAAGATGTGCTATGATCGAAGAATCGATCAGAATCTGTCGAGGGCAGCAGAGCAAAACAAGAAAATGCTTCAAGCGGGAGCGACATAAACGACGTCAAGGCCAGGCAAAAGCAGATAACTCCATGCCGGCATCGATCCATCCTAGTGACGTGCTGCCTTCTCTTACGGACATGTTTTCTACAAGTCCGGCTCAGTACTTATGACTCAGAATTCCAGCCAGCCGTCGTCACTTTTTCTTCTTATTCCGGCACTAATTAGGACACATTCCCGGATCTGCACGAATCAGTTTCAATCCGCGATCATCAGACAGTCATGACCAGTCTTTGATCCGGATTCCTCCAAATTGCAGTGCAGTGAAATCATTCCGCAGGTTCTGACTCAGAATGCCCGAGAAAAGAGAAGGCCAACGGCACTGCGATCTATCGTGAGGAACCTGCACATGCCCGGTGGCTGAATCCATCCACAGCCCCAGAAATGATATCACATCTCTGACAAAAGCAATCAATCTCTGCGCCACTCGACAGCAAAAGTGCGTATGACGCAAAGGCTTATGCAACCCACTTGGCCCGCTCGAGAGTAACTTTTCGAGCAGAGCAGCCACTCGGAGCACTGTTTGCCTAGACCAGCAGCCTGCCTTCTGTTCTACCCTCCGGCCAGTGAAACGAGAAGAACGGAAACATCCGATTCGAGAATAAGTCCGCTTGGCACGCGTAAGAGCCCTCCGCTCCGCTCGGCTTCTAATTACCCCCAATCCCACGCCTTCGATTAGATCATCGAATTAGCATAAATGATGTGATGAATCGTTATCCTCGGGCATCGTTGTGTTTTTTTTTTTCGTTTAATTGGATGCGAACCCACCGCAGATCCACTGATTTGCAGACCACATATCGCGTGTGCGTGTGGCTCAGGCTAAGCATATGGATTGGGGTTCTGCGGCGCGGCTGATTGATTCTGACAAATGCTCTTGTGGTCGCCGATAGGTAGATGGATGGACGGATAGAGTATCTGTTCTCGTTCCGTGTTCGAAACGTTCTTTGGTGTCAGGCCCAGAGACGAGGTTGACTGACACTTAAATGATGATAAATTACGTTCGATGAGTTCGGTGATGAAGTGGCTCGCAATCGATAGTTGCCGTGCGTCAGAGTGGCTGTTACTGCGCTGGAGGAGATGACGTAATCCTCGCAAGAGGCTGAGTGATTTGCACAATCTGTTCTCGGAACGAAGTGGGTCAATCTGATAGGAGGCTGAAGTCATAAAACGCACACTTGCCAGTGGGTGGTGGCGGACTCCTGGCGACTGCCTGGCTGGGGCGGCGGTAAGTCACACCAGCCTGGTAACTGTCACCAGTGGGGACGACGGTCGCTATCAATTGACACATCGTGCGGGGATTAGAAAGTGCGCTGGACGGCCTGGGTTGGCATCGACATTTGTCGAACGAGTCGAGCTCGAGTTTCGTGAGAATGATCATTTTATGGGAAGCAAGGCAAGCTTCCCGCTTGTCTTGTGATTGATCAGCTCGATGCGGTGGGTCAATAACTTTTAATTAATGCGTTCTGGTGAAACGATCTCTCTGTCCTCTGATGGAAGAAGACGTCTTGGCATTGTCGTGCCCGTTTGGCCGGTGGACGGGGCACGTGGGTGACATTAAGTGAGCCTGTGAAAGGGTTACCCGATACCGATCGAGTGAGAGGCCAAGTTGGCAACAGCAAGAAATACGCTTGACCCGAAATGATGTACAAGAGGTGTTCGCAAAAAGTGGCAAGAAAGGGGACTGGACTCGTTGGGAGCCTTCACACGGGTTGACAGTTGACATGTGGCTTATGCGAACTGAGATGGTTGACGCTGAGTACATAGAACATTCTTCGCAGTTATACGTTTAGAGTATGACATCAGATTATATGGCCACAAGGCGTGATATCGCGACGGGGTAAATAATCGACCACAAGCTTTCAGATTGATTCTTATGTTGCAAGTCGTCATTCTAGCTTGCAGTACATCTGTCGATTGGTACTTGCAGTCGCAGGGAGTGGCCGATACCAAAGTTTTTAGGGACCATCGGCAAATGTTGTGCGTGAGCAGCAGCACAAAATAGGTCCTACTGCAGCGACGTGCGCCGCAATATCCGCGAAGGGTTCATTCTATATTTGTGACAAGGGGCTACCTTTCATGGAGGATGGCGCAAGTTTTACATCTACCAGTGGTCGGTGTCGGAACATTTTTGAAATCATTCTTGTGCCAAAATTGAACTAAAATTGACAAGCGGAACATGTTGCTCTAGTAGGACTGTTCCACATCAGAGTTACCTCATGCTTCGATGTATATTAGGTTAGGAACAGTTAGTGCACTTAGGCGAACGCAACTTTAAGTCTGAATGCGAGCATTGCGTTAGCCAACTGATTAGTCTACCCATACTCTGCAAACCAATTTGTGCCAGTAAGAAACCGCATGAGATGACTGACATTTAGCTGGTGTATTAGCTTTAGCTATCCCATAAGTGCTTTTAGCTTCGAGTGTAAGGGGCGCCAGCAGAGTCGAAAAAGTGTGAAATTGTTTCCTGCTCCTCGTCGTTTTTGCAAATTCTTCATCAAATATATTCTGAAAGCATCTGAGACAGTGCCACATGCGCAAACTATGCGAGCGTTTGAAGCCACGTGGTGAATGAAGGCCATCTACAATTGGAATCATTCATTTTTCAAGCAATACAAATAATGGGATTGACAAGTTCAGCGTGGTAACACAAGGGGAAGCTCGTGACTGCTGCTTCTCTGCTTGGTTAGAGTTACCTAGACGATGTTTCCCTTTTGCGACATGCATGGGTGGCATGTATCTACTTGGAAAAAAATAATGTTCTTGTCTTGTAAGTCTTGTAAGTTCGCACATTCCTGGAAGGGCACTGTGTGACGGCATCTACATGGAATGGACGTTGTAATACCTGGCCGTCGCAACAAGAGAGAAGAGATTATTTAGAGTTCTTCTCGAAGAGATACTGAATTGTCTCCAGAAATGTAGTGAATTGTCGGATTGGGTAGGGCATTTGATATGCCTGTCGAAGGCCGGAACGTACAAACGAATCTCAAATAACTTCCTTGACCACAACGCTTCTGCTATACAACTTCCTGTGTTTGGATATCTTGGTGAAATCTGCAGCATGATCATGTTCGGGTGAATTTGCTCGAATCTCGCCCAGGAATGGTAATTCGATGATGAGCGCGATATTTGGTGTGAGGACGTATCTGGTATCATTTATGCTTTATTCGTCCTGCAGTACACAAATTGGATGGGCAAAGGCTAATGTCTAACGGAATGACTTACGTAGTGCTTGCCTAATAGCATAGTTTGAAGTAATGCTGTCGTAAGACAACTGATTGGATGGCGCAGTTGTGCCAGCCCTTGATTATAGGGATCCCGGTTTCCAGTGAAAGCAAAAGTTAACTGGTTCACAAATCGGCTGACCTATGCTGGCTCGGGACCTAAGACTATTGAAATTGAAGGCCCCTATGTGTAAATGCCTACGATTTGCCAGATCACTACACGAGCAGAGTAGGTGATTTGTGGTTTCTACCTGCTCTTCATCCGTGAAGGTTTTGCTGATTTGTCATAAGGTACAATCATCCCCGGGTTTGAGTCCTAATTGCGCAGTGTTCGGTTATGACAATGATGAGCCTCTAAGCAGACTGAGTGACTGTTTTTGGCTAAGCGATGGGCAAATGTTTATTCTTTTCATGCCATATGTGGCTTTGATTGGGTGAATTTGCATTTTGATAAGGGCCTCGTGTGTACTTAGACTCAGCAAGCAATCATTAAGGACCCTCATTGGAGTCATAACCAGGCACTGTGCAATTGGCACTCATGCTCGCAGGATAGGTGTCCCACATAATGATTTTCGCAGAAATTGCATGGATGAAGAGGAGAAAGAAAACACTCATCACCTTCTCTGCTCCTGTAGTGCTCTTGCTAGTCGTAGGTTCCTACACCAAGGAGCCGACTACATCCGTGGCCGTAACGAGCTAAACAGTGCCAGCATTGGCGCTCTAAATCGCTTCATTAGAAGCACCAACTGGTTCCAATGTTAATAGAAGTCAATCCGCGTGGTATCACAATGGACCTACTCTGGCCTAAGTGTGACTGTCCTTTAGCAGTCAGCCACTATAACCTAACCTAACTTAACCTAAGGGCCTCATCCTCGTCGTTAAAAACGTGTGACCAAATGAACGGCACTGGGTATCACAATGGACCAACAGTGGTCTAAGTGTGCTGGTACGCTTACATTATTGAACTAGGTAGTGCGACATCTCTTCAACCAAAAAATGCTTTGCGTTCACATTATACTACGCGGTTGACGGACTTCATTCATTAGGCAAGTTTCGTGGCATCAACTTTGGAGCATGCTCGTCTGCTCAGTGATGCTCAGAGACCTATCATTTTCCTTTATCAACTTGGCCTAGCCATCTTAAGCGTTGAATCTGTAGACGCCTGACTAGACTCATGTCGCTGTACAGCCCGTACAATTCGTGGTTGAATCTTCTTCTCCAGGAACCTTCAACGCAAACATGACCAAAGATTGAACGCAGAACTTTTCTCTCGAAGAGACCAAGTGCTTGAGATAGTTCAGGCTTCCGCGCCATAGAGCAGGACAGGGATGATCAGGGGCTTATACGATGTGAGCTTGGTCTTTCGAGAGAGGGCTCTACTACTACTTCTAGCCACTTCCGTCTCAATGTTAGCAAACGCCTCATTGACGACTCGCTGAGTTCTGGCAATCACCTCGATGTCATCGGCGCATGCTAATAATTGTACGGACATCGGGAAGATCGTGTCTCTGCTGTTGGCGTGTGAGCTACGCATAATTTTCTCCAGGATGATGTTGAGGAAATCACATGACAGCGCATCGACTTGTGTAAATCCTTTTTTGACAATAAAGGTCTCGGTGAGTTCGTAACAGAACTTAATGGAGCAGCGGGAGTTCTCCATCGTCATCCTGCACAACCTGACGAGTTGATGTTGACGAGAAAGTTGATGACGAGAGAATGTCAAAACTAGACATGGAGTTGTATAGCTCGTCTCTATGCACGCTGTCATATCTGGGCTTTAAGTCGACAAATAGGTGGTGGGTGTCGATCTGCATCTCTTGGGTTTTTTCGAGGATCTGCCGTAATGTGAAGATTTGATGGATGGTGGACTTTCATGGCCTGAAGCCACACTGATATGGACCTATCAGATTATACCCACGGAGGTGGCCCGTGACGTTGTGGGTATGTGCGTCGACCCCAACCTCGACGTCGTAGGTTCGATTCCTGCTCTGTGCGACGAAACAATTTTCACGACCCCACCTCTTTCGAGTCACTGACAATGCTCAAAGAGTATTTCCTGTCTAGAAAAAGCTTCTCAAACAAAGCCGTTCAGATTCGGCATTGAACTGTAAGTCCCTTCCACTCGTGAGAAAACAATAGCACGCACAACACGAGTGGTTGCTGAGAAGCTTGGCCCTGGCCACCTACGGGCTGTAGCGCCACCCATATTATATTATTATAGATTATTAATAAATGGCTTCAGGCGGGTATACCAAACGGCAGAGAAGATCACGATGTTAAGAAGACTGATCCCTCGAGAGTTGGCGCAGTCGAAATGGTCTCCTTTCTTGTGGATCGAGCAAATGATACTGAAATTCCACGCATCGTATTACTGGATCTTATAATGTGAACGTCCCCATCACCTAACCTAACCTAACCGAACCTAAGACAACAGAAGCTGTGCCCATTGCCAGAATTAGACATACTTGCTAGGTGCACTTAAAAGGTCAAGACTTGAAGAATTGTATCCATCATGTTATTAAGGAAATGCATCAACGTCTAACAAAATCGCACTTTGTACAAGAATAGTTAGGGCGTGATTGATAACTGTGGTGGTGGCCCGTGGCGTTGTGGATATGTGCGTCGACCCCAACCTCGACGTTGTAGGTTCGATTCCAGCTCTGAGCAATAGAAATAATTTTCACGGCCCCACCTTTTGGAGTCACTGACAATGCTCAAAGAGTATTTATTTCCTTCTCAAACTTGGCCATTCGGAGTTGACACAACACTGTCGATCCCTTCCACTCGTGAGAGAACAATAGCACGCCCAACACGAGTGGTTGCTGAGAAGCTAGGCCCTGGCCCTCTATGGGCTGTAGCGCCACCAATATTATTATTATTATTATTATTGATTACTGTGTCCAATATCATGATGAAATGGGGGTGAAGATCATTGAATGCAACACATTTTGTAGTGTGACGATGGACGAACCATATACAAAAATCGACTGGTGTTCAAGACATTTGCCAAAACTTGGGGTGAACTTGACCATGAAGAGTATTCTAAATAAGCAGTTTCCGCAGTGATCCACTTAGCTGGCGACATTCACTCGCTTCTAACTTCTCAGGCCGCGGAGTATGAGGGCTGTGTTTTTAAGCGTCACTTCAATCCCCACATGAAATCCTGTGCAGACTTGAAAATGAACACTTGACAATATGGAACAGTTTCCTCTTTCTCGTCCACAACTAAGCATCTACTATTTCAAGACCAAGGTTAATGAAGATTGATTGATGCCCGAATCCACCACAGACTGTAGCATCATCAGTAGGAGGAATAAAATGTTTAAATTCTCACGTCCGTGCCTGTGTGTCCACGCGGGCTCTTCAATCGTTGCCAATGTAGATTGCCTTACATAACCACTGTCCACTGACAATTTGTTCATAATTTCCACCAGTGTATGGCATGACTTTAATAATTGCATCGTTAACGTGCTCCTTTTGTGAACGTTTCCACGGCAATGTCAGTGTTAATTGGGCGAAAGGTAATTTCCGTGTTGCCACCGCACACAAATTGTTTTGCAACATTGTTTGCCAATTACCCAAATTACGAACTTCAACGGCAGCCATTCGCAATTGTGCCAGCCAATGATGACGCCGATGCCGCCGACGCTGCTGCCGCCTCGCCGCGCCGCGCCGCCCATTACCCCTGGCAATGCATTCATGTAAATTCCAATAATAGTCGTTAATTGAAGTTTACGACCAACAAAAGATTAACATCACGGCACGGCACAGACCGCATCGGTCGCCGCCCTCTGGCCGCTTGGTGTTGATGCGTTTTGGGGGTGGGATGCACACAGGCGGCGGCTGCCTATCCCAAAAATGACGAGGCGGTTTTAATGGCATTCGGGCCAAGACCACCGCAATGTAAACTCCGATTGGGGTGAATAAATAGATTTTTGCAGGTGTGCCAGCCTGGCCCCCCGAAGCGCACTGGATTATGCGCCTCATTGTGGGACCTTTAATCGCAGCCGGGATCGCCCCGGGGGACTGTGACAGCTGCTGCGCTAATCGCGTCCATTTCAGGACGCTTTCAAATGACCATTACGCATCAAGAACCGATGTGCGCCCGGAGCCGGGTCCATCATTCGGCGACCGTTTGTGATTACGGGCAGAAGCGCTCACACCGACCCGCAGTGGATTTGAAATTACTTCGCAATTAGTGTCAGATCCGTTTCAGCGAATTAAAACTTCAAGTACAGACGGGGACGGGAAAGAATACTCACCAACTGCGCACTGGTGCGGGCGGAGAAGTTCACGACGTTCACCATGTTCGCGCTCTTGGGCAGCGCGAGCAGATGATGACTGATGATGGCACTCTTGCCGGTTCCGGTCGGGCCAATCGCCATGAACGGCATGGGGCAGCGTGCCACGCAGAAGTCCAGCCAAAAGTTGATGCAGCCCGTCTCCTTGGTGGGCACTATCAGCTCACTCACCTGGACGCCCTCGGGGAAGGTGATCTCCTCTTGTCGATGCCAGGGCCACCAATTCTCCGCCCCATCGAAACGATAATCCATTACGGAGAGTTTCTCGGGGAACATTTGACCACGGTTCAGGGTGAAGTACTTCGGCCGGGGATGCTTCTCGTTGGCGCCGTACAGAACTTTCCTCAGCAGAGCGTCGAAGTGCTTCTGGCCAACGACTGCGTCGGCGAGGGGGGAGGGGAGTGCGTGTATTGTTAAAATTGATAAAGGCAGAGTGAAGAGATACGTACGCTTGCGGAGGACACATGCCTGCTGGGGGGTGCACTCAAGGAGGTGGGCGAATAAAATCGAGAAGAAAATATATCTGACAGGGATATGTGCTGCCACAAGTTGAAATTGGTATTAGATGGCGGAGGGGGTTCTGTTGGATGCAGCAATTTAAAAGAACTAACAGTGTGTGCGGCAAGAAGGTGGTCGGTTGGGTGCGAGTCCAGGGGAATGGTTTCTTTTAATAGGTGGTTCTAGGGAGGCAATGTTGGGCATTGGTCCATGTTTTGTGGCAGCGTATGCCACTCGTGGGCTCTCTGCAGAAGCTGCACGGTGCATCAAAGTGAGAAGCAGGTTTGTTCAATGGAACTCTCTGTCAAATGTCTCAGCGCTGCGACGCTACGACATGTGTACATTTGACTATAGCTGTTTGACTATCGCAAAAGCTATTCCACAACGGAATGGGAGCGTAAAAAAAAGTCGTAGTTCTGTCGCCTATTCAAACTCCTTCTTAATGTGCTTAGTGCTCTGAAACGAAGGTCTCGTGGAGGTCTCCCGTTAACCATAAGGTGCCACAATCGACGTTTTCGAAGGATAAAGCCAACCGTTTCATTGTCAGAGAAACCTCCGATGATGACGAAACTCGGATGGAATGCTGCTACTTAAATGTTTCTGAAACACACACATGTCGCATGATGTGACACATGTTGATGAGCTTAAAAATACATGTTGTGTAAAATGGGCATTTTGAGACTCATGCTGTGAGTCATGTCACTGTGCAAAAATATTAAATTTTGTTTCGCAACATGTATATAGATGCGACTTTTCTCAACATGTTGCAGGTGTACCAAGTTGCTGATTTGATTTCTTGACCAAATTTGTCTTAACAGCGACTTCCAGGGAATGTATGGATTGCATAGCGTGATGGATCTAATCAACTGTGGAAAACTGTGTTGAACTTTTGACGATTAAGTTGCCTCCAACGAGTTGGGATGAAGCCTAATAGTTTTGCTTCCAGCAAAAAGCAGCTTTTCTGTGCGTTTAAACGCCAACGAACTGATACGTACTGACTAGAGATGGTTCAACTCGAGTTGATGAACAAAGTCAACCCGAGTTACGTCCGAACTGAGTGGAACTGAGTTAAAATTATATCAAACCGAGCTGCTGAAACTGAAATGAACCGAATAAATGAACATTAAATCTGCGAACCATTCGACAAGGTGTTGCTGATCCACACTAGTTGGCCAGCTCTAAATTGAGCATCAGACTGATAACCTTTTAACTCGGTGTGCTGTGAACACACAAAACAAAGGTTTAGACAAAAAGACAGAGTTGTATTGCCTCACATGCTGGACCTAATTGCAGTTCGCTTTTGGTTCTGTTTGTTTTGAGACGCGTGTGAACGATGCCTGCTCTTCTCTCGTTGTTTCTTTTCTTGTATACTGGTGCGTGAGTGTCTGTTTTGTTTAAGGGTTGTTTTTTCTATGATATATCCTCAAAACCAATTTGTTGATTGTAATTCTCGCCCGAGTGCACTAGGATTGTGGAAAAATGTTCCCTACTGGACGTTCCACTCACAGACAGGAAACGAGTTGGTCGAGGTGTCATGAATATTGGGTCTAGCGTCCATCAGGATGGAATCAAAACAATCGACTTCACTTCGTTTTCATCAGAACTAAATTCACGCTGTGGCGAATGGATCTTGCCCTGGCACCTTATGAGATGAAGGTGACTCAAGATGTAATGATTCACTCACAACTTTACGCTTTATAGTGAAGATGGCTGTGGGTAGTGTCACATTTTGTCATTAAGCATAAACTACGAAGACAAATACCTAGGAGTCATTCTTGACATTAGGTTAGGGTTGGGTTGGGTTGAAAAAAACATCATCGATGAAAGCGGCAATATCCAGGATACTACCGGATACACAAAGCACACAGCGGCAATGATCCCCATTGATATTCTTGCTGACGAGATAGACAGGATTTACCGTGGGATAACTCTCACCGTCAACTAAGGCCGGAGAAACAAGGAACAGGCAAAAGCAAGTCCACGGGATGACACCACAAAGGGCAGGACTCAGACCTCAGACAAAAATTACCAGGACTCACGGCAATTGCAACCATCATCCACCGAAATTCCTGTCTGTTGACAGTTTCGAAACCATGAGGAAGGAGTGGAACACACAATATTTGTGTATTTTTGTGGACTCGGATATGTGTCGACGCATAAAGATCATGCAGGCAGCGTTGTGGAGGATGGAAGCTGACATGAGAGCAGCAGAAGTATAAGAAATCTTGTGCTTCAGCCAAAAGAGTAGCATTAATTGCTTGCCAGTGGCACTTTCACTAGGAAAGTGGTAGAAGAATGCAGAGTTTTGGTTGAGGACGCTGAGTTATACCACGGGGTCATCTTAGGGATCCCATTCGCAAGGCCACCGGCTTGAGGTAGAAATATGAAGTACCAATTGCATTCATGCTCATGGACCACATTCCTCCACCTTGGTGAGGTGTGAGGCCGATACCGTGTGAGGCCGCATATGATTGCTCTCATTGCTCGTGATAAACTCCAAGACATCCTGGTATCATCTCCACTTGTACTCGCGACTTTTGGTCTATGCCAGAGCAACCACGAGGATTCTGGTTCCAGACCATAGACTCTGGCGAAGCCTTCACACTCAAATGGTTGCTGGAAGTTAGACGCCATCAACGTCATATTCCCACGAGTTGTGGGACATGCATTAAGCAGTGGAGTAAAAATGTTCTCTAAAATCAGAGATCTACCTAGAGCACCCGCTACTGCACACTTTTCTTTGGCCAATCGCATGGACTGGACATAAATTGAATGCCATTCGGCGTAACAATCGTCTTATTGAAGACTGACTGCATAGGGAAATGTTACAGCTGAGTGTGACTTTACACCTCTAAAATTTGTTTTTGCAGGATGCTCCGTTGAATCAGTGGTCAGCAACCCCGCATCGTCATTAGAGGCACTCAGTGGCAATACTGAACGAGTGACAGCGACCCTTTCTGTCGAAACTGTTGCCGAGTGATGGAAAATTGAATCGAAACGTATCCGTGGGTGTCTTGGAAACTGCGTCGAATTCCATGTATACATTTTTAATTGTACCTTCCAGCCATGACACAATTTTCGAAATTAAAAAAAAAGAAAATGGTCAAGTGCTTGTTGGAAAATACAGATTTCTCATTTCTCGACACGATTTGAAATTCAATGCTTCTTGTTTCAGCGGGAGTCGTTAGGTGTGACCCTCGACATGAATTATGTCGATTGAATGCCAAATTTAATAAAGAATTACAAATTCATCGCTTCCTTCCGAACATAGGAATATGAAAGTCACATCAGCCGTTTCTTGCGGCACACAATTGCTCCCCGTCAAGTGTTTCATCTAACAACTCAACACCCAAGCAATCCTCCTCCTTGCACATCCCACTGTATGTGACACCAGTTTATGTCGCCTCTCTGCACCATGGACACCCCGTGGAGTCATTCAGTTTCCCATTCGCCTCGAAACTCAATTATCGACAGGACACCCAGTGCAGCAGGACGATGGCTGCTCCACCCAACGCTCCACATGTGGATGAAACTCTTGCGCCAAGAAATATGAGAAAAAAAAACGAAACTCCCCACACTCCATGTTTTCCGCCCACACACATGCACGCCCTCCGCCCCCGTCCGTGCTCGGTGTTCGTACCTGTTAGTGCGGAGCCATACGCCCAAACGAAGCTGAATAGAAACGTCTGCTGGAACCATACCTGATTATACGCTTGATTCTTCTCATCCAGGAGTTGCTGGAAGAATCTCGACAACATCTGAGGCCCCCACCCGTGACCAGCGCAGGTATTCGCCGTCCGCAAGGAGAGAGAGAGAGAGAAGTTTGCCGCCCCGTCCCAGGCACGCACGGATCGGACGCAAAAGAAAAGAAAACACGGAGAGAAAATGGAAAAGTTAAATAAATTAAGTTTTTCGTCCTGCGGCACTCTAAACGTGCTTTGTGCGAGAAAATTGAAAATTGCGCCGTCCGCCCCGACTCACCCTGTATTGGTATATCGGCGAGGTCTCCAGCATGGCCTTGCACTGGCGCAGGATGGCCAGCCCGGCCGGGATCAGCCAATTAACCAGGTCCTCGTAGAGGGCCATGTAGATGTCGTTCAGCTGGTACTCGGTCTCGAGCACACTCGTGAAGCTCTTGTGGAAGACCCGCCAGCCGAGCTGCGAGGGCTCCATGTAAATCATGCCGCAGCGCGACACGGTCGCCGGCGAGGCCTGCTCCAGGTCGGCCGGCTCGAACATCATGTTCATCATCCTGGTCATCTGCACTATTTCGCCGGACATGAGGCAGAGTTTCTTGTTGTCGTCCAGCACGGTGTTCAGGTTCTCGATCCAGACCGCGTCCACGGGGCCGTCGAAGAGCACCCAGTGGCGCTCCTTTTGCGAGGCGTACGCCTGCTCCCGGAACGTCTTGGCCAGCACTCCGTCGGTCCACTCGTGGGAGATGGGGTCGAAGCTGCCGTACAGCTGGCCCATGGTGATCGCCTTCGGGTTGATGATGCGGTAGTTGACGGGGTACTCGACGAGCGTGGCGTTCTGCCGGTCCTGGCTGAGGTGCTTCAACGCCTGCGCGAGGACCTGTTCAAGAGGAGAAGGGATGAAGTTAGTGGGGGATGACCAGAACAATGAAGGGATGCTGGGTGACGACGCCTGGGCGGCGGAGTCAGTGAAAAGACATGTCAAGTTGGGGGAAGGTACTTTTATTTTTCAGAAGCGTATTTTTATGGCTCGCGGCGAACAGCAACCAACGTCCTAGTGACGGCGGTACTTAAGGCGGCGGACGGTCTTGTAGCGGTATCCATCGGCGGCGAGGGGAGTAGCTTCCTCGACGACGACTTCTTGCTCTTCAACTGGGGGCAGGTACTCGTTGGATGGGAGTTCGTTCACGTCACGGCGGCGACGAAGGCGGTAACGCTTGACGGTCTTGTAGCGGTAGCCATCGGCGGCGAGAGCGGTAGCTTCCTCTGGAGCGGCTTCGACAGCTTCCTCGACTGGGGGCAGGTATTCGTTGGATGGGAGCTCGTTCACGTCACGACGGCGACGAAGGCGGTAACGCTTGACGGTCCTGTAGCGGTATCCATCGGCGGCAAGGGGAGATGCTTCCTCTACTGGGGCTTCAGCGGCTTCCTCAACTGGGGGCAGGTACTCGTTGGATGGGAGCTCGTTCACGTCACGGCGGCGACGAAGGCGGTAACGCTTGACGGTCCTGTAGCGGTATCCATCGGCGGCAAGGGGAGATGCTTCCTCTACTCGGGCTTCAGCGGCTTCCTCGACTGGGGGCAGGTATTCGTTGGATGGGAGTTCGTTGACGTCACGACGGCGACGAAGGCGGTAACGCTTGACGGTCCTGTAGCGGTATCCATCGGCGGCAAGGGGAGATGCTTCCTCTACTGGGGCTTCAGCGGCTTCCTCAACTGGGGGCAGGTACTCGTTGGATGGGAGCTCGTTCACGTCACGGCGGCGACGAAGGCGGTAACGCTTGACGGTCCTGTAGCGGTATCCATCGGCGGCAAGGGGAGATGCTTCCTCTACTGGGGCTTCAGCGGCTTCCTCGACTGGGGGCAGGTATTCGTTGGATGGGAGCTCGTTCACGTTACGACGGCGACGAAGGCGGTAACGCTTGACAGTCTTGTAGCGGTATCCATCGGCGGCAAGAGCGGTAGCTTCCTCTGGAGCGGCTTCTACAGCTTCCTCGACTGGGGGCAGGTATTCGTTGGATGGGAGCTCGTTCACGTCACGACGGCGACGAAGGCGGTAACGCTTGACGGTCTTGTAGCGGTATCCATCCTCGGCAACTGGTGTGGCCTCCTCGACGACAGCCTCTTGTTCCTCAACAGGTGGCAAGTACTCGTTCGACACAAGTTCGTTCACATCACGACGGTGCCTCAGGCGGAGCTTCCTGACGGTCTTGTAGCGGTATCCGTCATCAGCAAGGACTGCCTCCTCCACTGGGAGTTCAGCTTCGACAACTGGCGCCAGGTACTCATTGCTGGGAACTGCCTCCTTCAGCGGTGGCAAGTAGTCAGCTGGCAGTGCAGTCGCTGCTGCGACCGCTGCAACAAACACGAACACAAAAAATCTCTGAAAAGCCAAAAAAACGCTCGGTTATCCTTGAGCTGCGGTCCACTCAAACGCTCGGCTTACCATCCTCGGTTCTAGGCCTTGTCTGTGCACGAGAGTGTGAAGTTGATGAGTGATGTCGTTGGAAGCAGTTTGCGTTATTTATATGCAGATCACCATCTCGCGGTACCTTCGATCTAACTCTTCGATTAGCCGGCCGAACAAAGCTTCACTTGAATTAATTCAACGCAATCGGATAGACGCGACGCGACGCACCGCACCGAAAACAAAAGCTCGCTACGTCTCGAGTGGACGCCGGATGGAGTGGCCGCCAATTATGTTCTCGTCTGGCAGTGACGCAGCCCCGCGGTGAGGTGGAATCTAGTTCGGATCTAGATTACGACAGCTGACAGACTTAACGATGACGACACACCGAATTAGTCGGAGTTCGCTGTGAGGTCTGCTCTCAAGGTCGATGGTACACGCTGCCGGCAGATGACGCGGGGCTTGGTGACTTTCGTTGCTAAGGATGTGGGGTGCAGGGCAGTCCAGAGGTGCGTGGGACACCAGGTGCTGCGTGCGAATTCGCGCGAACAAAGGCGAGTGATGCGACGGTCATTGGCAGATGCGGGAAGACGATGCCACTCGAGATGTGATTGTTATGAAACACATTCGGTTGGTGACGGCTGATAGAGCGCACTCAGGTGGCTGTGATGATCGTTTAATTAAGTGGAAGCGAGTCTTTTGTCTAAACTTGTTTGGCGAATTCCTCTTAAATGCGATGAGTGCCGGTGAATGCAGATGAGTACATGTGGACCCACGATGCTTTTGTTTGGAATGGGTTACGGCTGTGATGACACCGAAGACGATTGATGACCATGCAAAGAGGTGGGCGAGTAGCGCTTCTGATCCGGAAGTGTTGCCGTGCGAAAATGGATGGGGATGCTGAGTGCTCGAGGTTGAGACGTGACTGCAGCGGGATGTAGGAAATGTAAATCGGTGGCAATTGCATCGAAGGTGGACCACGTTTGGGGTGCCATGAGAGATTAGGTTACTCACGGCAGCATTGAAGAATATAACCGACATTGTTGTTTCTTCGTTGGATGGTTGTTGAATGCCTGTGTTGCCGTACGAGAACATAATTGCTTTTCACTTCACTCGGCATCCACTCTAAATACTGATGGAATTGACTTTGATCCCCGATTGTTCTTTCAGAAGAAGCCGACAGTTTTGTTACTTTAACAGCAATTTCAGTGTCCGGATTCCAGTCTCTCCTGACGTTCTTAAGTGACTTACAGACTTTGCTTTCCTCGAGAGAATAGTGTATGGGAATCTCCAGTCCTTGATGGATCCGCCTCAGAATGCCCTCAAACGCAAGCACAGTTCAGTGGCGTGTATTTAAAAAGTCCAATGGATTAAGACCGGGTGTTGACGGTCTCGAACCGAGGCCTCTTCGTCCCATTTTTATCAACAATTCTGTTCTCTGTTGGACCAGCGTTAGCCAAATCATTCTCTCATGGTTTTTAAGAGTCTTCTTTCAGTCCTTTTTTTGTGTTAGAATATCGTTTGTTATCAAAGCCAATTAATCGAAACAAGTCCCATCGCGAAGAAGAAGAAAATGTTTGAAAATTGGTTATCGAAACGCTTTTCGCGTTCTAATACCCACTCGGCGGATTTATCAAGCATTGCGGACTTAACTAAGTTTTTGATGGTCTTTGTTTACATTCGAGTGTCGTTTGGTGAGTCACTAGTTGTGCCATTTTTTCTTCCCATTTGTACCGATATGAACCTTCGAGGAGACTAAGCCTTATCAAGTAAGCCTCTCATTTCTCGACGGAGTCTGATTTAAGATCCACTTATAAAGGTGAATTTCGTTCAACTGCAAAAAACGGCGGCGGCATCCTTTTACTATCCAAAGACGATTGCTTCTGTTGCTATCTGATTCGATTAAGGAAAGGAATCATTTGTATTCCCCGTGCAATATTGCTCAACACACACACACTCACAATACGGTAGATCTTGGAAAAGATCCAGAAGTTTCTAGTTGATACCCAACATAGACTTTAAGGCCACATATGACGGTATTTATAGAGACGAGCTATACAACGCCTTGTCTAGCTTTGGCATCCCTGCAAAAATCGTCCGTCTTTGCAGAATGACAATGGAGAACGGCCGTTGCTGCGTCAAGCTCGGTTAAGTAGGAGGAGACTGAACGACCATCCGATATCGTCTCAGATGGCTAGGTCACTAATCGGGCCCGGGAAGTCTTCGACGCCAACCCCGAGGGACAACGCGGTAAAGGAAGACCACGCCTCCGGTGGCGCAATCTAGCTTCGTGCGGGGACCTGAATAAGTTGAACCTGCGTGGCTGGAAGCATCTAAAGGATGATTTTTTAGATATTATCGTTTTGGCAACACTGGCTTAAACATCTGACTTTCGTTTTGTTTCACTGTCAAACAGTTTGGTCCATAATTTAACCAAGACTCTTGCAATTTATTGAATGTTTATCAAAATGCGTCCTCTTCCGTTCATCGCGCGCATCTTCCATTTTATGGTCAATTTCGACGAAGCTCATTCTTGGCTCAGTGGGTACGTAAATAAGCAGAATTGTCGCTTTTGGAGTGAATTTCAGCCAGAAGCATTGCAAGAGCTACCAACGTATCCAGAAAAAACACAGTTTTGTGCGGTTTATGGGCTGGTGGCATCATTGGACCGTACTTCTTCAAAGATGATGCGAATCGTAACGTAACTGTGAATGGTGAGCGCTACCGTGAGATGATATCCAACCTCTTTTTTGCCCAAAATGCAAGAGGTTGACTTGCATGACATGTGGTTTCAACAAGACGGTGTCACATGCCAAACAACACGCGCAACAATGCACTTATTGAGAGACGAGTTCGGTGAACATTTTATTTCACGTTCGGGACCGGTCAATTGGCCGCCTAGATCGTGCGATTTAACGCCTTTAGACTATTTTTTGTGGGGCTATGTTAAAACTCGTGTCTATACAGACAAGCCGGCTTCAATTGACGCATTGGAAGACAACATTGAAGCATTTATTCGTGAGATACCGGCCGAGATGTTGGAAAGAGTATGTCAAATTTGGACTAAGTGGATGGACCATTTGAGGCGCAATCAAGGTCAACATTTGCATGCAATAATCTTCAAACATTAAATTATATGGATCGTAATAAGGATTCAAATAAAGATTTCATGCGTTTTTTGTTGAATTTTATGTGTTTTTTTAAGCTTCCTAAAAAATCACCCTTCAGCACAAGACCGTGCTAGATGGAGAGGCATATTGGTTGAGGCCCAGGTCCACCCCGTACTGTAGCGCCAGCCAAAGAAGAAGAAGAATATCGTTAACACATTGTTTTCCAATTTTTTTCCTCCGATATTTTAACAGCAAACAAATTTCAATTAAAGAGCGTTAAACTAATTTCAACAAAAAAAAGGAAACACGCGCTAGTTTTTATCGACGATCAATTGATGGTGGAGGACGAGACAAAAACCGTCACTTAGACAATATGGCAAGATCTTTGTGTTCTCGTTTGTACAACAATAGAATTTAAAGGCGGGTGTGTTATCGTTTGAGTTTTAAACAATATGTACAGAGTTCGCTCAGTGTTCTAAAAATAGGGCTTTATACAATTTTTCAACAAAACTGCGCAGCCACTTCGTCAAGAGACAGGACATAGTCGATGGGGGGCAATATTTGGAGAATTTACTTGCTGGCGTACCAGTTCGTTGTCTAATAGTCTAGTTGTGAGCATGCATTTAAGATATGCTGTGCAGCTTCCTCTTCTTCTTCTGAAAGCGCTACACTCCGAGATGTTCCAACAAGCATCTCCAGCTGGCGTAATCTACTGCATGACACTTTAATGTACCATTGGACACATGCATATCATTGCATCGAGCGTGATGAACTGAATCAACACACGTAGCACACATTTTTACCATTTCCATCAAAATTCAAGATTTTTTGCTGTCATTGGCAGTCATGCATAAGCTGAATGACATAACTTGCTGTGGTCAAAAGTATTGATAGCAAGTCCCGGGAGCAGAATTGCGGTGAATTAAAAAAAAGACACCGACTTATCAACTTCCATTCCAGTAGCAATCTTAAGTCTGAACTTAAGATTCCCAAGCTGAGGCTTAAACAAGATGACATCCACTCATCCAACCAGTAAACGCATCACCAAAATTGAGCTTGGATCTATATCCAGGTTTAAAATAAAATTCCATGTAGGTACCTTAGACTGAGGAGATAACAAGAGGTCTCTTCTTCTGCTTCAATACTACGTAATACCCAGTGTTGAATAAATATTTTACAAAAATGCTTGCATGGGTGTCATGAGACATGTTTTGTTGGATGTAGCCGCCGAGGTTAGTAGGTAGGTGTTGACGATTGCCCAGGTTTCATAATCCACAGCCCACTTCTTTGGAGTCGCTTACAATGCCCGCCTTCGTCACTCGGCATACAATCGTATGTCCAATCTATCCGCACAACACGGATTGGCGGATTGGCACGGAGACGTGCCGCCCATCTTCATATTATTAAGCATATTGCTAAGTTGACAGCTTATTTTCTTGCCTACAAGCGTGAATTCTTCGTGCTTTTTTATTCAGTCGCGAGTGACCTTCATCCCACTTCAAGTGGCGGAGCTTGATATGTTTTTTGTTCTTTTTTGTCTTGGCTCCGGGAAGTGATGATTGAGACAAGAGAACAGACAACAGAGACAAGTTTGAACAAGAAACCTTCAGCTTAGGGTTCAAGGTACACTCTACTTGTCGACCCAGACAGTCTCAGAGCCAGAACTGAAGGATATCCAATTAGAAACCTCACCCACTCCGTCTTTTTCATCCTCTTGAAACATGATGCCAAATTTTCAGTGGAAGTATTTCTTGACAAAGATTTCGCTTGCACTTCTTCCTTCCGTTGCGCTACATCCCGCGGATGATCTGGGCCCCAATCAACAAGCGTGATTTATCTAGAAAAGTGCGTCCACCTGTGTGCACCCAGTTGATTGAGGTCCCGACTTATTGCCTTCCGTTCTCTGCTCCATTGCCGCAGACCTTCGAAGAGAACACACCATAGGTGTTGCTTCCGTTGCTCGCTCCCACAGTCAACAAAAAAAATGAGACACCACCCGGTTCACCAGAAATCGGTCTCGCCATTCAAACAAATCACTTAAGCTCCAAGAAAGTGCGAAAGAAGTCCTCTTAAGCGGTTCAAAAATAATACCAAGACTGTCTCCACTTCAACCGCACGGCACTACTTCACCTCACTCAATCAGCCGTGATGCACCTCTGTGTGCTGTGTGCATTCCCTCTCCTTCTTCGATTACTTTGCAAACTACCCCCCACTCGAAACTTCATCCACACAATGTGAAACATCAACATTGACACTGGCAACTAATGGCAAAGTGCTTCCAAACGAATTCATCACGATAAGCCCGTCTATTGAAAAACTTCCTCGCCACGCCTTCGCCGACACACAGAGAGCCACGGCTGCCATCTTCAACACCCACCCACCGCACGCTCCGGTGACACAAACTTTAAATGCACGTCACACAGAAGGACCTCAGCTCATAAATATTTCAAACAAAAGGCCCAGACATCTAAAACTGTCCCCGTGCATGTTCGGAAAATGTAAATCAACTCCAACTACTGGCATAATAGGCGGCGGGCGGCGGGCGGCCATGCCGGAGTGGCCACAAATTTACAACTATCTCTCCTGTGTTCACCCCCTAGCGCCTGGCACACCGGCCACCATGTGTCGGCTCAAATTAAGTCGAAAATTTAAGGCTGTCATAAAAAAGTAAACGAGTCCGGTCCGCAGGACACACGCCGGCATGCATTTTTACGGCGGCCATTCCACCGACATATTCTATTCAATTTAATGCCTCATTAAAGTGGAATAAACCCGACAACAAGGGCCACGGACTTGGGGGTAGCTTCGGCCCTCTTGTCACTGTTCCGCGGCAGCCGAGGCGATAAAGAATCTCCGCCGGCCTCCATCCAGATGCCCGGATAGCATCGGATATTCGAGTGTGGTGGTCGGGTCGATAGCGGAAGGGATACTCACTTGGTAGGCGGTGGTCTTGCCGCCCATCGGGGCGCCCACTATCATTAGGCCGTGTCGCACCAGGAGCATTTCGTAAATTTGCAAAATCTTCTCGATGTACCACGGCGTCGCCTGGAGGTTGCGTTCTTCCAGAACTTTCTTCATCCACCTGAGCAGGTCGTCGCGGGACGGCTGAAAGGGGGAGGGAGACGGGTGAGTACAGTGCTAAATCACACAACAGCCTGTGGACGCCGGATGTACCGAGCATCGTCGGCATCCGGGGATTAATTGGACAACAGCTGAACACAGCTCCGGGTGTTGTTGCATGTGTGTGCGGCGGAGTTTAATGGGCGGCGACTTACCTCGGGCAAATCCACACCTGGGAAGAGATCCGTGTAAATGCCAGTGAAGAGGGAGACATCTTGCTCGAGAAATTTCGGCAGGTTAACATCGACAATGGCTCGCAGGACGATCTGTGCCTCGGGCAGGTTGGGATGCATGCGACGCAACGATGCGGACGCCAGCAGGACAGATTTAACGGCTCGCATACCTGAAAAGAATGCACAAATTGTTTAGCTGCTGCTGTGGTTGCTGTTGCGGATGGTCATGGTGCTTGGAGGGGTGGTGGATGCTTTAAGAATCTCTTGACAGCTGGGGGGTGGCTGGTCGTGCGATGGACGAGGATTTGGGCTAAGGGAGGGGGAATGCTGTGACTGCTCGTGATGGGCATTTGCATCTGTCAGTGTGGTGTGCCGTCTGCGATGGGAGTTGCATTCTGAATCGATTGAATTCTTGCGGGAGGGACCTGTCACGCGAACTGTACCTACTTCTATGCTGATTTTGCGACGGCCTAGTTTCGACAGATTTTCACCTAAACAAGGACTTGATGCAAGATTTGGAACCGAACGACAGTGAGGCCCGCGTGGGTGCGCAGCTTGGGCGCTAATTGGAGATATATTGGCCGGATATCCGGAAAAAAATGCATGCGCCGGAAAGAGGCCCATTCTTAGCTCACGGACTACACTGACAAGTAGAATCGCGGTTTTTTAGCGAACATAATCCACCAGTGCTCAACCAAGTTCACGGGAACTGCCTGTTTGGTGCGGCGTACATCAAGGCAGCATCATTAGACCTTGTTTCTTTCGAAATCAGGAAGGAGACGGGGTTACTGCCAATTGCCTCGTTTTTAAGGCGATGTTAACTGAATGTCTGTGGGGAAAGTTTGCCAACATCGAACTGGGTTTGCAACAAGTTGGCCCTATTCGCCATACTGTGACGCAACGCTCAGAGTTCGCTCAGGTCATCTCACGGCGATCGAAATGGCCGCCAGGACTCTTCGGCTTGATACCATTGGAGGAACATAAAGTCCTCAGTCTGCCCTTACAAGCCAACCACCTCGGAAGAGGTCAAGACAAGCATTCGAGGAGCGTTTGCCAGAATGACACTCCACATGTTGGAGCGAGTCATCATAAATTGGCATCACTGATTGAAGCACTTCCAGCGAAGCTGAGTCCACCCTTGGAATAATGGACTCGTCCACACAAAATGGCATGAATATAGCTTCAAAATAAAGCCAGAATTAATTTGTTATCTCACACGGTTGTTGGATTATTTAAATTTCTTTTCCTATCGTTCTTATCTGGTCATCCATTACCAGAAACATTCTTTTGCAGAAAATTGAGTCCCGGGTTCGGCTGGAACACTCTGAAATTCAGAGAATTACGAACATTATCAAGATCAATCATTACAGGCGTCAAGTGACCCACGTGCACACCCTACAGTAGGACGTCCCCCACCACCGTCGTAAGCAACCCACGGCATTGCATCAGAACTCATTCCGCGATCCAAAGCAACCCACGTGACCGATGGACAGTGGCTTCATTTGAATTTTGACAAAATGATGAAAGAATCCCATTCCAGTGATGCATGCAAGAGATAACCGCCACACTTGGCGTTGACCTTCGCCGGCTGCTCTGCGTGGGAAGCCTCGGCAGAATATCACAAAATCAGGCGCAGGCTTGAGGCACTTTGTCTAGATCACTTAACATTCCATTCTGTCAGGTGAACTCGACCGGGGCCACGTGAGGTGTCTTCTGCAGATTCTATCCGACGATCTGATACCGCCACCACAACCGGTTGGCTGTTCGTTCAACTAAATTGAGTACTCATCGATTGTGGTTAAGAGGCTTCTGTGGGAAGAACTCACCGGCAGAGGGTGAGTGAAAGTGCTCATGGTGGACAAATGGATTGAGACGAGCAGGTGGCTAAATTTCACAAGTCAATGTTGGATTAAGTGGATCACTTTAGGTGGAAATCAATAGATCAGCGATCTGATTGCCGGCGAATGGGAGGGCTAATAGGCTGTACACCTGCTCCGGGATTCACGAGAATTTTAGTAGTTGCCTGAGATGATGAAGCAAACATTCACAATGTGACGGTGATCACTAGATTTGACAATATTCCGCAAGCAGTGTGCCGAACGCTTCGTTGACCTGACCCTCAACCAGCGTGTCACCAGTTGCGCACACAAATTTGACACCGCTTATGCGCCAGCACCGTAGCCCCGGCCTTCTGGGATCATTTGCATTAACCGACAGCTCTTCAATGAAGTCATCTTCCGCGCCCGGGGCTCGGGTCTCGGGGCTCGGGTCTCAGACAACACAGAGGATGTAGCTGCCAATGCTTGAGTTTATGATTGTTGCGGATGTCAGCTTATTGCTTCGTGTGTTGCTCGGCGCGCCGATTGATCGAAGATTAATTGGCAGCGGAATTTAATCAAATTTATTTTCAATCCATGCTATTTCCGGAACAATCGGGAATCGGCTTTAATTAGCTCCTTTTCGGCGGGCCACGTGAGGAGCATAAACCCGTGGCACATGTTCCTTTTATCTTCTCGCATAAACTTGAAGTGTCGTAAATTCGAGGTGTCTGCGTTCTCGAGTGAGAGGTGATGAAGGAATGTTTTTTTGTTTTGCTTCACTTGGGCTATTCGTGGGACTGTCAGAATGTCTTCAGAAGTCACTTGAGGGCAGAGATCAGACATTTGGCGAGGGCGGGCAGCGACCAAGTCTACAGACTCCATCGGGAGATGAACTGAGAAGCGCTGATTCAGCGGTACATGAAAAGCGGAAGTGCTCTTGTCGAAAAGATCAGGCAGTTGCAAGAGAAGGTTCAACACCAAGATCCGAGCGTTAGGTTTGCCCCTAATGTTAGGTTTTGGTTGGGTTATTGGGCTGCCAGCGAGATTGCCGGCACACATAGACCAGTGCTCTGGATTCCACCACCAAATGGTGACTGGGCCAGATTTGAGAACCAGATAAAATAATATGAAGTTTTGCTTTCACTGGTATTCGAACCCGTGACGCCCTTAACTAGGGGTCGGTACTCAACCAACTGCTCCATTCAGCCGGTTTTGAGCACCATGTTGCAGAACGACATGGTGCGATGTCCCGTTAAGGTCTGTGTCCAATGAATCGGAGTCATGGAGATTGTGGGACAAGCTGTATTCCATCCATCTTCATTTTCTTTGAATGGCACCTCCGTCCGAGGAAGACGTGGGCCTTTAACTGATATTTGTCTACGCTCATTGAGCTCTTCAAACCGCAGAGTAAGTCAGGAGGAGGACTGGAAAGCTATAATGGACAAGACTGGAATGAACTGGAACTTCAGGGCCAAACGGCATCTTCACTGTGGAGTTACAGGGTGTTTCTGAACACTTCTTTTCTTGGATAGACCACATCGCCCGGAGCTCCACAGGGATAGGGGTCGTGTCTAAGTCACACAATTTTAGACCCATAAACCTTTCCTGTCTCTGGAAAAACTGACTGATTTGCACTTCAGACGCACAGTCGTAACAAACGAAAGAAACATACAAACTAACAATCTCCCAGCATTATTATTACTGTGGTTGAAGGCGTGTTGCGCCTTAAGATCTATTGCGCCCACTCTCAAACGTTTGCTTACTTAAGAGCTCTCTCACATGCTGTTCAACTTAGAGTTGTGTTGACGGCCATAGCCATCTCCTGGTCCTAAGCCAGTTTCTTTAGGTATCTGATAATTAGAGCTGTTTCTACTGACTTCAGTTCTTTCTCCCCTTCGCCTGGTACCTGTCCAGGCGTCTTGGTCTTTTGTGGGCTAGTAACAAATCTGAAGCAGGTAGTGAACCAGGGTCTTACTTCTCAGCAACCACTCGTGTTGTGCGTGCTATTGTTCTCTCACGAGTGAAAGGGACATACAGTTTTATGCCAACTCCGAACGGCCAAGTTTGAGAAGCTTTCTTCTAGGAAGGAAATACTCTTTAAGCACTGTGAGTGAAACGAAATAGGTGGGCCCGTGAGAAATATTTCTGTCGCTCAGTCCAGGGATCGAGCCTAAGTCGTAGAGGTTTGGGTCGACGCACATATGCAAAACGCGACGGCTAGTGCCTCACAAAATACAGTAAGTGTTTTGGTATTTTGTTTGATTTGATTCTCCGCAGAATCGGCAGAGACCTCCTTCTAATGCTGCCAGGTGCACATTGAGTTTACAGTGCCTTGTTCGGCTTCGGAGGTTGATGCTGCTCACTTTGATACATGCTTCAAACCTCTATCGGTTGACCTCCGAGCATGCCATGACAAGGGCAAGAAATGGGCTTTCACTCGCTTGCTAGCATTATAGAAAAATATTTAGCTAGAGCAAAAGAAATGCGGACAATGTATCAACATATATGCACAGATCTAATAAAGAAAGAAGGAAGAAGAAGCTATTGCAAGCAATTCTCTCCTGGATGTACAGCGCAGTTCGGCTGATTATAACACATGGCCTGCCCTTGGAAAAAACAATATTACAAAACTCTGACAGGGTAAAAAGAACGGTCCTCATTGACACCACAAGCACTCTTCGTTCAACACCAACAGAGAGCGTCTGTTGAATGAAATGCTATATAATAGCAACATCTTAGACATCTTTCTTAGGGACCTCGTACAACACTGACTGTACGGTCCCTATGCCAGTTTAAATTGCCGAAATGCCGGGCGAAGCATCATCAGAATGCCATGCATCAATATATCCCTCATCTGTGTTCCTGGTCACACATCCTCGGAAATGGGATTCAAACATCTCAGGAAATAATGGCTGATTGACTGCAAGTCATTGGTCGCTTGCAGAGAATGTGTAGGTACCACTGCAAGCAATCAAGGCAAAATGTCACAGCGTACCCTTCAAAATGCTAACAACAGATGGGCGTGCTTAACAAACTGTGCTACATCGAGCAAAAGTGATACAAGAGTACCCGACAGGAAATCATGTCGATAAATAGGGTATCCCATGCAACTCATATCTGTCGCAGCTGCAACAACACTGATGATAGAGACTTGCTCGAGCCAGACTGCTAGCGCTTGGAACACCCTTATTCAAGTCACTTGATGAGATTTCTACAAAGGATATTAAGAAATTAATGTCCTTCATATCTTAATGAAACTCCTGAGTTATATAATCGGAACGGTAACATTAAAACGGCACACAATGCTAATTAGGGTCTCTCTCCACTGGTACCTACCTCATCTCTTCTACTGTAATAGAGGTCACCTAACCTGCTGCTATTTCAGAAGTCTGACGGAAGTGACCATTATTGTATCAGTCCAGTCTGGCGTTCCGTTTTGTCGATAACACAACGGTTATGCACCTACTCTATCCAAAGTGTCACTGCTACCAAACAGCTGTCAGCCATTCAATCCTTTTCCAACTGCACACAGCAGGAATTGCAGGCCCCTATTCCAATAGAGGACACGATGGAGCAATCAACTGGGGTAGGCCAAGTAATGCCGCTGGCTGAATACCGTGCCACCTGACGAGCCTTGACTTCTGAGAGTCAGGTCCATCTCGGTCTGTGCCGCTAGGATAAGAGGAAGAACCGGCTGAGATTAGGCGAGAAAAGGATTCAATGGGTATCGATGAGTGTTCAACTTAGAGAAGTCCAATCAGAGTCGGTACAGCGAATAGTTCAAAAGGCTTGTTCAAGGGTTCAAGTGCAAGTTCACAGTGATTTCATAAGTGAAATGCTATCCCGACGGTGTTTGTCATCATTTTTTAATTGTAACTCTTTTTAATGAGCTTTAATGGGTAGCTTTGATTGAGAGCTTCGTTCGAGAACAGTAAACTGTGAACATTTTGAATCTTTACCTTGGGTATGGGTCGACGCACCAGTCCCAAGCATTCACCAAATGCCAAGTCGTCCAAGCACACATTTTTTTTATTTGACTGTCATTCAAAGCAGTCCCTCGTTTGTTTAATTTCGATTCAGTCTCTGTAAGTCCCCAGGCTGCCCTAAAATAGGGCAGAACTTCGGAAGAACGACAAAATTTATGTGCACAACTGTGGCCAGGCAAATGTGATCGAATTTGAATAAACACATAAAGTGCGTCAATTTCTGCTGATGGCAATCTAGCCGAACTGGATTCTGGGAATATGTATAAGAATCTTCTGCCTTCGCTAACTGCGGAAATGCTTCTAGTTTCGCTGTAACCGGTGGGGATCTGCTCAATAAAACTGCCGTCCATCGATGAAGGCGAAGATATCCCACCATTGCGACGCAAATGTTGTTGCTTAGCACAAATTTAAGTGAAAGTCTCGCTCGCTTTGATTGCCCTCACAATTGGTCACTACGACCATTATTCCAAGTACAGTCATTATCCAATCCGTCTGATCCGTAAATTTTGTAAACTAAAAGCAAACTCTGACAGTAAACCGATTTTCCGCCAACGCAAAGCCGGAAGCAATCCCTTAAAGTGGCCAGCTCACCGCTGCTATAAACTGCAACCCATGCACATTTGACCTCCCCCGCCGAGACTGAAACGAGGCCACCCGCACAGGCACAAAGAAAATGGGGGCAGAGGACAGGACACTTACCATAGTCGTAGTGCGATTGAGAGGATAACTGCTCCGAGCACAGCTTGTACGTGTGGACGATTTTCTGTGCCAGCGGACGTGCATCATCGAATCCATTCGAATATAAAGTGATTTCACCAATCATTGCATAGTCAGGTACCATCATAGCAACCGTCCGGAAGAGGACCTTCAAATTGTCCGGAAGTTCCGTGCGTCCAGCATACCTAAGAATCGATTCACACAAATCTTACTTAATTTTCCGCTCCTCCTTGCACTTCCGCTGTCCGCTGTGCGACCATTGTGCAAGGACATATTTTCTGGTTACGACTCCATTTACATATGCGAACACGTTCCCGGTCTGCGCACCCACCCCCAGGGTGCTTTTTTTCTCTTCTCTTCTTCGATTTTAATTCCGATCGGAGCAGAGCAGAGCAGAGGACCAAGTTTCGCTCGCATATGCACACGGGTCGGAGCCATTACCATCGCCGCGAGGGATGGGAAGCACCCCGCCTCGGGGTGGTATGCGAAGACTACGTGACATTGCCAGCAACAGCAGCAGACGGAGGAGCTTACTTACCCGGGATTCATTGTTATGAATATGCAGCAAGTCGGATCCAATTTCAGCAGGGTGTCTTCGAAGAAGAACTTCACAACTCTCCTGGCGATGGCCCGCTGTATGGTCAGGATCTGCTGGGCCACAACAGACAGCACCTCCAGTTCGATCCTGTTGAACTCGTCGAAGCATGCCCAGGCCCCGGACTGGGCCAGACCCTAAAATGTAAAACGGTGCCATGAGGATGCAATTAGTTTCGATTTTTCGATTTCCTCTTTGTCCACCCTCCGAACACAGAGGCACTTCAGTTGTGCTCAGCTCGCCAGACAAGTCCCCTCGAATTTAGCTGGAAAATGATTTATGTGCTTACACCCACCCACCAACGCCTTTCATTGACCGTTCGCGGGGTAAAATCAATTTCCACGAACACCCCCCAGGCCGCAGCCGCATCGCCGCGTCGGGCGGAGATTTATTGACAATAAACAAGAAGTTTCAGTAAATCTTACGCGAAAATATTTGTTTCCTCTCATTCCTGGTGTTTTGTGGTGTGGCGCGGTGATAACAGCGCCAAGATTTAGGAGGATTTGAGGCGAAATTACTACACTTGTCGGTTCGGTTGCTCGAGTGGAATTCTTTGAAAATGCCGCGCAGTTGAGGGAAAATTAATTAGTTTCCTCCGATGACGGGGGCAGGGAGGTTGACTGCTGAGGAGCGCGCATTTAAATATCTAAAATTGTTCCGCAGATTGTTTGTGCGGCTTGCCGTGAATTTAATTGACGGCCATAAAAGGAGACCCGAACAATCGAAGTGCGATCGTAAACATCTACGGCGCGAGTGGGTTCAACGGAATGACTTGAGGTCGCTATCAGTTTAATGTGGTTGGGTTGTTTGTGCGGCCGGCAATTGGAGGAGCCGAGCTGAAGGTCACTGCTGCAAAATGACGATCGATCAAATGTTCATTTTGGCTTCTGGAGGTGATTCATCGGCGATCGTTTGGCGGTTGCGGGACAGTCTGCGAATGTGCCATGAAATGTGCAGCATTTCCGGCTTGGCTGCGAAGAAATGTAATTAATCAGCTGAGAGTCAGCGGAGGGCAAGGTCTACCATTGGAGATTCGTGACTGAAAATTGTTGCGAAAATAAATGAGATCACTATCGAGATTAGGCTAGGGATCAGTGATGGCTTCCGACGCAAGGGTAACCACGTAGTAGAACTGACAGCGAATAGACTGCAGCAGCTCGAGGCAATGAATTCAGCAGAAAAACGCTCGAGTGATGATGAAGGGGTGACCCAGTGACCCCCCGAAAGGTGGTCCATTTGGTTCGAATGGCGCTGGGGTTTTGTGCCTACACGCAGATAGTGACTTGCAAGAGCAGAATTCAAGAAACACACTATTCTTTACACTAATGCCCAGTTTCTGGGCAAGCATTGATCTCATCGGCAGCGGTCGATCGTTGTGTTACTGACAGTGCTCACCGAAAATCGCCTGAGGGTAAAACCAAGGTCTTTCCCCAAGACGTTGCGTCATTACGAAGATCTTTCATAGCACAATTCTGCGTTTGGAACTCATGTTCATCCGACATTGTGGATTCATGCCAGATAATGACTTTGCTTGCTACCAAGGCTTTGGCCATGTTTCAGTTGAATGTCTGGTATGCTCCCCTTTAGTTCTTCAACCGCTTGACAGCTTAAATGTAATTTTGATGGCAGAATGAGCTGTTCGGTAACCTGCCAACAGGGTAGCCGCTATTCCAGTAGAAGCAACTGCTCCAGCAATTTCTGATCTTGCAGGAGTAGCCAGAAGATTTCTAGCCATTGCCAGCAGATGCATCAAGGAAACACATGGCTACATTCTCATCGTCATTCGTTGGTTATTCAAGAGAGAAACATTCGTTCAAACCAATTGACTTAAAGCCCATTTGTGTTGTATTCACGTTCACGCTACAAATCTCGTTAGAAAGCATCGCTTATTCCAGGATCTGGGGACGGCAGTTCTAACCTGACTAACAAACTGCAGCAGATGTGGTAACACATGTCTTCTATCAAAACCAAAGCCTGGTTGCGCATATCTTCTTTGGTCTCAGGGTGGTCATTCTCTGAATGGACACGAACTCGATGCAAAATGTCTTCTGACATGTCGTCCTTGTACTCGTCTCACAATTGACATAGACTATATGGTAAACATGTGGAAAGAATGATGATCGCAAGTAATATGCGCGTCTGACTTCGAGATGCGGAAACAGTTTCGGCGATTGTCATGTCCCAATACCGTCTTCACAAAAATTGAGCTCCTGGCATGCAGCACGGAATGCTGGCAACACTACAGTATTGAAAGTTTGAAGACATTCTAATGATGTTGGCCAACTAACGTGGGTGGCCGTGCAGATGGACCTGCCAAGAGCTTCCCACATCCGGACGACCAGGAACTACATCGCCTTGCATACATCGTTTCAATTTTTTTGATAAAGTATTCCATATGTAAAAACGCGACATCTCTCACTAAAGTAACGTACGTGCAAGTGGATCACTATGACAAATCGAGAAATGAAAATGGTCGGTGTTATGGCTGGTGCATTTTGAACTCGTTCAGCTTCATTTGCTGCAGTGAAATAGATTCGCTGACAGTTCTCCAGATGCACCGCCAAATGTGGTGCAAGAAAAAGTGCATCACGTCGTAACGTCATAGACAAATAAAGATCTTCATCTTATTATGATCCGATTTCTGTGGTGCCTCGACTCAGAGAGTCCCCCCCGTTGGCGCGTTGGCGCAACGCATATATTCTCCTACCACTCATGTGTGCTTTTTTTCGCATGTCTACCGAACTGCTCATCCTTGGGTGACAACTGAGATCGTGGACATGTGTGGAATGACTGCCCATGAATGAATATCGGTATTCATTTCTCTCACTTTTCGTATTTTTGTTAGATTTTGTTCAACATGACCTACGAGTTATAAGCGTGGTAACAAACGTCACTTTCTTTAATATGTTTGGACTGAGCAATCGAATTGAACAGTCGATCGCTGTGTGCAATCGAAGCTTAACTCACCTGAAGCTCAGAATTGACTGTGAAATCGGGCGAGTTCAAATGTTTTCTTTGATGTTGAACGTTTAGCTGAATTACCGAAAAATTAGGCATAGGGTCCTATCTTAATATATCTAAATAAACTCCTGTTTAACTTGAACATCCAAAAACCGACAAACCCCCGTCTGTGTCAGGATCGTATGAAGAGTACCTACCACAAGCATAAGAGTGATTCACTCAATTTGGGCTTAGATGCAAAACAGAAGCATTCAATGAATTTTTCGAAAAAAAAATCAAAAACTTCGCTCAACGATAATTGAAAAGAATCAACGAAACTTAACGAAACAGTGGATTTCTCTAGTTCACTTAGGTTCATTTACGCCCATTTTAGTTGCTCCTTAATGAAATGCAGTGAGCCAACGACAAGTGTTATAGGAAAGTGATGATGGGCCGTGACGTAAACGTAAACAGTAGTAAATGTGTCAGCTTGATTTAACATATAAAACGGGGATAACACTTAATTAATTCTTACAGTCTAATTAATGAGTCGATCGTCGTTTTCGGCTTTTTAAGTGTTTGCAATGTACATGAAAATATGAATTCATAACAAGCAATATATTGGCTGTACTAATGTAGGTTGTTGGGTGGTATTTTCAGCATTTGCCTTAAGTGGATGACGCGACACAGGTAATTGCCAAGGATTCGCCCTCCTTTCTTTCGTCGAAAATCACAAAACTAGGATAGCTAATGGTTTTCTTTAGACAGCACTGTGTTGGAAAACATATTTGGCAAACAGTTGATTTTAAATTGACTTGAAGACAAGACTCAACGAAACTTAACGAAACGGAATGAACTTTTTTACGCTTCTACAATGGATTTTACTTGCAACTCTGCCGAACTTAGGCAGATGACAATGAGGAGGAACCCGTATTTCGGCAGGTCTTGGTAGTGAAACCTCTTAACCACAGAGAGGAAGTTCCAACAGGAGGCTGGGTACTTTTTTTTATTATTTTTACCGAGTTAAGAAATATATCAGCAACAGTCAAAGCTCTTCGTAGCAAGAATTACAATGATAGCAGCACTTAGTGGCATCACAGAGTGCTTACATCTGCTTTATGTGCTACGGCAGCTGTCCGCCACTTGTGCGTACACTAACTCAATATGGAGTCTAGGGAGATCTCGCTGTGTCAAGCATAAAGCTAAATCTAAAATCTAAATTCTAAGTTAAAATTTAACGACAAAATCACAGACAGTCATAACCATCCTCTTAGAGTCCTTCCACCAGGCCCGAGCGAGACCACATGACCCAGTTCGATTAGTCTAAACGCCAGCCGCCGAGAAACACCACTAAATGTGTATCCCACTGTTTCGCATTATCGATTAATGTCCCACCGACTTTACGATTACCTGAGGTATTGTTTTTCTCTGAAAAACTATGATTCTAACAGGCTTGTGGGCCGTCTGACCTTCGCACGAATGAATGCATAATGTCGCGATAAAGAAATGCTAAGTCAATTGAAATTCAAATTTTCCGAAATGCCAACCATTTACATACGTCCGACTTCTCGCACAAAAGTAGGGTTCCGTAACTCCCATCGTGCATATTCAACAACCCAAGCAACTTCCGAATGAGTCTGAGAGCCGCACACAATACCCGGAAAACAACACACACACACACACATCAGCAACTAACTTCAGTTAGCGGAAAAGGAAACGGCCGCATTTTACAACGACCTTGCACACATCACGCTCTCCGCTGTGCGATTCCCGGTGTCATCTGCGAAAGCATCCACACGTATCTCGAGCAATTGCTGCGAGAAATGCTGCTCCACGACCTCTGTCTGCACGCATCACGTCACATCGTCTCGAGGAAACTTCTGGAAGCGTTACAAACAAAAACAAAACACCAGCGGACAGGTAGTTGGGAAGTTCTTTTAACGACTCGACGGCGATGATGGGAAGCATAAAATATGCTAAACGCATTCATTCAAACGTTAGTGGTCGTTAATTAGCAATAATGGTTCCCAATTAATCCCTCCACATGGCAGCACCTGTGCCGGTAATCACTTTAAATGAATATTTTATGAAAATCACTTGGCACGCGTGTTGGGCGATCGGGAATCCGCATCCCACGAATGACACACGCGCATGGGCACTAAAGCCAGCATCCATCTCTGAAGAACTGAAAAAAAAACCTCTAAAGACCCGTCCACGTGTTGGGCACAAATGCCAGACTGTCTGTGGCACGAAACAAAGGTGCGCCCAATCGGAAGCCACCTGCACTCCGGCCAGCACACGTCAGATTGACAGATTTCCATTTCAGCAGCTGCGGCTTGGCTGTCTGTCCCACCCGCACATCGCTCACCACATCGTTAACTGGTGAATGAACTCGAAGAGCGGTCCGCCGAGATAATGGACCGACCGCAGAACTGGTTGGGTCAGTCAGAGACCGCACAACTTGGCCCCCGAAAATCAAAAGCCGCTCGGCTGCTTCCTCAGCCAATGGAGGCAGAGCGACGAGTTGTGTAACTGACTTACATAACTTCCGAGTGGGCCGCGCTACGTTGAGCACGTGGTCCGGAACACTTTCGTCTGGTCGCCGATCTTGTCGGGGCCAGGAAACAAGAAGAGCTTCGCACGGGAATCAAGGCCCCCATGGCCAATCGAGTGACGTGGTCGTCGGGAACATGGCTATATGCAAATAATCTAGATTAGCGCTAGCCAACAGCGATGTTTACAAACACGACCAACTGACCACCACACGGCTGAGTGCGAAAGCCATTTAAAGCAGGCAACCGGTTAACTGATTCAGTAATTAGTTGCCATCTCTCAAGAACCCACGGTGAAGCCGCGTATAAAAAGGTGAGAAGGTTCTGAGGTACCATCATTCGCTGAACTCTACTCCTTCAATAGAGAACACTAGTGCAGAAGAATGGTGAGTTGATCCTCTGGGCTGTGGATCGAGGATACCGAGCCATATCTGCGTGGAACCTGCTCTAACATTGCATTCGTTTCAGAAACTCTTCGTCGTCTTGTTCGCATTGGTTGCTGCTGCATCCGCAGGAATCTCCACCGAGTACCTGCCACCAGTTCAGGAGGCTGCTCTTCCCACTCAGGAATATCTGCCCCCAGTAGCAGCTGTTGAGGCTGTTCCCGAGGAACCAACCGTCCTTGCTGATGATGGATACCGTTACAAGACCGTGAAGCGTTTCCGCTTGAGGCACCGTCGTGATGTGAACGAGCTCCCATCCAACGAGTACTTGCCTCCAGTTGAGGAGGAACAAGTCGTCCTTACCCCAGAGGAGCCCACCATCCTTGCTGATGATGGTTACCGTTACAAGACTGTCAAGCGTTTCCGCCTGAGGCACCGTCGTGATGTCAACGAACTCCCATCCAACGAATACTTGCCCCCAGTTGAGGAAGCCGCTGTTCCCACTCAGGAATATCTGCCCCCAGTTGCTGCTGTTGCTCCAGTAGAGTCCGCCGTTCTTGCTGATGATGGATACCGTTACAAGACCGTCAAGCGTTTCCGTTTGAGGCACCGTCGTGATGTCAACGAACTCCCATCCAACGAATACTTGCCCCCAGTTGAGGAAGCCGCTGTTCCCACCCAGGAATATCTGCCCCCAGTTGCTGCTGTTGCTCCAGTAGAGTCCGCCGTCCTTGCTGACGATGGATACCGTTACAAGACCGTCAAGCGTTTCCGCCTGAGGCACCGTCGCGATGTCAACGAACTCCCATCCAACGAATACTTGCCCCCAGTTGAGGAAGCCGCTGTTCCCAACCAGGAATATCTGCCCCCAGTTGCTGCTGTTGCTCCAGTAGAGTCCGCCGTCCTTGCTGACGATGGATACCGTTACAAGACCGTCAAGCGTTTCCGTCTGAGGCACCGTCGTGATGTCAACGAACTCCCATCCAACGAATACTTGCCCCCAGTTGAGGAAGCCGCTGTTCCCACCCAGGAATATCTGCCCCCAGTTGTTGCTGTTGCTCCAGTAGAGTCCGCCGTCCTTGCTGATGATGGATACCGTTACAAGACCGTCAAGCGTTTCCGTCTGAGGCACCGTCGCGATGTCAACGAACTCCCATCCAACGAATACTTGCCCCCAGTTGAGGAGGAACAGGTCGTCCTTGCCCCAGAGGAGCCCACCATCCTTGCTGATGATGGCTACCGTTACAAGACTGTCAAGCGTTTCCGCCTGAGGCACCGTCGTGATGTCAACGAACTCCCATCCAACGAATACTTGCCCCCAGTTGAGGAAGCCGCTGTTCCCACTCAGGAATATCTGCCCCCAGTTGCTGCTGTCGCTCCAGTAGAGTCCGCAGTCCTCGCTGATGACGGATACCGTTACAAGACTGTCAAGCGTTTCCGCCTGAGGCACCGTCGCGATGTCAACGAACTCCCATCCAACGAATATCTGCCCCCAGTTGAGGTAGCTGCTGTTCCCACCCAGGAATATCTGCCCCCAGTTGAAGCTGTTGCTCCAGTGGAGTCTGCCGTCCTTGCTGATGATGGATACCGTTACAAGACCGTCAAGAAATACCGCCTGAGACGTCATTAAACTTATAAATTTGTATTGCGTGATAACAGTACCTTCTAGGTTAAGAGGCTTGTGAAATGGTTCAACGAGTAGACACATTATTTCAAAAAAAATTAAATAAAACCGAATGTTAAAAAAAAACAAGTTTTTTAAAGATTTTTTCTCAAAACCAAGCCATAGGTGGCCTTGCCATTGTTCTTGTGGTGAACATATTCCACAATGAACTCGTTAGTCTTACAATTGAATTTCATTGATGAATTTGAACGTTTCGGTTGAGTTAATGAATGAATACGCTAACTTGTTTTCTGCTTCAAAACTATCAATGGAAGCATAGGCGCTAATTCCGCTTGTAATCGTTGCTCGAACTGTTTGAAATATACTCAAAATTATGTCGTCACTGAAGTTAGAGGACCTCGAAAGGAAGTATTGCCAGAAATGCTGGCCGCTGTCATGCATAGATAACATTCCCGCTGATGTAAAAACAACTTAACGAAACTTGACGAAACTTAACGAAACTCAATTGAACACAGCATTACTCGCCTTCGATGATTTGCAACTAGAGGGAGAGCCTGGAAGATAAAGCTACCGTGTTTTTAAAGAGCATATGAAACATTCATCAGGAGAGGACCAATTTGGCAAGTGCTAAAATCTCTTTTTGTCAGCAGCTCTTGTTGCATTATGTGCATAAGCCATGTGCGAGCCCAGACGTTCGGAAGAATATTTCGTCGGTTAAGAATATTTTATTCTTCGACACAAAAAACAAGCCATCAAATGGTCCACAAACAGCGAAAACAGCGATTGAGAAAGTGAAAGTAAAAATTGTTCGAATTGTGTTACTGGATCAATAGGGTTTTCTGGAGAAACTAGAACGTGCGTTTCTCGTGGCTCGTTAGACTCTCTGGACTTGCCCCTTGGAGGTTCCTAAGGACGCTTCTAGGAACTGTGTATCACCACTTGTGTACAAATTCAGAGGACTTTCTGGCGTAAGATCCTCTCCGGGATGGGATATCACATGCGTCAGCTAATTCTCCCCCCAATTGAACTGAGCACAGAAATGCTCAGACTCCAGTCTGCAGCGTCATGAAATCATGTGCCAAAGCACCCAATCAGCTTCACGTGCTACATTCGAAGGCGCCACGCCATCGCTCAGACAAAGGGAGCAATGTTCACAAATAAATTTCGGAGCGACACATTTCCCGGCTTGAATAATAAATAAATTTGTTTGCCTAATTCTGTGTTGATATTCATATTTTAAGATCTAAATGAGGAAATACCTCTGCGGCCGCATTTTTGGTGGGCTATCTTCGGCGATCTTATGTAAGTCGTTAGTCGTTAAATTCTCGAACAGGTTTTGCTCTCGATATGATTCTTAACTTAATGGACTGTTTTATGGGTGGACGGTGATTCGATGATCTTTGACAAACAAACGAACGAACGTCGTCGATCGGTTCGCATTAAAACGACCGCGGAATGTGAGTGTTATTAAGTGTTAACGAAGGTCTGATCTGTTTCTGATTCCCAGTGATTTGCTGATTTTAGCAAGTGATCGATGAAATGCCTGTGCGGGCGGGCCTTAAAGATGTTTCCTATGATAAGTGTTATAGCTTGGGACCAGCTATAAGGTCATGCGGTGACATTTGTGGGTAATGGATAGGCAGCGACCGTGACTGGTGCGTGGCTGTGTGATTGCAGGGTATGTGGGCTTGGCTTCAGAATAAGCCAAGTTGGTACAACCATCGACATTGCGGCGAATTTTGGGTGAAACCAAGTCAGCATAGCATAGCCTTTCAGAGTATCAGTGGGTATTTTGAAAGAAGTTCGAAGCAAAAAAAACGTTTGCACATCTCTTCCCGATGAAGAGTGCGCATAGACAGTGCATTCTGTGGTTAAGTCAATTGGGAAATTGAGTATCAATACAACGTTAGCTTCATCGATTAGTCTCATTCTCCAGTCAGAGAATACACCAATTAGCATGAATGTCACATGATGGCAAGAGAAACTCCTGAAACACTACAAGCAATTGCCATTATAGGCAAATCTGGCAGCGCAAAGCAGTGTTGCGTTGCGCGCCTGTGAGCAACAACCACGCCGTCGCATGACAAAGTTAGCGGCATCGTTGAGTCGAGCTATCACAGAAATCCAGTCATTTTCGTTATTTGAAGCGGAATGTCTTGCTTTTTTTTGAGTCTATGATTCCATTTAAAATGGCAAAAACCAAACAGTGTTTTGTTGAGAATAAAACTTAAGGAAACACTCCGAGCTTAAAATCCTTGGTGAAGTTAGAGGGAACACTCAATTTGGTGTGAATGAAACATTTCAAAGTGGTTTCTTTTCCTCAAGTTAAAGTTTGGGATCTAGAGTAGAGTTGTCAATTTTGTTTCGTCAACAAAACTTTTGTCCGATTAGCGAGCTGATTAATTTAATGACACAGGTAGACGTTGCTTCTACACAATAAATAGTCAAAAGCCAATTATATCAGTATCACCGATTGGACATAAAAGGGCACTCTCTAAGTGAAATTCAGACAACGAACTCGAGAGGGCACAATCGAAGCAATTAGCCTTTTTCTCATATTTTTCCATTTTTGGTTGTCAGTCCTGAGCTAACCTCCAATCTAAGTAAGCCGCTGAATCTGAGAATTTCTGTACTAATCAAGAATAAATATTAATAGAATTTAAATATAGTTTTGTTTTTTTCATTAATTAAATTGCACGCACCGAAAAACAAAATGCAAACTGAGTCAAGTCTTGATACTACCTCAACACAATCAATTTTTGCTGCATTATTACATACAATTTAATCTCTTAATTTTTGTTTTAATGAAGGCTTTTAGTGGTTTTTCCTTCAAGTCACCATTAAATGTTGTAAAATAAAGTGTATTCGACAAATTGTATTATCTTGTAGATGTAAGATTAATACAAAATAATTTTGTAAACAATTAATTGTACAGTGTTTGCCACAATAACCAAATTTTACAAATAAAGCCGCCCTTCGAAAGAGTGTTTGACTTGTTTATCTCCTGCACATGCAACTGCTTCAAGCAATCTTTACTTACTTACTTAAGGTGGCGCCACAGTCCGGGGTGGACCAACAAGCGTCTCCAGCCAGCACGATCTTTAGCTAGCTGTCCCTAGTTTCGCACGCATAGTTGGTTGAGGTCCCTTTCCACTTGCGTGAGCCATTTCACGCCATTCACACATTCCATCTTTATTCCTACAAAAATGCACTCATGATACCCACAACTGTCAAAATAAGCCAGTGAAGGGTTTCCTCTAAGCTTAACGATATTTAGTTTTCTTCACATCAGATGCTGGAAAGACTATCCATTTTTAATCACATAATCTGATATATTGAAATAAAAGTTTGTTCGAAATCCATGCCATTGATGTGTCTTATTTGGATTTACTTTTAAAACTACAAAATGGATGGCCTTAGTACCAAAATAAGCCTGGATTGATCTCAGTCAGTTAACAATATATGGCTCTGGAAGCTGCGGAGTGGTCGATCTGTTCATGGGTTATGCGCGGACCTACATCAAATTGTCTCTTAAGATAGGCTTCGAAAACGAACACACAATATAGAGGAACTGGAACTGGTATGTAGGTCACTAGAAACTGGACAGAATGGCTCCGGAATGAAGAATATTTCAGCAGCGGATGCCCTGGTCTAAGGGGGCACCCAAGTGCCGGCAGAGAAACCCAGCCATCGTAGCTTTTCAAAGCTGGAGGCAATGTACTTGTAGGGAGTATGCATCAGATCATTTCTAGAATTTGGGAAGACGAAAGCTTGCAAACCACTGGAATTTTAGCTCCATATGCCCCATCCAAAAAAAGGGGTTCCTACTTCCTGTAAGAACTATAGGGGTATATCCTTGCTCAACGTAGCCTACAAGATCCTATCCAGGGTACTGTGTGAACATATACAGCCATTTTGCACCGCACTAATCGGCAGGTACCAAAGCGGCTTCCGGAATGGCAAAAAGACTATAGACCAAATGTCCACACTAAGACAAATCCTGGAGAAGACCAGCGAGTTTCAAATCGGTACCCACCACCTATTTATCGATCCGATTGTGTCGCACCACGCTAACACATACGCGATGCTCCGTGCAGTTCGATCCAAAAACCTCTGAATCGTTCGAAACCTGCACCGGATCTCGACAAGGATGTGCGCTGTCGTGCGATTTGGTACTGGAGAAGATAGTGCAGCGGGCGGCTGTAAACACGGAAGGCACTATCTTCTACAAGTCAGTCCAATTCTCGTCAATTTAGTTCTCGTTGGAGTCTATGTACTTGGCCGGTCCCCGTCATCGTTCTTTGAACTAAACTCAGCCATTAAGTGAGTTGTGGTCTCGCAGGGCAGCTAACATTCCGATCGTCATTTCAACAGCACAAGTGAAGCAAACAACATTCTTTCATCGGCTCCACACATCTCAACAGACTCGAGAACGCGGACATCACGGCTTTATGACACACAAGTTTATGTGAGAATATAAAAGGAACATGTGCCACGGATTTATGCTCCTCACGTGCCCCACCGAAAAGGAGCTAATTAAAGCCGATTCCCGATTGTTCCGGAAATAGCATGGATTGAAAATAAATTTGATTAAATTCCGCTGCCAATTAATCTTCGATCAATCGGCGCGCCGAGCAACACACGAAGCAATAAGCTGACATCCGCAACAATCATAAACTCAAGCATCGGCAGCTACATCCTCTGTGTTGTCTGAGACCCGAGCCCCGAGACCCGAGCCCCGGGCGCGGAAGATGACTTCATTGAAGAGCTGTCGGTTAATGCAAATGATCCTAGACCAGACTGTCAGAACAGCATAAACGGGTTTTCGGCGCGCCACCATTCACACTGGGCAGCCTGTGGAGGCCTTGATTGGCGTGATTTGCAAATGTCGTCTATTGTTTCTGTAAATTGCCAAACCCATAAATCATCGGTGAACAATGAAAAATGAGAAAACAGGCCAAGGCAATGGGACGGGATGAATGAATAGACGCACACAAGGTCACCCCGGTCAGCGGTCAGCTCGTCTTGAACTCCGAAACACGGATGCGGTGTAACTTTACGGCGAGGGGGAGGGACGAATCTTCACGCCATTAGACACGATTGGGAGCGAAAACCGGATTCGGGCATCCGAAATTAGAACCTCCGCCCTTAACAAAGCCGCACGGGCCACGTTTCGGGTGCGTGTGTGCGCCGAGGTCTCACGCGTGCCATTACTTATCCCACAGACGCCGCGGCCGGGCATCGCCTCAAAGGTAATTCGGCTTACAAATGTCAATAACTTAGCATAAATCTGTCGCAGCGGCTGAAGCGCCCCTGGTCGCATTTGCATTTGAATGCGATTGAGTCCGCGGCGATTCGCGGACACTTTCGCTTTGCAGCGTCGCGCTGGTGGAAGAAGAGATGCACAGACACACCTGAGGCCAGTCGGCCGCGACTGCAGCCCGGGCCAAATGCGAGCGCATATAAATAAGGTCTAAGCTCCGGCAGAGTCACCATTCGACAGAGACCACTTGCAGCCGCAGATACTCCGAGCCGAGACGAGGACCCAGCACCAAGGATACCAGAGGAGTTATGGTAAGTGGAGCGCATCCATTCGAGAGAGTCGAGGACTAACCGTCGGGTGGGGTGGTAGAAATTGTTTGTTGTAGCATTTGCGGCGTTGGCTGCGGTCAGGGCATCCGCCCTGCCGGCTGATTACCTGCCGCCGCTGCAGGAGATTGCTGCGCCAGTCGAGTACTTTGCGCAGGCCGTAGAGGAGCAGCCCATTCTGCTGGCCGACGAGGGGTATCGCTATAAGACCGTGAAGAAGTTGCGTCACAGGCAACGGCGCGATTTGAGCGAGATCTCCAACGAGTACCTGCCACCGGTGGAGGAGCTTGCACTTGAACCCCAGGAGGCTTTTCTTGTAGCGGACGATGGATACCGCTACAAGACCGTGAAGAAGCTGCGTCTGAGGCATCGTCGCGATGTTGGCGAAGTTCTTGGTGAATACCTGCCTCCAGTGGCTGGACCAGTCTTCGAAGGGCTTCCCCTAGAGGCCACCCTTCTGGCTGATGATGGATACCGCTACAAGACCGTCAAGAAGCTCAGGCATCGTCGCGACGTTGGTGAGGTCATCGGCGAGTACCTGCCCCCTGCTGTGGATCAGGTCTTCGAAGCCCTCCCCCTCGAAGCCACCCTCCTGGCTGATGACGGATACCGCTACAAGACCGTCAAGAAGCTCAGGCATCGTCGCGACGTTGGTGAGGTCATCGGCGAGTACCTGCCCCCTGCTGTAGATCAAGTCTTCGAAGGGCTTCCCCTAGAGGCCACCTTGCTGGCTGATGATGGATACCGCTACAAGACCGTCAAGAAGCTCAGGCATCGTCGCGACGTTGGTGAGGTCATCGGCGAGTACCTGCCCCCTGCTGTGGATCAGGTCTTCGAAGCGCTTCCCCTCGAAGTCAACCTCCTGGCTGATGACGGATACCGCTACAAGACCGTCAAGAAGCTCAGGCATCGTCGTGATGTCAACGAACTCTCTTCGCTCTACCTGCCAGCTTCCACGGAGCCTTTCATCCTTCAAGGTGCCGTTGAAGAGCCAATCGACCTCGACGGGCATCGTTACAAGACTGTCCGGTCACGCAAGTACCGTCACCGCAATTAGATAGTAAGTCATTCCTCCTTATGTGCACTGTGTCTCAATAAACAAGAGGTCTAGTCGGACATGGTCCACAAAAGAAATTTGTTTCATTTTTCACCGAAAAAGCTTCAGAGATAAGAGGAGAGACTCCGTCTACGATGGAGGGGCAGCTTCTTGTTCTTCAGTCGTCTGCTCACTAGGATTGGAAGTGAGTGGTTGGGCGGGTTATGGATATCGAACACAGTGCCTTTGACGACCTGTCTCTAGTTCAACATTCCCAGAGAGAGGCTAGGCATTCCCTGGCCCTTGCATTCCTTCCGCTTGTTGCCAAGAGCTGACACGAAAAAGGCCTCCAATGACAAGCAGATTCTTTGACCAACAGTCAAAGTCAACAAGTCAAAATCACAAGTCATCCCACCGAATACTTTGATTTACAGAGAAGGGATCCCCAAGTGTATCGCATGCCTTCTTCTCTCGGGCACTGAACTCGAGATAGGAGATCTTTTTGCCGATCGGATACATTTCTTCGAAGTAAACCACTTGATCAGCGGCCGCTGGTCAATCGGACACCCGTGTGATGTATCCGGTTGAGTGCGTCTTCTGCACTTCATGCGAAATCGAAGATAACGAATTCCACCACACGAAGGCTATAAATCTGGAAACCTGTTTGAATCGTTCGCGTTCACTGTTCACATCTGTCCCGCGGAATTAAGAAATAAGCACTTCGGGAGTGCTCATCATTGGAATACATTGATTGTCGTCATGCAAGATGGTTGTGTCGAGTCAAAGCAAATGGATTGATCGAGCCACTCTTGCCAGATGACGCGGTTGTTAGGGGCCCAGTTGAGAAAATATATGTAAGGAAAAGTTGCATTTCGAGTTGGACCTAGAACTTTCGCAGTTCTGTGTGCGTGGATGGCGACACGCCAAAGATGGCAAAAAAAAATAGTTGAAAGGGCCTCGATTGCTGTGATTTACTGCACAAGTGGGATTCTAAAGTAACGTTTAAAATAATGGAAGGGTCCGTAAACACATCCTTGCGGTGCTCAAATCTGGTGGACTTGGGTAAAGCCAACAGTCCTTGCAACAGGAAGAGCAATTCTACGTCTCTTTAAAACTACTATATAGCTTCGCTCAAGGTCTCTTATGTGCCAAGATTGTGTGAACGCCTAAGACCGTTATGTACCGCACTAATCGACACATAGTAGTTCGGCTTCGGGTCCGGCTAATCGAATAACAGACAAACACCGAGGAGGACTAGCCTGTTTCAGAGGGATATCACCACCTTGTTGTCGATCTTAAAGCCGCTTTCGACAGGACAGCGGTTGTGTCGCACCAAGTTAACACAGACGAGAATAAAGAAAAATGCAGAAAATATTTCGATTCGATAGGAGAAAAGAAACAATAAAAAACTGTCTGTTGGTACTCTGCCTTTAATTTTACCTGTTAAGGTACCTAATTCCAGAAATAAACAGCGTGAATGAGGAAGTGCCTGAGTGACATAGAAAAAGTATAAATGGTTGATCGATAGAGACTGATCCTTTCATAAATTATTTTGTACACCAGCCCAACCTATTGAATTGCGGTTTTATGGCGGAAAATGTTAAGGAAAAAGCGGTTGTTCTTATAACGTATAGCAAATATTTGGAAGCCGAAGCCCAATCAAATGGTATACCAAGAGAGAAGCTTAAGAAGTCTTGAACATCGTCTGAATGGGTATGCAGTTTTCAATACGACAACACCCGTGGCTTTGTGGGTATGTGCGTCGACCCCAACCTCGATGTCGTAGGTTCGAATCCAGCTCTGAGCGACAAATATAATTTTCACGGCCCCACCTCTTTCGAGTTACTGACAATGCTCAAAGAGTATTTCCTGTCTAGAAAAAGCTTCTCAAACAGCCGTTCGGATTCGGCATTAAACTGTAGGTCCCTTCCACTCGTGAGAGAACAATAGCACGCACAACACGAGTGGTAGCTGAGAAGCTATGCCCTGGCCCCCTACGGGCTGTAGCGCCACCCATATTATGTATATAACACCATTGGAAGGCCTTATATAAACATTGAAAAAAATAACGGACCGACAATGGAACCTTGAGGAACGCCACAGCGAAAATCACAGACTGTTTTGAATTACGGAAAATAAGTTAGAATCGGTTAGTAAGATACAAGAGAACTAATTTATTCGTGGGATTACTCCGGCTCGATGACTTCGAGACATTTCATTTCAGACCTGCACTTGGGTTTCAGCAAGGAGATATGCTATCGTGTGACTTCTTCATGGGTTGCTGCATCGCTATATGAACCATCTTCTTGAAGTCAAACCGTAGGTGAAATTGTCGCACGTTCCTAACGTTCTGTGAAGAAAGCTTTAACAGCGAATGAAGAGTAGTCTAAGCGAGCGGGTCTCAAGGTCAATCAAAATTAGATGAAACATAGGTATGCTGTGAACCAAGAAACAATTCGCGGCACGCCGCCTGAGGCAAAACATGGTTATCAACAGCTATAATTTCGAGGTAGCTAAGGATTTTATCTACTTCGGGGTAAAACGTGAACTCCACAAATGACATTGAAGTGGAATCGAGTTTGGCAACGAGTATGATAGATATGTTCTCATTTGCGAGGAAGGTGAAAAGAGAAGATGTCATAACCGCCAACACTACAAACTGTAACAAAATGTGGATGTAGTCCGGAAGGCATTGACTGCACTGTTCTGTTTAGAGAGTTATTTCGAAGGAACACTTTGACTTGACGGATAGACCATGTCCATGAGCCGACTATTTATACAGCTCTTAGCGGTGGCGACAGCTAAACCTCTGATATGTGGTGGCATCATTAAATGTGGTTAGGTAGTAGGTCTGCTCTTTCGATTCTTTTGTGACCGCCACAGTAAGTGTAACAGTAAGTGTAAGCGGTCCCTTATAAGCCTTGAACCATATCCATGACTGATTGGTTCATCTTCTTAGATGATAGCTGCAAGCATTGGACACTACCCGAAAGGAGACCACATTCCAAAGAGCTGTAGAGTAGTTCAACGCAGGATAAGAATTCAATAATATCAAATTTACACTAAAATGTCGTATATTCTTTGGCTATGTACACTCCACAAAGGTCATCGTATGGTGAAGTGGCCGAAATTGGCTCATCTTCTTAGCCACATCCAGCGCATGGACAATGCTTTAAGTACCAGGTTATCCGAGCATTCAGGAAGCAGAGGAAAAGAAAAAAGATCAAGCCGTAGCATCAGGCCCAGAACTGCCTGAGGTGAACGTTGGAGCTTTTGTTCATACTCATCCCCTCCAGGGACCGAAGCTCTGAGAAGGAAGTGAATGCAGCCAACGACAGCTTGACAATCTGCTAAGTCAATAGCCGCTCACAAGGCCTTTACCCTGACAGAGTCAATAGAAGCGGGAAAATTAATTGAAACTTTATAATTTCAGTTTTTTGAGCTAATTGGTCAAAAATTGAGTTCTCGCGGCCACAATAAAGTGTTTGTGATCTGCATCTCCAACGAACATTTATCATATGTGGCCCATGAGCCTCCACAGAGAGTTTTTTGGTGCGATATAACCGACTGTTGGATCTCCGAGAGTGGACTAAGCAAACTGCCTGGTCATCCCCTGAGACATCCCTTTTGCTGTCCTAAGCCTGGAGTGTAGTTGTGGTATGAAAGAGGATTCCAATGACGAGCTAGTCTGTAAACAGGTGCCACTGCAGCAACAACGGTAACCGGGGTAAAACTGTCGCACGATACTTTATATTTATCGTCCTGCAGTGCATTGTTTGATCGTCCTCGTCGTGCAGAAATGTATATGAGTTTCCCCGAAATTACTGGATTATCTGTTTTTTTAAAGTCAACTATTCGCCTTAACGCTGCGGTGTCGTCAAACGACTAGTGTGCACCGGGCCTTCACCAACGTCAGACATCGCCTACAATGCCAATAAACCCCGCCAAACATTCAGATCGAACCAGATTCGGTTAGATTTACATAAAGCACGCCCATCGCCACAATCGCCCGACGATCACACATTCCTGCGAAGATCTAATTTACGTTTCGCGACCATTTGCATATTTTTGCTAAAACGTCTGACGCAAATATGAGCATTCGTGGTGCGTGCAAAATGTCAGATTTGGAAACGTCTTGTTGTCAGCGCAATCCGGCCCAAATCGGGCGTCAAACCCGTTCCGTCAAAACAATGGACATCCTTCTTCTCTCGCATATTTCCGAGATATCTCGTGCATATGTATGAATTACGTTGGCTTTCGGATTCGCCAGTGCCGTGGCACATGGTCCGCAAGCGCACGCTTCAAGGCCACCGTAAGCACTTACGGATTGATTTATGTCCGATCGCACGACGAGTGCCCTCAGGCTTCCATGAAGACGTGTCCCACGGGTGTTTACAGGTGTCCGCTGGGCGGAGTCCAATGAATCAATATCAGAAATATCAAATTATGCAAAGCGACTTACAACATTCCGACGGGTCTTAACGAAGCCGCCGAAATGACGGCCATGCCGAGCAAAACACGAACGAAAAAAAATGAAGAAGACCGAATTTAAAGGATCCACGGAACCAGTTCGCGGCGGCTTATGTATATCGACTCCCCTTCTCTCAATCGGACGCACGTTTTGAATTCATCAAGCAGAAGCGCTGCTGCCGCTCGTACCCCTTCACCGCCGCGGCGTGGTGTCGTCCTTAGATCCGATTGCCCGCCAGAGTGTGGCCATGTGTTCGAACGGAGTTTATTGCAGAATAACATTCGGCGATTAAATCCAATTAACGACCAATAAAGCCCCGGCGAATACATTAGGCTTATGCTAAGCATTTCATTGATGTTTCTTGTTGTTGATGGGAAAGGGGAATATTTGATGCTCTTGTGTCGGACGAGACCTCTCACCGTGCGGTCAGGTCTTTGTGGGACGGGAAGCGCAGCGGCGCGGTGCGTTGACTCATGAGTTATGAGTGCGGTTTTTGGCAGAATGAAGTCTGCATGCGATCGAGTGTCGTCTAGCGACTGGAACACGTTTCCGCATTGTCGTTGTTATGCTGATGCAGCGGTTATGCAAATGCGGCGTCTATCGTGATTGAAGCGCAGACATGTGTGCCTCGCTCTTGATCGCGACATCAATGAACTTTGGTTGATGCAATGGGAAACCTGTGTGAGCTCAAGTTCTCGGGCTATTAAAAGACCAGTCTGCGTCACTAGACGGAACTTTGGAATTCTATCGAGAGTAGATGATCGAAGTGAATTCGATCTGATGAGTTGTTGATTCAAAAGTCACCCGTTTTGTGCAGATTTGGGTGCTCTTTTGGCGCGTGCAACTCTGATGGCTATCGTGATCGGTGAGAGGGGTTGTGACTGGGTGTTTATGATATTTGAACTTGGCGTGGGCTACTATTCAAGGGCGAATTCAACATTTACAAAATGGGTGTGTAGAAAGGCACATCCTTGCTAAATGAAGAAATAATCGCCACTCACCAGAGCGGCTCTTCCGTCCCGGCTTATCGGCTGGAGATTAAAGGCCGATCATGGAGAAGACTCTTGAGTTTCAGGTAGATACGAAACACCTTTTCATCATTTAGCCACATGCTGTAGAATGCATCGCAAGGAAGGTGTGAAAATTGATGTTTACAAGCACGAATCGAACACACGTGGTGGGTATGTGCGTCGACCCCAACCTCGACGTCGTAGGTTCGATTCCTGCTCTGTGCGACAAAAATAATGTTCACGGCCCCACCTCTTTCGAGTCACTGACAATACTCAAAGAGTATTTCCTGTTTAGAAAAAGCTTCTCAAACCTGGCTGTTCCGAGTCGGCGTAAAGCTGTAGGTCCCTTCCAGGGGCTGTAACTCCGCCCATGTTATTATTATATTAAACACGAATCATAGTGTTCTTCGATTTCACACTTCTGAGACGTTTTAAACCGGGCGAGGTCAGGATTGAATCTCAACACCATGTGGGAGGCAGCTGTAGACGCCATCATCTTGTCCGTCCAACTGTAAGGGGTGAGCCATCTAGTGTGTGTTTGGCAGCCTTGTCCCACTGAAAATCGTATCATACCTCCGCGGAAAACAATGAATTATTATTATTATGATACAGCTTATTAGGCATCCACGTAAAAGGATTAGGCCTTTTCTCCAACGACTTCTGTAGAAGCTGTCTAGACGAAAATGTGGATGAAAGCACCCGATATCTCCTCTGCGACTGTCCTACCTTCGCATCAACTCAACTGACAGCCTAAATGATCTGAGCAATACACCAGTCAACACACCGGTAGAATTTGTTGACAAAACTGGCTGTCTGTCATAAAGAGCGGATGAAGAACCCCTTGGTCTTTTCGAGAGAAGAGTTCTGTGTTCAATTTTAAGGTACTGTTTGCGTTGATGATTTCTGGAGAAGAAGATTCAACCGAACCGTACGGGCTTTACCACGACATGAGTCTAACCAGGCGCCTGCGGATTCAGTGGCTAAGATGGCTAAGCCATGTGTAACGCATGGAAAACGCTGCTCCAACCCGAAGAGTATTCACCTCCAAACAACTAGGACAACGCAATAGACAACGATCACGAAGCCGAAGTCGCACTCAAGTGGAGAAGGACCTCTACCAACTAGCGATCGAAATTGGAGGCAGCTGGATAAGGATCGTGCCAGCTGGAGAGGCTTGTTGGCCCAGGTTCATCAGAAGAAGGAGGCTCTTAGATGACCAGAAGATCTTCAAAGAAGCCTGCAATAAAAAGCTTCAAGGATAGGTATTAAAAAAACGCGAAGCTACGCGTAGAAGTAAACGCCAATGTGTGCTTCACGGGGATTGAAGTAGCGAAACGAACTGGTTTCACGACAACTGAAGAAAAGACACATGAAAAAATAAAACTAACGATCGACAACTTCAATTTGAGATAGATCAAGACGTAGTCCCAGTCAGGCGGCCATAAAATCTGATGAAATGGTAAACGAACTCCAGACTAAATACGGGCAACCACTACTAGCAGAACGGGCCTATTACAGCCTATGTAAGCGTTACCTCTGTCAATCAGCAGTCAGCCACTGCACCTTACGACCATTGGCAGCCAGTCAGGAACAGCCTCAGTCTTAACGGACATTGGCAACCTTCAATACTGAAAAGCTTGACGCTTGAAAATAACCGCAACCCTTCTTGCAGTGAATAGAAGACACATCAGTCCGGTTTGGTGATGCTAACGACCTATCCAAGGTCCAAATGGCCACGGTATCAAGTAAACTGTAGGACCATAACTACCAAACTGACCCTAAAACATTGGGCTCATTAATTTCTCTAGAGTTTTCGGAAGGAAGAGAGACTGATAGATCTAAGATTCTTCGGTTTGTCATGAGAGCATTTTCCCGCCATAAGGATGAGTACTCTACGCAACAAAAGACGCCCGGTGGAGAAGAACCTCAACAGAAGAGGGCTGTTGGTTGAGGCCCAGGTCCAGGCCGGACTGTGGTCCCAGACAAAGAAGAAGAAAGATGAATACTGTGTCACGCTCTTGCAGCAGCTAGTAATATGACCTAGAACAATACAGTCTTTAAAGATGTACCCAGGGAAGAATTAAGTCCGCCATTCTATGGCACTGAACGTCAGGTCCTGCTAACTTAAAATGCTTCAAGCTAGTCAGTGCCCAGAGGATACCATCCCGATGTGGGTGCAGGTCAGCAGTCAAATGTCAGAGAATAACAACTCAAAGACCAGCATGGAAAGCTCGCAGTTTTCGAAATAAAAACACTGCGAATGTGTACCAGCAGACTCACCTAGTACAGGAACCATCGAAAGCACCACAGCAGTAAGAAGCTCTATAATTGCTCTTATAGAGTCGTTAGTATCCTGGGGAGACAAAACGGACGACATGCTTTACTTCCGCAAAACATGTCCGCACTTATCAGCTCGCATCCGTCAGTCACCTGAAAACAACCGTCATCACTTTAAGGCCGTCACTTAATGTTCCACTCTTCCGAACATCGACTGAAAACATTTCCCAGCTAGGCACTAGCTTGATTCCACAAATTCGATGCTGCTTGCATAAGCAATTGATGAGATTTGTGAATGTTGTGAATGATGATGCATCAGAGAACTCGATTGGGAACAGCTTATCGCGTCATGCCATCGACGCGATAAAACTGGATTTATTGACAGCCGAACTAGGACTATAACTATGCGAGTTGATCCAAATGTTTGAGATAAAACCAGTTGCGAGCAAGCAAAAGCTATCAAATCCTTCGGTCGGGAGCAATGAGCTCGTAAGGTCGGTGCGCTCGAGGTGAACCTGACGGTTGAGGTTGATGTCCGTGCTTGTGGTGGTGGCCATGCGACCATTGTGGGTGAAATGGTGTTTTGTCAATGAATGGTACATTTTATATATTCGAGGTAAAAAATGAATAAAATTAAGCTGAAAATATTGCCAAGGTGCTGTTAGAGTGGCACGTGGGGGCATGTTAACAAAGTGTGTATTGAAGATTGGTTAACGATCGACAACTGAACACATACGTTGCGGCTCGTCTTGGGGGTTGAATGAACAACTGCTGCACCTATATACCGGAGAAACTCAACGGACCGACAATCCCTACAACTCAACATCAGCTCAGCCACAGCGAGGAGTGAGTTGGATAAAGGTCTCGGATTGCTTACAAACGAGGTGCCACTGACACGGCGATACTGACAATCTGCCTTGTTATCGCAACTTGATGAGTCCTTTGATCGAGATCGAAATGTACGACGATGTACAGTGCTCGGGATGCTTCATATTTTCATTTGGGACTCGCAGAATCTACCCACAGTGGCAAAGACGATGGAAAGGGATTACTTTCTATGGTAGACTACCGACATTTCAAGATTGATGGTAGAATGCAACACAGAAAGGGAGGATGTGTTCCACTAATGGTCCGCGATTTAGAAACCGGTTTAAGTAGTTCTGTACATCGGCCTCACAGGAGCGCATCACTCAGACCAACATGTTGGTCTATCCTTCTAAGGCAGCTTTGCAATTCGCGCAATCGCAGATAATATTTATTTTTCGTCCCCGCAGCCAGCAGCAGCCATGTCGCGACGTTATGAATGATGAGAAATGGCACACTGGCCAATTGAGGCACCTCATAGAAAATCAATTAGCCCATTTTCAGCTACAATGAATGCTGTGCTTAGGACTGTCACCTTGATGGAGCCGGCCGTTTTAAATTGAGTAAGTCTCGTTTCAGTGCATCTCAGCATCTCAGCCGCCAATCTATAAAGAAGATGGTGAACTGATGCAATCTTAGACTGTGCTAAGTCCTCGGGTCGGGCAATGGTAGAACTGAAAGGGGCAAAATCACTGGCATCGAATCAGAAGACATCCCATCCCTAATGAATGCAAGGAAATCGCTGTTAATGACGAAGGCCATAATCGAAAGAAAAGGTTTCTGGAGATCATCAAAAACGATGAACGTCTCTGAGCGTTCGATAGGCAGCGTATGAGCAGAGCCAGTCCGAGACAGATTAACGCGCAAGTCTTACATTTGAACGCCATTCTTCAATTATAATAATAATATGGGTGGCGCTACAGCCCGTAGAGGGCCAGGGCCTAGCTTTTCAGCAACCACTCGTGTTGTGCGTGCTATTGTTCTCACACGAGTGGAAGGGACCTACAGTTTAATGCCGAATCCGAACGGCCAGATTTGAGAAGCTTTTTCTAAATAGGAAATACTTTTTGAGTATTGCCAGTGACTCGAAAGAGGTGAGGCCGTGAACATTATTTTTGTCACACAGAGCAAGAATCGAACCTACGACGTCGAGGTTGGGGTCGACGCACATACCCAAAACGCCACGGGCCATCACCACACCATTCTTCAGTCACCGTATTTAATTTCAGGAACCTAAGTTGCCTGAGCCAGATATTCTAGAGTGGAATTGGAACTAGCTAAGACTTAGTACATCTTAATCAACAGAATGGTTTATTCGATGTCTTGAGAGTTTCGGGAAATTTGGATGGTGTTTCAAAGCTACTAGATATACGCTCAGTAAATTAAAAAATAATCATTAAACATTTCTGACATTCTCTAAAGCTATTTCCCTGTTAGTATGTACAATGTATGTCCTTGGCACTTGAATCTTGGCATCTAGTCTCAATTCCTGGTGTGTACGACCAAAAGACGTGTCACGGCCAGACCTCTTTCCAGTCACTAGCAATGGTCAAAGTGTACTCCTGTCTAGAAAAGGCGTTGTCATTCGGGGTCAGCATAAAATTGTCAGTTCCACCCACTCGTGATGTGACAATAGCATGCACAACATCATGACTATATCAATACACTCGTACGGTACACTCGTACAGTACACTCGTAATGGGGCCTAATTCACAGACAGTAGGCCGGCAGATCCTTAAATAGGTCTTACTCCTGCTTGCAACAGGCAGTTGCCCACCAATGATTGGCAATTTGAACAAAAAACCCGCTCAATTATAATTTTGGCAGCCGTTTTTTAAATTTGTCGGACCCAATAGACCCACCTGAGAATGGAAACCACACGATTTGATTGAAAAACTCGTGAAAATCTGTCAAAAAGTGGCTCGATGTTCGTTATATGTAAAATTTGCTACCTTCAGGCCGTCATCTGTCTCAGCTTGGACTCTCAAAGTAAAATTTTAATTTTAAGGGCCGATGTTGCATGTGAATCACACCTAAACGTCAAGTTTTTTTCTGCGTTTCATTTGACATTTCTCAATTTCAGACTAACTCAATTTGAACCATGGAAAGATACACAATCCAGCAACGCGTTAAAGTTATTCAGGCTTGTTATAAAAATGGGCGTTCAAATCAAAATGCATGCCACACAGCTAACGAAACAATGGCTCTTTCGCGCGACACATTCTATGGCCGTGTTGTCTCACATGGTGGCGATGTCAATTGGCCGTCAAGATCATGTTAGTTGACACCGTTGGATTTTTTTCTGTGGGGTTCGAAGGAAAAGGTTAACAGGTACAATTTAAGAGCTAAAGTATGAGATAATTCGGCACATTAACGGCATAGAACCTCAATTGTGACGAACACTGCTGACGAACTTGCTAGAAAGGGTACATGATCCACACTCTTTCCGGATGGTGAAACGCCTTCGATGCCTATCGCTACTGTAATACATCTACTGAAGCTTGACACGCGTGCCCAAGGAAATAATAAATGGTCAAGCATCATAACCAAACAGCTCTGGCCTAAGTTGGATCCCAACAGATCACTCAAACTGATTAACACGAACGGGCTTAATCTTAGAACCCTCATTAGCGTTATAACAGGGCACTGCGCTATTGGTGGGCCTCCCCTATAACGACCTCTGCACAAGCTTCAGAGACAAATAAGAAATCAATGCACACCCATTATGCAATTGTATCGCTCCCTTATCCCGCAAATACAGACTTCTACTTCTACTTCTGATAAACAACGTAAAAGTCGGTCATCTCCTCCGCTTCATAAAAGGACCTAAATGTTTTGAATAATAGACACAAATCAGCGTGGTACCACAATGAGCCTATCATGGCCTAAGTAAGGCTACTGTCCCCCTTCACAGCAGTGCCACTTCAACCAAAACTAACCTGCGATCAATCGGAGGGTTCAAAATGTAGCAGAGTCTCATTAATATTCAGAGGATGAGTTTTAATTGACACATCCTCCAATAGGCTTCTGTTGGCCTGATATCAGACAGAGACCCAATGTTTCTCTCTTCCTCCCCGAGTCATGGTTAACAAACATCATCCTCAAGAAGTTCTGCAGATGTGGTAGGCACTCCTGCAGGCTTCCTGTTCAGTACTTGATATTTAGTCAAAACCTGGATGACCAACCCTGTGGCCAAACGACCAGCATGTGCATAAATATAAACGATTGATGCGAAAGGTGATTTCGTCGACCCTTCAGACATTCCCAAGCCCATCCAAAGGAAGGCTTCAACAACTCTGGTCAGCATAAATCGACTATTCATGAACTCTTCGGGCAGTAATCGAAGGGACGACAACTCTAACAGGACAGTTGGCCACTCAGTTGGTTAACAAAATTGAACCTCCAAGCGATGCAATGCATCGGTGAGCAACAGCTGATGGACATAATGGCTTATCATTCGTCACCCCGACACAGACGCACACACACGATAAATATTCGTCCGGCCAATTAAGAAACGATGCCAATCACAGCCCGAAACTCCGGTGGCAATGAATACCGACAAGAGCATGTACAGCACACTCGGCGACAAGCCGAGACACAATCGCTAACCGAAAGCAATCACTTCCGGAATAAATCACAATCCATTAACTTAAATATCAATAAGCGATGGCAAATTAATTCGATTCCATAAATATTTATGACGCCCCTCGCCGCTGGCGTCAAATGTGCTCCAGAAGCGGCATCAGCTCCGCGAGACAAATGGTAACAAGCGAACCGATTCTATTACCCACTCAGCTGTGATTATTCAGAGATTCGCCGATTCGACGATTCGGAGATTTTGCGAGACAAAGCCGATTGAGATACCAGCAGCACATGGCGAGCCGGGAAATGGCATCGAACTTTGATGAGCACGCATGCATGAATTAATCAAGTCAACGGCGAGTTATTTGGCGTGATCCGAAGATAGCAATAGCAGCACAAGCCGCGGCGCGCCGCTGAGGTACACGATCCGATCGCAAACCGGTTGAAAAGTTCGAGCTGTGATTGAAAATGGAGAGGCGCGTTCAAATTTCCGCTATAAATGGGCACCAATTGAGCAAGAAGTATCATTCACTTGTCATCATCTTTGGATAGAGAACCTAGGAAGCCAAACAAAGATGGTGAGTTGAAGGACCCGACGACCAACGAGCATGCCGACGCACCGGCCACAGGACTACCGCCGATTCTAAACGGGATTCACCTTTTGCTTTCAGAGATTCTTCGTCGTAGGATTCGCGTTGCTCAGCCTTGCAGCGGCTGTGCCAGTGGAATACTTGCCCCCACTTCAGGAGGTTGCCGCACCAACCGCCGAGTACCTGCCCCCAGTCGTTGCTGAGGTCGCAGAGGAGCCAACTGTGCTGGCTGATGATGGATACCGTTACAAGACCGTGAAGAAGCTCCGCTTCAGGGCCCGTCGCGATGTCAACGAGATCTCCAACGAATACCTGCCCCCAGTTGAGGAGTCCGTCGTCGAGGTTGCTGCCCCAGTCGTTGAGGTCGCTCCAGTCGTCGAATCCGCCGTCTTGGCTGATGATGGATACCGTTACAAGACCGTGAAGAAGCTCCGTTACAGGCACCGTCGTGATGTCAACGAGATCTCCAACGAATACCTGCCCCCAGTTGAGGAGTCCGTCGTCGAGGTTGCTGCCCCAGTCGTTGAGGTCGCTCCAGTCGTCGAATCCGCCGTCTTGGCTGATGATGGATACCGTTACAAGACCGTGAAGAAGCTCCGTTACAGGCACCGTCGTGATGTCAACGAGATCTCCAACGAATACCTGCCCCCAGTTGAGGAGTCCGTCGTCGAGGTTGCTGCCCCAGTCGCTGAGGTCGCTCCAGTCGTCGAATCCGCCGTCTTGGCTGATGATGGATACCGTTACAAGACCGTGAAGAAGCTCCGTTACAGGCACCGTCGTGATGTCAACGAGATCTCCAACGAATACCTGCCCCCAGTTGAGGAGTCCGTCGTCGAGGTTGCTGCCCCAGTCGCTGAGGTCGCCCCAGTCGTCGAATCCGCCGTCTTGGCTGATGATGGATACCGTTACAAGACCGTGAAGAAGCTCCGTTACAGGACTCGTCGTGATGTCAACGAGATCTCCAACGAATACCTGCCCCCAGTTGAGGAGTCCGTCGTCGAGGTTGCCGCCCCAGTCGCTGAGGTCGCCCCAGTCGTCGAATCCGCCGTCTTGGCTGATGATGGATACCGTTACAAGACCGTGAAGAAGCTCCGTTACAGGCACCGTCGTGATGTCAACGAGATCTCCAACGAATACCTGCCCCCAGTTGAGGAGTCAGTCGTCGAGGTTGCTGCCCCAGTCGCTGAGGTCGCTCCAGTCGTCGAATCCGCCGTCTTGGCTGATGATGGATACCGTTACAAGACCGTGAAGAAGCTCCGCTACAGGACTCGTCGTGATGTCAACGAGATCTCCAACGAATACCTGCCCCCAGTTGAGGAGTCCGTCGTCGAGGTTGCTGCCCCAGTCGCTGAGGTCGCTCCAGTCGTGGAATCCGCCGTCTTGGCTGATGATGGATACCGTTACAAGACCGTGAAGAAGCTCCGTTACAGGCACCGTCGTGATGTCAACGAGATCTCCAACGAATACCTGCCCCCAGTTGAGGAGTCCGTCGTCGAGGTTGCTGCCCCAGTCGCTGAGGTCGCCCCAGTCGTCGAATCCGCCGTCTTGGCTGATGATGGATACCGTTACAAGACCGTGAAGAAGCTCCGTTACAGGCACCGTCGTGATGTCAACGAGATCTCCAACGAATACCTGCCCCCAGTTGAGGAGTCAGTCGTCGAGGTTGCTGCCCCAGTCGCTGAGGTCGCTCCAGTCGTCGAATCCGCCGTCTTGGCTGATGATGGATACCGTTACAAGACCGTGAAGAAGCTCCGTTATAGGACTCGTCGTGATGTCAACGAGATATCCAACGAATACCTGCCCCCAGTCGAGGAGTCCGTCGTCGAGGTTGCTGCCCCAGTCGCTGAGGTCGCTCCAGTCGTCGAATCCGCCGTCTTGGCTGATGATGGATACCGTTACAAGACCGTGAAGAAGCTCCGTTATAGGACTCGTCGTGATGTCAACGAGATATCCAACGAATACCTGCCCCCAGTCGAGGAGTCCGTCGTCGAGGTTGCTGCCCCAGTCGCTGAGGTCGCTCCAGTCGTCGAATCCGCCGTCTTGGCTGATGATGGATACCGTTACAAGACCGTGAAGAAGCTCCGTTACAGGCACCGTCGTGATGTGAGCGAGATCTCCAACGAATACCTGCCCCCAGTTGAGGAGTCCGTCGTCGAGATTGCTGCTCCAGTAGTCGAAGTTGCCCCAGTCGAAAGCGCTGAACTTTCGGTTGATGGGTACAAATATAAGACTGTCAAGAAGTTGAAGTACCGTCTCCGTCATTAAGTGACCGAAGTGCTTCGATAATGAACGCAGTTATCTGCCTTGAGTGTAAATATATAGATTTTGAACCAAAATAAACGAAAATAACCAAATGTACACATATGATGTTTATATGCATGACTGAGTGCCTGGCTGAGCTGCAAAGGTTTTGGGGGTCGCGAAAAGAAAGTCTGAACGACGAAATGTGAATCTTATAGGACTTGATCTAGAGGTGGTCTTGTCTGGCTGAAAAGGGGCTCCCAAGTGTCATATGAGCATGGACTTACCTTAAAGAACTTCCCCAGCGCTTTGTAGTCCAAACCGTCGGAACAATTGAAGACGACGCACTTCTTTGCCACGGCTTTTGCAAGGTCCTTGCACGTTTCCGTTTTGCCAGTACCGGCGGGTCCCTCGGGCGCACCGCCAAGGCACAACTTCAACGCACCCATCAGCGTTCTAAGGGACAACACGTGTAATCCGTCGGGCAAACAAAATCACTGGACACAATACTCACCGATAGCAACGATCCGTGAGTGGGGTAACGACAAGACGTGATATGTTTCCCAGGTACTCCATTCCGTACTTAACGTCCGTGGACACCATGCTCACGGCCACATACTCGACTCTGTCTGCAAATATGTGCGTTGTGAGAAAGGATTACAAAATAGAATCGAACCACGTATCGCTTGAATTGAATTGCACGACGCGTCCCTGTGGACATTGCCGAGCACAATAAAATCATGCCAACGAGTGCGCGACACTTACTCTCGGTTTTCCAGTAGTAACGTAGCTGGGACATCCAATCGAACTCGTGGACTGTTGTCACATTCTGTTTGACCATGTACGCCACCACATCTCGGGCTGGGGAGGAGATGTGAAAAGGGAGGCGCCCAGTCAGAAGGAAGGAAGCTTACCGTGAACATCCAAGACGATTAGCGCTTCGATGGTGATTCGATTACCTGTCGGAAGGTCTGTGCGCACCAGGTGGACCAAGTCTCCGATTTGAGCGTTACACTTCTCCAGGTAGCCGGGAACGTCGACGGCTTCGATTGCCTCCTCGACCTTCGAAGGTTCAAAAAGGGAAGAGAATGATTCACAGACGGAAGAGAACATGTTGCTTACCTCGTACGTCCACGCCATGCAGGCAATACTCTGCACAACTTGTCCTGGCCACGTCACAACCCACACTTTCCTCTCCACTTGATAGTAATCGTCCCAGGCGCCCTTCATTTGCTCTTGCACGCTGTCGAGCATCACGGTTTCAACTTCCTTCAACCAAATCTCCACGAGTCCCTGTGAAGAGGAAATTCGCGCTGACGTGAAGCTCGTGTGACAGGAGGGCACTTACATTGGCAAGCTGAGGATTGATCTTCTTGCACAGCTTCACGACTTCATTTTCAGCTGAATTCATCGCGGTTATTTCCACGTTCTCGTCAAAGTTGAGAGATTCAATCTGCAAAAGAACATGAAACATGAAACATGAAACATGAAACATGAAACATGAAACATGAAACATGAAACATGAAACATGAAACATGAAACATGAAACATGAAACATGAAACATGAAACATGAAACATGAAACATGAAACATGAAACATGAAACATGAAACATGAAACATGAAACATGAAACATGAAACATGAAACATGAAACATGAAACATGAAACATGAAACATGAAACATGAAACATGAAACATGAAACATGAAACATGAAACATGAAACATGAAACATGAAACATGAAACATGAAACATGAAACATGAAACATGAAACATGAAACATGAAACATGAAACATGAAACATGAAACATGAAACATGAAACATGAAACATGAAACATGAAACATGAAACATGAAACATGAAACATGAAACATGAAACATGAAACATAAAACATGAAACAAGAAACAAGAACACCAACCCCCTCGAAGCACTTTTTCAAATGCGGCTGCACTCTGAGGGGGTCCTTCGTTTCTGAGAGTATCTCCAGCAGCTCGTCATTCGAGAGGAAGAAGAACCTGGCGAAGAACAAGCGCTTCTGCTCCAGGTACGTGTTCAGGCCCTTCTGTACGCTCTCGAGGTCCTGCAGTGCCTTCTTGAAGACCGCCAGCAGGTTCGGGTAGTCGGTCGCTTCGATCACTCCCGGATGCTGACGCGTGTGCTTCATGACCTTCCGCCAGATCTTGTCCACCTGGAAGGGATAGCCAACATTTAACGAGTGCTGGGAGACACGACTCACATCTCCTACCGATTTGAAGTTTCTGCCCTCGACGGGCATCTGTCGCATGATGTCCTCCGAGCTGAAGATCGGCTCCAGGTACATCCAGGTGGCCTGCACCTGCACCCACGAGTCCATGATGTCGAGCATCGTGATCAGCTTGTTCTCCCAGTCGTCCGCCTTAGTGCCGAGGGCCGCAATGAACGGTGACCGCCGCATCGCCTGCGACTTCATCACCTGATCGTCCAGCAGTGTCTGAATATCGTCCAGCGCCGCCAGGATGTGCGTGTCCGAGTCACGGTACTGAATGATCTCGAACTTGACGTCCTGCCAGTCGGTTTGCATCGCAACCAGCTGCATGTTCAGCTCGTACTCCTTGCCGGCGGCATTTGCCACCTCCTCGAGCGGGCCCAGAATGCTCATGATGTTGGCGTCGATCATGTCCTTCAGCGACGGGTATAGTGAGGGGCTGCACGGTTTGCCTAGCTTCGCCGATATGATGTCCCAGTGGCGTTGCTCGAGGCCCTGCCGACAGATGGCGTCCAGCACTGGCAGGTACACCTTGAACTTTTCCAGTCGGATGCGAATCTGCTCGTAGACGCGCTTTGCCACCTGATTTGTCGCCAGTTGCCGGGAGAGTTTGTGCATTACCTGCGTCAATTGAGGGGGTCAGCTAAGAGTGTTTCGTGTGGACTCGGACGTACCTTGCTCATGTTTTCTACTTCCTCCCGTATGACGTCCGCATTCAGGTTCTCGAACTTGCCGTACATCCTGGAATTCCATCGGGTTATTGGACGGAGAGCACTCCCGCATCTACTCACCAAATGTCGTGATTCTTCTCGAACTCGTACGCCGTCTTCCACATCTTCTCGATCGGCTCCATCTTCTCGATGATCTCGGCCAGTTTGGGGAACGCCGTGATGTCTATCTGCAGCAGTGCCTCCTCCACATTTATCGCCTTCGCTTCCTTGCTGCACCTCTGCAAAGGACAACTCAATTAACCCCCACACTCATTGCCGCCCTCTGCTCGCTCACCTCCAGCATGGCGAACAACTCGTTCACCGTCTCAACCTTCTCCCGCAGATCGTCCAGCGTGAGCACGTCGTTTACCTCCTTCAACCTGAAGCTATCCATGCGAATCCGCTGCGAGATAATGAATTTGTCGAACACCGCCCGCTTGTCCCTGCAAGAGCGCCCGCACACAAGCTACACACCACCGTCTCCATGGAACTCGGGGAATAAACTCACCGCAAGGCAAACTCCAGATTATCCCGAACCACATTCAGTCGGGCCGCACTCAGGTCCAGCACCACCTCCACCTCCGCCGGCAGGATGAACGCCCTCGTGTTCAGACGGATATCTTCGCCTAAAATTGTATGCAATGCCAGGGATTAGCCGTGACGGTCCACCCTCACACCACGCGCACCAAACTCACTCGTGAGTTCAGAGTTCTGCAGCAGGAACATTACTCGCTTCGAAGTCACCTTCAGTTCGTCCTTTATGCGGAATATCCGCTCGTCTCGGCACTCCTGCAAGTAGTTCTGCAATGCCACCACTTCGGGTGTCTCCTGTGGACGTTCGCCGGCCTTCATGGACATCTCCTCCAGTTCGGTGCATATCCTGCAAGCAAGCGCCGTTTACATTCAATTAGAAGGCACCGGCTAGAGTGTGTGCGAACTCCTCTGTAATTATCCTTGAATGGGATTACTTTTGGGGATATTCCCCTAAATTATGCGTTAGATGTTCATAATTCAAATGGGTTTGCGGAAATCGAAATGAATTTCTGGTGCTAAATACCCGCACCGTAGCCCCACCGCACCAGCGCACCACCGGCGCGCCGACCGTAGCGAAGCAATCATCGTCGCCCTCCCAACCCCTGGCCAGTGTGATGCGCCCCAGTTTAATTCCCTAATTTGATGTGAATCATCACATGATAATTATGCTGTGTGTTTGATTATGACTTGTGGGCGTGCGGGGGATTTACGTGAGCCGACATGATGCGGATTAATCTTTGTTTTGTAATTAAGATTGAATTGTGCTCTGTTTGCGTGGCAGCGCATTTGCATAATTCGACATTTCATGCGGATATTTACTGGACACCCGAAGGTGGATAAGTAGTCGTCGATTATGAGGGATTTATGACCCGGTCAGCACATGCGAGAAATAGGGTGCGACCGCGATTAATGGTGCTGTTTGGTGATGATGACTTAAAGTCGCAGTGCATAGAAATTTATTTTCGACATCAGAAGAAAGCACTCACCCAGAGGCGAACTCCTGTCTTTTCTGTCTTCCACCAGACTAAGCACATTGGCAGTGACTCACCAGAAGCTCAGGGTGTTGAGTGCTGAGAGACCCTTAGGCATCCACATTTTAGAATCAGAATCTGAAGCCAAATGATTACCAATTGCATACCAAATGCGATGTAGCATGGGCCTGTACATCCAGGGAAAAGTTGTTGATTGCTCTCAACTTAGCGGCCATCAACGTTGAAGGTAATTCAAAGTATATGCAGTCTATAGTTCAAAAGTTCCATCAACACCGACATCGTGGACAAAGTATCACAATAGACAGCTTCGATGCAATTAAGGACTATCTATCTGGGCTCTACAATAAGCTCATAACATCACCACGGAGATAAGACCGGACAACCGTAGCCAATCGCTGTGGCTTTGGACTAAGGCAAATGAAAAAATAAAGCATGTCTCGGAAATGGGAGACATAGTTGTGTCTATCCCAGTCCTGCTGTAAGAGGCAAAAGCATGGACAAAGTCCAATGAAGACGATAAGTTGCTTGGAGGGTTCGAGAGGGAAAACCTTTTTATCATATTCTGTCCCGTTTGCTAAGGAGTTTAGAGGAGAAGATGGAACAACGAGCTCCACGAGCTGTACAACGACATTGGTCTAGTCAAACGAATTTGATTTTCTCGATTCAGATGGCTAAGTGATGTAGAAAGAATGGAAACCAAAGCTCCGCCTTGGAAAGTCTTCGACGCCAACCCTGAGGGACAACGCGGTAGAGGAAGACCTCGCCTGGCGTAACCAGCAGGAAAGAGATCTTATTCAGCTGGGTGTACGAGACTGAAGGCCCCTAACTCAAAATCTTGCTAGTTGGAGAGGAATGCTGACTAAAGCCCAGGTCCACACGGTACTGTAGCGCCACGCAAAGAAGAAGAAGATATCAAGAGCGACTTGGGAAGAACGGCTGGTGGATTTCCACATTCAAGTGGAAACTCACACGACAAGCTTTTAGAGAGCGTTTACCCGATCAGCCGCAGATTGAAGGTAGCAGACTGCTTAAATAAGAACACAGTGACAGTCAGCTTACTCGATCCGCCACCATTAATTCTGGTGTAGGATGTTTAAGCGAGTTAATGAACTTGATGTAACCACTTTGAATTGGGTCTGCTAAGCAGTTGCCTGATGGAGTCGTATTCAAGACATACCATAGCAAACGTAATGAAGACATTCGTGACACGTGGCCAGACCATCTAAAAATAGCCCTATCAAGGTTCAAGGAAGCAGTTGCTCAACATTGAATTCCTCGCGTACTGATAGCGACGAATCGACGATGATTTTACACTTTCCTCTTATTTTTCTAATGGAGCTACAGCCGGGGGTGAACCTGGGCCTCAACCCACATAGTAATGCGAAGACTAAGTGTAAACCAAGCCCCAACAGTCGCATAACAGCCATGGTGCAGGAACACTAATGCCTTGTAAAAAACATCGTTCATCAACATCATCATAAGCCTAACAAAATTGTTAAGAACTACTGAAGAAGGGAGATAATTTACATTTCAGCAACAATTGTAAACGCAATATCAACCACAAGGCAGGATTGGCTGACTGAAGAAGGCAGAAGCAGTTCGAGCAAAGTCACCACGCGGATTAAGTCTCCGAGTCACTGACAATGGTCGAAGAGTAATGCTGTCTAGAAAAAAATTTTCAAATTTCGCAGTTCGCCAACTCAAATGTTTGCTGACAAGCTAGGTCCTGTCCCTCTACGGGCTGTAGCGCCACCCATATTATTATTATTATTAATCTTAGAACCAGTCAATTTAGCTGGTATAATGCTAAGATTATTAAGACTAGTAGGTTCTAGAAGTGCGAACCTAGAACCTGCGAGGGATCTATACTAGTAGAAGGGATGGGATGTGGTATCCATTCTACGCCAACCCTCGTTTAGGTTGAGAAATGAAGAAATCCTAGCCGCCGAGGTGGGGAGATCGAGAAACGTTGCTATCTGTTGAAACCGACTTTCCCAGACGGTGAACCCAACCTATTTTGCGGTTGTATATGGATAAAAGATTGATCTGACGCAGGAATTGAAACCTTAGCCAACGCCGACTGTTAAATCCTTGGCAACGTTGACTGGAAATCCGGATTTTGACGAAAAGTTGATGTTCAAAGGCACAAACCTTTTTTGCACAAGAAATGCGCGTTATATGTGAACAAGAAACATGGCAGCTATTAGAGCGAATGCATATGCCGAGCGTGCGTTGTTTCTTTCGAATTAAGATGGACTCTCAATTGTCTTCTATGGACTTAGGTATAGAGTGATGTTCACTGACTCCGTTGCCATAATTAGATCACAGAGACATTCAAGTTGTGGTGGTTCCAACACGACGCAACTTCATGCCACCAAAGCGGCCGAACCATGTCAGAGGGAAATGCAGGGTGGCGCACGAGTCGTGCTTCAAAAACAAAACGAGGTAACTTTTTTCTGTGTCAGTAATCGGCTTATATCTTTTATTTGGCAGGCTGGCTAATGCAAACGAACAAAGTTGCCGTATTTGGAGAGACGGAACTGCACCCAGAACTTGACACTGTGTGGTGCGTAGTTTAATCAAGGTTGTCAAGTTGGACCATACGTCTTTCAAGAGAACGGTGTAACAGTAACTGTCAATGGGGACCGTCATTTGAAGATGTTAATGGAGCTCAATTAGCCAAAGCTGCTGAAACTAGATCCAGAACTAGTTTCAACAGCGTTTGGTTCCAACAAGATGGAGCAACAGGTTATGGCGGAGCTAAAACGAAAATTCGAAACGTGTTATTTTCCAGAATCTTAAACTGGGTACCACACACACCAGACTATTCTTTACTTGGTTTTGCCAAGCAAGAGGTATACAAGACGAAACCAATAAGTTTGATTGATTTGAAGCAATCCTTTACAACAATAATTAAGGGCATGCCTGCTTCAACTCTTCTGGCCGCATTGAACCATTTTTCTTATCAAGTGTCGCATACGCGTGGGTGCTCCAGACATTCATGGAGGTTATTTCCGGTCTATCATATTTTAAAACAATTAGCAATATAAAATAGAATAAAATTCTATTCTATTCTTGTTGTAGTACAATTGGTGCGCCACCCTGTATGACGACCAGGCCATCTCGGCAAGCTTTCAACAATGTGCCGTCGATCCTGAAAGCGTCACCACTCGATTACTTTCTCTGAGGATACTTCGAGTCTACTCCAACAACAAGCATCCTTGGACAATAGCGAGGATAACAATCGAGACGCTATTTGCCGGATTAACGCTGCACATTTTGGTGCTACTTCAAAGCTTGTGTATAGCTCACAACATTCTTATCTGGTTATCATGTACTAAAGGCAGGACGATCTAGCTGCAACAAAACCTAAACCGAGCCCAATTGGGGTGACAAATCTATTTGGTTTCCCAAGGAAAATGCAGTAAACCCCAGTCCTTGTACCAGAGCTCGTTTTAGAGCTACTAGTGTGCAGGATCCCTTTACCTACCATCGGTCTATTCTAAGCAGTTTGACTTGATGTCAACCCATTTGACATTCGTCTTAATCCCAAATACAAACCTTCTGTTCTCGTTCAAGTTAAGCGTTAGAAAGTAGTTCGTCACGTGGCTGGCCACCTCCTGCACGAGCATCTTGAGCGCCTTGTTGACATGTCGATTGTCCAACATGAACAGATTCAGCGCCACGAAGTCCCGCAAAAAGTACGTATGGTCGATTAACTCCTTCAGTTTCCCCATCAATTCCTCGATAACCTGCACGAGCGGGGGATGAAAAAAAAAATTGATAAAATGAGAAAATTAATTCATTGCAGCCGGCATCTTATGGCACTTGGCTGCCACTTGAGGGGCGACGCCTGAGTAGGCCCGCAATCGCATCAGACCCATTAAGTAGCAGCAGTGCGCCCTCCGCTGCAGATGCAAATTAAAAGGCGCGCACACGCGTAATATGATTTTCTGTTAATTCTACGGGTCGCTGGGCATAATCAAATCCAACTAAATCATAATTAGATTCGATGCAGGATCAGGAGAGAAACACGCACCGGCAGGTCGGGGATGGTCCGCTGCGCGAAAACCCGCTCGCAAATCCTCTTCATTTTGCCCGTCAGCAGGGGGAAGTAGTACTCGTAGATTGGATACAGATAGATGGTCGGTCCGCTCCAGTTGGCCTCGACGATGTCTCGGATTCGCTTGTACAGCTGCAGCATGTCGATGTGCGTCTCGTGGATGCAGTGCAGGTAGCCACGTTCGCTGTCCTCTGTGAAGGTGTGCGGAAGTCAGTGGGGGGTGAGAGGGTGCGTGAAATGCACTTGTACCTTGCGACATGAGGTGCTCCAGCCGGGGGATGTCGTAGCCCACGCGAAGGATGCTCTTGATGAAGCCGGTGAACAGGTCCGGCAGCTCCGTCATGTAGGGGTACACGAACATCTTGCCGTCGTTCCTGAGGGTGAACTCCGCCGGGAAGTATGCGTCAAAGCTCTGCAAAGAGGGGAAGGAAATTGAAGGTTAGGAGGCGCAGAAGGGAAAAGCAGTTGGCTCACGGTAATGGGTTCGAAGCCAGGCGCGAACAACCGCGGGTCCGATGAGTCGATCTTGTAGATGGTGGATGTGCTCCGGGCTTCCGCGTCGACATCTGGGTCGAAGTGCTTGCCCACCACCGACACCACAATCGTCATGAAGGGCCGGCTCTTCAGCTTCGAGTGGAAAATGTCGTACTTCGGCATGTGGTTCCCTTCCTGAAGTGCAAACGTTGTTTATTTGCGGAATGCGTGGTGAATTCGAGAATGGCGGTACCTTATAGCGGTCGAAAGTCCGGAAGAGGTGGTCGATGCTTCGCTTGAGCAGACCCCGCAGCTGCAGCGACATCAGGGAGTGCACGCATCTGAACAGGATTCCAGCGCGGCCTTTGCAAGGGTTGTTCATCGGAATGAAGTCCTTCCAGGTCTTCTTCATGGCGTCCAGCATGTCTGCCGCTCTCGGCAGCCAGTCATTCAGCAGGATCTGTGGTGAGGAGGGGGTGAAATTTGTGAACTGGACTGAAGGCGAACTTACATCACGGGCTGCCAGGCAGCTGGTCCGAATGAACTCGAGAATCTCGTCGGCGTTCATTGGGATCTCGGAGGCGTACAGCTTGGCCACATCCACGATTATGATGTCATTGTATCTGGGGGTGAAATTCATGCATTCGAAGAAGAAGGATACAAATCTAGAGGGAAGGAGGTTTTGAGAGAAGATGTGGTCTCCAGGATGTGAGTGAGGTACAACGAAACTGCTGGCATTCATTTCTTTCTTGTGAGCTTAGAGGAAGGGACTAACTATGGAGCCCTGTGGCACTGGAGTCACATATTTTGTTATGCCCACTTCTTATGGCCAAGTTTGAGAAGCTTTCTCTAGGGAGGAATACTATTTGTCAGTGACTCGAAAGTGGTGGGCCGTGATCATGATCGAAGTGATCGAACCTAGACGTCGATGTTCACACCTCAACACCACAGCCCACCACGTCATACTGTAATATTGCGTACATTATAGCTTCAATGAAAAGCCAAAATCAATTCTAGATATTTCGGTCACTAAGAGCAGGCCGCAACTTAACCCCAAGCGATATGGTTACCGCTGGCTCGGTTACGCATCTGGTTCACGATGGAACCCTGTGGCATTTGAGTCTCGTGTTACTATATGTAGCTTGTTGTTGAACTCTGAGACACGAGTACTGATAGAAGGGACCAACAATAGTCTTGTGGTACCCCAACCATGAGCTCAACCATTGCTTATGCAATTGTCTGCTGGTGACATCTGAGACGAGACGGAGGTTGGAACCCTGTGGTAGGTACACGACTTATCTTCGAGACACGAATGCTACCAGAACGGGACCAATTTTGAAACCCTGTGGTATTCCATTTACTCCAAGATCCGAATTCAGACAGAAGGGAACCAACAATGAGATTCCATGGCACTCCACTCGTGGTTTTCTTGTAGTGTTGAATAGGCGTAGCGTGGCGCAAGCATGATGTAAGTCACCTCTATTTCATGCCTCGACTCAATGTAAGCCCATTGTGTCCTTAGATTCGATGTCCTGGTGGTATTGGTGGTAGGCCCCGAGAAAGGTATGTTATCAGAAGGGGGAACGACAATGGAAACATTTCTATTGTACTCGTGTTTTTCTTAGTTTGTTGGTCGGATGCAGCTCTTGCGAGGCTATGATTTAAGTCAACACGGGCTCAGGTTCAGAGTCACCACGCCTCGCTTACGGTATCCCACTTGTTGGCTTATGTTTGATGGACTAGTGGTAAGCTCAGAGAAAGGAATGCTAACAAAAGGGGACCAACAAAGGAGCCATTTGATACTCCATTCTTGTATTTTTAGTCTTGTTGGTCAGATGCATCGGCCAGGCCTTGAAAATCAACAATGGCTCTGGTTCAGATTCTCCACGCGTCACTGGCCCCAAAAGGACGTTATTAACGCCTTAGACCTGACAAGCCTCATTTTTATGTCGCATCGCCTGTCGAAGCACCTCTGATCGATTTGATATCTCCACAGGTACTGACACATGGAACAAAAATTAATTTAATTATCAAACAACTCACAACTGATGCCACAGGATGTTCAAGCCCTCCAGCACGGGATGATTGATCATCAGGACCTGATCCAGGCGATTGCGGGCCAACTGCATGAGTGCCTTCCACGGGACCGGCGAACGTATCATAATTATCGGAAACTCTGGCGGTTCCGGTTCCAGTTGAAGTTTCCTCCTTTCCAACTCTGACCTGCGACAACACAGACGTCGTATGAGATACATGGAGGAGAAGAGAAAAAACTTTTCAGCCATAGACTGCAATTATAAGATGCACTGGACTCTGCACCCAGCGCCGTAATCAAGTTTCCAGATACTTCACCCGAAGAGAGATGATTTTCAAACATAACTTTTCCCATCACCCGAGGATGGGGGCGGTCGCTCGGCACACAACTTCGAGGGAAACTTACCTCAAGATGTAACGCAGGAAGGCACGTTTCACATTAAACCGGAAGTCCTCCTGCAAGTCCATCAGGCAGGATAAAATTAAGATGGCAACGTTCTTATCGATGCGATGGTCGGCGTTGAACAGGTAGTCCATGAGGATGATTTCGGGAAATATCTTCGGGAACAGTTTCTGCGGCAAGTGTGTGTTTATGAATACGAGTCGAGTTTTGCGGCTCTGTGCTGCTGCTCACCTGCTCGCGGAGTATGAACTTGTAGGCGTCGCGCAGAAAGGGTAGCTTTGCATTAATTTTCGGCAGAATTCTTTTAATCCACTGGGATGGATAGGCCTCGAGGCGGTTTATGGACAACTGGAAGTATATCAAAGTTAATGCGAAGGTGTGCGTGTGCTGCGTGGCCCGGGGTACGTGAGCGGTCGGGTTTATGGCGGCGAAAGAGTGCGCGGCCAGCAGCGATGGGCTGCTGGAGATTTCTCCTTTTTTTACGTCCTGCGAGCTTGATGAGATACACTCTTGATGGGTGCACAGCAGATGCGTCATAAACACGAGCGGAGCGTAGGAAATTTTTATGAAAGCGATTCGGCGGTTCGTGTGTGCAGGCTCGTAATGCATATGAATTTGATTTGATGGGCGAGCAGTTTTTTTCTTTCGTTTGGCATACAGCCACCTAGGCTGGGATAATGATTGCGATTGGAGGGGGGCTTGGGGGAGTTATGTTTCTTTCCTTTTTTTATGAAGGCGATTACGGGAGCGAATTGTTGGCACTGGTTTGCGGTGATTATCGTGGGCATCATGCAATGGCCGGTGGTGGCGTGATTTGGAGGTGGACAGCGTCGTCTGATGTGTGTGCGGAGTGGATGAAGGGATTGATAATCGTGTGACGTGTGGCTGGCCAGGTTTGCCGTTAATCCCCTGCCGGGGTAATCTTATGGCGGGACGTGATGAAATTAAGTGCAGAAAACATACACGCACTTCCTGCTTATTGCACTGCCAAGCGGGCAATCACATCAACTGCCCGTCATCATCGTGACTTGGGGGCGGGGTGACTGTGATCAGTGATAAGACGGACAGATGGAGGCAGGAGGGCTTAGGGCAACGAAGTGAAAGAGCATACTATGCACTCGTGCGATACTGAGTTCGCTATGGAACTCACCCTGGTGAAGGAGGGTGGGTCTAGGACAGTGTACACAGGAGTGCTTCGCATTAAATTAGCAACTCAGCAACTTTTTGGTACTCGTAATGAACTCATTGATTAAGAGTTCAACTTTGACAGCACCAAGCCTCGATGCTGCTTTGTTGAGAATTTGGGTGCCTTATGGTAGAATTAAAACGTCAATTGTTAACGCCCTTGCTAGAGTTTACCAAACGGATGCTTCAGATTAGGTTACTAAGCCTCTTCCAACTAAGACCGCACATAGCGAGAGAAGCATGCTTCAAATCTCATTTCCACACACCCGATTTTGGGTCCGCGGACGGTGGATCATTTTCCGCCGGATAGATGTATACTGCAATTGATGAGTGGCCATATCATTTTCATCGGCTGTAGTAAGCGAATGGAGGACATTTGAAGCGCTTTGCTTAAAAAAAATATTCAGTCCTTCTTGCAACCATGAAATACCATATATGGGCTTCATAGGGATATGAGCCCAGACAAGCATCTACTGATGGCTAGGGCATGTATAAGGTGTTCATTTAACTCCTCGCCGAAGAATCTTCAACTCTGAGTCTGTGGAGAAACTCGACAGAGAACGTTCTTTCAAAACGTTGCGCCCACAAATCCACTGGGACCTCACATTCTGTTGATGAGTTTCAGTTGATGAGTGTGATCGTCATGATTGAAGAGGCATATTGAGTGAAGTCCATGTTCATCAAGGACTATAGTGCCAAATTCGTTCACTCATTTTTATTCATATCATCGTCAAGAAGAAGACGATGGGCACATAGAGATGAAAGAGGTTGTTCAAAAATTGAGACTATTAAGTCGGTAATTTAAAGTGACAGCTGATTACATTCCACAAGACAGGCGACAATTTTGACCGCAACAACTATCGAGTCTTCTTTAGAGTGTAGCTGCATGACAGGAAGTCTACCCTCGACCAGCGGTAGGTCCTGGAAGACTCAAGAAATTCAAATCGAAACCCACCACCTATTCGTCGATTTCAAGGCAGCGTGCATAGAGACCAGCTTTACACTGTCATGTGTAAAATTTCTGCCAAGCTCGATAGATCATGGAAAAATCCTGCTGTTCCATCACGACGAAATCGGCGACAGCCTTAATGTCAAAACTGTATTGATGCCTGATGATGAGCTATAGACTAGCATTCGCGGACGACACTGACGAGACTGACAGAACACAAGGAACCGTCACGAGTTGACACGAGATGAAGGCGACTTATATCGCTCTGATGGTTAATGAGGGCACAACGAGGCATATGGACATACAACAGCATCGACGTTTTGAACCGAGCATGGCAGCTATAACTTCTAAGTTGTTAACGACCTCTACTTCGGAGCCGCGGTAAGTAATACGAACAACATCAGTGCTGAGATGAAATGCTGTTATTTTGCAGATATAGCCAAACGCTGTCTTCTTAGGGGGCTAGATAGAGCCCATTTTCGAAGGACCGAGCTGACTTTATATAAGGCACTGCTGTATGGGACGGTCACGGACAATCTCTTTAACAGATAATGACGTCCTTGATTTCACCGAGTTCTGCTGTGAAATATGGTCCTGCTTGCGTTGACGGAACTTGCATGAAAAACGCCGACATGAACCTAGCCAAGCGTCTACTGATCCAAAGCCTAAGATGGCTGTGTCAAGTAGAGCGTATGATTAATTCAGCTCCGATCCGAAGAGTCTCTGTATTCGGGTCAGTGGGACAACTCAGCGAATATCACTCGCGCCTAAAGGGTGGCATCCAAGAGACCTAGAGAACGACCACAACCAACTTGGTGTTGGAAACTGACGACGGATGGTCATAGATCACTCTAGGCTTAGAGGCTCGCAGGTTGAGGCTCAGGTCATCTGTTCAGCTAGGATCATCCCCTCGCCTCTTGTGTACTCGCCTTAAGAGTCTCTCAGAAAAGATGAATGGCTGATTTTTGTGGAACCTTTTTCATATTTTTCGCTCTTGATACACATGTGAAGAGTGCAAGAAATGTGAAGAAAGTATGAGGATTGTGTCAATATGTCAGTCCTTTGAGTCCCGTCTCATCCATTGCAGGACAGCGAATTTACATTGAAGTCAACTACTACAGCATAAACAAAGGACAGCATTCACCCACTCCAAGACAAGCCATGCATTTGGATGTCAGGTCTATTTTCGTTTTTCGGACAAGGAGTGCTTAGTGTACACTAACTACATCTGACTACTCCTTAAGTATATTTCTGGATTGTGGAATGTCAAGCAAAAAGTGTGTGCTTCTAGTTCTACTCAGCACGGTCCTCGTATCGCCCCGCTTGCTACCTAGCTACCCTCAGACATGCATGACAATGTTACTTAGCTCTTCGAAAATCTGAGCCCTACCAAATAGCAAGTGTCCCCCTCTGACGCAGTATCGGTCTTCTAACTTAACCTCGAGATCAAAGACTCCTCAGGTCTGCGCCAAGTTCATTCAGCACCGGTGATGAAACAACACAATCGACAGCAAAAATTTCGAAGACAAGCGCGAAGTCTAAAAACGACATCTTAGAGGACATTGGTGCTACTTCGGTTGGTAAACAAAACTGACTCCGAGGGCCAACATCATGGTCTAGAAATCTTTTCATTGCCCATGGAGTTGAATACTGGGCGATAAGCAGAACAGCAGAGTTATTTCTAGAGACCAAGAAAACATTTCTCTGCGAGGAAGGTGAACAGCGAACTCTACGAAGTGTAACAAGATTTAGCCAGTAAGGCTGCACTGCCTTGGCCATATCGACCGAATGGACAGCATCGTTCCAGCTAAGAGGATCTTTGAGTCCAAGCCTATTGGTTCGAGGATGAGATGATTACCGTAACTATGATCTAAAGACCAACTAATCACGTTCGTATGACAGCATTGTCTTGATGATTGGAGCCAGTGTGCCCAAGATCAACAGCGTTGGAAGAAAGAATTAGCAAAGGGTCTGAAACTCCATGTGTGGTGTGTGGTGGTGGTAAAAGGTTCGCGGGGGAAAGCACGCATAAGAGATCGCCCGGCCAATCTCAACTCAGCTGCTTGCATTCGCGATCTTATTCTTTCGGTCATTACCCAAATTCAATGACCATAGGTGAGATTTGGACTCAATACTGAGTTAAGAACTTAGGTTTTGATACCCAGCTCGGTCCTTTGGACGACAGATCTTCCAAGTTGCTTCAATATTGATCCGCAATCCCACGGGAAGGCCCAGCATTACCTTCACATTAGTACCAAGAATGGCTACTTATCGTACAGTTCTCGTAAAAGCAGGCAAAGACCTCAATTCGTGCGTCAATTCAAACTACTCATTCTTTTCTTTTCGTCAACACATGCTTTGCCGGTATTTAGCATGATATTTGAATTACTCCGAAAAGATGGAAGGCAAGCTCTGGTTCTATTCTAACACGTTTTCCAAGTAAATGTTGCATTTGCGGTTCCATACACCTGTTGACTGAGATCGAGTGTCGTTAATCTGAACAATCAACAGAGTTGTGCCCGAACAAGGAAGCAATAAAGGAAAACACAAGAACTAATTAATTAATTTTAATTCATTTTTTATTTTTTTTTTAATTCATAAAGAGCTTACATACTAGACAAAAATGCTTAAAACTAGTTGGACGTACAATTTTATTTCTAACTTACTGGCCCTCGGCGGGCACTCTAAGCTAAACTTAATCTTAAAATATGTCTTTCGACTTAAACTATGTATATTTTAAACTATGCAATTATTGTACAAATCAATATTAAGAAAATTCTTTTAGCAAAAAACTTAAAAACAGAACAATTTTTCGTAAAACTTATATTCTAACTTACATACTAACTTAAAATAACTTAAAACTACCTTAATGAAATATACATACATATATACATGCATGTATAATAACATACGCACATGTATATATATATGTACTTACCCTATGTACAGCGTATACACTAAAGTACACTCAGGTGTACTCCTGTGTATACTTTGGTCTTTTTTTTTTTTTTGTTTTTTTTTTTTTTTTTTGTGTTTTTAATTTTTTTTTTTTTTTTTTTTTTTTATTTTTTTTTTATATCTACATATCTACAGCTTAAAACTAACCTATAACTACACTAAGATGTATAAGTCGGCCATAGGTTGCGGCTGATGGAATTAGATCCAATCCGCTGCAAGACAGTAACCGACTGCGCCCCATAAGGGGGAACGCACTACCCGTTCTACCCCGGGTCTAAAGGGTTCGACGCTGGAGTTCCTTCGCTCCCCAGCCACCAGAACTTACGATGTTGCAATGCAACATCTCGCACATCCCGACTCGAGACCGCTGTACTGAACCGGAGGAGGCCCTCCTCAGCTCGTTGTGCAACGGAACGGTCGTGGTTGAGTCGCCCATCCACAGTTGACCTGGCTATGTGAAATAGGAGCGGTACCGCATTCTTATCTTGTATTAGGCCGTGCTTGTCAAAATAGAGAAATGCTTCTGGAGGGACGAAGCCACTGTGACGTACCCTTTCGTGGTACTGTGGGTTGGGGTAGTAAGCCCCGGAGATCAAGTTATTGACTGAGTTCATCGCTCTCGCAGTGTGACCTCGAATCAACTTCACCAGGAAATTGTCCACTCGTATCAGGTTCGCCCTGTTGTATAAAACCTCATTGGAGTAGAATTTTCTGTACTGGGACTCTGGTGTTCTGTAAAGGCGAAGGCAAGCCCTAAGACAAGCCCTCTCAAACACCCGAATCTTTTCCATCAAGCTTGCACTCACGTTGAACCACACGGGACAACCATATGTGAGCATTGGCCGTATGAGGGCCATGTAGCAGATTACTTTTACCCTTGCATCGAGTTGGCTGTTGTAAAACAGTCTCTTTGTGAGGGCGAAAGCGCCTCGGGCCCTGGCTAGAGCAGCATCTACATGTTTGTTAAAATATAGATACTGATCTAGCCAGATCCCCAGGTATCTGACTACAATCCTTTGCGTCAGTGGTTGCCCGTGCCGTCCTACAATAGAGAACTTTCGCCAATTCTTTTTTGTATCCGCCGAAGCTTTATACAACGGAGTCCTGAACAGAATGGTTTCCGACTTCTGAAAGTTGATATTCAACTTCCAGTCATCGCAATCTCTCATGAATGAGTCGAAGTCACCCTGCGCGAGCGTAGTGATGTCCTCGATCTTTTTGCCTGATCTGTACACGATCAAGTCGTCGGCATACGCAATTGCGTGCGGAAGAGAACTTATTAGATCGCTCAGGAAAATGTTGAACAGGATCGGCGAATTAACGGCACCCTGTTGAAGACCATTTTTTACTTCAAAAGTACCTGCAGAGGTCACGTTGCCGTTCTTGACGACGAACCGCCTACCGGTAAGCATATTATATAGTAGGTACAGTAGTGGTTTACTAATGCCTAGCCGATTGAGCTTATAGTAAAGTCCTTCTAACCAAACGGTGTCGAAGGCCTTCTCCAGGTCAATCAAGCAGGCGCCCGTGCATTGTTTCTTGCTCTTGTTCCATTGGATATCCGACACCAGTTTCGACGCGGCATGAATAGTGTCATGCCCCGCTCTGAAACCGAATTGGTTATCCGGAATTATATGTCTGTCCTCTGTCCAGTTGATCAGAGCTCTATTTATCACCTTCTCGAATACCTTGCTGATGTTCGGAAGGAGACTAATTGACCGGAGGTTGCACGGATTCGAAGAATCTTTTCCTCGCTTGGCTATGGGCTGTACAATCGCGGTTTTCCAATGCTCCGGATAATGTGCATTATTCAGAGCATTGTTAAACAGTATTGTGTACATAGTAACCACTTCCAGGGGGAGGTGTCTTAGCACAATATTGGAGATACCGTCGATTCCAACCGACTTTTTCTTCTTTATTGATGCGAAGACTGCTTGAAGATCTGCCTTCGAAATGAACGGGGGATGCACCCCTTCGTCGGCGATGACATTGTCTGCCATGTTTTCGTCATTGAACTGGACAAAGCCGTTGTTCTCAGATCGCCATTGCTGCAGATCTTCTCGAAGTTGAGAGTTGCTAGCTTGCACGCTGTTCTCCAGGTCGTGGTTCGGGCGAACACTCACGTTCACCTTGTACACTTCTTGGAAAACTGCGCCTAGTACTTCAACTTTTTCTTGCGGGTCTTCGACCACAAAGAAGTCATCGTCGAGTACGGAGTTATTGGAGTCAATACCTGCTGTAGTCAGTATGTGTTCGTTGTCTGTCGTCCTGGGAAGCTTAAGACACGGAAGATCGCTATTTTTCTTTCGAAAGAATTTATTTATCTGTGGAAACATACTAGGGTTGTTAGATCTAACAGCCCGAATCTTGTTGTTCCAGTATGTGTTCACAGAAACTCTATAATTCTGTACGATTAAAGTCTGTACATTCTTAATGAGCGATTTCAGTGTCCTAACTTCCTCGCTGCGTCTGTCAGTAAACCGCCTGTACAAGGTTTTTAATCTTGACAGGAGTCTACTTTTTTGTTGGTGTAGTGCGTCAATTGTCGCATTGCGGTAAACGTTTTCGTTGTTAGTTCGTGTATACCGAGGTATCGTACTGTCCATAGTTCGTTTTATTGTCTCGTCCAATTGAATTAGATACATGTCAATCTCTTCGTTTGACAGGTTTCTATTGGACGGAATGTGGAGCGCATTCGAAGAGAGTGCTCGAGTCATTTGTCGGGAGAAGCGTGGCCAACGCGCCCTACTGTAATTGTAGGTGTGCGCTTGGACAAACTCTCCTAATTCCGCAATGTCGTTGGGGATCTTGAATTCGGCACTGAGTCCGCAATGGTCACTGAGATACACGAAAGTGTTCAAACAGTTTACCGTTTGTGCGTTTGTGTCGGTCAGCTGCAGTCTTGCGTCAAACAGCAGGAGATCCAAGAACGATCCGCTCCTGGGAAAGGATGCGATCTCGGTAGCTTTTAAATCGAGTCTATACTCTACACTGTGCAAGCAGAACCAGCTATAGAGCTGGTCCCCTCTGTTATTGGAAACCATGTTCCCCCAATAACCGTGGCGGGCATTAAAGTCCCCGGCCAAAATGAAATAGTTCTCCTCCGAGTCCAGACTTAGGCATCGAAAGAGTGTATCGAGCTCTGATATAGTTGTAATGGAACTTAGGGAGCCGGGGGAGTACGCCGACACCGCATACAGCTTCTTTCCACTGCGGAGAGAAATGCACACGATGCAGGCCTCCAACGCCTGAAACCGTCGAACTTCGCCACTATACACTACTTTGTGTTTAATGTTATTTTTTATGAAGATCGCAACACCGCCTCCACCATTGGAGTTGGGCCGGTCTCTTCTGATAATATTATAATTACTGTGCTCCAATATGCCTCTCTGGGTTAGCTTGGTTTCGCTAATCAGACATAGCTCTGGGCTTTGGTCATCCAACAGTCTATACAGCTCGTTTTTCCGTGGGACCCCTATCAATGAATTCGCATTCAATGCAAGGATCTTGAAAGAACTCTCCGTCTGCGCAGCCATTAGGACTGGTGACGTGCTGGGTTCTGCAGGAGCGCCAGAATTTTGGCAACCTGCTCCTCTAACCGATCCATACGCCTTTCGATGGAAGATTTCCAATCGGGCGTTGGCTCGTGTGCTTTTGGCACTGAGGGTTGCTGTACCTTAGGTACTTGCTGCTTTGCCGTCCTCCCCATGACGGACGCCATTTGGGCGAAAGTCACTTCGGGTGTGACGGGTATGGCTGCCCCGAGTGGATATTTCACTGGGGGCTGCTTCTGCAGAACCGTTTTTGCTTTGCGCTCCTGAAACTTAGGGCAACCCCGATAGTTGGCGGTGTGCCCCGCGTTCCCGCAGAGTACGCATTTGAGCTGACTTCTGTCAGCTGCTCCCTCTTGCCCCAGAGGACAATTCTCTGAGATGTGGTTTTCGCTGCACTTTACGCATCGAATCTGCATTTGGCAGTTCGATGCGGCGTGCCCAAACCTTTGGCAACGAAAGCATTGGATAATGCCGTCGCGCCTTCTTATACTTTCCCACTCGCATCTGTGGTAATCCAAGAACTTAATTTTCTTCAGATTGTCCACTTTGCTTGTGGGTGTGACCTGTACAGTGTAGAAGGGTAATTTCCGCCCTTCTCTCTTTGCCTTTACTGTGGAGAAAGGCTTAACTCCGACGAACTCAATGCCCTCACACACTTGCTCTTTGAGCATTTGGAGGACCTGCTCCGCTTCAAGCGGATACGTGAGCTTTAAGAGCCGGGACTGGCATTTTTCGCCTTTTGGCGTAAAAGAGAAGAACTCAAGTGTCGATCTCTTAACACAAGAACTGTCATTCATCACATGCCTGTGCACAGAGACTGCGCTTGCAGCGCGACACTGAAACATCACTGGCAATGGCACTGCAAAAACCAAAAACAAGAGCACAAGCGGAAAACCCACCACCTACTTGACAGTTCGAGGGAATATCTTTCAGTTTGGCATTAGTTGGCATCTGATGCTACATCGGCACACAACCCAACGAGACCCGTGAAGTCCTTCAACCGTAACCTGAGTAGTGATTAATCCGGAAGCGAGAACACGTCGGAATTTCGAGGAATCCCAATCCTCTTACGGTGACCCGGGAACGTCGTAGGTGCTGTGTGGTATGTTGCTTGGGCAGTGAAACAAAGCCAACCGGAGGCGACGAGAGCGTTGGATTTGCTTGGAAAATCGAAATATTGATTTTGCCAGCCGTCGCAGGGTGCGTTCATCGCGCAGGACAGGCGGATGCACTGCTGCGATAGTCCGATCTGAGACCTCCCAGGTAGATGAAGTGTGACTGGAAGCTGTAAAGTCGAACCTAAGCCGTCACTAGCTCTCAGTCGAATCACAGCCAGCTGGAGGCGAAGTGCCTGCTCTTGACTGCAATTCAACTAATTAATTTTGCCGAAATCGGAAATTATGTTCCTGTCGTCAGTAGAATCGCGAGCAGTGCGCTTGAGGGAGGACGTGCGCAGCACGAGGAAGTCCTTCTGCTCGAAGGGACTGCGGTGCGTTGAAATCGACAACAAGAGAGGCAACTTCAGTTCATGCGAATTCGACAGCAGTGGCGACAACATCCTCTCGGGCACCGTGCGCGGAGAGATCCACATTCGCGACACAGACGGGTCCAGTGGCAAGTTGGCGCTGCTCAAGGGACACACGGACTACGTCCACGAAGCGCACTTTTCTAGGGACGAGTCCGAAATCTACTCCTGCTCCTCCGACGACAGCATCGGCATCTGGGACAGCACGCGAGGCGTCCGGAAAACCTCCATCACCAGTCATACGGCCGACGTAACCGGCGTGCAGGCGACACGCTCAGGAGCACCCAGCCTCCTCGTTTCGGGGTCCATGGACATGACGATCCGCCTCTGGGATGTGCGCCAACGCACGTGCGCAGCCAAAACAAACACAGGCAGCTACGTAATGGTGGTGGGCTTCAGCGAGTGCGGCAACTACGTCTTCTCTGGCGGAAATCACTGCGGACTGGACGTGCGAGACATCCGTGTGACGGGCGAGCAGTGCTTGGTGGGTCGCGGGCCGTGTTCGGATGTTACTGGGCTGACACTGTCGCCGTGCGGCAACTACTTGGCGGTGTGCGATGTCAACGGTCTTCTGAAGTGGGATGCGAGGGAACTTATACGCAACCCAACCGGACTTATTCGCCACTTCCACAGCAACAGGCGAGTACAACAGCGCTGCGCATGGTCGGCCGATGGCAGCATGCTGACTGCGTTGAATTCCCACCTCAACGTACTGGTCATCGACTCTAGAAGTGCAAAGACCGTGCGCAGACTGGAGCCGCATGGCTGCATCATTGCCGACGTCGCATTCCACCCGCACAAGCGGGTGTTGATGTCCGCGGGCGAAGGACTCGTGCTGCAGGAATTTTAACGAAATTATGTGTGACCTCAAAAATTAGAAAGTTGCTAAACTGAAAAGATGTGTCAAAGATGGGTAAGTTCTGTTGACTAAATTTATTGCATATTATTGTATACATAAAAATATATTTAATGGGATATCAAATTTAAAAAAATGGCATTTTTATTTAATTGATGGCGGTAATTGTAAATGTCGTGGTTGCAGTGGAGGGAAACACGATTAGAATCAAGGGAAATGATGAGCGGGGAAACAAGATAAATGAAAACGAGAACCAGTGCATTGTCAACTCATTTAAGGATTTTTTTGATCTCTCATCGAGGAACAAGAGCAATGCCAACTTTTTGGAAGATTTTGAATTTGAATTTCGAATTTGAGCGTCGCAATTGTAGAGCCAGCTTTGAATAGACGATCCTATGCAGTTCCACTTGAACAACCGATAAAATCGGTACGAAGCTTTGTTACTTCTTAATTACACCAACTAGGTATAGCTTGCTTGGCACTGGAATCCTTAACATGTCTCTGTGCAGCAGCCGATTATGTAAGACCGAAGGGTGCAAATATCGTGTTGTGATACTTGTCATCTTTCCTCATTGAGGAAGCACTTGCCAGTGGTTCTTGTTAATGTATCTTATTAGGCCGTGAAGGTAAAGTTCGAACAAACTGCCTCAAAGTGATTTATAGCAATTGAAAGCAATTTGAACTGCGATTGCGAAGAAAGAGTGTCCGAAGAAAGAGTGGCCGGCGTAGTAGACTTGAAGTGTAACTTTGAATTCACAACATAAAATAGCGGTGTAAAATCACTGGCCCTATAGAAATTCGTGAAGTGACTAAGGTCCAAGCCCATAGCAATTGTTGCATGCGTTGCGGTTGAAATCCACCGTATCTACCGTATTTGCCGGGTTGCAAAGACTGTCACTTTTACGGATTTCGTTTAAAATTTAACGTAAAACACGTGTTTAAATTCGTTTATAACTAGAGGCCACTATGATTAGAAAATTGCAATTGCATTTTTTCTGTGAACATAAAATCAAAACTTAGTCCGAATCTACTTGTGTCAAAGGCCAGCTATGACTCAGAACTGCAGCTGCAAAGACTCCATTCACCTTAGTTCCTGTATTCCCTTGCGGGGCATAGGTCCTATACTACGCCCATCCACCAACGCGATCTATTTCTGGCAATGAGCCTCCACTCTCCCTGGTCTTCTGACGTCCTTTGTTAAGGTCCTTTGCATAATACTTACTTACTTACTTACCAGGCAGACGAACCATGAATGGTCTGAGCCTGAGCTACCTTCCACTGGTGACGGTGCAGGACACTCTGCTTCCTGTCATCAAGGCCATGCTGTCTTACATTCGCGATGACTTGGTCTCTCGGTTCGATCTTCCTCTCCTTCTCGAACCAGAAGGCTCGGATTCGAAGACCCTCTTTGCTGGAGCGTTGTTGTCCATTCGCTCGATATGGCCGAGCCAGTGTAGTCGACGGATTTTTGCCTTCCGGACTACATCCACGTCCTTGTACAGCTCGTAGAGTTCGCGGTTGTGTCTTCTCCTCCATTCGCCTTCCTCGCAAACGGGATCATATATCCGACGTAGCATTTTTCATTCGAAGGCACCAAGAATCAGATCTACAGTCTTACTTAATGTCCAGCTTTCGGCTCCATAAAGCAGGACTGCCAGAATAGGGGTTTTGTAAAGCACGACTTTGGTCCTTCGGGTCTAGAGTTTAGAACCCAGTTGTTTTGGCAGAGCGAAGTAGCATTGGTTGCCAAGCGCGATTCTACGTCGGTTCTCCACTACGATGTCATTCGTGGAGTTTACGTTTGCTCCGAGGTAGACACACTACCTCGAAATTGTAGCTGCATAATAATATTGTATAATATGGACCAGGGCTTCTCAGCAACCACTTAAGTTGTGCGGGCTATTGCCTTCTTACGCGAGTTACGTCAGCACCAAATGTTAACGTTCATATTTCCAATGAACAAAACCCAAGTGTAATGATCGAGCATTGCAACATTGACCTAATTTAGTCAAGTACGATAAACAAAAACAGGAAATGCTAAGGTAAGCATTTTTCGTGCAATGCTCGAACGAAGAAGGGGAAATACCGACTGGGCAGATGTTCGGTGGACGGAACACTCTCACAATATATTTGTAAGATTTCAATTGTGTCGGAAAAAAAGATAAGCTCCGAAGAGCTAGAGCTCAGCTCGTCAACATTTATTTCAAATTACGATTGATTCCAAAATCAATCAGCATACAGCTCGTGGGGTTATATGCCGACTTCGATACCCAAGTTTGAGAGTCTTTATCAAGACAGCAATACTATATGAGCATAGTCAGTTACTCGAAGGACGTGCGGCCGTGAAAATTATTTTTGTAGTACCTACCGGGATCCGAATATAGTCGTCGAGCACCAAGTGCGAAGGAGTCGACAAACGGGCTCACAATCCCACTGGCGCCATAAAATCCATTGAATAGCTCATGCAGCCGTAACCCTTAATGATGTGTGGCCGATCGCCCGCACCACTGTTTTTGTATTGTGATCAAAGTCGATTCCTAACCCTCTCTCTCGTAAAGATGTGAATTTGAAGCCATCGTGAAAGAAAATTCACAATATGCTACACAGCCATCTATGGGCGAATGCTTGTAGTTTGATTTTCGATAACGTACGGATTTTGTTTTAGCATTTCTTGCTGGTGGTCAGACATGGAATTCACCGGGAAACTACTGATTGCCCAAAACTTGGTTGGGTCAGTAGCGCAAATAGAATGCAAACATCCAGATATGTTTCAGCTGGTTTTGGTAATGTTTTTTGACGTTTTTGTAGCTCTGTCCAGAATGAGCTTAGCTTCTGTCAGTTGAGACAACCCCCACCTGCAACGCACGTCATTATTTTCTTACCAATAAAGTGTGTAACACAGAGAATGAGAGCAGACAACGTCTCTTCATTGTTGCAGTAATTTTAATTGCTTTCGTGTCACAATCAAAATTGTGTGAGAAATTGAAGCCACTCATCTTTTAATTTAATTTTACGTTCATTTAGTTATGTCGTCTAATATATTTTAAGCACAAGCAAAAACCAAACAAATGCTTATATTTCTGAAAAAAATAGGCAGGGTCCTAGATGGTTAGGAATTACGAAGTGCTACTGGACTAACATGGACTAATGGAGGGTGAGTTTGAAATTGAGAACGTGACTGGTTATGGGAATTCAAGATATAGGATTCTGCCAAAGGGATAGTTTTTTTTTGCACTCATGTGTATATGCTTCCTTCATGTGTTTTTCTATCTGAATCTTCGGCATTGGTTTAAAAATCTCGACAAGAAATCTCTAAAATAGCTTAATGAGTTCTAACAGTGGGTCTCACAGGAGTCCGTAATACTTTGAAGCATTATGACTTCTTGACTGCTTTGAACATCATCGCAAACTCCGCACCTTCTATCGGTTAGCCAAGTATGATCACGAGCTAAATGAACGAGCATGCCATGATGCTAAGGCCAAAACCATCTTGACACAAAAGATTTTCATTGCACCCCAAAACTGTCCTAAAATACACAGTGACGCCTAGAGACTTGTGTATTTTTGATGAATCACTATTCAATGGGTGCAAGAGCCTCAGATTGTACGTAATCACGTGGCACGTATTGTCCATGCCATTAGCAGCACAAGATTCACATAAGCATGCAAAAAATTCAACTGAAATTCCTTCATGACAAATCAGGTGAAGGCAATAGTCTGTCAGGTGAACACGCAAAAACTTCGATGAGTCAATAACAAAAAATGCTTTACACAGATTCAGAACTTCGACAGACTGCCAAGCAAAAATACACTAACTACGGGTGAAACTGACAGTTGGCAGTGTTGACAGATTGCTCACAGCTTACTTCCTTGTCCTGGCACATCTCATTTTTGGTTAGCTTTCACCGGCCACAGGCATGTTGGCCCTTCTTCAGTCAGTAACCGACAGAGGCATTCAACTTGCATCTTTATGCGCTGCGCCTTCCAAGCCCGGACGACACTGGCCGATGTGCAACTTCTCTCTTCCATGCCATCACCCGCCGAGTAATTAAATTTAAATTAATTCAATCAAACAACTTTTGCCAGAGAAAATTCTGGTCGGGGAAAAAAATGCGAAAACTCATAGGAAGGACTCACTTTATCCATTAGACTCATGGTCCGTCTCTGGACGCTGACAGTGAACTTTGGTGCCGTCCTGTTCAGTTCATCAAGATAACGCTTCAGCTGCGTACGTTTCTGCTCTTCCGGATCGACGGGCAGGAAGGCTTCTTTGTACTTGTAAGTCCTGCATTGTTTTAAAGTAAAAGGGGGAAAAAAGAACACACAGTTTGCTTGTACTTTTTTTCGTGCCATTTCCCACACTCTCGCGCACTCCCACACACATAAGCAAACAAAGAGGAAAAACTCGGGCCGGGGGAAAAAATAAAACATTTTCCCCCGGAACAGCTAAAATAATTAAAATCATTTTTTCACAAGCAGAGGCGGCTACAAAATGTGAGTTTAGAAAAAAAAAAAAACGGAAAAAAGCGAAATTAACTCTCTTAGAGATAAAATTATGAAAAGGATACAAGCACACAAGACCAGAAGGAACAAAGAGGAAAAAAATGTACTCTTACTCCATGTCCCTTTGCTTTAAGCTTTTCATAAACTCCTCTCTGGTTTGGGGGTTCCTTCGGTTTTGCTTCACCTTTGCATCCTGTGCCATCAAAAGACCGCGCACAACGGATTTGTGGCGAGCGGATGAGAGGGGGCCAGAGCGTGCAGTGAAATGTGGTTAGGGGAGTTTTTTTTTTAATATTTTCTCCAAACATTTACTCAACAGATTTTAATGCATTTCATTGCAAACCTCACATTTTTAGGGCACGTCCTCATTGGTGGCCATCTGGGTGGTTTCGGTGGCGGGGGCAGGGCTTTTTTCCGTTGCTGTTGCTCCTCTTCTCGGGCTTTCTTCACCAGGGGTTCAATTAGCTTTTCAATCACATCATCCATCCTCTCCAGTTCAGCGGTGCGTTCTGAAAGGAAACAAAAATCAGCGCTGAGGTGTAGCTGCATGAGGGGGCGGTTTACTTATGGTTCTGGATGGTGTTTGGTGTTCTTGGGGTCAATGGGGAGGTTGGGTGGGTGATTGGATATGGGGAACTGGTGCGACAATTTGTAAGCTGTCGCATGTCAGAGGGACTGATTCGCAGGAAAGAAACAGAAAAGATTTCCACAATCGCATTGGTAAGCCATTCTAATGTCATCAAAACATTATTGAGTTCGCAGAGATGATCAAACATGATTCGTGAGGTCAGTGTAGGCGCTTGTTGTTTGCTTTTTCAGGCCGTCCGCATTGAACTTATCAGTGTCAAACTTTTCCGTTAAAAGCACGTGATTATTTTTACACACCAGATATTTGCATCGTTTTATAATTACGCAGAATTTCGAGTTGCTACATGGACAACTAGTAGTAGAATGTCAGTCGATGCTGAGAATTTGGAATTTCTGTAGATTGTTAAACGGCGATGACGACACAAATTCCGCTGTCAGGCAGAATGTTTCACTCAATTTGGACGATGATGAACACGAATTCCGTCCCCCCGATTTAGACGAAGTCAAGAAAGCGATTTCTAGACTGAAGTCGAACAAAGCTGCTGGAGCGGACGGTTTGTCCGCGGAACTGTTTAAGGCAGCTGGAGATGACCTGGTTGGGCGCACGCACCAGCTCATCTGTGAGATATGGTCGGAGAAAAGCATGCCCGATGAGTGGAATCTCAGCGTCGTTTGTCCGGTCCACAAGAAAGGAGATCCCTTTGACTGCGGCAACTATCGAGGGATCAGCCTGGTAAATATCGCTTACAAGATACTCTCTGGCGTTCTGTGTGAACGCCTGAAATCCTTTGTCAACAACCTGATAGGTCCTTATCAGTGCGGTTTCAGGCCAGGAAAGTCCACTATCGATCAAATTTTCACATTACGGCAGATCCTGGAAAAGACTCAAGAGATGCAGATCGACACCCACCACCTATTTGTCGATTTCAAGGCCGCATATGACAACGTGCATAGAGACGAGCTATACAGCGCCATGTCTAGTTTTGACATTCCTGCCAAACTCGTCAGGCTGTGCAGGATGACGATGGAGAACTCCCGCTGCTCCATCAAGGTCGGTAACGAACTCACCGAGACCTTCAATGTCAAAAAAGGTTTTAGGCAAGGCGACACGCTGTCATGTGACTTCTTTAACATCATACTTGAGAAGATCGTGCGAAACTCAAACATAAACACCCGAGGCACGATCTTCCAAAAGTCCGTTTAACTGCTTGCTTACGCGGACGACATTGACGTGATTGGCAGAACTCAGCGAGCCGTCAATGAGGCGTTTGCTGGTATTGAAGCGGAAGCGGCTAAAATGGGTCTAGCGGTAAACCAGGGCAAAACAAAGTACATGCTGTCATCACGGAAGGACGCACAACATCGACGTCTCGGACAGAGTGTCATATTGGGCACCAGAAACTTTGAGGTAGTCAAGGACTTCGTCTACCTAGGCTCCGGAGTAAATAGGGACAACAACACCAGTACCGAGATCAAGCGCAGAATTACTCTTGCCAATCGCTGTTTCTTTGGGCTCAAGAGGCAATTGAGTAACAGAGCCATCTCTCGAAACACCAAATTGAGCTTGTATAAAACCCTGATCAGCCCAGTCCTGCTCTATGGCGCAGAGACATGGACGCTATTGAAAGCGGATGAAGAAGCTCTTGGTTGTTTTGAGAGAAAAGTTCTGCGTACGATCTTTGGTCCTGTTTGCGTTGATGGCGTTTGGAGGAGAATGTTCAACCACGAACTATACGGGCTGTACAGCGGCATGCACCTAGTTAAGCGTCTTCGGATCCAACGCTCAAGATGGCTAGGTCATGTAGAGCGGATGGACACCACAGCTCCGGCCCGAAGAGTCTTCGACACTGAGCCAATGGGACAGCGCAACTGAGGACGTCCTCGCACTAGATGGCGCACACAAGTGGAAAAGGACCTCAACCAACTAGGTGTGCGCAACTGGAGGCAGCTGGCAAAAGATCGGGCTGGCTGGAGAGGTATGTTGGTTGAGGCCCAGGTCCACCCCGGACTGTAGCGCCAATCAAAGAAGAAGAACATGATGACAGGCAAACACGGTCCGTACCCACTGATTCAACCCCTCGTTAATTTAATTATGGATTGGAAATTACCTTTCAAACCGTTCATTCTAAGTTTGTTTTGGATGGGTTCGAGTCAGATACCCACAAAATAAACGCTGGTGTCCCCCAAGTCTCTGTTCTGTCTCAGATACTCTTTCTCGTTTTTGTAAATGATTTCCCGTCTGTTCCCTCTAATCCAATCCACTCCTTCACTGATGACAGCCCCCTCAGCTTTTCATATTCGTCCCAAAACTCACGACCCTGCCCTTCGGACGTAGTATTCAAACAGCAGCATATGTTAAACCTCCGATCTTGACAGCATAATTAACTGGGGTAAGAACAACAGCGACATGAGCCTAGTTAGGGATCTACGGATCCAACGCCTACAGTGGCTAGATCATGTAGTAGTGTAGAAGAATCTTCGAATCCGAACCTGTGGGGCAACGCAAGAGAGGACGCCCGCGCTTAAGGTGGCGTACCCAAGTGGAGAAGGGTCTCAACCAACTGTGCGTGTGCGAAACTGGAGACAGCTAGCCAGAGATCGCGTTAGTTGGAGAGGCGTGTTGGTTGATCCCCAGGTCCACCCCGGACTGCAACGCCACACAAAGAAGAAGAAGAACAACAAAGTGGAATACATTGCTTCCCAAACTCAATGCTGTCTGTTGTTCTAAAGCGAACCTCTAATAACTAGCCATTATCCGTTTCGTTTAATCGTAATCGACGCTTATGAAAAATCACGTTAAGGTTCCTTTTGGCTGTCTTCTACAACAATTTTATTTTGCTTTTCTTTCTCTGGCCCCGTTTTCCATTTCAACTAAAGTTGCTTCCTCCTCTCCGTTGGTTCAACCACAATACTCGCTTCGCCAGGAGTGCTCATCAGAACACCATCTGACGTTGCTCTTCTTCAATCTGCTTCAGCAGACATCTAAGAGAGTTGGTAACGCTTATTCCATTCGGGCCAGTCTGCGTCTTAATTAAGACACTTCTGCCCAGTGTGACGGTGCAATCTTATCTGCTGCTATAGCTGAGCGTAGGATCGAACTTAAACTTCGCTCAAGACGATTTCATTTGCATCCTCTGCATTTAAGGGTGACTTAGTTCAGCCATGGATTGAGTGTCATTGCTAACTATGGAATCCACCAACCAAGTGAACTTTGAAAAGAATAGTGATTGCGATTGTTATTGAAGACGAACAGGATCCAACTGAAGAAAGGAAAAAAAACACACCAACTCAACAAGCGAATGTTCAAGCTAGCGAAGAGATTGTTATAAAAAGAAATCTACGTGGTCTCTGTTCTCTTCAGAGGCATTGCTAGACCCGATATTTAATTGTGTGCTTCTCCATGTATTTTGGCAATTATGTACTCTCTGGATTGACACCTAAGCCATGGCCATCGGAGGTTTATGTAATACCACTATTTAAGCGGAATCCATCACTTAACTTCCGCTGTGAAAACGAAATTTCTATTGATTTTGAGCTAAGCGACGGATCGACACTTAAACTCGGTATTCATAATCCCTTTGATCCGCTTAATCCCAATTGTGGAAGAACGGAGGAAAACCGGCCTACCTGTGTATGCATGTGAAGCGCAGGTGATTCAAACCCTCTAGACAGGACAGGTCTGTACTTTCGAATGCTGAAATGAATAATGAACAAAAAAAAAAAAAAACCACGCGTTCGTCTACACTGAGGCATAATTGAACACGTACATCGCTCACTTTTTAAATGCGTGGAGTTTATCACATTTGGTAATCATGGTAGAAATACCATTTGAGGACTGTGAAGTACGCAGAAATGTCTGAAATTGAAATCTGAATCGAGTGGTGTTCAAAAACAACCTATTTTAAAATGAGTGCAGAAGCAACAGGACACTTCACGAAGAAGTCCGCATCGTCCCCAAACAAGAGTACTTAGTGACACTGTTCCAGAGGCAACTACATGACTACCGCAACCACCCAAACATGGGACCTGAGAAGTTCGACTCTCGGACAACAATTCCTTAACGCATTGAATCTGCTACATGAGCAGATATTTCCAAGCACATTAAGGAACGGAGTGCATCACACCTATCAACGCAGTGATAGCAGTCACCATCGCGTCTAAATGAGTCGCCTTGCCACCACGCCATCCCTAGAGGAGCAACAAGGACAAACGGCATTGAACCCCTTTGTTAAATATTTTTTATCCGTTGGGCCCCTATTGTTGAGCCGACCCCTATTTCCATAGCTTAAGCTTGTTTTAGCATGTAAGACCAATTGTTTAGTTATTGTTGAAGCAAATTGAATTCAATTGAATTGGTGTGACATTGCATCGTGGTTTTTTAGAGAGTCTCTGAGACTAAGTCATTTGATATCATGAAAATGTTAACGATGGTCACAGCGCCAGTGGGACATACTGGCTATGCGAATACTAAATGAAAATCGTCGTGTTCACGTGAAATATTCACGAAATTCTGCGAAAATCAAATGCAAAAGGTAAAGCCGACAGTGTGACACAGCCAACATATGATGCTTATGTCCAACCTCACGGCTTGTACTTTAGACGAACAAAAGAAAAACTGCACTTTTTACCAAAAATGATGCATTTTCCTGTCAACTCAGAATAACACCTCAAGCTGGATAACGCTGCATTTACCATTTTCCTATGTTTTTGGCTTAATTACATTTAATGACAGACGTGTGGACGAAGCATGAACAACGCGAGCAGACTTTATGACAGGCCCTCATAATCCAACCCTAATGGATTTTTTGAATTCATTGACACCTGTTCATTGGAAGGGGAGTGGCTCTGGCAGGTACTTATTCAGCTGACAGGCGGTATTTGTTTGGTAGAACAGTAGTATTTTTTCTGTACAACTGAACATGTTATTGTAGGCTTTGAGACAGGACTCTGCTGGATTACACTGACGATAGTCATTGATGCAAAATGTTTTTTCAGATGTGTTCATCGAGAACGGAGTTCATTTTACTGCCAATAAGTGCATAAGTTGATGTCATATTCACCCGCACTCTCACTCAAACTCGATGCTTTACTGATATGGTGACTGATACAGTTGTAACAAATTGAATCCCATTATGTCTTCCAATATTAAACTTGGTTGTTCATAACCTTGCCTCTGAATGAACCGAACTACTTCAGCCGCCGTGATGAAGATTCGACGCACTTACGCCATCTGGCTATGAAACGTGTCGCGGACTGCGGATTTTGTGTAAAGTGTGTCACATACTTTTAGGGTGTTTTTTTTTAATGGTGAGTAAAATGCCTTTCACATGATGTCGCCACGAATTGCGAACTTCGCAAAACTCTGGCAATTCATTCATGTGGAGTTTTCTCATAAGCAGAGAGCTACGGGTGAAAACTGGCCCTTCATTGCGAATTTTCTTATCGTGGTAGTTGTAGGTTGCGCTTGAGTCATTGTTCGCAAATAGAGTGATTGATTCGCAGAGGAAAACATTTTAGCACACGAATTAGGATTGCTTTTGTTGAGATGCATGTTTTAGCATACCAAGAAGTACAACTTCTTATCCTTATTTGCAGGAAAAAGGGTTGTTTCTGAATATCCGCCGCTCATACGATCGGCCTTTTACTACTTTTACTCACTAGAAAATATAAAATCCCTCAGTACGAAATTTCTGGGTCTCACGATTGATACCAAGCTAAACTGGAAACTCAACATCCAAGATAAGGTCACGAGTGCCTCTTCCCTTTTCGACTGCAAAAAAGCCATTGGATGCAAATGGGCTTACAACCACACATCACTCACTGGATTTTCGTATCGTTTGTCAGACCGATACTTCTGTATGGAGTCTCAGTTTGGTGGACAGCACTAATCAAAGCTATCAACTGCAAGGCACTCAACCGAGTTCAAAGACTGGCCAGCCTGTGCATCAGCTGAGTACTGAGAACAACTCCCTCAGACACTCTGAATATTCTTCTCCACCTTCCACCACTGGAACTACTCGGAAAACAAATAGAAGCCTTTAGATTCAAAACGCTCCGACTGTGGTCCGAACTCAACATCGGCCACTCAACCATTCTCAAGGAACTCAACTTCCTTCCTAGCGACACTGCCCGCCCAATACCAAAGATAATCTTCAAGAAAAAATTCTTGATCAGCATGCCCTCCAGATCGGACTGGATGTCTAATAGGCAGACGTTGGATTATCCTCCGCGTATTTTCACAGACGACGACTAACGAAGGGGTGGGTGCGGATGTCTATTCCCAAGATCTCAACATTGTTATCTCTTTGAAGCTCCCTGATCACTGTAAAGACTTTTTCAGGCAAAAATCATAGCGATCAAAATCAATGTGATATCACCATCTGTTCGGACAGTCAGGCCGCTATAACATCGCTGTACAGTGTCATGTTCTACTCAAAAACATCTCTTAACTGCAGGCTGTCTCTTGACGAGACGGTTGAGCATATTAACATTCACCTCATGTGGGTGCCGAGACACTGTGACATACCAGGAAACTGCAAAGCCGATGAACTCGCCAAGTGTGGTACAACCTCATCTCTGCCAATAGCAGGGGTACCACCTTCCATGTCGATCGCTACAGCATCATCTTCTAAAGATTCTCACAATCAAAACCACCAATGACAAATGGCTAGAAGGCACCACCTGCCTTAAAACAAAACACTGAACTCAGCAAACACTCATAAGGGACTCTCATGGGAGTCATAATCGAGCACTGTGCAATTAGCACTCTTGCTCGCAGGATGGGTGCCCCAAGAGGAGGAAGAAAACACTCATCACCTACTCTGCTCGTTCATCGCTTTGGCTAGTCGTAAGTTCCCACATCTAGGGGCTAATATTTCAACAACCTCAACGAGCTAAAGAGCGCCAGCATAGGCCAACTAAATCGCTTCATTGCAAGCACCAACAGATTCCGATGCCAGGAGAAGTCAATCAATTGCTCGCATATTTCATCTTGTCCTCATTGCCCTTAATGTCGTTTACCACTTCTTACAATATCCGAACTTTTTCCAACAGTTTGCGTCAAATTGTTTCATCGTTGCATTGGGCCTATAAACGACTTCATTATATTATGTAAAGCTACATTCTTGGACGCCAGTGACCGAAGCACTTAAAGAGTCAATCGTTTGAGTGCTACTGGAAAGGAGGGGGCTTAAGGTTGCAGACGATGTTACCCTTGTGGTCTCCGGGAAATACACACCGATCAGAGTTATTATGCAGTCCGCTCTCCTTAAACTAGCAAAAACGATCTAAGAAATGCGTCCCAAGAATTCCTGACCTCCTTCAATGGGTGGGACTACTTTACGTGGGACACTCCTAGACGCGAAGTTAAGCTGGAAACCCAACATCCAGGAACATGGCAAAAAGGCCTCCAGTTGTATATACTACTGATAAGGTCCACAGGTAGGTTATAAGGGCCAGTTCGGTTCGTTCAGAGCTTTGGAGATCCAATAAAAGGCGCCAGTGTGTAGGAAATGAGATTATTGCAAGAGTAAGCTGTGAAGGTGGTGAATAAGGGAATAGGGAAATTTTGGGTGCAACTGTTATCTACAGTAGACTCTCGATAAAGTGAACAATTAAAAATCCTTGGAGTTCACGTTTACGACGGTAAACTTTTATGCAATCCCAATGTAGAGTTAGCCTACGTATGTTCACACACTCAGTACAGACAAAGCTAAATTTTCACTTGTTGGTTCCTGAATTAACTACCTTGGCACAGGCCTTGGTTCAGTATGTGCACTCTCTTCACTGAGCCCCAGGATGCGCCGTCTTGTCTCTCAACGTTTTCTACTCCATACTTCCTTTTCGATCTCCAAAAAAACACCCAATTTAAAGCATCACACAACACATACCTTCTGCAGTTCTCAGGGCGTAATGATCGCCGGCCTTGAATGTCTCCTTCTTCTTGCGTTTTCCAACAGTCGCCAGCCTCAAGCTCCTTGCCGCCGGGCTATAGAATGATGCTACAAAAGGAAACACATTCATCAGTAAGCAGAACACCCTCTAAATCACCACCATACCGATTGTGTCACACGCAGCTCCGTCCAGCTGAAGAAATTCGTTCAAGTACAGCGACGACTTCGTTCGCACGTCCCAGCCGAGCACTTGCATCCTCCGTTTGCGGTAGATTTTCAAAATCTCCTCGGTCACCCTGAAGACGGTCTCCTCGCTGGGATGGCCTGCTCAAGGAAACAACAATGGGTACTTTGCCTAAACACGCACCAGGGGGCGCACACACTTACCGGGATAGTCGTCGTCATCTAGCCAAGGATACCGGCCGATGCCTGCAAGATAATTAAATACACCTGTGAGTCCCAACGCCCAAGGAGTTTGCCGACGCTGATAATGACGGTGTGAATAATTGATATACCCCCGGGGGCGACGTGGCCGAGCGGACGACGCGCGTATAACCCCCGGCGGTGTGTCCGTTTTTCCCCTACATCAACACCCGCATCCGGTCACATCGCTTGACAGTCATTCGGGGAATTACACACGCTCATGTGAGATGGGTACGCAACCCTTTGCGGGCCCCCCCACTGGGAATCGACTCAACCGCCGTAGAAGCCAAAAATAAACGCACTAAAAAGAGGCGGAAAACCCAATACCGACCGAAGGACAACTGTTTAAATGACAAATTTCAATTTCCTGTTTTGAATAATTGAAGAGGTCCATTTAACGAATGACCAATTCCCTGCGAGGAACCCTTTCAAAGTGAATGACTCCTGAAACTGTCGATCTCTGCGTGCTAACAGCTGGCATTAACTTGTCTTCATGATGATGGTCTCGGCGGGAGGGCACGACGGACAATGAAGAAGTGTCCTCAAATTGAAACGGAAGTCTCGGCGTGAGAGAGAGATGTCAATGATTATGAGCGCCCAGCGCACTCATGCCGGGCGTATGCTTTCTATCAGAAGTTCTTAATTTGATTGCCGATGCGCTGGGGTGGCAGTATTAGATGCAGGCCGGTTTGGGAAACGAGGGTGGACGTCGTGAGTGGTGGACATGTTGGACGGTCATTTACTGTCATTTAAATTAACAGCGGACTCTGGAGTTACTGGCCAACACAATTTCACACGCCCCACTAGTTGACAGACCACAGCAGAGTACTTGGACATAAACAAGCTGTCACAGGCTCGCATCACTACAGACGAAAGACATCGGAAACGAGGGGATCTCGAACAGTGTGCTAAAAACATCGTGCATTATACGAGGCATTGCAAAACTGCGATTGTGCAACCCATCTGCAAGAGAAGAAGAGATTCCTCTAATTTGTGCAACCTCCGGTCAAATAGTTCCAGGTGATCAATAGATGGCCTTCATCAGCTGGACAGAGGAAACAGGGGACAAAAACATATAATTCCCGATAAGCAATTCGGTTTCATAATGGGGCAAGACACTATTTATGCTGCGTAGAATATCCATTGGTACAAGGGCGAGTGCCTGCTTGATTGAACATCCAATGAAAGCATTATCTCAGTTGGATAGTTGGTTGCTTCATCTTCGTTTGTTACAGATTTGATGAAATCCAGGGAACCAAAGATTTGATTTTGAGTTGTGCAGCTTAAGTGATGCTCTTTCACCCAACCAATCGTAGTTTCATTTCGTAGCAAAAAATCGGCGGTAACGAAATCAATCCGGTCGGTGAGTCGACATGAACATGACCATTATCCGCTTGCTACCAAAACCTTGGCCATTGCTGAATGATTCGCTTTGTTACATGTTGGTTCTTCAACCTCTTGAGGGTTTAATGGGAATTTTAGTACCGAATGAGCGGCTTGGCAAACTTCCTGCAGCGTAGCCGATTTTCCAGAAGTAGCAACTGCTACAGCCATTCCTGATCTTGCACAAAATGTAGCCAAAATCAATATTAAAATCAATGTCCTGAAATTTCAACGCACAGCTAGGCAAGGAAGAAATCCTTGCTAGAGTCATCGGAAAACACAGCCTGCACGACAACACATCCGGAAACGGACTCAGGCTGGTAGATTTCGCCTCGGGGCGTAACCTCTCTGTGATGAGCACGCGGTTCCCGCACCTCAACATCCATAAGGGGACCTGGCGGTCTCCTGATCAATCAACCGTCAACCAGATTGATAACGTTGCGATCGACGTCAGACACTCCTCCAATATTCTCGGACTCGGACCATTTCCTTGTTGTAGCCAAGGTAAGGATGAGGATATCGAGAGAAGTACGGAGTCGAGAAAGAACACTACGGTTTGACGTCGGAAAGCTACAATCGCAATTGACCGCTAGGAACTTTGCCGACCGAGTCTCCCTGAAACTCTCTGAAAGTTCGACGCTGCCTGCACATTCAATAGAAGAAGAATGGAAACGTTGTCAAAAAGCCATCAAAGAAGCTGCCACTGATGTGTTGGGTTTCACGACACCACCCAGAAGGAACCCATGATTTGACGATAAGTGCAGGCAGGTACATGCAGCCAAGCAGGAGGCCTACAAGGCAACGCTGCATCGAACAACGAGAGCTGTTCGTGAACTCTACGAACAGAAGAGAAGGGAAGAGCACCGGCTCCTCAGAAAGAAAAATAAAGAGCATGAGAAGCGCGGGGTCGTGGAGATGGAGAGGTGTTACGACAGGAAGGAGGTCCGAAAGTTTTACCAAAAGGTAAAACAAGTATCAGGAAGATACAGACCTCGGACCGAAGCCTGCAGGGACGAAAATGAACAACTAGTAGTAGAATCGCAGTCGATGCTAAGAATTTGGAAAAATCATTTCTGTAGACTGTTAAACGGCGATGACGACACAAGTTCCGCTGTCAGGCAGAATGGTTCACTCAATTTGGACGATGATGAACACGAATTCTGTCCCCCCGATTTAGACGAAGTCAAGATAGCGATATCTAGACTGAAGTCGAACAAAGCTGCTGGAGCGGACGGTGTGTCCGCGGAACTGTTTAAGGCAGCTGGAGATGACGTGGTTGGGCGCACGCACCAGCTCATCTGTAAGATATGGTCGGAGGAAAGCATGCCCGATGAGTGGAATCTCAGCGTCGTTTGTCCGGTCCACAAGAAAGGAGATCCCTTTGACTGCGCCAACTATCGATAGATCAGCCTGGTTAACATCGCTTACAAGATACTCTCTGCCGTTCTGCGTGAACGCCTGAAACCCTTTGTCAACAACCTGATTGGTCCTAATCAGTGCGGCTTCAGGCCAGGAAAGTCCACTATCGATCAAATTTTCACATTACGGCAGATCCTGGAAAAGACTCAAGAGATGCAGATCGACACCCACCACCTATTTGTCGATTTCAAGGCCGCATATGACAGCGTGCATAGAGACGAGCTAAACAGCGCCATGTCTAGTTTTAACATTCCTGTCAAGCTCGTCGCTGTGCAGGATGACAATAGACAACTATCACTGCTCTACCAAGGTCAGTAACGAACTCACCGAGATCTTTAAAGTCAAAAGAGGCTTAAGTGGGCGGCACGCCGTCATGTGATTTCTTATTCTCTTATTCTGCCCCATGTCCCAAAGCACATCGTTTTCAAACTTTCAACAGTTGGAAGTGAGTCAAATGATGTCGGCCCGAACACTAGCAGTAGTCGCAAGTAAAAGCATGCATCATTCTTCGGATGAACTTTATAAATACGCCCAGGAGCGACAGTAGAAGAAACATCCGGATGACCAGGAACTGTATTGCTTTCGACGTTGAAATTTCTTATAAGATGTAAAGCTATCAGATGGAACCTATGGCCGAGTTACATATCTAAGAGTAATTGTTGCGAGGGCCCGCCGGGGCCAGTCAGCTAGACATAGCATCATATTCGCTCAACTTCTTTTTGTCTAGTTTGTAAGATTATTACGAATTACGAAATAAAAATGAATTCCAAGCGACTGCCCCAACACGAGATCACACGGCCAGGTCCACCCGGAAGTGGCACATTCCAGCGAGCGACTCCCGTACACAGCCGGCGTTGCTACCCAGGCACGACTTCCTGAAGGTCGAATGGAAATTCTTCGGCCATCCCGCACTCGATTACCATCCATTTGCCACTCATTGTGACCGAAGTTCAATAAGCCCTCTTCGAGCACAGAAGTGAGCAGAACCATCGAATAATTGTCTCTCTCTCCCCCAGCCACTAATCCAGACTCTTCGCCGTGCCTCGCACATCCATGACAACACAAAGGATAACCGGAAGTACTGCCCGAAGTTGATAGCTACACCACTTGGTGGCACTTGAGTTTGCTTTTCGCAGAACCAAACAACAAGCGAAACACACACGCGCTGCCGGGTGCGCAGATGATGGAAGGCTGAAGATGAGTTCACTTGAATCGAGAACCAGCGAAACAGTGATTCTCCGAATAAATCACTCGATTCGGTCCACTTCGGCCGGTATCACGTTGTGAACTCTGTCGCCCACTTGAACGTAACCCTCCATGCATCACGTAGCCGTAGATGGGATTGCGCCGTCGACGGCCAGTTGAAGATCGACCGGGAAGCAAGCGAGCGCGTTCATGGTGAAATCGAAGCCACTCAAGAATATGATAGCTCCAGCAGTGATTTCCGACGGATTAATTGGACCAGTTCGGCCTGGAGTGGGAAGTCGGGCCAATCGAGCGTCGCGTCTCGATTTGTTTGTATAAATAGCCTCATAGTTCCGTGAGTTCCTCATTCTGTTTGGCTTCCCGACCACGGACTGAATTGGAACTGGAATTCTGAGAAATGGTAAGAAGGCGACTGCGGTTGGCGGAAGTCGATTGGCTCTGAGCGAGTGCTTTGCTTGCAGAAACTCCTTGTATTAGCTGCCCTGGTGGTGGCCGTGACTGCTGCAGTCCTGCCGGAGGCCGAGTACCTCCCGCCGGTCGAGGAATCCGCCGAAGTTGTGCTGAAGGACGCTGAGGCACCGCTGGCTGAGGATGGATACCGCTACAAGACTGTGCGCCGCTTGAAGTATCGTCACCGCCGCGACGTCTCAGAACTCGTTGCCCCTGAATACTTGCCCCCAGCAGAAGAAGTTGCCGAGCTTAAGGAAGCCGAAGTGACCGAAGCCCCAGAAGAGTCTGCCGCCCTCGCCGAAGATGGATACCGCTACAAGACCGTCCGCCGCCTCAAGTACCGCCATCGTCGTGACCTGTCCACCGAATACCTGGCTCCAATTGACGACAACGCCCTCCCCTCCGCCGAGTACCTGCCACCAAGCGAGACTGTCCTGGCCGATGACGGCTACAGGTACAGGACTCTGCGCAAGTTGAGACTGCGACACAGGCGTCGTCGCGAGGCCCCCGAACTGCCCGTCGAGGAATACCTGCCCCCGGTTGAGGACGTTGACCAGAGCGTGGAGGAAGTGCCCGAGGACGGATATCGCTACAGGACCGTCAAGCGGTTGAAGTACAAGAAGTACAGGCTCCGCAAGCGCCGTGAGGCTGAGACCAACGAATACCTGCCACCAGCCGAGGAGGAGCCTGTCGAGGAGGCCGAACCAGAGACCAAGCTCGCCGAGGACGGATACAGGTACAAGACCATCAGACGCTTGAAGTACAAACATTAAGGGCTTTACGGAATAAATATGTTATAAGGATCTGCAAAGAAATGAGCGGGGTTTTAAATGATTTATGGGGTTGGGTGGGGCGTTGGCTTGACAGCTGTATGGTTGCACAAATTGGAGAACTACACAACAAAGATGTGGCGCTTTAAAGGTGCTTTCGAAAAAACGCTTTTTTTTAAGTCTCCTCGGGACTCTGTCCATGGTCCAGTCCAGAATGCAAAATGAGTAGTAGGGCGTGCCTTTCGGCGGAAGTACCAGCTGTGTACTTTAAGAATGGTACACGAGGAGGCTTGGGAGTATGCCAAACTGCTCTGCAACCATTTTGTAGACCGAACCGAGTGCCTCGAATGAGAGTGTCCTTTTGAGAGCTATTCAGTCATAAAAAATTCACACAAAAACTGTAGCAGCTTGGTTGGGCATAGCATTTCAGGTCTCAGTGTCCCAGTAAAGCAGGTTGGAAGGATTGAGTATTTCGGTGTATGTTTTTACTAGTGATGTGAAGAGCAATGCTGAGGAGGAACAAGCTGTGTCAATCTAAACCACATCCGTGATCAGGAAGGCCGAACTTAAGTTCGTTGGCTTTCAACGCAGTTTTTGTTACTCTTACCTTTGGGCTATGGTCATGAAATTCGGAATAAGGCCGAAAGAATAAGATCGCGAATGCAAACTAGGATAGGGTAAGAAAGGATCGAGCAACAATCGAGGAAATCAGCGTTGAACAGCTGCTTTGTAGGGCTACAATACCGAAGATTGCCATACGGTACGAAGGTCACCGTCATAACTGCTTTCGAGGCATGTCTTGAATGCGACTCCAAGTCCAAAAATTTGCCTGGATGCGCATGGACAAATTCCGAGTCTGTGACGAGGAATCTAAGAGCGTTAGATTTAATTTTCGGTCGCGATTCTTGTCCCAACAATCAGCTCACAATTTCGAGTCTAAGCTTACGCTGCTGGTAAGTGCCAAAAATATTGCTGCACTTCAAGGTTCGGTTTTAGTCTTAAAAACGTATACATGCCAATAGAAGGCTTAGCAACCTGCATAACGACTTTAGTTGACTCTGCAGACACAAGGTAGAAATAGAGTATATCCAACATCGGCTCTGCGAATGTCTCTGAACACAATTTTGCCATACGTAGGTTCTAACGAACTATCCACCTTACTACAGTAGATAAGCTTGTCAAAAAACAAGACTGTCTATGGCTGTGGGCCTCACAGAGGCAGTAGCAAAGAGAACACATGGCAGTAGCAGAGATGGAATAAAATCTACACTGACTTGTCAAGAAAGAGCTCGTATTTAATAAAATTCCCGGTTCCAAGAGATTGCATTTTTCAAGGCGAAGGGGCTGTTATACACGTGGTAGCAGTTGCGGTCGTGCGAAATAAAAGTCAGTTATACAACCTTGGTGCACACAGGGATCCTATGTCAGGCACTAGATCTAAGCAAACGAAAAAGCCAGAGACAGTCTTCCTGAAAAGGGGTCTGCGATGGAAGTCTCCAGCAACCGCTTATGAATACATGTTCTTAAGTTCCACAAGGAAAAATAAAGTGGAAGACGAAGCTATGGATAGAGCCAGAACTTGATGACTTGGTCGGTATATTGAAGGAACGACGTCAATGGATCTTTGGGCGTTGCTGAGTAAGAAGAGATCATCATCAGCAATCAATTTTAGTGGAACGGAAGTATGCACATTAATATGCAGCCTAAGTCCTTACCGGGCACAGTGGCATTAAGAAACGTGCACGACACTTGCAGAAGCTGCAGAAACGGTTAAGAAAGTCCGCTCTACGAATGTCCATCACTAGCAAATTAAAGAAAGCTGTTCCTAGAATGCGTTGAACTGGAAAACCTCCAGAGACTCTGGATGGGCTTAGGGTCAAGCATGGTCTCACGGTACTAACGACCCACTGGACCCACCACTGGTCCAGGGCACCTGCACAAATGCCTACCTCCCTAGCCGTCGCTTCCGTCAATCTGAGGTGTCAGCTTAGATCGAAAGTTGGCTTCAGAGTGTCGACCGTTGCTCGCGAGTGCCACGCATTTCATTGTTTTTTTCAAATTATTGAATTCCCGAGCGATCGGGCTGCGTCAGTATTATAAACACAGGTTTGATGTCTTTCTTGGAAACCCGTAGATACAGTAGCGTCTAAAGTGAGTGCCACTGACGGCTTAAGATAATTAATTCCCACGGCAAGTCCCCGCCTCCCCAAGTGCCCCAAACATACCTGGCTTCTCGAGTGAATATCCCCTTTCGGTCCGGCTTCGAATGAGATCGAACTTCCTGGGCAGCCTGATACCCTCCTCATCAATGTCTTCGTCATCCTCGTCAATCTCCATGTAATCGCTGTCATCACACATGCGTCCAACGTCCTCGAGATCGAGACCTTCCTCAGCGAGAGCTCTCCTCCTGCACTGATCGCTGAGAAGCCTCTTGAAGGAGTGGAAATTCATTTCAGCGTTGCACCTGCCCACGATGGAGTCCTCCTGCATTCTCGCTGCAAACGAACACGCCACTGAAACCCACGGCAAAGTTATTCATAAATAATTACGTACATATCCTTTCCATGAGGAAGTCCTTGGCTGGGTCCAGCGGCAAGTCGTCGCATTTGTACTCGAACCGATAGAACGGCAGGTCCTCGATGTGCCGCCTGACGTGGCGAACCACTTTTTTCTGCTCTGCAAATGACTTTTTCCTTTTGTCCATGTCGCCTGTCGCCCGTCGACCCCTGGCACTGATGTGCGTATGCTGTTGCCCGCTCGGTCTTAAGTCGAGTCGTTCCTTGGTGTTCTGCCGTTTGATTTGGTTTTCAGTTGCAATTCGAATTGTTTTTCTGGAATTTTTCTCTGAGTTCTCACTCGATGACTTTGCGATGTTTCTGTGAGTTCTACAAACAAAGCGGCAAGTATGACCGGTGACAGGATGACAACAAACAACATGAGAAGGCTTGCGTGGGTGCGTTGCGATGGCAATGCGGGGGCACTTCTGTTCTGTTTGGTTGCCATGGCAGTGCCCGTCGTTGTTTTCCTCGAGGTAAGAGTGGGAGAACGTTGCATGCGCTTATACTTGGAAGGGGAGGCACTTCACGTGCATGGGGCATGGCGGCAAACAGGAACTAAATTACTTTTGATGCAAAATTCACGAGATGCACTGCGTTGTTCTTTAAGTTTGCTTGGCTCAGTACGCTTGAGAGTCTGCAGATACCAGTGAGGAAACGATCGGTGCTCCCTCAGCTGATGGGATGGGAGAAGTCCACTCAAGTGGTGGTGGGAGGGCGACTTGCGGTACATCTTACTCTACTTTTAGGGCACATCTTCATGCACACAAGCCAGGGTTTCTTTAAGAATGCTGAGCTTCAGGTTCGTCCACTTCAACGAGCAGCACACACACACAAGAATCTTCAAGGGTCGTCAAGGCTTGTCGATGGAAAAAACTGCCCGGTCTTTTGCCGCCCAGGTATGATTTATTAGTCGCCGGCATGGTGGCGAACCATTTCGATGATGTATGAAGCGGATGCAATGGAAGGTGGGCTTGAATCACTTGACTCGACGCAAGAGTAGGTACCTCCGATTGGAATCTGCTACACATCGGAGCTGAGGAAGTGTTGGATACTTTCTCTCCTCATCCATGTTACGGAAGTAATGGCTTGCGAAGACGACCAATGCCCTGGCGTCTCCGAAAAGGCTCCACATGACTTGCATTCACTCTGCTGTTCAGAGCAATTGGAGTCTAGTCAGGCATGAACTGCTTGCAAGCCATCTCGTCTTGTTTACGACTTCTCTCCTCTGTAGCAAATATTTGGCGGTGGCGGCGGTGTTCCTATTGAATTCAGCTCTGTGGAGTTGTTATCTAGAATGTTTCTGGGCCCTGGCGCACAGCCCAATGGAACGTTGAGCTACGCAAGCTCTTTAAGAGATGATTGTAGTTTTTACAAAGGGTTTTCCAATAAGGACTTGAGAACTTTACTCTTAAATAAAACGGAAGCCAATTGAGATATTTCAAGAACTTTATTATCGGCTTGAAGTACAAGCAAGCCATTTGTGAATGGACTTCCTTTATATGGCCACCGCAGGCACTGTTGGATAGGTCGATTCCTTGGACCCAATTTTCAACGACACGGTCACACATTTCGGCCGAAACGGCCTCCATTCAATGTTAGCTCTAAGCTCTTCCTAAATCGTCGGCTTGTCGGCATAAAGCTATGACTTAACGTAGCCCCATAGAAAATAGTCAAGTCAAGCGCACGAGCGACTCTGCCAATCGACTGGCTCAAATCTTGAAGTAACATGCTCACCGTACACCATCCTTAGTCAATACATCGCTTGTATCGTGGGCCCTGTGGCTTGTGGCACCATCCAAATGTCGTCGAAGTTCATATCTTGCAATTCGTCCCAAAAATAATCAGTAATCATGGTGCGATAACGCTGACCATTCACAGTAACGTGACGAAAAAGTGATGAAAGAGTGATGCCCAATTCTTGAGAACGCCGTGGAATTGACTGATTTGGATCGTTTACTACAGACGCCTGAATGGGAGCGATATTATCGACACTTCGACCAACCCGTTGTCTCACTTACACTGCAACATCACACAACGAATATGTAGACTTGATTTGTGCAATAAACTTGTTATTGCCTGTCTACTAGTGCGAGTATCGTTTACTATTAATTTAATTGTTTTGTGGAACAACAAGAACTGCGTGTAAATCGGTGGTATATTAAAATGTCTTTAAAGTAATAATAATAATAATATGGGTGGCGCTACAGCCCATAGAGGGCCAGGGCTTAGCTTCTCAGCAACCACACGTGCTATAGTTCTTTCACGAGTGGAAGGGACCTACAGTTTTACGCCGAATCCGAACGGCCAAGTTTAAGAAGCTTCTTCTAGACAGGAAATACTTATTGAGCATTGTCAGTGCCTCGAAAGAGATGGGGCCGTGAAAATTATTTCTGTCGCTCAGAGCTGGAATCGAACCTACGATGTCGAGGTTGGGGTCGACGCACGTACCCACAACGCCACTGGCCACACTTTTTTAAAGTAGTGCTCTGCAATCGCTTGATACAAGGCTTGGGAGCTTATACTGTTCAGTTGAATCACCGATGACGCAACACAAACACCAAGCTAGTCGAATTCATCGCAGCCATAAACCCCTGCACTGACGCAGCGAATATAGATGAATATAAATATTAGAATGCATTGCTGACAGTGCATTGCCGGCATTACCGGCAGTAATTTAAGTTGACATATTTGTAATTCGTAGTGTAAGCTAGATTTACGTATAAAAGAGGAAAACAAATTGTGAATAAATTACAATCAGTTAATAAAACTTTCTGATCGCCTTTTAATTAATCAATTCTTTTTCCAGCAATTGCTCCAAGTTCAAGTGCTTGGTCACCTTTAACTTACTCCAAGTTTAAGTTCTTGGTGTACACATATACGACCCGCTACAAGTTTGTGTGCTTGGTGCATCCATGCAGTAGAACGCTCCTGAACAAATACTCTACATTTAAACATTATTTGCACAAAAAAGTATTAATTTTCTATCTAACTTCACTCTTCTAAATCACCACCATATTCCGAGATTTCAATGTGAATTCCTATCCCTCAATGATCTGTCAGAATTTTGCCTAAGAAAGTTAGGACCAAAACATTCCGACATCGACGTATAGCCATTGGCCAATTTGAAAACCCTTTACAAGTCCTAAGTGGTAGGAGTCTGATGACAGCGGGTATAATGGTTTGTAAATTGTACGCGGATACATGCAATATTTCATTTAATCCGTGACATGTCTGCGAATCGTTATTGCCGTGCGAAAATCCCTTCTGACTTAAATAATCCTATGAAAACTACATGGTCGAGCTGTTCCGAGACTCATGTTCACGTGTCAGAACCAGCCGGAATAAATTCGTGGAGTATTTGAACCGACTACGGTTGTTGTGCACGTTCCTGAACAGTAGCTGCTTCCCAACATTTTGTACATCAAATTGTTCCTAAAATATAGCATTGTCTGAATTCAAAAAGTGACTATGACATTCATCTTTCCGTTGCCAGAACAGTTTTAGTGGACCTTCAGTTTAGAGCATCTCCCGGGCGTACCACAAGACCAGTGTGGGTCCAATAAACGTTTCCTTTCAGTTTGTAGCAGTCAGTCCAATTTCTGATAATATGCTCCAAAATGTGCAGCCATCAAAGCCGGCAAAGAGTCTAATACAACACAGAGATCGAATGTTGTTCTCGAGCTCGTCAAAAGCAGCTGACCTATTAGTGCAGGCTAAGCAATGGATGACTGCCCTCTGACAAAATAATGTAGTGGTGTCAGCACAAGCGAATCCCGAAGACTCTTGTTGAACGTGAGATAATCTCCTTCGCAGCTTAGAGCGTGGCGTGGTTTGTATCGCTTGTACGCCATGACGGGTTACTATGGCCATAGAAAGTCGCTTAAAATACCGGACGACGTTTTATTTCAACAATTTCAAATGAATCAAGTTCAAATCAGATGATGGGGCTGGGACAACGAAGGGCCTCGTCCGAGTTCATGCATTTTGGGCCAAAAATCGGCCAGGATTGTACATGTGCCATTATTGGCCAACTTTGCAATGTTTTATCAGGACAATTTCATACCGAATGACTTGAACCTACAACCACCACACAAGCCGGGTTGACTCTTTGGCCATGTCTCATTCAGCTGATCCGCATGAAACCCACATTTCTGGACTTCTTCCATACACCTGAATCTAATCTTACATCAAGTGAACTATAACTATTATTGCTGGCTCGAGCGCCTAAAAATGTAATCATTCTCAAATTTTATTAGGGTACTACGGCTTGCTCGGACACTAAAGCGAATGAACGAACCAGAATGTTGACCGTTTTTTTTACGATTTGGTATCTGGTTCGTGCTGCGTGTTAGTAGTAGAATTTACTGACCGTACCCTGGTGAGCACTCCCTCAACTAACCACTTACACTGTACTGCACGGAGGGTCACAGTCAAATCAGGTTGGTCTCTGATCGTGCATTCTTTCCGCCTTATCCACTGCAGCAGAACAGCCAATATCAAGAAGAAAATTGTAATCGTGTCTAAATCTGTAATAATAAAATGCATTGCATTGTAGCTGATCGCCCGTTAATTTAACATCCTCCACGATTGAAAAATTCCACTCACAACGTCCCGTCTCCCCCTGGCAGCTCTGTTGCACACAGAAACAATACAAAAAACAGCAAAAATCACAAGACAAAGCTCAGTCGGCATCAGCCCAAGCGATTCCCAACGACTCATCCCCCAAACGCAAGCCAAACTTAGACCAAAGTTGAAAGGAAGTCAAATTGAATTAGCTCAATCCCTGACTGCAAATCCCCAGAATGTGCATGCGAGCTGAACTCTTTCCGAGTGCAGATGGAATCCAAGTCAAAACAGAAGCGCACACCACATCAGTCTGCCTTGTGTAAGCACTCTCCGCCCCGGGATTCTTCCGTTCACCCCGCATGGTAAACAATAAAGAAAAACATTAGTAAATACTTTTCCATTTGCATTTACAATTTAATTTACCTGTCTAAACGTACATTTAATTAAAGTTTCCAAGGGGATCGTTTGCATCCATGAGAGCATCTGTGCAGGTAGTAGTGCCGTCTGCCAACCGCAACGGTGTACCTTGGGCTGGTGGGGAGGGGATAATCATCCCTTCCCATTGTGCCCGGAGAAAGCCAACAGAATTACGGCGCAAGGATGCACCGAGGTGCAGACGAAGATCCCACGAAGACTCCCTGACTCCCTGGATGTTCATCGTGGGATTATCCATTACGAAAATGAACTCACACACGTAGCAGAATGGATTTTCCAATACCAATTAAATGACGCTCAACAACTTGTTGGTTGCCATGAAATACGGGTGCATCCATGGGGAATGGGAATGTGTGTCTGGCAGGAGTGCGGTAATTTGGAAAACCCGAGAAGTGGTCGAACTTGTGATGCGGCTCGAAGGACCAGAAGAAAAAGGTGACCTTTGAGAGTGTCTTCAGGGAATAATTGATCCCAAAATTATTTCGATTTGGTGTTCATCTGAAGAGGTACTGAGCAAGTGCTACGGGAAGTAGAGTCGGGTCGTGAGGTGAAAGTGAATGAATGGAGTGTGGGACTCCGTTTGGGAAGGGTCCACTGATGTCCAGCTGGGTACAATTTTTGATTTATTCTGTGGATAAGAGTGTACAGTGTAAATGAGGCTGCTACTTTACGTATATTGCTGGTTCGTTGAAGATGTTAGGAATTATCGAGCTGAACATGAGGAGAAAATTGATGGTCTTATTCTGCTGCTTCTCAGAGCCTTTCTTGCTCGATGAGGAATGGAGTGCGCACTGTCAACAAGTACGTGCCAATCGTCTCGATGGCGACAGATTCTGTATATGTTCAAGTAGTCAAGCTGCACTTATGCCATTATCGTCCAATCTAACGAACTCTAAGACGTTGATGCTGCTACAAATCCATGTCAGACTCAACGAAGCTAAATTGGTCTGGGCTCACTAAAAAAGGATTGCAGGCACTGGGAAGTCCACCATAGATCTTTCCAGAAGTCCGTGCAATTGTTAGCATACGCCGACGACATTGACGTGATTGGTTCAACGAAGCGGTTGCTGCACTTGGACGCACTTGGTCTCTTCGAGCGAAAAGTTTTGCTTGCGGTCTTTGATCCTGTTTGCGGATATGTCTACCGATTCAACGCCTATGGTGGCTAGGTCATGTAGAGCGCATGGACAATACTGCCCCAGCCCGAAGAGTCGAAAACTCCGAACCAGTGGGATAACGCGATAGAGGACGACCACGAAGCCGATGGCGCACTCAAGTGGAGACGGACCTAAGCCAAATTGGAGTGCGAAATTGCAGGCAGCTGTCTAAGGATCGTACCAGCTGGAGAGGCCCAGTTTCACCCCGGCCATAAGAAGAAGAGGAAGAATGCACTGAAGCACAGCAGGTCTGGCTCGGAATATGGAACCATAAGTTCCGAACCGTAGCATTATATCAAGTAGGCAGTCACTACAATACCAATTAACGAATGGGGAATCAAACTTAGCCTATCACGGCGCCAATAGTCTAAAACAACGCAACCGATTGATTGGGTCTTATTTCTACAAAAATGCGTCTGTCCCGACAAGGAAAACGTTACAATGCTATCGAGACACCGGAATGTACATCGGAATGTAGCTTTACTGGGAAGAGGATAAAACTTCTGAGCACATTTAATGTGAATGTCCGGCACTACTCCAGTTAAGGAGACTTTAGCGGAATCAAAGAGACCCAGTACAAAAGAGCCAGTACCAATCTTTCATAAGAGAACTGTTTTGGAACAACTCCAACCATTCGGAATCTGCAGCAAAATATAGTCAGCATGCTCTGATAACTCAACCAACCAGTGTCTGTGGAGTGTAGATCCGATGTTGAACTCAGGGCCATATGGCTACAATTGCATTCTGTGTCCGATATCGCGAGACGACTCATACGACTTTGAACAGACTGCATTGGGCCTAGATATATGGACGTGCTCGTTCCTACGAAAGCAGCCTTCATCCCGGATGTGAATGTATACACGTCAGAGTCAGGCGGAATCTTCCAAGCAGAAATGCTTGCCATTACATAGGAAGTCTAAATTCGATTTCTCGCTTATCACTAGCATCTTTCCTTTCCTTTCCTATTGAAGTCTAAGACGAGTAGACTTGAAAATATATTTTTTCTGTCACTAAGTCACGTAATACTAGAAATATGTAGTAAAACAATTTGCACGTTTACGCGAAACGTGGTGGCCCATGGTACATACGTCGAAAACAACCTTAACGTCGTAGGTTCGATTCCTGGTCAATGACAAGCTCAAAGACCATTCCTGTGATTCCTGTAGGTCCCTTAGACTCGTGAGAGAATAATAGCACGCGCAACACGAGTGGTTGCTGAGAAGTTAGAGCCTGGTCCTCTACGGGCTGTAGCGCGACCCATGAAGAATATATCGTGTAGTAATATATTCTTCGAAATTACCTTTCCAATGGTGTAAGTATCATGTCATTCTGTTGTAGATCGTTGTATAAATGTACGAGCCTCCACAGGCCCATCGTTCCAAAAATGGTTGACATTTGCAACATGGTCAAACAACAACACATCACAAACTAGCGATCTGCTATAGAGGCCTCTTCTACAGTTGTAGCAGTTACACTAGGAATTCCTCATGGAACACACTGCCGGAACTGCAATAACATTGTCTCAACCGGACAACGTATATCCTTGACCTTCGTCCCTTGCTCACGTCCAGCGCTGGCAAGTACAGGCACAGAACTCTAGCCAAAACCTTGCATTTCGAGATTTTGAACGTAACCACCAAACAAAGGAGTTCCTAAACGCTGCATGATGGTTGTAAATGCAGAATGAACACCAACATTTAACATTCAGAGGTCTTGTTTCAAAAAGACATTCAGTACTAATTAGGTTGCCAAGGTACAACCATCATACACACAAATCGAGCTTAGTACTTGACACAGCTTTATTTGCTGTTTTGACAGATGACAAAGGAGGAATCGCCAGAAAAAAAAAAACAGAAACCGCCGGCATCCAAATATTCATCATTGGATGAGGCTGTTCTTAGTGTCTCTAACGTGAAATTGGCGCGTTATATTCATTGTATCCTGACTAGCTGACGAGGCGACCCGTTTAACTCTCATCCAGTGGATAAAGCGGTTTTTATGGACGGTTTGACTGAGCAATATCTCAGTGATTCAGGGAAAACGTCGAAACATAGATTCTCCGCCGGCTTGAGACCACGTCTCTGTTTCATCCTGTTAGTCGAGGAGGACATGTAGGGTCGACTTGTTGTCATTAGTCCTGTGGAAAGGATGTCGCTCAAGGGATTCTTCTTTTTGTACACTAATGATCTTCGAAAGATTTTACGATTCACAAGCCCAATGTACTTACTTACTTATCAGGCAGACGAACCATGAAGGGACTGAGCCTGAGCAATTGCTGCCCTCCATCGGTGACGGTCCTGGGCGCGCTGTTTCCAGTCAACAAGGCTAAGCTGTCGTACATCCGTGATGACTTGGTCTCTGTACCGGAGGTTCGGTCTTCCTCTCTTTCTCGAACCAGGAGGCTCGGATTCGAAGATCCACTATGCTGGAGCGTTGTTGTCCATTCGCTCGATGTGGCCGAGTCAGATTAATCGACGGATTTTTGCCTTCCGGACTACATCCACATCCTTGTGCAGCTTGTAGAGTTCGCGGTTGTGTCTTCTCCTCCATTCGCCTTCCTCGCAGACGGGACCATATATCCGACGTAGAATTTTTCTTTCGAAGGCACCAAGAATCAGCTCTGCAGCCTTACTTAATGTCCAGCTTTCGGCTCCATAAAGTAGGACTGGCAGGATAAGGGTTTTGTAGAGCATGACTTTGGTCCTTCGAGTCAGGAGTTTCGAGCCCAGTTGTTTTGACAGACCGAAGTAGCATCGGTTGCCAAGGGCGATTCTACGTCGGATGTCCACTATGATATCATTCGTGCAGTTTACGTCTGCCCCGAGGTAGACACACTCCTTTACTACCTCGAAATTGTAGCTGTCGATTGTGACGTTTTGGCCTAGGTGGTGTGCGGCGGGTCGTTTTTTGCTCGACAGCATATATTTTGTCTTGTCCTCGTTGACGTTGAAGCCCAAAGTACACGACGATTTGAAAGAGCCTACATACTTCTCCAGACGAAGACCTTTTCAACCGCTCTCCTCGCGGGATTGAAGTGGTGTATTACATTACAGGGCACATTTACTTATCAAGCCGGCGATCCATGGTGGGTCTGAGCCTGACAAATTGTAGTCTTGAATCGGTAATGGGTCTGGGCACGTTGCTTCCATTCATATAGGCCAAGCTAGCTTAAGTCCTCGATGCCTTTGTCTTTGTACTGGAGGCATTTGAGTAATCAGTTACGATAGCCACCGAGCGTAGACAAAAGCGTATAGTGGGTGGGTATAGTTAGCGTCTCCTGCCTGTCTTGACGCGGCATGACGGTTGTAGATGCTGAACAATGATTGGTATGAGCTTGTGGGTCCACCTTTCTTTCGAGGAGTTCGTCCAACGATCTTCCCACCTAGCCTACTCCTGGGCCCCTTTGAACACCTTTCCTTGAGGGTTCGCTGAAGCTACACCGATTTGTGTCTTCCTTCTTCTGCACTTCGTCGTGTGATTATGAGTCCCGTGCCAGAACACAGAGTGACATGACTGACACAGCGATTAGATCCTTCTCCCCACCTATCCACGCGCACGAAATTTGCCTATTACCCAATTAAGTGTCCCCCGGTCGATAAAGTGAGCACTGTCGTCCCGCCCAAGAAGCAACACGTGTACGCACTACGGAGACAACTATTTGTATCCGAAACCAATTACGAGCGCATGCACGAGTCGAGCATGAGGCGCCATCACGCTCCTATCGCAATCAGCATGACATCAATATTAGATGCCATTACGTTCTCGTTCTCGTTCTCGTTCTTGCAGTGTTATCATTTAATTCGGCCCGATCTCGGACGCCCTCACGGTCCCGATGATTAAGTCCGCGCCACCACCGGTCTCCAGGTCCGCATTGAATATTCATGGAGTAATGCGAATATCCCGGCAAGTGCACAGAACTGTGTGTGTGTGTGTGTCGGTGGATACGGCGTGCACCCAGGGGAATATGCTCCAGCTTCCTTGGAGCTCCTCAAATATGCACCCTCGGAGAGTGTTGTCGGTTGCCTTTTTATAATCTCCTCCGCCGAATATCGGAACTCACTGGCCACCCCATCCATCCACTCCCCGCAAGTGAAAAACAAAACAAAACAAATGAATACCCTCGACAGGATTAAATATTAATTTTTTTATTTCGAAATCTTATTTACGATTCCTCAGCCGGGAGGAGTGGTACGGGGGCACAGGAGGAAGGATATCCCTTGTCCGGTTTCATCGAATGCAAATGCCTCTAGCCGGAGTCTATTTCCACTTGATCCTGGGCGGGGCGTCCGGTGGAACGGTGAGACAGGTTGGGAACCATCGCGGCGTCTTTAATGAGTTCCCCTCGGCGCACACGGAGTTATTAATGAAATAAATCGTCGCAGGACGCGCCAGAGTAGAAGCGAGGAGCAATCAATTAAAATTGCGAAAGGCATAGATCAAGAACGCTGTTCTCTGAGCTGGGCCCATACTCTCGCGCGTCGCCTTCAGCTCACCGAGTGAAGCTGTTTTGATTTTAATCAACTCCAAGGAAAGTAATTAGGAATTAAAATTGAAACCGTGCCGAAGAGGGACAGGCGGCTGGGCGGGTGGGCGTGTGTTCGTGTGTGTGCGCCTGTGCCAGGAGGGAGACAGTTCCTGCCGCGATTGCAAGCAGATTTAATGAAATTTAAATAATTCCTTGAAGGTCTCCTTTGAGACGGAGCCACGACGACGCGGCGGCGGTGTGATGTCTCACCTCCCGGCGAACGAGGGGGGCGGTGGAAGTATTTGGTTGACTTTGGACTGCCGGCGTCGGCGACGCGCCGGTGAGTGCCTGTCACCTAGCCAGGACCCATTTTAATTTCGGATTTAATATTCGAAAATTTAAGCGAAAGCTAATTATTATTTGGTTTGTCACTCACCGACTGTGCGTTCTGTTAATTAACTGTGTGCACGGCGCGCAAATATCTTTTCAAGTTCCACAAGGATTTGTGGGAATTAATTTGGATTTTTTCCACGTAGAATGGGAGTTTTTATTTTTCTGCCGTATTTGTGCAGAGCGAGGCGCAAATGTGAAAACAAGTGGGCGTTGGATTTGGAATGGCTTTTTGAAATGTTTTGTCTTGGACTTAAGCTTAGGCTCAGGCGGCGGGAAGGGAGGAGGGCTTTAGATTCGGTTGGAGGTCAGATTCCATTTCGAACTCAAGGTGCCGGCCACTGACGAGGGCTGCAAATATATCGGTCCTCCTACTTTTTTTATACCAACGACTCGTTGGATAGACATTTTCGTTGCATCATGAATGTGTGAAGAATAGGTTGGGGGAGACCACACAAAGTAGCGCCCACTTTGCATTAGAAGGAATACACACTGGGCTCCATTCAGTCAAGTCATCAACAGGGCAGCAGTCGATACAGAGTATTGCGTCAGTTTATCGGATTGATGCTACGATCACGACTGTCTAAGTCATCCTCAGGCGATCTATGCTGCCACCAGGAAGCCGAATAGAGGGACACCGCAAGGAGGAGTCATCTCGCCTCTTGTATAGCTGGTGGTGCTTGATGAGGTGGGCTTACATCAGCGGAATACAAATTCTCACGTTCAAACTTATACAGCCAGACGGTCTCAGTAATAAAATAATTATATCTGCTTTACGGCACACTCGTGCGCAGAGATTTAATAAACCGACGCACTCGGCAGCTCGACTTAATCTAATGTACAAGTGTCCTTTTCATCTAACTAAAGACATCTATGTCACATGTTGTCCCGACTGAAGACAGAGTTCCCTTATTGGCAATAGGATCTTAGACTGAGTGTGTGATCTCTCAAGTCAGCCGCATTCGGATCTGCCGTAGCTCTCCTAGATGCCCCAGTGTGGTCTTGGATCTGGTGGTGGTTTTCACAAGGTTGGTTAAATTACATATTGGCATCAGGGACATATCGCTCAGTAAAGAGAGTGTTTCAGTCATGGACTAATGTTAGTACTTCACAGAAGCTGGAGCCCTGAACATAAGGCTGAGTAAAAAGGAACAGCGGCCCTTCTTTGAATTTTGTGTGTGGCCTTTCAGTCCGGGGTGAACCGGGGCATCAACTAACAATCCTCTCCAACAAGCGAAATCTCTGTCTAAGTGTCTCCAGTTTCGTAAGCTATGTTGGTTGACGTCTTAATCCTGAGTGCACCACCTTAGACGCGGGCGTACTCCGGTGCGTTGCCTCACAGGTTGAATTCCAAGACTCTGCGGGCCGGCGCAACGTTGTCCATACACTCTACGTAGCCCAGTCACATTTTGCCTTGCATCCGTAGCCGCCTGGCTAGACTCATGCCTTTGTACAGCCCGTATAGTTCCAATTCCTCAGTTCAAATTCCCAAATATATATGGAGTTAAACTAAAGCACTAAAAGACAAACTGCTGTCTCATCGGCTCTGAGGCTCAGATTGGTGAAGCTTTGGAGGGACGTGGCAAAGATTGGACAGCTACGTATCACAACAAACAAATGCCCAGTCTGAAGACGCACCCATCTCCGAACCGACAACGACAGGAGCAAATTGCTAGTAGACTAATGAATATTTTAATATACGCTCAAAAACGAGCACGAGTAGATACTGGCGAAGGGGTCTTCTGTAACCATTAAGAAAAATGTCTGGGTCAACGACTGCTGCGTCCTTCTGTGGGAAGACGTGTCGATGCACGAGGTATCAGTTGCGTTGGAAGACCACAAGGCTTCACAATTTTATCTCAAAGCCAGGCGACAATAGAGGCCATGGCATCGAATGTCTGATGCACGACATAAAAATTAATATGATAATGCAGACAAAGCGGATACAGTGACCCGTCCTTGGGCCCACTGACATTTAAGGAAACGAAAAAATGGACAGTCTCAGAATCTGAGCTTCATTTCCAACTTTCATTCACGCTGCTTAGGCTAGGTAAGGTAAAAAATGGCTGACTGACGAGCACACATGCCAAAGTAGGCTTATTGTGTTAATACTCGGATTCTCTTAAACTGGAAGCAGTTTGTGTTGGCAATGATGCCATTGAGCTTACCTAAATATGCTGACGCTCAGCTCGTTAAGACTATTGAGCTGCTAGATCACTGGGTGTAAGTGCCAACGACTTTCCAGAGCGCTACACGAGCAGAATGGGTGATTTGTGGTGTCCACCTGCTCTTCATTCATGCAGCTTCTGCAGAAGTCATTGTATGGACACCCATTCTTCATAAATGCCAATTGAGCAGTTTCCGGTTATGACAACGAGTACTGACCTTAGTGAGGGCCTGCTGACTGAGTGAATGCTTTAGGCTTTCGGCCGAATGTGTCTCGTTTTAAGGGATGTGGCTAGGCATTTGTTATTAATGGTTTGGATTGTGAGAATTTTGAGGAGATGGTACGCTGCAGCCATCGTATGGAGGTTACGCTCCTCCGATTGTTCGAGAAGAGCTTGTGCAACACCTAGCAATTTGTCGGCTTTACAATTGCATCATCCAACAAGCTTCTTCAGCCAGCACCATCATACGCCAACTGCCTCACCTCTTTGGTTCCAAGTTGGTTGAAGTCCTTTTCCACTTGTGTGAGCCATCTCGTTCGAGGACGTCCTCTGATACGTTGTTTCGATGGCTCGGAATCGAAGACTCTTCGGCCGGAGCTCTGCTGTCCATCCACTTTACCTGACCTAGCCATGTTAAGTGAGAAACTTAATCATCTGATGAAGAGACAGCATGCCATTGAGGGATGCTATTGAATTGAACAAGACATTATCCAGTGACTTGAATGCTGTCTAACTGTTCGAATAACTGGTGATATCCCTTTTGGATTCCCCGACTCCATAAGAAAAAGGCTTTAAGACTGAGTCCTGGACAGAACCAGAACTTGATGACTTGGTCTGGATATTAAACGAACAGCTAGCCCTCCTTTAAAATTTCACTTTGATGTCAACCCCGGTAGATGGCGGTACTCATTGATTGGTGGTTTGTTGGTTTAAGAAAATTATTTTTTATTCCATTTGAAGAGATGTCTGCATCACTCGGCGTCTGTCTCTTACGATGCATTCATTCGAACTGGAAAGAAAGGCACTGACAACCATGTGCTTCTTTACTTTAGGAGCATCTTCTGGTGTTCACCCATTAGATTGGATTAGAGTTGGCTTAGAGAACGGGAGAGGATCACTTGATCACTGCGGCCACTGATGGGCCTACTAACCCCCATTTATGGTAGAGATCAGGCACGAAACATGAATTCATAATAAAACTTATTAAGTTTTCGGGTGAACTAGTGGCAATTTTGTACGTTTTAAGGCAGTATTCGACTAGGTGTCGATGACGTGTACTGACTAGGCAGTTGCAGTGAAATGGCATGTACTCTGTTGTTTCTTCGTCCTCGCCACAGAGTCTGGAAGTGTCAGCCCCATGCATGTGAGGTGTTTGTTTACTGGACCGTAGGGAAGCCTGAGGTTTTCGAATCTGACTTTGGACGAGACCGAGGAGCTGTTTCTTTCTATTAAGAAAAACAGTTGATAGGAACATTTTGGCTGGTCGGTTATGTTGTGTGTGCCTCCAGTATTGGTTGGCCATGTTCCCGAGGCAAATATTTATACAGCTCTTAGTGGAGGTGATGGGTTAGCCGCATAATTGTTGTGGTATCAGGAACGCTGCAACCTTTTCTAGTTAGTAGGTCTACTCTTTCGTGCCCTGCATGACTGTGGTGGTGGCCCGTGGCGTTGTGGGTATGTGCGTCGACTCCAACATCGACATCGTGGGTTCGATTCCTGCTCTGTGCGACGAAAACAATTTCCACGACCCCACCTCTTTCGAGTCACTGACAATGCTCAAAGAGTATTTCCTGTTTAGAAAAAGCTTCTTAAACAAAGCCGTTCGAATTCGGCTTTAAACTGTAGATCGTGATAGAACAATAGCACGCACAACATGAGTGGTTGCTGAGAAGCTACGACCTGGCCCCCTACAGGCTGTAGCGCCACCCATATTATTATTATTATTATTATAACAGCTGTGACCTATCACCCAAACGCGGTGAACTCTGTTTGTGTTGGCCAGCCTGTGTATCAGTTGTAGGCAGTCCCACACTAGCATTGAAGTGACTCCATAGCTTTCGAGGGTTAGGAGAGCAACTCTGCTGTCAGAGGGTGAACCCATAAATCGAGACACTCCAGACAAAATATGGTAACACCCCGCAAATTGTACTATTTTCAGTATTCCAGCGGTGTTCAACCCACCGCTACGACGACTCATCGCCCTAGAAACACTAGCCTGCAAAGCTCAGCATCATGATCCCCCACTGTACGACCATCCAAAAATTACGCAAACGGAAGATCTCTTTAAAGGCGCATTAAAAGATCATTAAATCTACCCACAGCCTCAAACGACCCCATTCCCCTTGAGCGCATTCATTGTCAGCGACGTGCAATTAATTAACGAAATGAGCACCACCACCCAAGACGAACGCCTGTCCGTCAGGAGTGAAGGCATTTGTCGACACCGCCTACTCCTCAACCGCTCATCATCCGAAGGCTCATAAATAATTCACTCGATTGAATTCAACGACAATTGATGACAATTAACTGACGCACAACTGTCGCCGCTGTCGGTGCACCCTGCACATTTGACGGCACCCTGGGCTCCTCACATTTCTTTCCACTTGTCTAAGGCCCCGAACCTGTCTGAAATTGAACCTGTCACCGGGACACCGCCTCCCTCGTTCGACTCCACCCCTCCTCGCATAACCATCATGTAAACTTACCGTTGTGATTAATTATAACCGACGGGGCGGATTGTCATGGCAACCGGCCACAAGGGCGGGGGTGGAGGCGAGCGTCCCAATCCCAACCCTTAGACGAGTGCAAATTGAATAAACAATCGGTAATGTGTCCCCTGAGCGATGCGCTCGGTCCTCCGGTCCGGTTGGTTATTTTTTAATGAACTCGCATCCCACACGGACGAACGTCCCGTTGCGATGCCATGCGACCCTTGAAATTGGTCAGATTAACGCGTAATTCGTCGATGTCGTGTGGCACGTTTGCTTCAATTGGATTCTGGAAGCAGGTATCGCCCGCTCGGCACCGACACGTGACCGTGTAATGTAAGTCACTTGTGCAGTGCTCTGCCGGTCTCCGGCCGACGATATGCGCCTTTTGACAAATGAACTTTTGACATTAGGGCTGACATCCCTCGGGTGCGTGCGTCTTTGGCAGTGACATCACGGCGCGACGCGGCACGTAATCCCCGATGCATGCATGCGAATTGAAAAGTTAAGGCGCGCGTGTACAGTGTACACCAGTCTGTGCAGCAGGTTACGACGAAGCGACAATTAATCGTGTTGACTTTTCACTCGTTCCGTCTGTGGGCCGTGCGTCGGGCGGCATGAAGGCATTTACGGGGACGCGCAATGCACGCATGTAGACGCAATTTGCGTTATTGCATTCCTTGCGTAATTTATCACCGGGGCCGTTGGTCGAGAAGTCGGTGCTGCTGCTGCTGCTGGTGGATGCTGATGACAGTTAATTGGTTCGAATTGGATGTTCGACTTTTGTGCGGCGAGTGAGTGGTGGGAGGATGCCTCTCTGTTGTGGTGATTTATTGAGAAGCGTCCTGGTAATCCTGAGAAGGACCTGTGCCACAAGGGGCGTTGGGGGACTGGTTGACGTGCTTGTCGGTCTTGCTGGAAGGGCAGTCGAAGGTTTGTCGATTTTACGAGACTGTGGGAGGAGCGAAGCCCATGTTGGTTCTGATCCCGCTTGTTAATCCGAAAAGGCAACGTCATGCCATGCGATGCAAAGTGAGCTGGAAGAGGATCTAAAAATGAATAAAATGGCAATACGAAGTCACTGCGTGATACCGTGTTGCAAGGGAAACAAGGCAGTCTTTGGGCGTGGTACTCTAGTCCCTTGGGACGTCCGTGCTTTGAGGAGTCACCAGCCTTCTCCAGAACTCCTCCATAGACTTGGATCGTGGAGTAATGACTCAAAGTTGGATTGAATATCGCTTGTGAGCCTTGTTAATTGGCCTCTCCGCTCGCCCTTGCGTTTCTGGTGAGCATCCAGCTGCATCCAGAGAAACGAAGGCTACAAGGAGCAGGAAGTTGTCATGGTTTAAGCGCTCCGCAGTGGGATTCCCATGCTTATTGCGTGTTTGTCCACGCGAACACGTCAAGTCCAAACGAATGTCACTTAATTTCCCAACTCCAATTGACGTCCTCCCTTGTGCAAGTCCTGCCTGCCCCCCGCACCAGACAGCAACACACAATCGCCGCTTGACCTGGAATGCGAGTCGGCGCCATCCACCATCCAGCCCACACACACGCACGCAGTGTCACGAATGCGAAATCTTCCGTCCAGGTACGCGTGTATTTCCGCCTCGACGAGTAGTAGCGCCGCTCCATCAGCCTCAGTGTCGGTTACCAAGCGGCCAGCGGCGTCGAGTGCCCCTGCTGACCTTCGAGTACTGCACACTTGAAAGCAATTTGAAGATCGGTAAGCACCTTCCGCGCATTAGGAGTCACTTCACGCTCCCAGCGTTTGCGGTGCGGCGAGCACTTGAGGCGCTCGTCAAGAGCCTTCCGACGCGACGAGGACGGTTTTTGGTGAGCGCCCAGCGGTTGCGGTGCGAGGGCGAGCACGTGGTAATTGGACAAATCGGCGCACAGATTTGATGGGCAATCGGCGGTATAAATACAAGAAATGTGGGTTCCGTTGAATCATTCTCAACTGAGTGTGCTTGCGTGCTATAATCGGATTAGCAAAATGGTTTGTTTGTCGACCGCTAACTGCCCGCAGAGGATTACAATTTGGATTAATGGGTTTTGTTTGCTCTTTTCTTTCGCAGAGGACCATCGTGTTGGTTTGTTTGTTTGCCGTGGCGGCAACCGCGGCTGTCCTGCCCGAAGGAAGCTACCTTCCGCCGGAGGAGAAGGCTGTCAGTGGGGAGTACTTGCCCCCGGCGGAGGAGGTGGCCGAAGTGAAGGAAGCCACCGAGGCCCCTGAGGAGTCTGCGGCCCTTGCTGAGGATGGTTATAGGTACAAGACCGTCAGGAGGCTGAAGTACCGTCAACGACGTGATGTCTCGGAGCTCGTTGCACCCGAATACTTGCCCCCAACGGAAGAGCCATCCAACGAATACCTGCCACCAGTCGAAGTTAAGGAAGCCGTCGAGATTCCAGAAGCTCCAGAGGAAAGCGCCGTTCTGGCTGATGATGGATACCGCTACAAGACCGTCCGCCGCCTTAAGTACCGCCAGCGCCGTGACGTCTCAGAGATCGCCAACGAATGCCTGCCCCCAGCAGAGGAGGTTGCTGAGCTTAAGGAAGCCGAAGTGACCGAAGCCCCAGAAGAGTCCGCCGCCCTCGCCGAAGATGGATACCGCTACAAGACCATCCGTCGCTTGAAGTACCGCCAACGCCGCGACGTCTCAGAGCTCGCCAACGAATACCTGCCCCCATCTGAGGAGCCATCCAACGAGTACCTGCCCCCAGCTGAGGTCAAGGAGGCCGTCGAAGCCACCGAAGCCCCAGAGGAATCCGCCGTGCTCGCCGAAGACGGATACCGCTACAAGACCGTCCGCCGCCTTAAGTACCGCCAGCGCCGTGACGTCTCAGAGATCGCCAACGAATACCTGCCCCCATCTGAGGAGCCATCCAACGAGTACCTGCCCCCAGCTGAGGTCAAGGAGGCCGTCGAAGCCACCGAAGCCCCAGAGGAATCCGCCGTGCTCGCCGAAGACGGATACCGCTACAAGACCGTCCGCCGCATGAAGTACCGCCAGCGCCGTGACGTCTCAGAGATCGCCAACGAATACCTGCCCCCAGCAGAGGAGGTTGCTGAGCTTAAGGAAGCCGAAGTGACCGAAGCCCCAGAAGAGTCCGCCGCCCTCGCCGAAGATGGATACCGCTACAAGACCATCCGTCGCTTGAAGTACCGCCAACGCCGCGACGTCTCAGAGCTCGCCAACGAATACCTGCCCCCATCTGAGGAGCCATCCAACGAGTACCTGCCCCCAGCTGAGGTCAAGGAGGCCGTCGAAGCCACCGAAGCCCCAGAGGAATCCGCCGTGCTCGCCGAAGACGGATACCGCTACAAGACCGTCCGCCGCCTGAAGTACCGCCAGCGCCGTGACGTCTCAGAGATCGCCAACGAATACCTGCCCCCAGCAGAGGAGGTTGCTGAGCTTAAGGAAGCCGAAGTGACCGAAGCCCCAGAAGAGTCCGCCGCCCTCGCCGAAGATGGATACCGCTACAAGACCATCCGTCGCTTGAAGTACCGCCAACGCCGCGACGTCTCAGAGCTCGCCAACGAATACCTGCCCCCATCTGAGGAGCCATCCAACGAGTACCTGCCCCCAGCTGAGGTCAAGGAGGCCGTCGAAGCCACCGAAGCCCCAGAGGAATCCGCCGTGCTCGCCGAAGACGGATACCGCTACAAGACCGTCCGCCGCCTGAAGTACCGCCAGCGCCGTGACGTCTCAGAGATCGCCAACGAATACCTGCCCCCAGCAGAGGAGGTTGCTGAGCTTAAGGAAGCCGAAGTGACCGAAACCCCAGAAGAGTCCGCCGCCCTCGCCGAAGACGGATACCGCTACAAGACCGTCCGCCGCCTCAAGTACCGCCAGCGCCGCGACGTCTCAGAGATCGCCAACGAATACCTGCCCCCAGCAGAGGAAGTTGCCGAGCTTAAGGAAGCCGAAGTGACCGAAACCCCAGAAGAGTCCGCCGCCCTCGCCGAAGACGGATACCGCTACAAGACCGTCCGCCGCCTCAAGTACCGCCAGCGCCGCGACGTCTCAGAGCTCGCCAACGAATACCTGCCCCCATCTGAGGAGCCATCCAACGAGTACCTGCCCCCAGCTGAGGTCAAGGAGGCCGTCGAAGCCACCGAAGCCCCAGAGGAATCCGCCGTCCTCGCCGAAGACGGATACCGCTACAAGACCGTCCGCCGCTTGAAGTACCGCCAGCGCCGCGACGTCTCAGAGCTCGCCAACGAATACCTGCCCCCATCTGAAGAGCCATCCAACGAGTACCTGCCCCCAGCTGAGGTGAAGGAGGCCGTCGAAGCCACCGAAGCCCCAGAGGAATCCGCCGTGCTCGCCGAAGACGGTTACCGCTACAAGACTGTAAGGAGACTGAAGTACCGCAAGCGTCGCGATGTTTCCGAAATTGTTGCTCCTGAATACCTGCCGCCAGTTGAGAAGGTCGCCAACGAGTACTTGCCTCCAGTCGAGGAAGTAGCTGAGGTGACTGAGGCTCCAGTTGAGGAGTCAGCTGTCCTCGCCGATGACGGCTACCGTTACAAGACCGTCAAGCGCATTAGATATAGGAACTAGACAAATTTCATTTTTTCTTTCTTTTTTTTTTCATTTATTTTTTTTTTTGCTTCAAAACCAACCCACATTTGAATCGCTCAATAAAACGAATCTAAAAATGTAGAAACTAGGTTTTCTCATGTGCTGACAAGAGACGCAGGAATCGGAATCAGAACGCCACAGCGATTTTCGCCGGCAGTTACATTCGCTGCGGGATAAGCCAGCCACCCCAGATTATCGTCTGAGACGCAGATTTCGATTATCATCGCACAATAAACGGGAGCGGCACCCTTGCCGCGGCACACCCATGATTGCTTCCGCAATTCGCTGCGCCGCAGCATCCCTTCCGTTTGATTGGCTTCATGGGACATTACGGCGCTTTAATTCGTCGCGAGGAATCATCGCGAAGTCAATTACTCTGATCTTCAATCACTCGATGTGTGTTCGACATGCAAGGCCCGAAATGTCAATACCACCCCATCCCATCCCACCCCACCACCCGGCCACCCGGCCAAACAAAGGCAAACTCTCTTAACATCCTTATTTCGCAATTTATCATGAATGCGAAAATTGAAAAACAAAAAAAGAAGAAGAACGGAGAAGATAACGAAAAACCGTAATAAAATTCGGCACGCCTGCAAGTACTCAGCGCCAGCCACCCCTCCCCAGCCAGATTACGAACATTACTTCCGCCGATTTGTCCCTCACAGCGGCGCACGCAAGCACACGCACGCCTCGCTGACGCACCAGGGCGGAGGGTAAGAGCACAGCGCCGAGTCCTCCGCGGCACCGCTCTCACGCGTATCAAGTGTTAAAAAATCATTTTCAAACAACAAACAACCGCCAACGCCCGCCGGAATGAGGGCGGTAAGCACAGCACAGCAGAGCAGAGCAGAGCACATCGCGACGCGCACCGAGCACGGATAAACGAACGGAAAACAACGAAAAGCCAGGATGAATACCAGAAAAACAATAAATCATTGAAGTAAATTTGGCGAATCCTTGCGTAAGCATACATTATCCCACAGAGGATCGACACATAACACACGACTACGACAGCGTTGCGTGCGGCTGGGAGGTTGTGGGGGTGGGCCGTTCGCCGTTTGCCGTCACTCTGCTCGGTTGCGGCTGGTGGATGTTTGACTTTGGGTACTTTTTCATCTCGGCTCTTGTATCCTTTTTACGAGCAATCGAATTACACATCATCTCTTGCCGTAAGTCATGTGAGAAATATCCTTCGAGATATGATTTATGCCCCGGGACCCCGACATGACACGTCGCTTCGGCTAACAGAAATTTCGATTTGTCTTAGTTGGCTTTCCGGTTTGCTGGGCCGGCTTATGATTCAGCCGCACAATCGACTTGTTGTGGCCCGGTTTGTGGGTGGAGGGGGGGGGACTGGATTTTCTTTCTATGATTTAGCGGTTTTTTTCCTCTTGCCTCTGGATCAACGCACTTCATCTCGTGGAGAGACGTGGCTCGCCAGTAAATCATATCGACGGAGGCAATGAGTGAGATGAAATATTGTGTCTACTCACCGAGGAGGTGCTCGTGTGAGGTCCTTGGGAGAAAAGAGCAGTCACTTGACCCTGAGCCGACGGGGTAATACAGTTGAGTTGAAGTGGAGTGGAGTGGCTTAATGCTTCAGTGAGTTTGAGTGACTGAGAGGTGGATCGGTGGGTGGGTGGACATTGAAAGCGAACCAAAGGGAGATGGATCATGACCATTTCAATTTGAGAAGATGCGTAGTTTTAGTTGGACTAGCGAGAGTGATCCGATTTCGGCGCCGATGCAGTGGCATAGTTGGATGCTGAGCATCATGCTTGAACAGAAGTCAACGCATACAAAGTAAAGTACTCTGGCTCTAAAAATAATTCTATCACTTTCCATTCTCCCTGTCCACAATAACAGGGAGCACTACACTGCTAGTGTGGTGTGACCGATCTCAGAGACGATTTTCGTCCGGGAGTCCGGGATAACTCAGGAACTCCTTCGTAATCTGCGTATTTTTCCAAAGTCGTTACATTATGGTTCTTAGCACAGTCAATAAGGTTTCAGCGATGACTTCGTCTTCTGATGTGTTCATCCTCTCCTTCTCGAACCAGGAGGCTCGGATTGAAGCATTTTCTTAACTTAAGTACTGGTGTTCATGCTACTGTAGTCGATGGATACTTAGCTGTCGAGCTACAATACACACATCCAACCTTCGGGTAGAGGTCAGAATATACCTGAGGTAAGGCATTCCTGTTTTAAGAGGCGACTAGAATCCTGAGCTATGAGCTACTGTTTTAAGGAAACAACCTACGCCAGTGCTACTTAAAAATGACGGGATCAATCTCGCAAGCAAGGGAATAAACAGGAAGTGCCATCTGTCACAGATCTGTACCTATTAGCCATCGGCTTTGTTACATTGGTGGCCAGTCCTGTGAAAGCTACTGATTTAAGTCTGTGTGGAGTTACAAATGAAACAATCGGGTGCAACGACCCACAGAGTAGCAGAGTTATTAGATGGGACTCACCACCCTAACAAAGGGGAGATACAGATCCATAAGCTTATTTTTAAGCTCCGCACGATTCCTACTTAAGGCGTCTGGTCCATGAGCCTGATATAAGCCATATGGTAGTCACGTCATGTCACTTACTCACCTGTCGAACTACGTCTACATACAGGTTGACACAGCTCGTAGAGTTCGCTGGTGTGCCGTCTTCTTCATTAATTCTCTTGGCAGACAGGACCCCAAACTATGTAATGATCATCTTTCTGAGTCTATTTTTGGTCTTTCCATCCGAGATGTTTCAACAAACCGAAGAACAGCTTAGGTTCCTGGGTTGCCAGCGAAATTTCCAGCACAATTGTTGGTCCATTGTGATACCCAGTGCCGTTAGTTTTATCCCAACGGCAACTGGACCAGATTTGAAAACTTTACCTTTCACTGGGATTCGAACCAGCGACCCCCACCTACAGTTGCCACATTCGAACGAGAACGCAAGCCTTATGCCGTGAATGCTTCTACCAAATCGCGTTTTTAACACGTTGTTCATCTTCTTGTAGTAGCCAGTCCTCAGCCAACAAGCCTCTCCAGCTGGCACGATCCTTTGCCAACTGCCTCCAATTTCGCACGCCAAGTTTGTTGAGGTCCTCCTCCACTTGAGTGCGCCATCGTCTGCGTGGTCGTCCTCTCTTGCGTTGTCCCACTGGTTCGGTGTCAAAGACTCTGCGGGCTGGAGCAGTGTTGTCCATGCGATCAACATGGCCTAGCCGTCTTAGACGTTGAATCCGTAGACGCCTGGCCAGACTCATCTCGCTGTACAGCCCGTACAGTTCGTGGTTGAATCTTTTTCTCCTGAAATCATCAACGCAAACAGAACCAAAGATTGAACGCAGAACTTTTCTCTCGTCCAGGCTTCCGCGTCCACTCATTCTACGTTACGAACTCGATATCATCTGCGCAAACCAACAATGACTTGAAGATCGTGCCTGACATGTTACAACCAGCCGTCGCGATATCTTCGCTACGACCTGAAGAAATCATACAACAGCATCATAGACTCAAGAATGCTTGAAACGAACTTTGTTAGAGTGCCTTGAAAAAATCGTCCAATTGTGTTCACCACTGGCCAAAAATCAAAGAAAAGGAAATAACTTGGAGGTGGCTAAGGACTTTGTCCACCTCCGCTCATTTGTAAGCAGTACAAAAAGCATTGGGATCCAGATCAAACGCTGAGTTACTATTATCAAACGTAGTTCAGTCTAAAGCGGGAATTGAGTAATAGAGTCGTCTAACTAAGTACCAAGTTGACTCCATGTAGGACACTAATGATTCCAGTCCTGATGGTGATCCTTACTGACCGCTGATGTACAGCCACATGTATGAGCTCAGCCGGCCGTTAACGGATCCACCGCTGTCATATGCGGACGTTCTTAGTCGAGGTTATAATTTGAGGCGCGTACTTGCGCTCCTCAGTCTATGAAGTCTTTTCTGTTCAGGGAGATCGGATATACGCTGTCCGTTATTCCGAATGTGCCAAGGAATTAGTTTAGCCACGTTTATGTTTCCGAGCACGGGATATTCTTTCCTGTGTGGGCCGAAGCCAAGACCTTTTTACGCGTTTCCCTAAATATAGAGCACGGACTTCGCCTGGAAGAGCTTTCGAAGCGGAGTAAGTGGAACGAAATATAGTACGACCAGCTGTTAAGACGGCTCACCCAAGTATGGAGAGCGACCTTAAGTTGGCGGGACTTGGCGTCCCAAACTGGAGATAGTTAGCTAATGATCGCTTAAGTTGAAGACGTTTGTTGGTTGTGGCGTAGAGACCAACTCGGAGTCAAGCAAAGATGAAAACTATTCTTTGTAACATTTGATCCGTGAACTTAAGTCTTCTTCTTCTTCTTCTTCTTCTTCTTTTTCTTCTTCTTCTTCTTCTTCTTCTTCTTCTTCTTCTTCTTCTTCTTCTTCTTCTTCTTCTTCTTCTTCTTCTTCTTCTTTTTCTTCTTCTTCCTCTTCTTCTTCTTTGATTGGCGCTACAGTCCGGGATCGACCTGGATCTCAACCATCATGTCTCTCCATCCAGTAAGAACTTTAACCAACTGGCTCCAGCTGCGAACACCAAGTTGGTTGAGTTCCTTCTTCAGTTGTGGACGCCATCTCATTCGAGGACGGCCTCTGTTGCATTGTCTCATGGGCTTGGTATCAAAAACTCTACGAACCGGAGCATTGGTGTCCATCCACTCTACATGACCTAGCCATCTTAAGTGTTTTATGCGAAGACGTTTAACAAGATGAATGCCGCTGTACAGCGCGTACAGTTTGCGGTTGAATCTTCTCCCCAAGACGCCGGCCAAACATCGCACGCAGAACTTTTCTCTCCAAACGACCAAGAGCTTCTTAATTCACGAGCTAAGACATAGGAAAAGCTTCACCTCCTTTGCCTAAAAGATGGAAAAACTTGCTGTCCGATTTAGCTCGTGTAAAAGTAGCCCATGTCTCTGTGTCATAGAGCGAACAGGGATGATCAGAGTGTTATATAAAGTCAGCTTGGTGTTTCGAGAGATGGCTCTATTACTCAATTGCCTCTTGAGCCCAAAGAACTTGCGATTGGAAAGCGTAATTCTGCGCTTGATCTCGGTACTGGTGTTATTGTCCCTATTTACTCCAGAGCCGAGGTAGACAAAGTTTTTTGCTGCCCATTATGGCGCTCTTACCGAGACGTCGATGTTATTAGTCCTTTCGTGATGACAACATGTACTTCGTTTTGCCCTGGTTTACCGCTAGACCTATTTTAGTCGCTTTCGCTTAAATGCCAGAAAACGCCTCAAAACGTGACGTCTAGCTGTGTTCGTCGAATCACGTAAATGTCGTCCGCGCAAGCAAGCAGTTGAACGGACCTCTGGAAGATCGTGCCTTACTTACCCAACGGCAACTAACTAATAAAAAAACTTAATTAGAAAAGAAGACAAAAAGGCGATCACATCTGAGAGTGTGCATCACATCTGCAAGTGTGAAGTGTTGGGCAACTGCTACACTCGCAACCGTATGACTTCTTCAAAGGAGTCGTAAGGCCAAATAAATTGACTGGAACCAAAGAAAGATCTGGAAGCGATTTAACCCTGCCATGTCTGCTTTAAGAGAAGAATACTGGTGTCAAAATCACCAAAATCTATCATCAATCATTGGATTAAGTCGCATCAGATGTGTAATCGTCCCAGCCGCCCATTCTATTTCGGTCTAATGAGTTGTGGACAAGTCGGCTGATTTAACTTGTCACAAAATGTAAACAAACCTCTGTGGATTAAGTCTGCAAGAGATGTAGCTGCACACTAGTCTTCCCATCGACATTCAAGGGGTGCAGCCCTCTTCGAAAATTTAGAGCATTTCTTATTAATGAACGGAGGTTAGATTGAGTTTTGCTGTGGTTAGGACTCAGTTCAGTCAACTTAGGACAGTCTCCTGAAAAAACGAGTTCCCTTTAAAAAACAGGATTTTATTGAAATAGCAGAAGATGTGTGCTCCAATTCCAACCATCACTGGATTGCCAAAAAATATCTGCATACATTCAAAAACTCACCTTTCCCATCATTCCAAGATCCAATTCAATAAAATTTGCCTCTACCTCCCCCCAAACCCACTGGATATTGGATGAGTCATATCCCTTCGCCGAAGCAATCCCTCTTTATCATAAAAATACGTATGAACTCCCTTGCAGCAGTAATAAATTCATTAAACCATGGCAATCGAACTCATTCAACCGATTCCATCCTCATCTCTCCCAGGAAACGCACAGGACTCGGTTCCCAACGAAACAAAAACACAACGCTCACTGATTCACATCGTCCTTTCAAGGAAAAAAATAACCAGAAAGGAAACACCAACATCAAACACTCAATTCGGGGAGCCAAACAGAGAGACAACAAAACCAGGAAGCAGTCGCTTCCCCCCGAGGAGTGTAACCCTAACAGCACGCACAAGCCCAAGAGGACACAAATAAAAACGTATCACTTTTTGATAGACCCTCCCGAGTGGTGTTGGTTGCGGTGGCACAGCAGTACAAAACATGCGAGGGGATGCAATACACACAGAAAAATAACAAAATAAATATTGTATCAAAGGACACTTTTCGGTTCTCGCTTTTATGACACAAGTCCTTCGAACAGGTTTCCCATTCAATTCCATTTCCCCTTTCAAAGCGGAGCGAAACAGAAAGAAGACGAACACACAAAAAAATAAAAAAGATATAAAATCAAATTCGCGCGCGCAAAAAATAAACAATAAGGAGATGCGAGCACACGACACAATGGCTGCGTTGCCTTGAGCCTGGCTCACACAATATCCGCGCGCGTATTGAACTCGAATAAAATTAATGATGAAGATCTTCCTTCGAATGACATTAATCATAATTTATGGGCCACAAGAGGGATGAGCCAGATGCCGGGGAGCGGCGGTTATGTTGCGTGGCACCCTTGTGAGAGTGGTGTGCGTCACAATGGCAACGACAACGACAGCGACAGCGACACGACTCCGGCGACACGGTTTCTATTGACTTTCACTCAAGGATCAAATTATCATCAGGCCGAAGGACAAACTGTCTTTCGGTAACCCATGCTAACCCTACCCGCCGCCACCCATCGCAGGGAGTTGCGTTGATAATTTTATGAACTAGAAGACATCATAAAATTAATTCGCATATTATTCACAGCACGATGGGTGGCAGACACGGACGGAAGGAAACCGAAAGTACATTAAAAGACCCATTATTACACGATGTTATGTCGGAGCTGCTGCCGCTGCTGGGACCTGTTAGGCCAGAGGGTAGGCAGCAAACAGGGAACTGAACTATGCTAGTCGTCTTAGCCATCAAAAAAGTTGTTTGTTTTGCCGGTAGTTGTGTGCGCGCGTATCCTGGCTGAGGAGCAATTATTGTTTCTTAACTTTTATTTAAAAAAAAGAGGAATGTCAAGAAAAGAACGCCCACAATGCTCGGGCGTAGGCTGATGTGGGTTCCATCCCACGACACAACAAACAAGGCGTCTCATGTCGAAGGGATATGAATCCTAATTAAGGTGTACACGGAAAGAAAAGTTTTCTTGTGGAAAATAGGGATAACGATGAGTTGGCGGGAACTTGTGGTGAAGGCTGCACAACAACAAAGCGATGCGGTGTCTTTTTGTATTCTCTTACGGTCCCTCCGAAGGCAGAAGCTGAAAATAAAATGCCCCCGAAATTTGATGAAGGGAGAGTCCTAGTGGAGCGGCATGCAAAAATCCATAGTAGCCCGCTGAAACAAGTTCCAGAGCGGTTAGGAAGGTTATGCCGTGGCTTGCCGCAGGAGGATGTACTCTTACCCATCTTGTGGAACAGAGCAGTAGGTGAAATTTTGCCATCTCTGGTAAGGTCTGAATGCGAAGTCGTTGCCTGTGTGAACGATGTCGTCAAGAATATTACGCCGCCAGCCCTCTATGAACTACAATGTGGTCAAAAATGTATCCCTCGCCCAACAAAAGTAGAACTTTTCAAAAAGAAGTATAAGATTCCTGATTTTGGTCCTCCATCCTTGTGGGAAGTACATTCGAGTTAGAGGAGTTAGGATGGGAGTATGCTGTTTGACCATCACTTCCACTCGGATGACGAAAGTACACAAACCTTTCTGGTGTCTTGGATAAAACCATCCGTGCTCTTTGTGAATTTTAAAGGTCTAACGCCAGACATTTCTTTGGTCTGGCCAAGCTGATCTTGTCGTCGGACAGAAAATTTTGCAAGCCAGGACGAGTTGGCTTCTATTATTGTTGTGGCAGGCTTTTTCAGGCGGAAGCAATCCAGTATAATGCACTGATCGGTGGTTGCAATGACGTGTCCACTTCGCTGATGTCAATTGCAAGTCCTTGTCTGGCCAATTCGTCGAGTTGTGGCCCGGACTCAGAAGAGCTACACCTTGTGGTGGGCCTCAGTAAGTCGCGAGATTCACAAGAGCCTTACGGACTACAATCACGCTCGCACTGCCGGCTTCCAGTAGGCTAAGGCATAAGCAGTAATTTAAAAATGTTCTATTTACTGGGTTCACACAAAAACAACTATTGTTGTGTTCTGTTTAAAGTGTGCTTCGAGCCCTGAATCGCTTTTTTAGGCGGGAGGAAGCAAGTCTAAAGTTGCCACTAATAATGTTGGTCGAGCAGGATCCATGATGATGCAGCATCGAGGCAGATGCAAGCCCTTCCCATGTGTAGTGATAAGTTGATGGCAAATTGTGGGGATGAAGCAGCTTGCCGCTACCAGCTGTGTGATGGAACGCGTTGTCCTGCGCATCATGTCGGCAGTTGTGTGGCGGAGGCTAGTTGACCTAGTCGACAGGTGCTGTTGCCTGTATCAAGCACACCACTCACAATGCCACAAATGTCTGTCAGATGTCATAATTCAGACCAAAATTGAAGTAAATCTTCCTTTTTCAAAGATTTCACCAAACTGACGTTACAATTAGGAAAAACTTCTTGATTCCCAATCGTATCGTCATCCTGTCCTTTCTAAGGCAGCTGCCTGATAGGTGCTTGTACTTAATTAATGAACTCAACGCATGTTCTTCCGAGCGCCCCTTTCATTGGAGATGGCATCCCGCCATACATCACCCTCTGCCACTGCACGAAGTCTCAAGACGTTGTTTCTCTCTAGTTCTCAACAGATTTCAACCAATTACCGAAACATAGAGCCATTGTTGAACACATCAAATGCTTTCGTTCAGCCCCTGCTTCGATGTTCGATATTTCTGTAGCAGTTATTGTCATTAGTCTCCACTATGCATCTTCAACACAAGAAATCATTAGGATTTGGAAGCAGCAAGGCATATGTGTACAGAGGACGATCAGAGTGTGGAAGGAGGCTCTAGTATGTTTTGAAATCCATCGCACTTCAAAGGCAACATAGCGAAAAGTATACTTTGGAGAGGTGGCTACAGGGAGCGTCAAAACGAAAGCGACTCCACCTGCATCCAGAATTAATTTTGTGTCAACCGCTCGACTCATGGCAGCAGCGAGCTCACACCCCTGACCAATGCATCACCATTCCTTCAACGCAACAAGGCCGTGAACGGTGCTAACGTCCTTGCTTGGAATGGAGGCGATTCGATTTTCATTAGGAATCGGCTCAGTAGCGTGTTTCATTTGAACTCAGTTTCGAGGGAATTGCTTCGGTCCGAGGATAGTGAAAAGTCCTCAAAGGGATGGCTGAGGTTGGCTGAGAAGTGCGTTACAAACTCCGATTGGTAGGCGTATTGGTGTAATTTGCACGGAGTCCTCATCAGATGCTGTGAACGAATTTAGCTCCGTTCGCCATTGCCCTTCAACGCATGCAACTTCCCACAGCTTCAGATCATAGACATGACTCAATTTAGGTGGCATCTGAGGGAATTCGTCCTTCGAACCGCGGTAAAATTCTTGTATGTGCTGGAATTTCAAAGCGTCCATGAATGCTTATGTTAACTAACGTAATGTTTTAGGTGATTATATACCATTGACTTCGTTCATACTTAATTAAGTAAGATTAACGAAACTTAACGAAGCTGATATAACATATGTAACATAGTTCACGTGATTGGATATCATTGAATTGGCTCATATTTAAGTCAGTAATAGTGAAGGAAACTTAACGAAACTTAACGAAACTGCTATTTATATGGAAGTTACATATGTAACATCGTTCGGGTGATTCTATGGCATTAAATTGGCTCTAAAAGTGAAGAAAACTTAACGAAACATGACGAAACTTAACGAAGCCTAATAATTTCTTGTGAAACAAGACCTTTCGCAGCTTTACATAACAGACTGGTCTCTATTAAGGTGCCACCTGATCCAATTAACCATTCAAGCGGTTTTAAAACCCCCTTCAATTCCGCCTCAAATAATTTCTCTCAGTGTCCCACGCAACCGGCACTAGCTCGTTTGTCAACATAGGCGCCACGAAACAAAGCCAAACATGAGGCTGCTCCTGCTTTATGAGCCGAAAATGTGAATATTGTTCCCCGGCCATAGCCGTCGCCATCATATTTTTTTTTATGAAAAACTACATCATTCGAAAAGTCAGTGATTCCCCATCCATTTTGGCGGCACGCAAGGACTCCGATCCGCTCCGTCGTCGAACTCACATGATTCACTCGCCGTTAAGTCGTCTGGAACTAATGCCCATAACCAGCGGCTGATGGAGACAAAAAGAAAACCAATACAACATGTCTGGACGGGAGACCGCACTTGCTTTGTCGTAACATCAGCATAACCATCAGAATTAGGGCCAGAATCAACCCTATTGTCACTTTCGACAGACCATTTGCCGTCCCACTGGGCGCCCTCACCCCGGCCGCCAAAGAGCAGAGTCCATTCCTCAAAACGGCACCCACGTCCATTGAATCCTTAATACCGTTGCTGAGTGAGTTATAAAATTCAATGATTTCTATCGTTCGCCCTGGTCCACCACCCTCGCCCTCGCCCACGCACACAAAGGATGTCCGATTGCTCCCGAGCACAGTGCTGACAGCAGCGTCGACCCCAGTTCCCATTCCCGGGGAACGCATCCGTTGGGTTTTTATTTATTTTTATTGCGGTTCGAAATAATCATTCGCACTTTATTATTTTCGATGTCGAATCGAACATTGATGGCAAATTGCTGAAACGTGCCCAAGGCCAGCGGCCGGGGAATTATGCATGAGAGCGCGCGGTCCGGTTCGAGTGGGACTTTCAGCATTCAATCCTCCCCCTTGTGTCAGCTGCGACGAGCCGAATAGTTTCCCATTTTGTCTGCGCCCACATCGGTTTTTTTTCTGTACGCCCGATTTCAGTTGGAAACTTCGACGGCGGGAGTGCCAGGAGTTCGACTTTGACTTCGTTTTCAGTTAATTCGGAATTCATTTGGGGAACTTTTATCCCATGGTCATAACTCTGGAAACACCGAACGCGTCCGCCTACACCAGTCCAGTGTGTCTGCGATTGGGTACGGCTCCAGTCAGTCATCTCTAATGACGTGGACATGATAGATTCTTTGGAAGTCGTAAAAATAAAGTTAAAAAGACGCAGTGTGCATATCATTTGGTCGTCATCCTTGCACGATGGTGGGTGGGTGCCCGGTGGCTGATCGAGGGAGGTCCACTCTGAGCTCGTCCTTTATGTTCGTTATTTGTTGTGAATATGAAATTAGTTTTGGATTTCGACATCAGCTTCGAATTGCGGCACGACGACGAGACTGTCGGGCAGGGGTGGATGGTAATGAGACTGGCGATGGTTTGAGGGGAGGGATAATAATAATAATCGTTGTTTGGTCATTTATGAGGAACTAGTCCAAAGTTAGCCGTGAGGGGGTAGCGTCCTGGCAGCCGATGATGTCATATGATTTTTGTCGGCGGGTGGAGTATTAAATTTGACGACCTCTACGCTCGGAAATGAATATGGCATGTATTCAGCTCAAATTTGTCTGCTGAAAGGAAGGGGGCTTAGAATGAAATGTGTTGTAGGAAGAGTCTCCCAATTTCACATTGTTTCGCTGTGATGGAGTGATTTGCAGTCATCAACAAATGCCGCTGGTGAGACTGACGGCTTATAATAGAAATGTGAACGATTTTGACATTTCAAAGTGGCCATAATAGCTAATGGGAACGTATGCAGCATTCTAACATTGATTATCATTCAGGAATTCGCTCATACTTAAGTAAATAACAGTGAACGGAACGTAACGAAACTCAACGAAGCTTAACGAAACTTAACTAAGTAGTGGATTTTATTGCCACAGTATTTCCCTGCACTCCCACGATTTTTTCCCAAGTTAAAATTAACGTTGGTTATGAATGAGCCTTAAAGCGGACCACCAAGGCATCCGAAAATTTCAAAGTGCCTATAACTACATCTGGGATCTTTTCACAATTCTAACATCAACAAAAAAGCGTTCGATTTCGCGCTTTACTTTCTAACTTGTCGCGCCGGCGACCAATGAAGGGTCCGAACCTGAGCAATTGCTGCCTTCCATCGCAGTACAGTACGGTACTGGGCACGTTGCTTCCAGTCATCAAGCCCAAGCTGTTTTACATCCGCGATGACTTGGTCTCTGCTTGTGGAACCAGGCCTTAGACGTTCACACAGTGCGCGGGATAGTATTTCGTAGGCGACGTTGAGCAAAGATATACCTCTGCAGTAGTTGCAAGAAGAAGGAACGCTCCGTCTTGAGTAAAAAAAAATTAAACGAAACTTAACAAAATTGTCGCTTACAAGCTTCGTGATGGTCCTGGGCCTCAACTAACAAGCGTCTCCAGCCAGCTTTATCTGTGTACAATTTTGCACGCATAGTTGGTTAAGGCTCTGCACTTGCGTCTGCCACCTTAGTTACGGTAGTTCTCTACTGCGAGGTCCCTCGAGGGTAGATTCAAAGGTTTTCCGGCCGAAGCATTGGTCTTCTTGCTCTTTATGACGGAGCCATTTCAATCGTTGAATTTTCACTCTTTTGCTCGGACGATTCGTTGGTGTGTTTCCTCCTCTTCTCACCATCTATGCAGATGGGACCGAAAATCACCCGAGGAATTTTCCTCTCGAAGCAACCAAGTGCACCTTTGTACGCTTTTGACTTGTCCATGCCTCCATACTTCATATAGCAGAATTCTGACGACTAAGGTCTTATAGAGCATCACTTTCTTAGCCCAAAGGAGCTGCGGCTGAATAGAGTTATTCTTCAATTCATTTCAGCGATAGTGTCATTGTCTGAATTGATAGCGTTTGCTAGGCAGACAAAGTTTTTGACTACCTCAAAGTTATGCCTGTCTGCTGTGACGTTCTCACCGAGACTTCGGTGTTGGCTAAAACCATCGCGGCCTCCGTTGCAATACCCACAAAAGCGCCATTGACATCACGCAGCGTTCTGTCGACGGACTTCTGAAAGGTTGTTCCTCTGGTGTTGGTGTTCGAGTTTTGAACAATTCTTTCAAGAACGGTGTTGAAAAAGTCGCCTTGTCTGAATCCCCATCGTCACCCTACACAAACGGACGAGGTTGGTAGGGATGCGAAAACTAGACGTTGCGCTGCATAGCTCGTCTCTATAAATGCTATCAAATGCGGCTCTTAAATCGATGACAAGGTGCTGGGTACCGATTTGTTTTTCCCGGTTTTTTTTTTCAAAGTCTATCGTAAAGTGACTATTTGGTCGATGATGGAATTTCATGGCCCAAGGCCACACTGGTGTAGGCCGACGCGCTACGGCAGATGCGATTTTATTAGCGATGCTCAGAGGACTTGCGCATCTATATGGTAGTTGTCGCAGTTTGGAGGGTTTCCTTCTTGTGGACAATCCTGTACTTCCATTCATTGGGTACGCTTTCCTCCGAACATTGTTTACAGAGGAGTTGAGGCATGCTCCTTACCACATCATAGTTTGCCGGCACAAATAGCTCGGCTGGTTGACAGCCTTTTTGTATTTCAGCATAGATTTGGCAATCCTCACTTCATCCGGGTCCGGTGGACGGAATTGTTGATCTGCATCGTCCCTTTTATTTGGGTTGAATGATTCCTTCTGGCTTACTCTAAAAGTCTGCAGAACTGGTTTCTCAATATCCTCAGCATCGACTATGTCTCTGCTACGATGTTCCTTTGATCATTCTTACAGGCTTCGGACTTTATAACCCTGATTGGTTAACTTTATCCTTTGCTGAAGCTTTCTTACCTCATTCTTGCCTTAGGTTAGGTTAGGTTGTAGTGGCTGACTGCGATCTGTCTGTGAAAATACGCAGAGAATCATATAACGTTTGCCTGTCAGACATCCAGTCCGATCTGAAAGGAATGCTGATCGACAATTTCTTCTCGGAGATAGCCTGGGGTATTAGGCGGCCAGTGTCGCTAGGAAGGAAGTTAAATTCCTTGAGAATGGTTGAGCGGCCGATGTTAAGTTCGGACCAAAGTCGGAGTGTTTTTGTTAGTCTCAAGGCTGTGCTGGCTGCTATTTGTTTTCCGAATAGTTCCAGTGGTGGAAGGTTGAGGAGAATAATGCGTTAATATCTCTCTATTCTGATGACCGCTTCTCAGTGTTGGACCCTGCTCATCTGTGGAGCTCTTGCTTGGCCGCATTTGCCTGACGACACACGTTGTCAGCCCAGGAGATTCGTTGTGGGGAGGGGATTGAAACCCAGCACATTGGTGGCGGCATCTCTGATGGCTTTTAGCAATGCTGCCACTTCTTCTTGTTGATTTCTTAAGAGGTTTACGATCGGAAAAAGATTTTCCAATCTCTTGCGATTGTAACCGGTCGGTGGTGAACTTTCTCACAGTATTTCTTTGTCATGGCGATGTTCGCGATATCCACAACCTTACCTTAGCTAAAAGAAGGTGGTGATCCGAGGCGAAACGTTCAGTCATCAGGATTAATGAACACGCCTCTTAGTTTGAAGAAATCACATAACTTCCTAAGCCTCCGATGGATCTCACAGACCCCACGGGGAGCTTGAGAACCTCCATCAAACATTTGCTTGACATGTATGACAGCCACAAACAGATGACAATCGATTCGAATTGTTGGACAATCTCTCTATTTGCCGCGGTTTCACCTCCTCTCAGTGGAGCATCATCAAAACCGCCGATATCTTCGACTCCCCGTCAAAATCACGACGCAAGCGAAATCAAAAAATAAAGACAACACAAAAAAAAAACACCAACCATCTCCTCCTCACAGCCACAATCGTCAAGTGCCGCCGTACATCATTCCACATTCGACCATTGCATCATCCTCATCTGGCATTAGAAAGTGTTACATTGAACCTGCTCAAGTTCAACTCACCGACATCATCCATCAATTCGAATGGAAACACTTCTCGTGCGGGCCGCCGCTGGAACGGAGTTCATGCTTATCAGAGGTCGCTCGACGAGGTTCATCGCCCTCCCGTGCCCATTATGCATACACAATGCTGTCTTCGGTTACACATGATAGATTCGATGGCCATGATTGGACGCTGGAGCGGATGATGATCTATAAATCTTTTGATCGATTGGACAATCGAATGGAAAGAAAAAACACCGAAAAAAGTGAACGGATGATCTATGGATGCAGTGGTGTGCGAGTGCGAACTTTTGAAGAGATTGACGTTCGTCGAGTGCTCGACACACCGTCGGTGGTCGGCTGGCTGTTCGGTTATCATGTCTACCTGGCGTGCTGAGAGTGAGTGTCCGGAGACCTTGTGATGCACGCGTAGAGGTTGTCTGATTTCCATATGAACGGGGGTACCTAATCATTTTTGATTCGGTTTTGTAGAGTAGAGTACTTGCTTGAAGAACGGTGTTCAACGTGAATGTTCATGGAACACGCGTTGAGGGCGAGTCAGTGAACCGAAGAGGGATCGGATGGATACCTCACCGCTCCCAACTGCATACGATGTCGCGTCGCACAACAAGCCCCCAATCAAATGGTCCCAAAGACGCTTCGCTTCCTTCACAAATTTCAGAAACTTCCGCCGTCAGTCCGTGAATCATTCGCACAGCAGTGCACCCGGTTAAAGACAGCGCCACGTCAACTTTGCAAGACGATTCAATGAATCAATAATGCAGCGACGCGGCGACGTCAAGAGCGGAGCACCACGGGGACGTGTCAAGCGATGTGTGATCAATAATTTAACTTAAATGCGGTAATTAAATTCAACTCGTTGTCACTTCAGCATATGCTGTCGCAGCACACCGCCCGGCAGTTAAGCTCGCCATCCGCCCACTCGCGCTGTATCAACACACGGCGAGGGTCTCTTTATCGAACCGGTGCCGGTTCTGTGAAGTGATTAATTTACCCTTGAGATATAATTACATATTTTGTCACTCAAAGTACAACCACCGCCGCCGGGGATGTTGACGATCGTGTTGATGCAGGCGCTGGCGAATGGTCGAAGCACGATGTTTTTACTCCTTTCGGCGGAGAGGCTAGTCGTGTGAGAGCGCGACCCCTTTGGTTGGTGGGAATTAATTAACAACAAAGTGATTGCTGGCGGGTGGGACGGGTTGAAGTGTATTTAATTCATTAAGGGCGAGTGCATCGTCCGTGGCGTTCGATTGAGAGTCAATCAAGCCACGGTGAGCGAGAGAGGTCGAATTGTGAAGTGAAGTGGTCCAATGTGAAGATGATTTGCAATCTAGTTGATTTTTCAAGGGGGAGGGAGAGTCAGACTCTGTGCAATTGGGACAAGGTGGTGGTTGTTGAGATGTTCCTTCGAGTGCCGTTCGATCGAGGAGGGTGACATGATGCATGTTCCTCAGGCGCGTGTATTTGAAAATGAAGCCAATGGAACAGAGTTTTATGTTGAAGCCACTCAAACCCTGCGCATGGATAAAACAGATGTCGCTTGCTGGCAAGTATAACTTATTCATCAAAAGTTCTGCCATGCTTTCAAGTCAAACGTGTCCTCAAAGCAGCAATTGCCAACCCCAACGTCCTCGTATTTGTCAGAGAAAGCAATTTCGAAGCTGACTACACAGGCAGTCAAACGCTGCAATGTACACTCAACTGCTGTCAATCGAACGTTCAAGCAAAACTACTGACTCAGTGTTTGCAACAAAAATACTTGTATTCACAAAATTGAGTAGTCAATTGAAAACATTATGTTTCTCTCTACCAGCGACTATTCAACATATCCAAAGCGGTTGCTATTTACCTTGGGAAGTATATATTGACTGGAGTTCAAAGATTGCAGAGGATTGCCGTTCTCAACAGGCCTTCAAGACTAAGTCTTTTTCAAACAATTTTTTTTTAACTTGACCTTCCTTCGAATCTCCAAGTGTTTTTGGAGCTCGTAGAGTTCTTCAACTCGAAGCCAGTTATGTTAGAGATGACACAGAAAAATGAAGAGTCGCCAACGTCATGTACAAGCGTGTCAGATGGAAGGCTTGCGGTTTGATTCCTCCCCGCACAATGGCAAAATTAGATGAAGAAGAAGAATTATGTCCACACATGTGTTTGACTGCATTTCAGATATCTTGAGATGAGTTGGTTGCACCCCGGAAGGACACTTTTCTGTCGGAGAATGCTAACTATGTAAAAAGTACATAAATGTACGAAATTCAAGCATCAGTCGACTATTCTGGTTCAATGCCACCTAGGGCATTGAAGTGAAAGACGTTGTTGTATTGACACAGAGTAGAGAAGACGAGATAGTCAAAGACAACAAAGGCAAAAGCTACCTCAGGCTTAGACGCTTCATGGGTCACAAATCTGGGAAGGAAGTGAATTAGTAAGTTCGGCGCGGCGATTTTGACCAGTTTTAATAATGCGCTATGAATGTAAGTATGTCGTATCTATACCGAACGTGACCGAAAAAAATCCAGAAGGTTATTGGGTTCGTTGGCAAAGTGGATTGGAGCGTTGCTCACACTTGCAAGTGCTGTGTTCAAATCTGAATTTGTTTAGGGACTACCACTTTTCTCGTTTTTATCACATTCTGCCTCTCGTATGACATCCTTTTCTATGACCGTACTCTTTAACTTATCATCAAACTGCCACTGTTAAGTGTTTCAGTAAACTCAACACTTTCATCAGGGGAAAGCACACTAACGAGTAACGTCTGCAATTTTTTTAAACGACTTTGGAGTCCCTGACAGAAAAATTAAAAGCGTTAACTTGTTATTCTCGGCCTAGTAGGCAGGCAATAACAAATTTATTGCGAACATTTGAGTCTGCATTTTCGTTGGATGATGTTGCCTTATCAGTGAGACAACGGGTTGGTCGAAGTGTCAAAAAGATCGTTGCCGTTCAGGCGTTCGTAGCAAACGATCGAATTGATCAATGCCACGGCGTTGTCAAGAATTGTGCATAGATCGGACCACATTATGACATAATTTGCGTAAAGAGCTTGGTATACTCCATACAAGATCAAGCTGACTCAAGAATTGAAGCCGATGAAAAATTTTAATCGACTTACGTTTATCTAAGCAAAAAAGTAGTCAAGTCCTCATTGTTATAGGAAAATCGTGACCAAATAAACTCCAATGAATAGTTAACTCTGTTTTTGTGGGAACTCCTTAATCAACTTGGTATGCACAACTGCCGACGACTAGAGATTGTAATGAGAGTCTAATACGCAGTTTCAAAGTGGTCGTTATATCTCTACTTTAATTTTAAAATTCAGCTCAATGATTTGTTCGGTTTCACATCTTTTTTCTCCGAGTGGTGTGAGGAGTAATGTTGAGCTTCCTTGTAGGATTGGCCAAGCTGGATCAACAATGAAACAGCTTGGGAGACTTGTAATCAGAAAAGCCGAGCTTTGTGTCAAGGCCAAGTTATCGGATTTCAATCGGTATATGTTCCAATCCTCACATGTGGTCGTGAAATTTGTGTAGGGACCGAATGAATAGGATCGCGAATACAAGTTGTCAAGATGAGATCCCTTCGTACTGTTGTGGGAGTCACTCGCGATAGAGTGAGAAACACAGCAGTATGCGGGGAACTCAACATCAGGCAGCTACTTCTCCGATCGGAAAGAGCCATGTTTGCATGGTTCGGACATGTGGCACAAATGTCGCCATCATCACGTCTTCCTAGGCGGGCCTTAAGGGCGACTCCATCGAGGAAGCATCCCATGGAAAACCCAGGACTAGTTGGTTGGACCAAGTCCAAATACTCGCTTGGTTGCCTTTGGGCATAAATCGTAATGGCGCACATTCTGAGAACTTAAAGTCGATGGTGGAGGATCTAGTGGCTTGGAGATGTCTAGTGCGAGCTTTACCCCCGCGACGGCTTTAGAGGATCATGCGGGTGACAAAATGATGATGAGACACTGTCGTTTAATTTTTGCACATCTGCCATTTTGTTTCGCTCTTTTTTTCAAACTTTCTTATTTTGTTCTCTCGGAATCCACTTGAATAGAAATCATCTACAATGTGTTCCTATACCGCAGCTTTTAGGTTCCTTTGTAGGAAGCACACCGTCAAAAGGAGACTTCAAAGCATTGAACATTTGCCACAACATACATCAACCGTATGAACTACTGCCAATTTTAATGTGGGCTTAGTTAAAATATAGTTGTAAGGTGGGTTAGTTTTGATAAAGTTTTGGTTTAGATAGCTCCGTTCCACTAGAGCTTTTCCGGTCACTTTTGATGGTAAGTCCACCAAACACTTTGCCGCTTGATCTTTGCTATCTCTTCCATCCTCTCTTTTCTATATTAAGTTGTTTATCCGTAGTCTGCAATAGTGTGTTAGGCTTTCTATCTCTAAATGTTCTTTCTATCTTCTGTGTTAGCTGTCTACAGACACGAAATTTGTTTGTGCGAGAGTTGACAAGAACCACCCGTCCGATGCTAAGGCGTGCAAGCGTGCCGCGTGTCCTCCTGCTCGACATTGAAGTTACCCCATGAGCCTCCTGCAACAAATTGCCCATCCTTGGTCCCACTTTCTATCGTGGCATACAATAATACACTATATGGTCAACTTCTTCTTCTTCTTCTTCTTTGTGTGGCGCTACAGTCCGGGGTGGACCTGGGCCTCAACCAACATGCCTCTCAAACTAGCGCGATCCCTGGCTAGCTGACTCCAGTTTCGCACACCAAGTTGGTTGAGGTCCTTCTCCACTTGGGTGCGCCACCTTAAACGCGGGCGTCCTCTGTTGCGTTGACCGACAGGTTCGGATTCGAAGATTCTTCGGGCCGGAGCTGTGGTGTCCATTCGCTCTACATGACCTAGCCACCGTAGGCGTTGGATCCGTAGACGCCTGACTAGGCTCATGTCGCTGTACAGCCCGTACAGTTCGTGATTGAATCTTCTCCTCCAGAACCCGTCAACACAAACAGGACCAAAGATCGTGCGTAGAACTTTTCTCTCAAAGAGACCAAGGACTTCTTCATCCGCTTTCGAGATTGTCCATGCCTCCGCGCCGTATAGCAGGACTGGGATGATCAGGGTATTATATAGAGTCAACTTGGTTCTTCGAGAGAGGGCTCTATTACTCAATTTCCTCTTGAGCCCGAAGAAACAGCGGTTGGCAAGAGTTATCCTACGCTTGATCTCGGTACTGATGTTATTTGTACAATTTATTCCGGAGCCGAGGTAAGTGAAGTCCTTGACTACCTCGAAGTTATAGCTGCCCATTGTGACGCTCTGTCCAAGACGTCGATGTTGTATGTCCTTTTTTGAGGACAGCATATACTTCGTTTTGCCCTCATTCACCGCCAGACCCATTTCAGCCGCTTCCGTCTTAATGTTAGCAAAAGCCTCACTGACGGCTCGCTGCGTTCTGCCAAACGCGTCAATGTCATCGGCGTATGCCAACAATTGCACGGACTTCTGGAAGATCGTGCCTCTATCTCTATGGTCAACAACTTACTGTACAAAATTGCCGGCACACTTAAACCATTGTTGGTCCGTTGTGACACCCAGCACAGTTAATTTGATACCAATGGCAAATGGTGACTGGGCCAGATTTGAAAGTCAGATAAACAATAACTTTCACAGGGATTCGAATCGGTGACCACCGGTGTACCTCCCCATTCGGTTTCCAGAATCAATTACTGAGCTCCCAAGCAATGCTTCTCAAGTAGTTTTTACTCCTACTTGCTCTGATACGACCAGCAAGGGAGCAGAAAGAGCTTTAATGATGTGGCGTAGATTCTTCGAGACTATGCCATCGACCGTCTAAGGTCGTGTATATTTCCAAAGAGTTGAATCTCCGGACTAGAAGAGAAATCTCTGAACTTGGCTTCGGTTAAAACCAAAAAGTTTCTAAAGTTCAGCGATAATGAAGCCAACACCGCGGCAGTCGATCGCTGTTAGTCAGTACGTCTCACGTTGACACATGCATTAGTTGTCAAAAATATAACACTAGCAAATGTTGTACTTGTCCTTGTCAATAATGACATTTTTGAATTCATATTCCGAGATCAGGCTTAGAAAAATATTTGATCATTTTTTTAATCATTCGAAAATTGACGGCGTCACCAACAGCTTGTGGCTGAGATTCATGTCCGGTGGCCGTCTTCATGTGACCCAAGAGAAGCAGGTCAGAATTGAATTTTCCTTCTAATCCATATGGCCGCCACTGTCCCAAAGAACGGACTTGCCCTCGTCAAGATTCCGGAGGTTTGAAAGTAAACAGAGCGACGCTGGACGACCAACCACTTGAACTTTAACCAACCACCGTATCCATATCCAGTCCCTCTCCAAAACGAGCCAAAGCAAGCACAATTGCACTTTAATAGGTCCTGCATCGTCCCGGCCAACTTATGTGCATATTTCGTCATTCCTCAAAGCCGAATCCCTGCAACATGTAATTACTCTAATTTCGACCCGAAACTATAACTCAATTCCGAAAGGACGGGAAATTTTGAAAAGTTTATCTTCTTGGCAAGTGAGCAGCGGCAGCACTGCACGAAGGACATCACTGGGCAGCCTTGCCATGAACTTTCAAGATGACCGGCCGAAGATAAAACACTGTCTGGTCAGAAACTCAGAAACCCTTTCAAACGATATCGCCCGAGTTATCCTTGTTAGTTAGTTTTATTTTTTTCATCCCCCGTTCCGCTCATTCATATGTGAGCGGCAACTTTTCAGCAGAGTTTCATGGCATGTGAGCCATCTCTTCGGCGGCTGCTGCTGCCAACAATGCAGAGAAGTGGTCGACAGACGAGACAAAAAAAAAAGCGAAAGAAAAGAACAAACAGGATGGACTGTACGACCGCACCACACACACTCATGCGAGGCGAGCAGAAAAAATCAGAACCGTTTCCAACATTGTTCTGTGTCCATAATTTCGTAACGTGAAAGTTTAATGAGAGCTTTTGTTGGTTTTCGCCCCAAGTCGGGGATAGCACACACTTTACCAGGAAGTTAAATAGTTTTCGTGGACGGGGATGGCCTCTGCCGACCCTGCTGCCCCGTCCGGTCCGGTGTTTGTTTTGATTGAATATGTTATACTGAGCAGATAAAAATGTTAGTTTATTTTTTCCCTCCCCGTCGACGATATTTTTGCGATGTTGATGAGTGGATGTCCTTCTTGCGGCGGGAGAGGTGCCAGTGGGCGAGATGAAGTTGAAAATTCGATTAAAAGTTCGCTGACGCAGTGGTGGATTCGGACATGTGCCCGTGACATATGGGACAAGATTCGACGAATTTGCGGGACGCCGCTGTGCGATGGGGTTAGTGGTCTGGCAGAAATGAGAGGAGGGAGAGAAATGTTATTTCTAGCTGACAGGTGTCAATGGTGATGATCGTTAATTGTGGGGCTGCAATTCACTTGGTTTCGATGTACATGCGTACTTATTCGGTCGCATGAGTATTAAAACTAGCGACGGAAGCGTGCCCTTTTGGAGGGATTGTGGTTTACGTCACAGACGTGGACGTTGTCCAGCTTGGTCGAGAATCCCTCACTCACCCTCACCACGACACTTAATGGACGAAAGCTCAAATTTGAAGGTACATGGCAAACAGGGGACAGATAAAGGACGTTTGGACTCTGGACTGACTCTGGACTCATCAAGTTCATCTACATTCTCACTAATCTCTGGTCGATGTGGCATCTTCGGGTCTTCAAAACTTATAGTCACTCAAGTTGTTTCATAAAAAATGTTGTCATAAAAATGTGAGTGTCCCTTCCAATAGTGAGAGAACAACAGCACGCACAACAGGAATGGTTGATGAGAAGCTAGGCCTTGGCCAACTTGGTGACATTGTTGTGTCTACTTGTGTACTCATGCGCAGTCAGTGCTCTACACCCTGAAGAGATGTGTTCTATACTTACACCAGAGCCTAGACATCGTCATCATTCATCATCCACTCTTTCTCTGAGCACAATCTTTCGGTAGTTTCTTCTGGCTATGAGCTTGTCTCCCTTGAAAATCTTGAAAATCCCACAGTTTCGGAGAAAAGTTTTCCTCTGATTAGCCGCAGATTAGAAGCTCGTTGATCAACATGCGGTATAAGGAGCTCATGGCGCTGGCCTCCATTATTATTATTAATACTGTACAGTCCGGGGTGAACCTTGCAGTCAGCCAACAAGCATCTCTAGCCAGCACCATCCTTAATTAGCTGCCTCCACTTTCTCACACCAAGTTGGTTACGGTCCTTCTCCTTGAGTGCACCATCGGTTTCATGGCCGTCCTCTATTTGCCTTGCCACACTGGTTCGGATTCGAAGAAGTATTGTCGATGAGCTCAACATGACCTAGCCGCCTTAGACGTTGAATCCGGCTGGCTAGAATCATGTCGTTGTACAGCCCTCACAATTCGTGGTTCAATCTTTTTCTCCAGGAACCATCAACGCAAACAGAACCAAAGATTAAATGCAGAGCTTTTCTCTCGAAAAGACCAAGCGGGTCTTCATCCGCAATTGAGATAGTTTAGGCTTCCACTCCATACAACAGGACAGGGACGATAAGGGTCTTTTACATTATGTTAGCTTGGTCCTTGGAGAGAGGGCTCTGCTACTTAATTGCCTCTTCAGTCCAAAGAAACAACTGTTGGCAAGAGTTATTCTGCGTTCAATCTCGGTTCTGATGTTATTGTCCCTGTTTACTGCAGAACCGAGGTAGATAAAGTCCTTGACTCGAAGTTATAGCTGCCCATTGTGAAGTTCTGTCCAAGACGTCGATGTTGTATGTCCCGTCTTGAGGACAGCATATAAATACTTCGTTTTGCCGTCATTCACCACTAAACCCATTTGTGCGGCCTCCGTTTCAATGCAAATGCTTCATTGACGGCTGGCAGTGTTCGACCAATGGCGTCAATTTTGTCCGACTATGCTAGAATTTTTGGAAAATCAAGCCCCTTGTTACGATGCTGAAAAAATCACACGGCAGCTCATCTCCTTACCTACGAGACCCTCTCGTTGAGGTCATTACGGACCTTGACTGAGCAGGGAGATGTCTCCATCGTCATCCTGCACAGTCTGACGAGTTTGGCAGGAATGTCAAATCTAGACATGGCGTTGCACAGCTCGTCTCTATGCACGCTGTCTAATGCGGCCTTAAAGTCGACAAATAGGTGGTGGGTGTCCGGGTGTCCATCTGCATCTCTTGAGCCATTTCCAGCATCTTCCGAAGTTTGAAAATTCGGTCGATGGTGTACTTTTCCGGCCTGAAACCGCATTGATAAGGACCCATCAGGTTGTTGACAAAGGGTTTCAGGCGTTCCTACAGAACGGCAGAATCCCTCGATAGTTGGCGCAGTCAAAGGAGTCTCCTTTCTTGTGGATCGGACAAACGATACTGAGATTCCACACGTCGGGCATGCTTTCCTCCGACCATATCTTGCCGATGAGCTGGTGCATGCGCTCAACCAGATCGACGCCAGCTGCGTTTAACAGTTCCGCGGACAGTCCGCTCCTGGAGCTTTGTTCGACTTCAGTCTAGATATAGCTATCTTGACTTCGTCTAAGTCGGGGGGACAGTTCTTGTTCATCATCGCCCAATTTGAGTGGAGTATCGTCATCGCCGTTTAATAGTCTACAGAAATGATTTTTCCAAATTCTTAGCATCGTGTGCGATTCTAGTACTAGTTGTCCATTTTCGTCCCTGCAGGCTTCGGTCCGAGGCCTATATCTTCCGGATACTTGTTTTACCTTTTGGTAAGACTTCGGACCTCCTTCCTGTCGTAACACCTCTCCGTCTCCTCGATCGCGCGCTTCTCGTGGTGTTTGTTTTTCCTTTTGGGAAGCCGATTCCCTTCCTTTGTTTTAAGTTCGTAGAGCTCTCCAGCCGCTCTCGTCCTTCTATCCAGCGTCGTTATATGCTGCTAGCTTCGTTGAATGCGGCTGCCGGCACTCATTGTCAAACCATGTTATTTTCTGGGTGGCGTTTTAAGACTCAACACATCAGAGACAGCTTCTCTGATGGCGTTTTGACAACGGTTCCACTGTTCGTCGATTGTTTCGCCTGGCAGGGTTGGACTCTCTGAGAGCTTCATGGAGACACGTTCGGAAAAGTTCCCAGCGCTCGAGTGCGATTGTAGCTTTCCGACGTCAAATCGTAGTGTCTGCTTTCGACTCCCTACTTCTCTCGATATCTCCCGAAATGGTTCGAGTCTATGGTATGTTGCCTCCTTGGAACGTTCAGACGTCGAGAATATTGGAAGAGTGTCTGACGTCTATCGCAATGTGATCAATCTGGTTCACGGTTGATTGATCAGGAGACCGTCAGGTCCTGTTAAGGATGTTGAGGTATGGGAACAGCGTGCTCACCACAGAGAGGTTCTGCCCCGAGGCGAAATCTACCAGACTGAGTCCGATTCCGGATGTGAGTGCAGGCTGCTTTTTCCGATCTCTAGCAAAGATTTCTTCCTAGGACAGCTGTGCGTTGAAATCTTCTAGAACGATCTTGGTGTCATAGCTGGGGCATCGATCGTATGTTCTTTCTAGGAGATCATAGAAGTCATCCTTGCTATCGTATCTCCTCCGTCGGAGCGTGTGCGTCAATCAGGCTGATGTTCCCGAATTTAGCCTTGATGCGGATTGTTATGAGGCGCTCGCTGATATAATTAAAGGTTAAGACTTTTTGCCTAAGTCTGCCTCGAATAACGAATCCTCATCCAAATAAGCGCTGCCTTTCCTCCTTGGAGACATCAAAGTAGAAGATGTCGCAGTTTCTCATCTTTCTTTTGCCCGGCTCATCCCATCGCAACTCCTGGATGGCGGTAATGTCTGTTTTGTAGCAACGCAGGAGCTCTGGGAGTTCGTCGGCTGCACGTGGTCAGAACGAATGGGGCCTCACATTCAACGTGCATAACCGAAAATCATTGTTCTTTGATCGTGTGCTGTGGTCGTCAACTCTGACATTAGTCCAGAGAACATGGGGCAGAAAACCACGGATTATAAACTGGCTATACATCATGATAGTAACCCGTCTTAGCCCCATTTCCATATTTTCCGACAGCCAGAGGGAATTTCTAGTAGACCCAAAGTAAATGTCTAGTCACCAAGGAATGTGCTATATTACACCCTTTCTTCATTCTAGGTCCGGCAGTCTCACTTCAAGTTCTAACGAAACGTTCGAAAACAAGAAGAACTAACCCAACATGGCGCCCAGATTTGTCATCCAAATTCCAAACCAATTTCCTGCAGCGTCTTTATCGTCATAGTGCATAGCTGCCAGCTACGGTCAAGGCTCCACTCTCGACTCTGGATTGGATTGGGTTAGCCTATACATACATATATTTATAAGGACCATCCCTCTTTAATTTCAGCATAAAACCAACAGACAGCCAACGCCTCTACCCCCTGAGTTAGTTTGAAGCTCTTGCTACTACCCGCTCCATCGTGGAATTCACTTACCTCGTCAGAGCATAACATCGCTCGTAATACTCGCGGGGATTCCCCTAATCCCAGCCAATACGCCCGGTATCGCTGGGTGCATCAAGTTACGATCCCCCAGATAAGCCGCTGTATACTTTTGATTCCTTTGTCAGACACACTGTCTAACATCATTGGCCGCCCTCGACGGGAATGGCGAATAAGCTCACGCTTCCACCGGCACGACCCATTTCCATTACAACGGCTGGCTCTTCGCCGGGCGACTATCCGCCATGCCGTGCATAGCTGCCGGCTCATTTCGTTAATATTTCATAAGCACTGTGTCACGAAGTGAATCCACTGCTCCGCCGCCCCGTGGCCGTGTATTGTGCGGGATCGTGTCACCTGCCAACGGATGCGATTACAATTTCCCAGGCATCCCGGCATGGGAGCCGCCGCACAATGGCGGTGTTCTCTGTTTGACTTCCTTTTTTTCCGCCGCCCCACAAGGCACTGCATCCCACAGACAGCAGCGACAAGGAATCGAAGTCGACTTTTGCACGGCTTCATAGATGTTTACCTTCGCCGCAGCAGAACAAGCTCGAACTATGCAAACATGAAAGAAATGGAAGCCCGAGAGGTCCACCATTAAATGTGACCCGGGGGGGACTGGGAGTGGGTCTGGGGGTCCCCTCACCCGACTCTGCAAATGTCGTCAATTATTTATTCATCAAACATCTGTGCTGGCGCTGGCGCTGGGCTTGACTGGCGTCGTGGGTGACCAGTCCGACGAGGATTCCATGTGCCAACGCACCACCGGAGGATGCCGGTGTGTCGCCAGTCGTGCCCCGGCACGGGTGCCGGGTGGCACGAGTCATTTAAAATTCAATGCACAGAATGGGAACCTTGTGTGCGAATCAACGCTGCAGCTAAAATTTATGAATGACTTGTAATGCTGCGCAGCCAGGAGCAGCTCCGTGGCCGTCTTTACTCTTTATTGCTGCACCCTGTAAGCGAGGGAGCGGGGGGAGCTAATGGAGACAGATGGCGGAGACTGAGGCGAGGAGCGACGCCGCACCCGGTGTTCGGTTACAATATTCAAATTTATAGTCAGCCAGAGCTATGAACGCATTTTTTCCCGGACGTAACCGACGTCGCGTCGTGGCAAGGACGAACCGAGCGGGGCATTATGCGTGCTTGGCAGGCTGACAAAAGAGTCGAGCGGAGACGATGCTGCTGGCGGTGGTGTCCCGTCAAATGGGATCCCGCCATCGTTAGTTACCTGTGAATAAAATATCTTTAACCTAGTTGGGTGAGTCTTGCTCCTTGCGGTTGTATCCTTCCCCGGCTCCGGTGCCGGGGCGCTGCTGCGCCCGGGATGCAATAGTGCGGCGAATTTAATTCTCTCCATGAAATATGGCAATTTGTGCGGAAGAACGTTGCTTGAGAGAGAAATTTGAATAAAGACAGATCGACCGGATTGAGGCGACGGAATGTGAACTCTCCGCCTTCAAGAGCAGAGCCGGCCATTGTGCGGAGCACTGCCATTGGAACATAATCAATGGCAAATGCTGTTCGATTTTATGCTTTTCTTTTGCTTGCAATTTATTAGGTTTCAAGGAGGAATGCGCGGAAGTTGTACGTTGCGGAGGTGGGGTTGGGGCTTGTGACTTTATTATTGAAAAACGTGAGAGTCGGAAGTTGACGGTGTGCGGAAGGACTTTAAGGACGAGCCGTGGAGGGTGTGGGTAGACTTGCGAACAGCGTTTTGAAGGTAATTTCGGTGTTGGTCCGTTCATTGTGCTTGTCAAACTTTCGCAGCTGCTTCACGAAGCGCGAATGGAGAGCGTTTGAAAGGAATCAAAGTTCCGAGCCGGTGACGGCAACTTTAAGAGATTAAACGCCAATGTCTTGATCGTAATTCTCGTCTCAGTTGACAAGTATTTCACAAATCTGATTCGACAATTTCGCTGAGCAATGTGCGTTGACATTGCCGAGGATATTGCTGCCGTTCGAGCGCCCGGTGCATGCAGTCGATGCCACTATCGTCAAGGTATCGGAGTCGATAAGACTTTTATTTTGTCCAAGATTTGAACACCATCCCGCAGCGCTTAAAATTTTGTTTCGTTGTACTAGCAGGCTGCAACCTACGTATACAGCAGCTCTATGGTCTTCTGGAGGAGTTCCAGCAGGCGAGCAAGAACCAACGTTACCAGCTGTCATTACATGAGCACAGAAAAACTACCAATTGATGCAAGCAAAACCGAAATAGTGGCTCAATCGGTGCTCTGCAGTGTAGTGGATTTCTTCAGAGGCGTCCGAAAGGGTTTCATCGCTAAGACACAAGCACATTTAGGCATTTGGTCGAGGTGTAGTGGCCCGTTAGTACACACAAGTCTATTCTGTCAAGAGATAATAGCGCCGCGGATTTCTTGCAGGGATTTCGAAGCGTTGACAAGCGACCTATGCAGGCACAGGCGTCTGCGTTTAGCCTCTGTCAATGAACTCCTACTCTCAGCTCCCCGTGGTCTTCGACTCAAGATGGGGTACCCAACCGCCGTGGGACGTAACGAGAGAGGGGGAAATTGGGTGAGTCTGTATTATGACTCATCTCTCTTTACGAATGGCGGCGGAGGCGCTTATCATCAGATTAGCCCACGGCGACATCCGAAGATATCTCGTTCACACCCTTTTAGAGCTACTCAGACATATTCAGAGCTCAGATCTAAAAGGTTGGTCATGTCGGGATCATTAGGGAGAATACGCTTGCTATGTCCATACCCTAGTGGGTCACGCCACCTCAAGTTTTTCTCCGAGAGGCTGAACCATCGATGGAAGGCCTAAGCAAGGGCGCTAGTAGTTCACACCTAAATTCGAATCTTGAGAGTCTGGTCCTTGTCTAGCAAGTTGATCGGTGATCACATTTCCAGTGGTGGCCGGGTACCTCAACGAGTCTTAGCGAATTTACCATAGACTGTCGACTTGCATTCCTGAGCTATCCTTAAAATGGTCGCAGAGCAAATTCTTGAGCACAGCATGGCTGTCGCTATTCCACCTGCTCTTCACAACATGACGCCAATTTACCGAACGAGGCTTACAGTCTGAAGTTGTTCACCTCCACGATGACGCCAGCACCAGAGTCTTCCTTGGTCCTGAAGACACTAGCGATGAATGGAATACAGTCGTTTCTTTACTCAGATTGTGGGCACAACTAGGCCTGAGTGTAGGAAATGTGAAATTTGTAGGCAACTGATGATACTGATGTCCTTGCTTCAGATGTTATATCCGTGAGACTTAGGTCAAAGAAAAAGCTATGAGCAAGGTCATCGAAGCTTCAGTGCTAGATCTCGAAAAGGACCACTCCTAGGGTCTCCTAGGTCAATGATAATGAAATTGAAATGCAAGTCTCAAAAGTGGTTTTCAAAGTAGGTACATAACTTCATTGTTGCAGTTCTTTGTTAATAATTGTCTTTAAATTAAATAATTTGTTTGTCTTCAAGTGCTCCTACGGCCTAAGCGGGAGGAAATGTACCCCGCTCCAAAGGCTATCAATTTTTGGGCCACTTATACTACTAAGGAAGGCCCTATGTTGACAGACCGATCTTAGACGCTCAGTGAAGACAGCTGTTCTTACGCCAAAGTTTATTCCTCCAAACGACCGATGCATAGAAGCGAAGATGTCCTTTCCCACCCGTGTGAATTCAAACGTGGTAGTCCCAAGGACTTGTCTTGCCCTTAATAATAAATCTGGTCATCACTTAACCTACAACGGTCACTCAGTCTACGCACACTCAGCAAGCACACATTAAGGACCCTCATTGGAGTCATGACCAAGCACTGTGCAATTGGCACTCATGCTCGCAGGATTGGTTCCTCATATAATGATTTCTGCAGAAGCTGCATGGATGAAGAGGAGGAAGAAAACACTCATCACCTACTCTGTTCCTGTAGTGCTCTGGCTAGTCGTAGATTCCTACACCTAGGAGCCTACTACTTCAGTGGCCGTAACGAGCTAAAAAGTGCCAGCATAGGCCAGCTAAATCGTTTCACTAGGAACACCAACTGGTCTCAGTGTAAGGAGAGATCAATCCGTGTGGTATCACAAGGGGCCTACTCTGGCCTAAGTGTGACTGCCCTTAGCAGTCAGCCACTATAATCTAACCTAACCAAACCTAGAAAAAAACAACCACTCATGTTGTGCCCCTACATCCTAATAGGGACCTAACATAACTCAGGGAGCACCTCAGGCAACTAGGAGTATCTGAAGAAAGTCTCTGTATATTATGTGGAAATTTTAATGAACTCAGCAACCACTCGTGTTGTGCGTTCTATTGTCTTTCTCCACGAGCAGAATAGAAGTACCTATGGTTCGTCGGTCACCGAACGGCCAAGTTTGAGAGGCTTTTCTTTAGACAAACGTACATATAAAGAATACTCTAGAGCAAGTCCTTTTAGTTCATAACCCCCACTACAACACTGAAAAGAACTGCATGTGAGCGGAACTCGTAAGAGACTGGAGGCATAAAAAGGGGGAACAATAGGCATATTGTTCGCGTTCCCCTCAACAACAATGATCGACCAGTTTGTTCGTGTGTGGGTGCATATTGCTGGCCAGTTCACAGCTCGGAGACAAAATGCTACTACTAACTTTTGAGCAGGGATCCTGGATCCTGCAAAAGATCAAGAGATACAGATCGACACCACCTATTCGTCGACTTTAAGGCCACATGCACAGCGCCATGTCTAGTTTTGTCATTCCTGCCAAGCTTGTAAAGTTGTGCAGGATGACGATGGAGAACTTAAGCTACTCCACCAAGTTCGGTAATGAACTCACCGAGACCTTCAGTGTCAAAAGGGTTTTAGCCAAAACGACGCGCTGTCATGTGATTTTTTCAACACTCTACTTGAGAAGAGTACAGAAGTGGTGGCCCGAGGCGTTGTGGGTACGTGCGTCGACCCCAACCTCGACGTCGTAGGTTCGATTCCAGCTCTGGCTGCAGAAATAATTTTCACGGCCCCACCTCTTTCGAGTCACTGACAATGCACAAAGAGTATTTCCTGTCTAGAAAAAGGTTCTCAAACTTGGCTGTTCGGATTCGGTGTAAAACTGTAGGTCCCTTCCACTCGTGAGAGAACAATAGCACGCACAACACGAGTGGTTGCTGAGAAGCTAGGCCCTGGCCCTCTATGGGCTGTAACGCCACCCATATTATTATTATTACTTGAGAAGATCGTACTAAATTCACACGCCAACACTTGAGGCAGAAGTCCGTTCAACTGCTTAGTTACGCGGACGACAATGACGTGATTGGACGAGCACAACGAGCCGTCAATGGGGCGTTTGCTGGCATTGAAGCGGAAGCGGCTAAACTGGGTCTGGCGAAGTACATGCTGTCGTCACGAAAGGAGGCACAACATCGACTTCTCGGACAGGGTGTCATAATGGGCAGCAGACACTTTGAGTTGGTCAAGGGTTCCTCTACCTCGGCTCAAGAGCAAATAATGACAATAATACCAGTAGCGAGATCAAGCGCAGAATCACTCTTGCCACTCGCTGGTTCTTTGGGCTCAAGAGGCAATTGAGTAACAGAGCCATCTCTCGAAACTCCAAGTTGACTTTGTATACAACTCTGATCATCCCTGTCCTGCTCTATGGCGCAGGTACATGGACGCTGTTCCAAGCGGATGAAGGAGCTCTTGGTCGTTTTGAGAGAAAAGTTTTGGGTGCGGTCTTTAGTGCTGTTTGCGTTGATGCCGTCTAGAGGAGAAGATTTAGCCACGAAATGTACGGGCTGTACAGCGGCATGCACCTAGTTAAGATGGCTAGGTCATGGAGAACCGATACCACCACAGCTCATGCCCGAAGAGTCTTTGATTCTGAAACATTTGGACAACGCAACCGAGAACGTCCTCGAACAAGATAGAGCACACAGGTGGAGAAGGACCTTGATTTGCGCTGCTGCGGGTATCTGGCGAAACATCGTCATGACTGGACGGGCTTGTTGGTTGAGGCTCAGGTCCACCCCGGACTGTAGCGTCAAACAAAAAAGAAGAAGAACTTTTGAGTTGATCCTCAGCCGCATTCTCAACCTGAAAACAGAACTGCCTGCACTTGTGATGGCTAGGGTTGTAACCACAGTCTCTGGAGCTCTCTGCTCTTCTGGTCTTGCTGTCACAGCTACCTCCGACTGCCTATCCTGTTACAGCTATCTGCAGCTGTCAGTGCGGTGATGGGACGATATTATTTTTTGCTTGCAAATTGTACAAGAGAGATGACAAGAACCACCCCATCAGAGGCGTGACACCGTCCTCCTCGGCGACTTAGCTTCTAAGAACCCACAAAGAAGATTCAACTATTTTGGTAGAAATGTCACCAAAAAATGCTACAGTCAAGCATAAAATAAATGTCTATCTCGCTCCCCTAAAAACCAGAACAGCACAACTTTCTGTCATGCGCCCGATCCTCAAAAGGTCTTTCATTAAACACCCGTCAAAGCCGATTCCAACAGCCCGCCCGATCGCACACCGGGAACACAATAAATTTCCAAATAAACTTTCGAACGTTATTGCCATCGAAGGGTACTTTGCTGTCTACCTGACAGCGTCCACAATGCCCCATGGGAGACGCTGCTGTTATGAGTGTTGACCAAACTATCTGCAGCCGGCCGGCCCACAGACACAGGCAAGCAATAGACTGTTATAATATTTATGAACGACTTAATACTTGTTCGACGCAAAAATGTTCCTCCTCCCGCAAGCGGACAGGCAACACCTACCGAAGCGTTGTTAATCCTTTTTGCTATGTAGACAAACTGAAACACCCACCGTGCCGTGTCGAGATGGTGTCCGCCGGCTCGTTGCCACCCCACTGGACCACTGCCGGGCGTCGATATAAAATTGAATGTTAGGGTCATTCTGTAGACATAAACGTAAACCGGAGGACCGGCATCCGGGGAATTCAATCGATTCACCAAAGCATAACGCTTCGCACAGGTTAATTTATTTTATAGAGCGATACTTAAATATCCTGTTTTGCTGGTGGCTGGTCCTTGTATCGTCCGCAGCTCTTGTGTGTCCATGGGTGTGTGTCTGTGTGTGAGTACGTGACGAAGGGAAGAGCGACGAGAGTGGACCTGGGCATGCAACAATACCGTCCTGTTGCCTGCCTCTGTCCGATGGGCCTATGTGCCTCCTATTGGCATTTATTTTATTCCCTCTGTACGTTTTACTTATTTTCCTGGTGTTTCCCTTCTCCGCTCCTGCTGTTGCTGTCCCCCGGCCACTCACATCCTGCCGAGTTGAGTTATCCCGGCCGTAGTCCATCGTCAAAGTGAACACGGACACGTAGGGCAGAGCAGAGGCGCAACCTCTCGCTTAGATGAAATTTATTTGATAGCCTTTATGGGAGGAATTTATAAGGCTTGACACCGAGCCTCGTCGTGTCTGCTCCCATCCCACTATCACCCTCTGTGTGTGTGTGTGGAAAAAAAAAAACATTTAAAATTATTCGATTGAGGGTGCAACGCGGGTGGTTGGTGGCGCATACATGAGGCTGTGCATCATGCTGCAGGTCGGGTAAATCGCGAGCACAGGTGGAACGGAGGCTATCTTCTTTCGGTAAATGATGATGTTTCAGTTCAATACGCGGCGGGATATATGGCCTCCTGTCAGGCCGTCGATTGGCGTACATTTGTACTCGGGCAATATCTCCCATTTGCGAACGGATGAACGATGCTGCCGATGTTGCTATTGTGTGTGCCGCTTGCACCGACGGTGACCGTGCACCGACCGAAGAGATGGCAACTGTGTTTGCAAACGACATGGCATCGTGGAGGGGATGGGGTGGCTTTTTAATGATTTATTGCGTCGATATTGGTCTGGGATGGGGGTGAGGTCGTGATTCATGCAGAATGGTTAAGGCTTGCGAAAGCTGCCACCCTTCCATTTGCCTCGAGCGTGATTGGGATTAAGGCAGCAAACGCTTTCAATATTTCTCTTTCGATTCGCAATACACGCGCAGAGATGATTCAATCGAATTTTCCGCTCATTTTGTACTCGTGCTGAGGACGGCAGCTGGTTGTAGTTTTCTTAGTCAGGGACTTGCAGGCAGTCGGCATTCGAGTTGGACTGACAGCTTGCACAGAGCAATTTAATCGGCTGCCGCATCTTTTGCGACGTGGAGCTGTGGAAAACCTCAAATCAAGTAGTCCATGGACGATGTGAAAGGCGGCTGAATTTGGAGTGAAAAAAGCACGGATTGACTTGGAGAAGACTTCTGATCAATCTGCACCACTGACGCTAAACCTGGGTACACGGACGAAAATCGACCTCAAGCAGCACCTTCTACCGATTGTCTAGCAAGGCTTATTTTAGGCGATGAGGCCGTGCTAAGGTCGGTGGATTTAATGATCGTACGTAAGGAACTCACTGTTGAGCAGCTGCTTCTTCGAATGGCAAGATCAACGACTTTCGAGACGCGTCTTAAATGCGATTCAATCAAAGGCCGCTTGGCTGGCCCAGGACGGGCTGCATGGACCAGGCCAAGCAATTGCCTGGATGCGTTTGGGCATGACTTCTGATGAGTAAGAGTCGGTAGCGAAGGATCGAGGTACCTTAGGTGCCTGCTCTACCCCCGCGACCCCTTTAGTGGATCAGGGCGATCAGAAATTGATGATCTGCTAAACTTTTCTGATGAGACTACTATTGAAAGCTGATCTGGCGGGTGGGGTGGCAAGAATTATGCAGATTGAGCACCACAGCTGATCGCAACGCTCGGACTACAGGATCCCTACTGATCACTGTTTAGCACGTGACATGCAAATCCATTGGTAGGCTTTTCGGTGCGCGCAATTTGATTAATGAAGAAAACAAAACTTTATTTAAATTCTTTTATTATTTAATCTAAAATTAATTCGAACAGAAACAGGGGTGGACCTGGGCCTCAACCAACAAGCGTCTCCAGCCAGCTCGATCTTTAGCTAGCTGTCTCCAGTTCCGCACGCATAGTTGGTTGAGGTCCCTTTCCACTTGCGTGTGCCACCTGAGTCGCGGTCTTCCTCTACTGCGCCGTCCCTCGGGATTGCATTCGAAGACTTTTCGGGCCGGAGCATTGGTTTCCGTCCGATCTACACGACCTAGCCATCTCAATCGTTGGATCTTCACTGGCTAAGGCGATGTCGCTGAACAGCCTGTATAGGTCGTCATTATATTTCCTGCTCCACTCACCATCTATGCAGACGGAACCGAAAATCACACGAAGAATTTTCCCCTCGAACCAACCAAGAGCTGCTCCATCCGCTTTTGACAGAGTCCATGCCTCCGCGCCATATAGCAGGACTAGGACGATTAAGGTCTTATAGAGCCTTACTCTGGTTGTTCGAGAGGAGGATTTGTTTTCTACTGCTTTGTTAGCCTAAAGAAGCACCGATTGGCAAGAGTTATTCTTCGTTTGATTTCAGCGCTGGTGTCAGTGTCTGAGTTGATAGCGGTTCCTAGGTAGTCAAAGTTTTTGACTACCTCAAAGTTATACCTGTCTGCTGTCACGTTCTTACCGAGACTTCGGTGTTGGGTGTCCTTTCTCGTTGACAGCATGTACTTGGTCTTACCCTCATTTACCGCTGAACCCATCTTCGCGGCCTCCGTTGCAATACTTACAAAAGCGCCATTGACATCACGTTCTTCAGATAATGTCAATATCGTCGGCATATGCGAGTAGTTGGACGGACTTCGAAAGGTTGTTCCTCTGGTGTGGCGTTTGAGTTTTTAACAATTCTTTCAAGAGCGATGTTGAAAAAGTCGCATGACAGCGCGTCTCCTTGTCTGAATCCTTTTTTGACATCAAAGGTCTCGGTTAGGTCTTTACCGACCTTGATGGAGCAGCGTGCATTCTCTATCCTACACAAACGGACTAGAAGTTTGGTAGAGATGCCAAAACTAGACATTGCTCTGCATAGCTCGTCTCTATAAATGCTATCATACGCGGCTTACAATCGATGAACAGGTGGTGGGTATCGATTTGTTGCTCCTGGGCTTTCTCCAAAATCTGCCGAAGTGTGAATATTTGGTCGATGGTGGATTTTCCTGGATTCCAGATTGTTGACGAATGGCTTTAGGCGGCAGATAAGATCTTATAAGCGATGTAAAGGAGACTTATCCCCCGATAGTTGGCGCAGTCAAAGGGGTCTCCTTTCTTGTGGATCGGGCAAGCAATGCTGAGGTTCCATACATCGGGCACGTTTTCCTCAGACCATATTTTACGGATGAGTTGGTGCATACCCCTTACCAAATCATCGCCTGCGGCTTTAAAAAGCTCGGCGGGTAGGGCGTCAGCTCCTGCAGCCTTGTTGGATTTCAGTTTAGATATAGCAATCCTCACTTCATCCGGGTCGGGTGGACGGAATTGTTGATCTTCATCGTCCCTTTCATTGGCGTTAATTGGTTCGTTCTGCCTGACAGCGGAGTTTGGTTCTTCGTCGTCGTTATACAGTCTGCAGAAATGGTTTCTCCATATCCTTAGCATCGACTGTGACTCTACTACGATGTTCCCCTGATCATCCTTACAGGCTTCGGTTAGGAATGTATAACCTTGACTGGTCGACTTCACACTTTGATAAAACTTCCTTATCTCATTTCACTTCGAACAGAAACACTCCGATTCAATGGCTTACTAGATTGGAGGTTAGGTCAGGACTGACAACCAAAATGGAAAAATATAAGAAAAAGCCGGGTCGCTTCGATGGTGCTCTCTCGCGTTCGTTGTCTGAATTTCGCTTAGAGAGCGCCCTCATATGTCCAATCGTTGATACTGGTGCAATTGGCTTTTTGACTTTTTATTGTGTAGACACCCACAGGCTTCCAATATTCGATTGCTATATTCACACTGCAACTAAAATTTCTGACGTGGAAGGGTTTAGAGCCAAAGCCAATTTCGTCAGCCTCGAAAACTCCATTCGCCGCAAAGCGTGATCCTTCTACTGCGGATGGTTACAGAAGCGACCACTTGTCAGGCACATGACTCCGAAGACCGCAGTGGTGTTACAATTTGAATGATGTCAAACGTCCGCATTGCAAAGAGTGGAAGAGAGAATCACTTTGTCGCGATATCCCACCATCGGCAGGAGGTCCACTTTCCTTGAAGCAGATGCCAATCTTTCACAACAGCGATTCAGGTCCACATACTGATACACTCGTCAGTGGTCACTTTCAATAAATAAACAAAAAAGTCTGAAAATCCAATAAACAAATAAATTTTAATCTGTATTAGTCTGTCGGCATTCTGCGTGACCCCAAATACGGATTGTTGATTTGAATAGCTCAGTCCGGCAGATATCAAGTGTCGCACAGCAAAAGTGCAAAGACTGTATTGAAAACTGAGAGATAAGGTGCCCATCAACTCCAGATAAGACTTTTTCCAGACCAACAGCGATCAGTTCCGCGTCAATTCGATCAGTGTTGGTACGTTTCTTGGTGACGATGTGTCGTTTAGGCTTGCTTGCATTGCTTCTATTTGTTGGCGCTGGCAAATCCAATGGTAAGTGAGTGTGTTTTCTTTTTTAGTTCTTAGTGTATACACGATCGGTTGGTTGAGATCTGGGTTGCAGTGCGAGTGGCATGGAGTGTCATGTTTTCGTCCCATCTTTTGTGGAATGTAGCTGAAAGCTGAGATTTATTATGGATGTTTCAATAAGACATGCTTAGTCGAGTTAAACTCGCTTTTGTGGATGTTTAAGACAAGGTGAATGAAGCACAGCGTATGGCGCACAGAGCGCTTGTTTCGTTGCACACCTACCTGAGTTGGAGAGGTTTTTGAGGTGAGAATCTTTCCGTGGAGATCTGTAAAACAATACTGAATGGGAGTAATGTGACACCATGGGTCGTGGAACCAGTTACGCGTGATTACTCAAAGGAGACCTACTGAAGAAATCATTATCAGGCGTTATTGAAAAAGCCAATCAAGTGCGTTGCAGAGGTTTTGACTTAAAAGTGTAACAAACTGTGACTAACGCTTGTACGATCGTGATACTCTTATGATGTGAGAACATCAACGATCGTGATTAGTCGGGTGAGGGTACACAATTGGGTGATCGTGAGCACGGTACGGGACCAACTGCCTTCAAAAACGAGGGAAGTCATGCCCTCTTGTCCATGAAACCAGAGGCAACAAAGGCCATCATGCTAAGCACTCACAAGCAGCTTATCGCGAACCAGAATGATCGTTGTTTGATTTTCAAAAGTGTGTCGCAAGAGAACGCGTCACCACCATTAGCCGATTTTCGCGGTTATCGTATGTCAATGTGTGCGCGGTGCGGGGTCTAAATGCTGATGATGTCTAACTGACCATTACTGCGTGCATAATAATAATATGCTACCACTCGTGTTGTGATTGCTATTGTTCTCTCATGAGGGGACCTACATTTTTATGCCGACTCCGAACGGCCAAGTTTGAGAAGCTTTTTCTAGACAGGCGTACTCTTCGAGCAGTGTCAGTGACTCGAAAGAGGTGGGGCCGTGGAAATTATTGTTGTCGCGCAGACCAGAGATCGAACCTAAGACGTGGGACGGGGACGACTCACATACCCACAACGTCATGGGCCACCACTTCCTTTGCATGAGCAATAAAAACAATATGATCATCTGGCAAAGCTAGGAGTACACCCAACGCCCCATTTAAGGTGCATCAACATTTTACATAAATTTTTCAATTTCTTAACAAGTCGTAGTGTAATTGATAATTTTCTTCAAAACCTGACGGCTTTTAGTCTAAGATAATAGCCTTGGCAGACATTTAGGAGCTGTCTTTTATACTTACCAGTTATTTGTGTTCTGTGATTCTTACAATCCCTCTCCCATCTTTTCTGCTCGTAGAGCTCACGAGCACCTCTCGTCCTTCTTTGCAGTGCCGCTTTGCATGCGTCCTGTTTGGCTGTATGCGATCACTGACACTCTTCATGGAACCAGGGGTTTCTTTTTGGTGGCAAAGTGAAACCTAGCACATCAGTTGCCTCTTTTCTGATGGCTTCGTGGCAGTATTGCCACTGGTCATCAGCACTTGACGTTGGCAGTATGGGACTCTGTGAGAGATGAAGGTAGACTCGATCGGCAAATTCTCTGGCGATCTCTTGCGATTGTAGCCGTGCGATGTAAAATTTCTTGTCAGCATTTTGATGATTTCGTGGGGTTCGGGAAATCCTCATTCGGAGTTTAGCTACACATTGATAGTGATCCGAATCAGTTGTCCAGTTGTTGGCGCCTCAAAACGTCTGGATGTCCAAAATACTGCTAGAGTGCCTTGCGTCAATCGCAATTTGATCAATTTGGTTGAAGGCGGATTGATCGGGAGATCGTCATGTTTCTTTGTGGATGTTGAAGGTGTGGGAATCGTGTGCTTGCTACTATGAGGTTACACCCCGTCGCTAAGTCTATGAGCCTAAGTCCGTTGCCGGAGGTGGTGGTCTCGTATAGTCTTTTTCTTCCTCCATGCCAGCTCTGCGTTAAAGTCACCAAAGACGAACGTCAAAGCTAGGGCAATGATCGTAAGTTCTGTCAAGGAGTTCGTAGAAGCAGTCTATGGTTGCGTCATTTTTCTCCTCCGTCGGGGCGTGAGCACGTATGATGTTTATGTTGGCGAATTTACCCCTTGATTCGGATCAAGTCACCAATCGTTCGCCAATACACCCAAAGCTCTAGACTTCTTGTCCAAGTCTGCTGCTGATGACCACGTTCTTTGTAACAGTCACCAAAGTATGATGAGTTTTTGACCCCTTTTTTTCCCGGCCCGTTCAATCGCATTTCTTGTATTGCGGTAATGTCCGCTTTAAAGTGGTATTAGGCCTACACCATTCCACGTGCAGATTATGTCGTCTGCTAGGGTCGTCAGCGGTAAGATCATCCATGTCCAAGGCTTGTTGTTGTTTCGTAACTATTACTTTTTTTAAACGTTAGGGAAGTTACCCCACTCGTAACCAACGAACCTGAGGGACCGGGTCCTTAATGAAGCTTCTGGACAAGGGTCCGCTGCATACAATACATTCTTTCATATCTAAGCAGTTACCTAGAAAGGCTAAACAGAGGGCGCCACTCCCCACTAAAAGGCTGTATGTCCACCTGACCTGCGCATTTACAGTGGTCGTTGCTGGCATCTCGCCAAGTTGAGAGCAATCAACAACGGGCCTGGGCCTCAGCCAACATGCCTCTTCATCTCTCGAACCGAAGAACCGAAATTAATTGAATGAGGGTACTCTCCCAACGCCCCATTTAAGGCGGAGTCCTGGAACTCAGATTTTGACAAATATTTTATTTCGCATTGTCTCTCAGTCATTTCTCTTATCTTTGCAGGCGTCCGTTGGGTTGAAATGACTGAGGGAGATCCGTTGCCTACTAGTGCCGTATACTTTCCTCAAAAGTACGCGATTGTCGGCAGAGCACGACACTTTGGCGATGTCGTACCAGCAGAAGTGATGAACAATTCGAGTGCCATAATTAATGCGTGCGGCAAGAAACTAACCAAGCGCTACTTTGAAGTTCTCACATCACGAAAACCTTGTATCTGGCAGCGTTTGCTAGCCAACAAAAGACCTTCTTCTGGTAGGACACACAAATTTCCAAAAACCCCTATTCGTCGGATCGCATGTAGTGTACAGTTCACTGCCAACTGTGCATACGTTTTCCAGGAATGCGACGCAGATAAACTACGTGATTACCAATGGCATCAGTGTTTTGGTCTGCCGGACAGAACGACTTTGGCTTGATGTCTCGGCTAGGGCTGTTCCGAAAAACGCAGTCTCTGGTGGAAAAGTGAATGAAGGACAGGATGAGGTGTTTGTTGCGCGGCTCAACAATAACTGTCAAATCATTCCCGGGCAGGTGATACCAGGAGAAGGGTTTGCAACAGCTAGCTTGGGCAACAGCACATTTGAAGCAGTTTACAGCCAAGTCCTGATAGGCGAGACAAATCAGTATTCCTGGGTTTCAGTCAGCGACGATACCGTCCCGGATAATGCTGTCGTCGGTAGTACTGACAAATACAATATATATTACGTGGCTAAGCACGTGCCAACGAAGACAATAACTTATGTTACGAACATATTCGGAGATTACATGGAAGACTATAGAATTCTGGTTGAAAATGAAGTAAGTATCAAGCCGACCGAACCAGCCCCACGACCGAACAACCCTAAGATGTACACAGTTTTCGTCCAGGAAGCGGTCTGACCTCTGAAAGCGGGACATTTTCTTTTCTTCGATTTTACTAAACTAAATTTAGTCATGAAATGTACTTGATTACAATAAAATATGTTCGAATATTAAAAATATTTTAAGGGTCCCGTACCTGAATGGTATCGAGCGAAAGTTTATAGACCCGACAAGACGTACTGTCTTTTAAGTGAGTGTTGATCAGCATCTGGATGGCACTGCAGTCGGAGGGAAACCTGAACCCAACGTCTTCAGTAGCAATCCTTGCGGTGGGTGTGATGCCTTGAGAAACAGTTGCACTCTCAGCGAAAAGACAAATGAGTTGGAAGAGATGTTGGGGCTAAGGCACGCTTAGCACTTACATATACTCAGTTTCGTTAAGTTTCGTTAAGTTTCATTTCACAACTATTTACATAACTACGATCCACTTCAAGCAAAAAACAAGATGTTTGGAGTTTTTCAGAAGCTATTGTCGACACTGTCAAGCTTCTGGCAACTTTTCGTTGGGTTCGTACCTCAGCTCAAGTTATCAAACCGTACTCCTATATGCATGCCAGTAGTTACTCCTTGCCGAGAAGCAAAATCAGACTCAATTTATGCCAAGGCGTCTCTATCTCCAGCGTGTTTACGTCTTCCGAACTAAGTGCAGTGTTGTTACGCTCTTGGTTTCCATTGTATCGCGTTAAGGACACTCATGCTCTCATTTGTCGATAGCTTTATATTTAAGGCAAGTGGTCACATTTATCAAACATTTTTTCAGTAAGATTCTAATGACGATGACGGTACTTCAACCTGCGGACGGTCTTGTATTGGTATCCATCAGCGGACAAAGGAGCGGCCTCCTCTGGGACAGCTTCCTCAACTGGTGGCAGGTATTCGTTGGATGGGAGTTCATCAACATCACGGCGATGACGAAGGCGGTACTTCTTGACGGTCTTGTACCGGTATCCATCGGCAGCCAGGGGAGAAGCTTCCTCTACTGGGACCTCAGCGGCTTCCTCGACTGGGGGCAGGTATTCGTTGGATGGGAGTTCATCAACATCACGGCGGTGACGAAGGCGGAGACGCTTGACCGTCTTGTAGCGGTATCCATCGGCAGCCAGGGGAGAGGCTTCCTCTACTGGGACCTCAGCGGCTTCCTCGACTGGGGGCAGGTACTCGTTGGAGGGGAGTTCATCGACATCACGCCGGTGACGAAGGCGGAAACGCTTGACGGTCTTGTAGCGGTATCCATCGGCAGCCAGGGGAGAAGCTTCCTCTACTGGGACTTCAGCGGCTTCGTCGACTGGAGGCAGGTATTCGTTTGAAGGGAGTTCATCAACATCGCGGCGGTGACGAAGGCGGAAACGCTTGACGGTCTTGTAGCGGTATCCATCGGCAGCCAGGGGAGAGGCTTCCTCCACTGGGACCTCAGCGGCTTCCTCAACTGGAGGCAGGTACTCGTTGGCTGGAAGTTCGCTCACATCACGACGATGCCTCAATCGCAGCTTCTTCACGGTCTTGTAGCGGTATCCATCATCAGCAAGGACTGCTGGTTCGTCAACGATCTCGGGCTCGGCAATTGGTGCCAGGTACTCGTTGCTGGGTGCGGCCTCCTTCACTGGCGGCAGGTAATCAGCTGGCAGAGCAGTAACTGCTGCAACCGCTGCGACGAACACAATCACAAAGAATCTCTGGAAAAAACCGAAAAGAACACAGGGTTATCCTCGGCTGACGGCGCTTTGGCTGGGATCAGCTTACCATTTTGGGCCCGTGGCTGTCTGTCCACGAGAATGTTACCGCGATGAGTGATGATTTGGGATGGCAATCGGTCTTTTTATATGCAAGAACTGGCGTGTCTGCGACTCGAGCGCGAATCAATTCAATCTGATGTACGCAGAGAAATCGAAAGCGCACATACTTGGCGAGTTGCTAACGATTGAAGTGGCCACCAATTGCGTTCTTTTGCTGACCACACCGAGGCTTGGACTTTGTGTGGATTTGGATCAAGTGCTGTGTCGGCGTTGTGATGACGATGACGGAGAGATCTTATCCGAAGGTCATAAAATCGATTTAGATACATGTGCACGGTGCGCTTGAAACAAAGACCATTTGATGAGTCATTGAGAATGACGGATGTAATGGGTGAGTGACATTTGCCGCTGCGTAGAACGAAGAGGTCTGCGATCAAGTTCAATGGCCAAGTGGTGAGACGAAAGCGGAATCTAACGACTGAGGGCGGTGATTTGATTTAATTCAGTCTGAGATTAGCGACGGAAACACTTGTGGTGCGTGTGCGCTTAAGAAATCAATCGTGGACAGCAAGGTGATGTGATGGTTAGATAGACGATGAAATAATGCGGAGTGTGGTAAGTCTTTGCTGTGCGTTGTAAATCCGGATATTCTGCCACGAGCACTGTACGTTGCTATGGTCCAAAATTGGGCTAGATGTGAGACAGAAGAGCCAATCCTGCTTTTATTGCATCGGATGCATTGTTCTATGCATGAAAAAGGTTAGACAGAATCTATACGAGCTGCACCATGTTGGGGATGCACATCTGTGGCACTGGCTCATAATGAAAATTGATGCTCCTGCTTCGAAGCCTGGTGCTTTGATAAGGAGAATCTCTGTTATAAAGGCACTTCACAAGCAATTCTCTGTCCTCGTCCCAGTTTTAGTGTATGTTCTGCCGAAGCAATTGCTCGCTGCGGCCAGAGAGTTTGGTCGACTGACAGCTTGACACTAAGTGCATGGGACCTTCAATGATGATTGTGTGTCCTCGGAGATCGCCATTTGCCCTACGAACTCGGTTTACTCATCACAAATAATGACAAGATAGCCAGTGTAAGCCTGCAGCATGGACTTTCGCAGAATGAATGAATCAAAGAGGACATGGCACAACCCGGCGTATTTTGAGGTTACACTTGGGCACAAATCCACAATCCACAACATTTAATGACGGTTGATCACAGACGACACCGCACAAGTGCGTTGAATGTATGTGCACTGTCTTGTAATGAACGAAGATATGCCAATGACTTGCTAATTAAATGATTACGAACGAAAGTAAACAACAGAAAAAAAAGAACAATCATCAATTCGTAATTTTGTCTTGAACTTAATTCACAAACGAAAAAATAATGATAACAAGGATTTACCAGCGGATGTGTCTACAGCGGTCGCAATTCCGATAACACATGTAGTGGCTAATAATCATTAGCTCTGGGTACCGGTATCTTCTCTCCACTGGCCATATGGAATACCACTGCGGCAGTCTGCTTAGGAAGGACGAGGATTTGCCGAATTTTCCGTCAAAAACCCACACTGGCCCACATTGCAATTGAAATTTCAGCTATACTTCCGCTATATGCAGGTGGTATAGACAAAAGACACTTTTTACACAGGATAGATATACAGATACAGGGACATTAATTCCATCGCCCGGCAATATTGCAGTCGAATTCTCAAGAAAGCTGTTTACATGGCTCCATGCAAGACCATACTAAATCAACTTGGCATAGGCTTATGTTGCAGCTAGTTAAAGATTGTGGCTATCTAGGCTCTGGAATAAGCTCGAAATCGAAATCACCACGGAGATAAAACGAATGATAACTCTGGCCAATCGCTTTGTCTTTGGTGCAGGGCGGCAATTGAGAAATAAAGCCCTGTCTCGGAAAACTCTAAGACAATGATAATCCCAGTCCTGCTGTATAGCGAAGAAGCATAGACAATGTTAAATGGAGACGAAGAGATACTTGGTCGCTTCGAGAGTAAAATCCTTCTAATCATATTTGGCCTCTTTTGCGAAGAAGGCGTTTCGAGGGGAAAACTGAACGACGAACGCTACGAGCTGTACAAGGACATTGGCCTAGTCAATCGAATCCGATAGTCTCGACCCAGATGGCTTGGTCATGTGGAGAGAATGGTTACTAACGCTCCGGCTCGGAAAGCCTTCGAGGCCAGCCCTGAGGAAGACCTCGCCCCGATGGTGTTACCAGCTGGAAAGAGATCTTCATCAGCTGGGTGTGCGAAAATTGAGGTGCCTAAGTTCGCGCTGATTTAAGAGGAATGCTGACTGAAGCCCAGGCCCAGAACTGACTGAAGTGCCACGCAAAGAAAAAGATTCGCCGCTTCGAATTCAATATTTCAGACAAATCCGACAAAGGCCTTTGAAATTGCATAATAATTAGAATTGAATGGATTATCTAATAATCTGAGTATAAATACAGTGTGACCTCAATAAAAGCAACCCTCGATACGTGCAACTCCTCGATTAAAGCAACAGCTTAAGTCTTACCATTCTGACTCGGTAATTGCAACTCCTTCAAAAAGAAGTGACTCAATAAAAGCAACTATTGTTTCATAAACTCTTTTTTCGTTCGCTGCTTGTGTATTTTCTTTCTTGTTTATTTTTGTCTGGGCGGTAAACTTAGGCATGTAAACTGAACGAAAGAATCAAGGAAAAGCCAGGATTCTTTAATGCAAGCAATGGCTGGTTTTCAAATTAAAAAAAAAGCATGGAATTCGCAACCTTAACATTTGTGGAGAAAAGCTGTCAAATAAGCCGAAACTCATTGAATCCTTTTTGGTTAAGTTCAATAATACAATTACAGAGCTCGGTCTGTCACCAAATCAAATTTACAACGGGGACAAGTCCGGCTTATTTTTAAAGCTTATGCCAAATAAAACCCTTGCAAGCTTTATAGGAGAAACCGCTCCAGGTCGGAAGACAAGCAAAGAGAGAATAACGTTTCTTGCTTGCACGAACGCATCTGGGACTCACAAAATAAAATGATTCGTCAACGGGAAAGCTCTAAATCCTGGAGCATTTAAAAATTTTGAAAATAAAACCGGCATTTTAAAGGGCAATAAAAATGCGTGGATGACATTCTCGTTGTTTGAAGAATGGTTTCACTCAACTTTTGTACCAGAGGTAACATGTTTAATAAAGTTTATCGACTTTTATAATTATTTCGTTTTTATTTACATATTTGTTTCTTCATTTAGGTAAGACAGTTTCTTGGGTCTAGAAATATTCAGAAAAGGGCTCTGCTACTGTTGGACAACGCAACTTGTCATCCAAAGGACGTCGAGCTGAAAAGTGATGATGGAATGAGAGTTACCATGTGTTTATCAGCAAATTGCACAGCTGTTCTCTGAAATGTTCGCTGAAATGGATCAAAATGTGATCAACTTAACAGAATTACTGACTAAAGTGAATTACAAAAAGAGTCTATTGGCGCATTTAGTCGCTAGTCAAGAGTCAGATTTGGAGACTAAAATAAAAGCTTTTAATTTGAGACACGCCGTATGCATGGGACAAGGTGCAGTCTACGGCAATACAAAAGCTAGAATCCTTTGATGAACTCAAAGTCATAAGGGAGCAAATCCTAAAAGACCGCGAAATAATATCATCGATAAATGATTTGCTTCAAGAGCTATCTCCTATTGACTGTTTCGAGGATATAAATGATTGGATTGCCGAAAATGAAACCAATCTGGAACCGACTTGCAGCAACTTGCGAGACGAAGAAATTGAAAGTGATGACGAAAATGCAGTTACAGAATCTTCACTGCCAAAAATCAAAGCAGGGGCTGCAATCCAAGCACTTAACATTTGCCTTCAATGGGCTGAAAAAAATGATGCTTCACTGAATAATATTATAGCTCTGCAAAACTTGCGAGAGTCAGCTGGGGAAAAGAATTCAGGGTCCAAAAGGACACAATCATTATTGTGTTTTTAATATGAATTAAAAAATTATTTTTGGTCTGATTACCAGCGCAAGACACGTTTTTCTTACTATTTTAGAGGAGTTTAACTTTTTGTCACACTTTCGGCACCTTCCAGTTTTTGACTCAATTATTGCAACAAAGTCAGTAGAAACAACTGCCCAAATTGCTATTAGTTGCTTTTATTGATGTCGCACTGTAACACATCTTAGAAATGGAATCTGTACAAATCAACTACCACTCAAAAAACTGTGAAGTGAGTTGCCAGTCGGCACAGAACTGTAGGTCCCTTCGACTGACAGCATACACAACACGAGTAGTTGCTGAGAAGCTAGGCCCTTCTCATTTCCTCAGATATCAATTTCACAGCAATGATGGAAACACCATCCATTTGTCAACTGAAACCCGGCGACGACAATCCTGCCAGCCACACTGTTGCCTTCGTAAAATTGTAAATATGATGTAAAATTATTTGTACATGTGCTTACCAAGGTTATACCTAACTGTTTGTCCGCAGCATTACATCGTTTTATCGCACATTTGACTTTTTCCATTTTTGTCCGCAGTCAGTCATACTCGCGCTGGAACGTCGACGTTGGTAGCGCCCTTGGTCTCAGGTATAGACATGTCTGTGACCAAAGCTCGACAACATCGACATATGCGAGCAGTGGTTCCGTCGTAATGGATACCATGTGTAAGCGAGACAATTTTCGAAGTTGTGAAGAGAGGGAAATGTCTTTCTTCTTCTCTGATTGGCGCTACAGTCCGGGGTGGACCTGGGCCTTAACTATATTGAATCTCCAGGCACACGATCTTTCGCCATCTGCCTCCAACTTCGCACACCAAGTTGGTTGAGGTCCTTTTTCACTTGTGTGCGCCATCTCGTGCGAGGACGTCCTCTGTTGCGCTGACCCAATGGCTCGGTATCGAAGACTCTTCGGGCCGAAGCTGTGGTGCCTATCCACTTATATGACCTAGCCATTATAAGCGTTGGATCTGAAGACCCTTAACTAGGTGCATGCCGCTGTATAGCCCGTACAGTTAGTGCTCATCACAGAGATGTTCGGCCCCGAGGCGAAATCGACCAGCCCGAGTCCGTTTCCGGATGTGTTGTCGTGCATTCTGTTTTTTCCGATGACTCCAGCAAATTCTTCTTCCTTGCCCAGATGTGCGTTGAAATCTTCTAGAACGATCTTGGTGTCAAAGCTGGGGCATCGATCGTATGTTCTTTCTAGGAGATCATAGAAGTCATCCTTGCTATAGTCATCCTTCTCCTCCGTCGGAGCGCGTGTGCAAATCAGGCTGAGGTTCCCAAATTTAGCCTTGAAGCGGATTGCTATGAGGCTTAAGACTTTTTGCCTAAGTCTGCCTCGAACAACGAATCCACATCCAAATAAGCGCTGCCTTCCCTCCTTGTAGCCATCATCGTAGTAGATGCCGCAGTTTTTCATCCTCTTCTTGCCCGGCCCATCCCATCGCATCTCCTGGATGGCGGTAACATCTGCGTCGTAGCAGTCCAGGGCCTCCGCGAGTTCATCGGCTGCACGTGGTCTGTTCAGGGACCTCACATTCCACGTGCAGAACCGAAAATCATTGTCCTTTGATCGTTAGCTGTGGTCGTCAACTGTGAGTCCGTCCATATCAGAGGCATGTCGGGTCGGGTTTTTTACGTGGTGAGGGAGTTAACCTCACTCACAACCTACAGCTGGTAGGCCAGGCCCATTATTTGAGACTCGGACAGAGGGGGATAACGGTTTTTGTGATGGCTATCCAGGGGCGCCACGAGAAGGCTGTATGTCAACTTGACATATGCACAAGCAGGGATCGCGCTGGCATCTTACCAGGTTGGGTGCAGTCAGCAACTTTGCCCTGGGTACATAAGCCGATGCTCCCCGAATGAAATGTCATTCGACGCAAAATAGCGTGAATTAAGCTGCAAACCGCAGCAAGAATCAGTTTCATAACTCACGCCAATGTCACCATGGAGCCAGGGGTGTATTTACTTAAAATTTCCCAAAATCACCAGCGACTTCCATGTGGTATGTGATCCATCACAGTACTTTGAGAGAAACCAGATGTACCGCCTTCAACAAAGATAGCCCACTTCTTGCTTCCTTTAATCCTTTAATTGTTGACGCATGTTGTTGCTCGAGCGATGGCAAATTTCGGGAGGGTTGTGCGGTACCTTGCATTGCTGCTCTTGTGAAATCAAAGAGACTTCGAAAGCCCGGTCCAACCCCAACAGCGAGCAGCAAACACCAACTAAGCTGCAATCCAATTTGAAAATGCAAAGATCCCCTGAAAACATGAGATTACCTTGCTCCTTGAATGATTTGCCCAAATCCTGTTTCACAACTCCATCCACATCCCCATCGCTCCAAGTGCCGGCGTGTGCGGTGATTTCCTGCATCATTTGCTTAAAAGTTTTCTATTACAAACAACTCCCTCAGCCCCGTCCCATCATCCACACGGACACCGGCAATAATGAACCGAACAAGTTAATCGCCTTAACAGTAATGTTTTCCCCCTCCCCGCCCCGCTCCACAGCTCAGCTAAGCTCAGAGCATGTTTCCTTTTATTTTACACTCAACGATGACGACGACGTCGACGTTGTTGGTGGACGTGTTCACCTTTCCGACGGAGTTTTACATTCCTTGGCTCGGTGTGCTTTTTTTCCGCCCTTGCAGCAAAAAACAATTATCCTTGTTCGCTCAATTTCGAAAATGCGGCCGATTTGTGTAAAGCATCCTCGAGGACCCTCAAGGATGCATCTCGCCGGTGTTATTGTTATAACCCAGCCGCTCGCTACACCCGTCCAATTTAATAGCACTAAAAACCAAATGAACCAGGTGAATCTGTGAAGTTGAGTGCTATGCCACTGAAGACACGAAATGAGAGAAAGCGCTACAGTGTTGGGGAGGAGGTTAGGGATCGTCGTCTGTGCTCTTTGCAGTGTACCCCTTTGGCAGATTAACGAAAGATTGCCCGGTATGCCATGCTCTTGTGCGAACATTATGGAACGAGTTCAGCTCTACTGGATGTTGTACTTTGTCGGGCTAAAATGTTTATAACAATTTTCCGACCCATCCACTTAGGGTGGATAAAAATCTACAAGCCGAGCATAGCCAAGTACACTCGATATTGCAGCAACTTTAATAATTTCACTGACAGCCATCAGCTTTTCGGTGAAAGCGAACAGTCGGGTTGGAAGGAAGTGATGCAGGCCTTTTTTTTGGAGCACAATTTAATTCATTTTTGATGAACAAAGAAGAGGTATGGTTAAACAAAAACTGCAACAGTGTGAGCAAATTGAAGCAGACAGACTCAACATACTGTTTGCAGCCCTCTGTTCACCCCGAGGTGTAGCAACACCATCCATCTGTCACCTGAAACCCGACGGCGAGCCACTTGCCAGCCACACTGTTGCCGGTTGACACCGCTCTGATGAACTTATCCGTTTAACATTGTGCTTGCCTTATGGCAGCAGGAAGCGATTGCAGCAAAGGATCAAGCATTTCCAACACATAGCGAATGTCCCCCAGAATCTGATACCATATTATGATGCAATAATGAAAGTTTAGCAAAATGTCAAACTAAATGGAAATTGGTCCTGAGTCATCCACTCGTCGAACGAGCCACACACCCACGCTCGTCATAATCTCCCCTGTTGGCATGGACAAAAAAAAACAGCAAAACTTTGACCAGCATCCCATCCTAGACACACACAGATTGTCCATCTCTCTTTGGGGAGCATGCATGAGGCGAACAGCGTCCTCCCCAAAAACCAGAACGCAGCCAGACACCGTCCGTGCGACTCATCCTCGGCGTGGGTTATGTGTGCGAGCACCTTCAAAGGAACAGGCCGCAGCGACGGTGCTTGCCACCGGAATAGCTCCGGCAGTGGTGCTGGTTCGATGGCACAATGCACCAGCCAAGGTACGAGTGCCCAGACGCCGTGTAGTTGTTGACTTCGGCGTTCATCGCTGGCCCTTCTTCTCTGTGGACGCCCGCAGGCGAGGACACGTAGCAAAATATCTGAACTTTTATTTTGTTGCATAATTTAATATTGAAATATGCTCGCTTATGGGGCGACGAACAGGACACCGGAAAGTGGCCAAGAAGAGGAGTAGTGAAACCCTAACCGGTGGGGTTCGAGTGGATTCCTAAGGCAGATAGTTTCGTCTAGCCGGGGTTGCCGACGATGGCATCGCAGGAATGGACGAACTGCTGATGTTGCGCCCTTCGGAAGGGGTAGGCAGCCATTGCTTACGGTTGTCTGTTGAAGAGCTTTTTTTTGTTTCTTTGCCTTGCCCACGTAATTTCCATATAAATCAGCAGGACTTAGGATGGAAATTGCCGAAAGTGGGCTGTGACATGGTAGATTAACCTCTTTGTGCATTCCACGGGCCTGTTGAGATGCTTCCGGTTTCCGCTTGGAGGGTCTGTTTTCTTAAGAAAGCCGCTCGTGGGTGGGATCACACCGTAATCTGTTTAGGGATGAAATAAACATTCTTTGGCGAAGAAGGGTGGACCGATGCCTGTAAGCAATGCCCTTTAATTGGGTTTTTTTTTAGCAAGGACTTAAGGTTCTGATTGATAACCATCCACATTTCACGTACACCGGGATAGTCAACTTCTACATACTTCTACGTTCTTAAAAAGTTGACATGAAAATGTGGTTGCATGAGTGACAGAGATCAGGTAGAGTTCAGAGATCGGTAAGTGGTTGAGTTGACTCCCTACGCAATCAATTAGTTTTGTTACTGGATATCTTTAGTTCTGATTAGAGGTCTGCATGAATGTACTCATTTGAATTTTCTTACAGTGTAGAGTACTTCAGTGTACTCTATTAATTGTGCACTGTGCACTGTTTGATTTCGGTCTGATTCGTGGGTGTTCTACTCAAATGAATCAAGTTCACGCATAACTGGCCAAAATACACCGAGTACACCGAGTACACCGAGTACACCGAGTGCACAGAATAAAAAACAAAAGAATTGACTGCTCTCTCTGTCTCTTACTTTCATCGAGTGTAGGAGTTATGATCGTATTATTTATTAACAAACGATCAGAGCCAGTGAAGTAAAATTAAGTTCACGCAGTAAAGACGCCATGACACTGTGCATTTTTACCTTTCTGGTCTGTGTGTAGTATGGAAGTTACCGTATGATTATCCATTCTTTGAAGACGCGTTATAGAATAAAGACCTGTAACAAGAACGAGCTCCGCGACAATGAAAACACAAATGTGACTTTTTTTGACGAGTTTAATGTATTACAGTGGTGGCATATGAATCAACTCGAGTTCCCCCTTTTATACAAAAGAATTTGTAAAACATTAGCTAGAGCTTCGGAGTGGGTGTTTTCTTCGGCTAGACAGTTGATCTCAGGAAAAAGTAGTGTCATAAGTTCCGACTAAGTTTTGGTAAACCAATTAATTGTCTTAAATTATAATGCTAACAAAACCGAAATTTGTATTAATCTCAATGAACATTGAAATGCCTAATATTTTGGAAAAAAATACACATAATACATACATATACAACGTTCTTAACCCTTTATTTTATTTCAATGTATTGCACATACTTATTATTCTGTTACATTTTGAGTACACTAAGAATAAGGAGCTTACATAATAATAATAATAACCCAACATGTACTCGGTGTACTCGGTGCAGTGTACCCGCTTTATCCGAGTACACTGAACCTAATGTTTGGTTATTAAAGGGTGAAGTACTCACTCAGAAATCAAATATAAGGTGTTTCATTCATTTCTCTTTTCCAGATGTGAGTCCAATGAATCATGTGCTCGAAAAAATATGAATGTCTTGAAACTGGTTTCAAGACATTCATTGCAGACCTCTAGTTCTGATCTTAGAGAGATCTTCAAGAGAACTAGAAACGCCAAGACGTTTTAATTGCACGCATTCCAGTGATAACTCTTCTTCAAGGAGAGTGGCATCGAAAGTGCTATTTGTTTTCAAAATATATATTTTTTATTCCAGTTCGAATTGAACAGCTAATCCACAACATCTTGCTTATATGTTAGATCTGCTTGTTCGCAATATTTTTAATTACTTATATTAGCTGAGAAATATAACTGCTACAATAAAAGCTGTGCTCAACACGGCGCGGTCCACAGTGAATGTTGCTCTTTGTGATCCTCATGGAAACATGAGGAGAAAATCCACGAACCAACAACAACGCGCTTCAAGCAAGAACTTCCAGCAGACAGCCCGTCTCCCTTTCCCTGCAGAGTGTATCGAAATCCACTTGTGTAAACAATTCGGAGTCAAGAAGTGATAAGAAAACGTCAAAACACAGCCACGTTGCTTTCAACTGTTTCTGACACACCCGGCAACAGTCTCTTGGAAAATGTGTTTGGCAACGTTCCCACTTGATCATTCGCGAGTGTCTCATCGCAGTCTGTGTAAGGATAAGTCGCCCAAAATAAACATGCATTTCCCTCTAATTGGCAATCGGTCTCACTGATAATGTGTAGAAAAAATTGTAAAAAAATTGCTCACTCATAAACATAACACTTGTGAATTTTTGACAAGCATGGTGCAGTCCCCATCGTGAACTTGATTCACCTCCGATGTAGACATCTGGGACTAGATGCAAGTAAGTACTTTTAACATTTCGTGGATAAGAGTTTTTACGCATTTTTTGATCGGAATAGGATGGAAACTGAATCCTATCTTGATCACAGAAGCACTGATCACGTGAAGTATGATTCCTTGAAGAAGCAGCTCCGGATCCTGTGGCAAATGTTAGCCTTTCCTCTTGACTGACAAACTGTGCTACCTTCAAGTAATACTCTCTGAGAAATCGTTGTCAAACTTCTTCAATGTCAAACTTTCTCAACTGTGCACGCGAATGGTGCGATTTAGGGCCCCAGCCAACGTGCTCTCCATATAGCGTGGTCTTGTAATGCACAGTTGCTATAAGCTACACAAGTTTAACCGATTGAGGTCCAATTTCAGCTGCGTAAACCACCAGTGGCATGGTTCCTTTGCCTTGTTTTACATCAAATTTCTAGTTGAAGACTGTGCGCCGGATCATGCGTATCTGTTTGCTCCACTTGACGTAGCCATCTGAAACGATAGACTAGAACTCATAATGGCGAAAAAACCATACAGTGGTACAGTGCCCACCACCTTCACCAAAAAAGCTTAACAAAAAGTTCCCCTGACAACATTCAGGCAATACATCTATTAATTCAGAACATCGTGCATTTTGTGCTCAAATCCCTGTGAGCGCATGGAAACCCTTCGAGATTTCTACTCCAATCTGGGTACATTTTGTTACCCAAACAGAATCTGCCACCAGCATCCACCATCAGGCACACGCCAGGGTCGTCTGTGTTTTTTTCTGCCATATATGATTTTTTTCTGTATTTAGTGCCATTTTTTACGATCATAGTCATGTTCGAGTTCATCTTTCGCCTTTATGGTTATGCTCATGTTTATGTTGGCGTTTGTTTTTAATACACTCGATGAGTGGAATCCGTTATGGATACTCTTTATCTGGTCTGCCAATCATGCCGTTTTCTATGGTCTTTGACGGGGTACGAGATGAAACTGCCCAGCAAGAGATTCGTCGGGTTGACGTCATAGTTTTGATGATATGTTGCTGAGTTGCTAATGCGTTCCATTTCCGAGTGTTAAAATGCTGCTGCTTTCAGGTGTTTTTTGAACATCCTTAATTTTGATGATGTTGCTGACAATGTGACTATGATGGTCTATCATAACCCAATCACATAAGCTTATGATAGGGAGAGACCAATGCAGCCAACAAATGGAGTGCATGACGACGCATTAAGTTGGTCAAATGTTTACTCTTTCTAATGTACACTGACAGTTTATTGCACCTCTTTGCGATCTTCTAAGCAAGACTTTTCTTTAAGGTACGCAAGGGACTGTGATCGTCACATGCAGTCGGTATGGCGTGTGGCCAGGGAAGTGATTAACAGCGGAGAAAAATGTATTAATATGTTTTGATTGGTTTTTGTGGAGAATTTCTAGACTCATAGGATGGGTTTGGTTTGAGTGGCTGACTGCTGATTGATAACTGAATGAACACTTAGGCCAGATGTGTTACCACCGCAATTAAGTTGTAGTTGACTTATGCTAATGCTACTCAGTTCTGTGAGGTTGTTGAAGTGCTAGAAGTCTAAGTGACATCATACCACTATAGTTCCACTGTGTATGTGCCATGCCGCTTCTGCGGAGGTCATTATAGGGTATGCCTTATCTGGGGGAGTTTCAATGGCACAATGCAAGGTTATGAAGACGATAATAGTTCTAAGACGCAGTCATCCACATATGTTGGCTGCTAAAATATTTGGCCATCTCGTTGTGAGATGGGCATCAGTGCAGGGAAGTCATTGAGATGTAAGTGACGGCCTCAGAAATTTGATCTCTGGCTGGATGTCACTACAGATGACGATATTAATGTAGTGGCGGTTCTACGCCGACTCAAATTGCACTATGTGACGTATTGAACTTAAGAAGTTGATTAGATCCACTAAGGTTCTCTTGAATATTTTCACGAGGCATTCAGAAAAGGAGTTGCCTACTATTCGCTGACTTACTTTAGCCAGCGTTGTGTAGCAACACCGAGGGTTTGTGGTCCTTTTATTCATGGGTCGTTACAGCAGCCAAGTCCGATGGCGTGATCCCTTATATGCCAGCAATGACCCCCGATATTCTTGCGATGTCCGAATGTGAGGGTCCCAATAAGAAGATCCCACATTCCGTGCAATATTATACCCCGCTAGTTGCAGTTGATTCTAACCTTAATCTAGCTTAGTGTCTCTTCCGAGGCAGACGAGTTCAAAACGTGGCGTGGCTAGTTCGTTAGCTATTTCATTACTAGTCACACCTCTGTTCCCGCGAACCCAAACAGAAGATCCAATCTGCTCAATTATTTCTTAGAGGCTCACTCTCAAGACAGAGCTTATAATAATAATAATGTGGGCGGCGCTGCAGCCCGTAGAGGGCCACGGCCTAGCTGCTCAGCAACCACTTGTATTGTGCGTACTATTATTCTCTAACAAGTTTAAGGGACCTGCAGTTTTATGCCGACTCCGAACGGCCAAGTTTGAGAAGCTTCTTCTAGACAGAAGTACTCTTTGAGCATTGTCAGTGACTCTCGGAAGAGGTGGTGAAAACTATTTTTGTCGTACAGCTACAGACCAGAGATCCAAACCAAACGTCTAGGTGTAAGTGAATCAAGACAGAGCTTGCTTTGACGTTATTGCTGGTGCTTGAAAGACTACAAAAATTTGATAGTCGGAATGACCGTTAAATATTTATATGCTTCTAATAGATGTCTGCGCCCACGCCTTCATCTCTCTTCGACTCATCTGTGAAAATTCGCACAGAGTGTCTGGTTTTCACACTTCCAGCATGACTCGGGAGTGTGCTGCTTGAGAAATAATTCTCCAAGAGGAACTTAAGATCGCGAAGCGACTCATGCGAAGTAAGCTACCATGAATGATAAAATTAAGCGATTTCTAAAAATTCGCGGCACGACTTTTTGTTACAAAATTTGGGTTGAGTTTATCTATCGACAAGCCCCTTTCATATTGTAATCTCTTGTTTGTCATTGCTTGCTGCTTTTAATTCACCGTGAAGGGTGTAAGCCGAAGCCCGACTCCATCGTTGACATTTACCTTCTGTCGTCAGTACCAAAATGCGTTTTGATCTTTTTACAGTGTCGCTTAGATGGACTTGTTATTCTTGACAGAGGGTCCAATTCAGACCGAGAAACAAATGACTCTATTCAATACGTTGATAGTCATCAAAGAAGACTGAAAACATCGCTCAACCCAAAGCATACGGACATGGTCTAATGGTCGGTGCTAAATAGTTTCCAAAAACCTTCTTCTGTTCGCAGCCCCAATCGGCAACAATCGGAACCAAAATACTGGCCCAAATGAGCCCCTGCCCGCCCAACATAATGCTACTTCAAAGAATATTCCGATTAACGCCTACTTAATTCTCCCCATTCTTCCTCTGCAGTTCGCGCTAAACCCCGTAGGTAGGTCCTTAAATACTATTTATCTTCGCCTCGGTGGCCTTCAGTTGTTGAATGTCAAAGCGCCAAGGACGTCCTTGCATTCACCAATCACAGATGCACTCAACCGGATCGCTTGCGACGAGAACTCGCCCCTAACCCGCTTCAAGCACCTTACAGCAGACACGCGTTAATTTTTCAACACCACCCTCTGCCCACGTAATTCGACCAAGAACAGAACATTCACTGCAACAAATCGACCGCAGATTGAACCATTTCCCGGTGAAACATCTGCCTGCGGGTAGTCTCAAATAGCGCACACCACCCAATGGATCCGGGCTCCGCGAGATGCAAGCCACACCAGCGTTCTGCGGTCGCCGCAGCTCAGCAACCCTCGCATGCTCGCCTAAGCGTGTGTAGTGCACGCAAACCTCACATCAAATCAGATACTCGCATCCGGTGTTTGATTTAATAAAACAATCACAATTGATGAACAGCGCATTTGGCGGTCGACAGCGTCCCCACAATGAGTAATGACGGCAGCCCCAGCGCCGGGCATCCGTGGCGTCATATCAATGTCAACAAGCGCACTCGCTCACATCTCGGCCACATTAAATGTTTGATTATAGTCTGGGATATTATGGTCAAATAAATGTCCGCGATATGCCCGACGCGCGCATAAGGACGACGACGCTGCCGGTGGCACTGGCAATGCCAGAAGGCAACTGTAATGCTAGACCACTGTGCGCCGTCCGCCCCGCGCCGAACGTGATTTATGAAATGGAATCTTCTTGGTCCGGAAGCCAGACCGCCACGTTCGAAGCGCTCCGGTTTACGAATGATAAGTGCTCGTGAAAAATGTGTCCTCATGCAGATACAAACCGCCAACCATCTGTCAGTCAGTCGACGCTCTTACACATGGATACGATGCGAAACAAAAAAAAACTATCCACTTACGGGCATCACTCCGACAAATGATGGCAAAAACATTTCACTTCGTTCTCGCAACGCTACGCTTCGGCTCATCCTCTGTCGCTGTCGCTCGCTCCCCATCGCCCCAGCTGCACTCAGCACGCTCCTCTCTACATTGTCCTTGTGAATGGAGTTTCCCGGGTCCATTGTTGCCACCGCCACCGGTGATGCGATAGCATTGTGCGCCACTGCCACAGAGCGAACGCAGAGCCCTGTTTTGGGTTTTATTCTTTTGATTAAAAGTGAATCCTGGCAACTGATGGATGCTCTTGATATGAAGCATACATCTTGACTTGTCAGTTGACGATGGCGGGGATTTCTGCAGATTTTCACTTCGGTTTTCCTTTTTTTCTCGCTGGTTTTGTTGGTTTTGTTTGTTGCCCCGAATCGAGTTACGTTGGACATCGACGATACAAAAAAAAAAAAAACAAAAAAAAACTGGTTTGGACTGGTGAAGGGCCGACTTTTGATTTGACAGATAGTCGGTGGCGACGTGCTAAGTTTTGGAGCTCTTGTTGACGCTCTGTTTTGACGCGCCATCATGGGCCGGCTTTGATGTTGTCGGCTGATCCTTCTTTCTGCCTCTCTTCGGGTGTTGGTAAGGGGAGGCTGTTGGTTGTTTAGATGGGCTTTAGGGGCTCTGGCGGGCATATGGAGTGCGGCTTTGGATTCACGAACTGCGTGACAAGGGACATAATTAGATGGGCTATTGGCTATGCATTGTGATAATGATCTGAAGGAACTCAGATTTAGAGCATTCAATCTGAAAAATGTGTATTTCGAGAGAGCGGATTAACAAGGAAGACGGTCCTGTTAGTCTTATCAGGTAGTGTGCTATGTATTCTTGCTAGGTCTCAAGAACTGTCTTAAGGCATTCTAAACATTTGGTTTGGTAGAATAAATTGTTTAACTTTTCATTAGTAAGACCCACACATGGTCTGAGTCTGAGCAATAGCTGTCCCTCATCATTGACCATACCTGGGCACGATATTTTCAACACATTTTTGGTCTTTCACTCCTTCTCGAACCAGGGGACTAGACTTGACTGGGAGCATGAGTGATCGGTGCATGCTTGTCTTCCAGACTACAACTAGATAGTCGAGAAAGAACACCACGCTTTAACGTCGGAAAGCTACAATCGCAACAGACTGCTAGATCTTTGCCGATTGAGTCTCCCAGAAACTGTCTGCAAGTTCGACATCGCCTGCGCAAACCATTGAAGAGGAATGGAGTCGTTATCAAGAAGCCGCCGATGATGTGCAGGCAGGCACATGCAGACAAACAGGAAGCCTACAAGGCAACGCTGCATCGAATAACAAGTTCTGTTCGTGAGCTCTACGATACATAAGGGAAGAGAGCCGCCTACTGTCCGTAATCTCAAAAGCGGATGAAGGAGTCCTTGGTCTCCTTCATCCGTTTCTGCGTGCGATCGGCATTTTGTTACACTTTGCGCGACTAACACCCACACATTATCTAAGTCTGAGCAATAGCGATTTTCAATCGTTGACCGTTCTTGGAAAGATTTTTGGTCTTCTTCAAGCAAACTACTCCAAAACGCTACGCAACTCCCTGGGAGGAAGCATATAGAATGGTAATGGAGAAACTGAAATGTAGTAGCAACTGGTCCAGAAAAAAATCCACCAGTCACGGTCGACGAGCTGCAAAAGGTTAGGTTAGGTAAGGTTGTAGTGGTGGACTGCTGCAGAGCAGTCACACTTAGGCCAGAGTAGGCCCATTGTGATAAAAAGCGGATTGACTTGATGCTGGAGCCAGTTGGTGCTGCTGATGAACCGATTTAGTTGGCCAATGCTGGCGCTTTTTAGCTCGTTATGGCTGCTGAAGTAGTAGGCTCCTAGATGCTAGATCCTACGACTAGCAAGAGCACTGCAAGAGCAGAGAAGGTGATGAGTATTCTCTTCCTCCTCTTCATCCATGCAGCATCTGCAAAAATCATTAAATGGAGCACCCATCCTGCGAGCATGAGTGCCAATTACACAGTGCCCGGTTATGACTCCTGTAAGGGTCCTTACTAAGGGCTTGCTGAGTCCTAGTAGACTGAGTGACCGTTTTAGGTTAAGTGATGGCCAGATTTCTTTTGTTTTAAGGCAGATGGTGCCTTCTAGCCATTTGTCATTGGTGGTTTTGATTGTATGAATCTTTAAAAGATGATATGCTGTAGCGATCGGCATGGAAGGTGGTACCCCTTCTATCGATAGGGATGAGGTTGTTACACACCTAGCGAGTTCGTCAGCTTTGCAGTTTCCTCGTATGTCACAGTGTCCCGGCACCCACATGAGGTAAATGTTAAAATGCTTAGCCATCTCGTTAAGAGACAGCCTGCAATTAAGAGATTTTTTGTGTTGACATAACATTGTCCAGCGATTTTATAGCTGCCTGACTGTCCGAACCGATGGTGATATTAATTGTTGATGTCACGTTGTTTTTGAGACATGACAACGCCTCTTAAATCGCTATGGTTTCTGCCTGAAAAACGCTACAGTGATCAGGGAGCTTCACGGAGATAGCAATGTTGAGGTCTTGTGAATAGACACCCGCATCCACCCCGTTTTTTTGTCTTTGATCCATCTGTGCAGATGCGCAGGACGAGCTGCAAAACGTGTGTAGGAAAATCCTTGGACTGTTCCTGCGGAACTTGATGAACTACGCAATTCTAGGACTAACGCTGCCCCAATGAATTAAGGTTATCGGTCTTGCCGACGATATCACAGTCGTGACGGTCGTCAAGCACATCCTTTTTGAGAAGATTTTTACAAGAAATATCACTTAAGCATTGTCAATGACTCGAAAAAGGTGGGGGCTTGAACATTTTTTTGTCGCTCAGAACAGGAATCGAAATTACGACGTCGATGTTTGGATCGACGTTCATACTCACAACGCCACATCCACGAGTTGGAAACCGCCACAAAATTTTCAATCAAGACAATAAAACATTTGCTGGAATCTTCTGATTACCAGCTAACCACAAGACAAATGCTGTTTTAATAACCACCCGAAAGCCTGTAGAAAACGTCAACTTTTCGGGTTTTTTTCCCATCCGATCAATTAGGTAATGCTCGACAACAAATTTCAAAACTCACGTCGAGCACTGTAACAAAAACGTCTCTGGGATGCAGGCAGCGCTTTCGTGGGACGTCCTAGATACGGGTCTCCTTCATTACGTTGCTCCAGTAAGGGTGGCAGCTCTCGCAGTCAAGGAGACAGCAAAGAAGCTTCCATCCGCTTACAGGCTCATTGCAATTGGAATAATCAGCGGCTTCCGAACAATCTCAGACGAAGCAGCCTGTGCCATTGACATTCTCGCCATCTCGAAGTGCAATGGATCTACCTAAGGAGAACGGCAAAGCAAGCGGAGACTAGCGCAATATATCTGAAGCAGGCAGAAAGGGTAACATTTATGAGACGCCACAACGAGAGGCAGATGGGTTCACAAATTGATACCTTAGATAGAAGCCTGGACAACGAGAGCTCACTGGAACTGCAACTACCATTTCACGAAGTTCATGTGGGGCCACGAAGGTTTCCTGAAATACCTCCACAGATTCGGTCACGACAGCTCTCCCACCTTGCCAGAATGCGTGGGCGCAGAGGAAGACGCAGAGCACGCAATGTTCGATTGCAGACGCTTTACCCAGGTGAGAACAAATCTACCAAGTCCCGAAGTCCCAGTCAGCTGAGACACGGCTGGAGATCGGCTTCTTTATAACGAACGTGCAGAATGAGCTCAGAAGAAGAAAGAAAAGCCGTACTGGCAAACAAATAACCAGTCCCGCGAATTAAAGTGGTTGAAGTGTACAGAGGTGTGGTTTGGCAGGACGTGAGCTCGTGGAAACAGTTCAATGGTTCATAGACCACGGGTTACAAGTATCTTGAAGAAGATTCCACTTCGGTCGGCGCAAACCAAAAAAAAAAACTCTTCCTCGAACCAGGTTACTACCGTCCGCAGACAATCGCATCAAGAGCATTGCTTTCTGTGCACTCGATGTGGTCGATGGGTTCTTGCCTTCTGGACTACACCTACTTCTTGGTACAGGTGGTTCAGTTCGTGGTTGTGTCTTCGCCTCCATTCACCTTCCTTGCAGATAGAACCACATATTCTGCATACAACAAGTTTGTCTTGAAGGGCAAGTGGGTTTCACTGCTCTTTTGAACAGGCAAAGTCCGAATACACGACAGGATGGACATCAATAGATTCCGCAGTTGTTCGCCGTCAGTGCTTAACGATCTTGTGTATAATTTGTAAGAAAGATAAAAATAGGGGACCCAGGGCAGACCCTTAAGGTACGCCCGTAACAACAGCTAAGTTCAGGAGAATTTCAATCGCATGGACGGCGAATTGAATTCTTTCATAACAATGTGATTCAAAAGGAAGCATAAGGAACCCTCGGAAGCAAATTGAATTATTAGCTTCTTCAGCAAAATGGAGTTCAAGGGGTAAGAAAAGCCTAATTCGGCTCATACTGTTGGGGGAGGAGGTCCGAGACGCTCATGGCTCAAATGATACTCACCTCGTTAGTCAGAGCGACACTAAGGAACGGTAAGAAGGGCCAAAGTGGAAGGTTTTGTGAGTGACGCGCAAGCGCTCCGTTCGTCCTCGGAGAGGACTCCGTCCACTCGTATAAGATGTGATCGAAATTGCCGTAGGCGCATTCTGATTGCCTTCGTCTTCATTATGCCGTGGTTGACAGGATACTCGAAGAGCAAAACTATTTGCCAGTTCTGACCAAAGTTCTTTAACTCAGACAAACCTGTTCAAATGGACAATGGAACGAGTTACTAAGAGCACTTCAACTGTTTTGCCAATCGAGCAGGAGTCGACTGACTGACCTCGGTGAGCACGAATACCAACGACGCCTGAGCAGCGGATTCAATGAAAAGGACAAGTCGACTTAGGGGATGGTACTTTTATTTTTCAGAAGCGTATTTTCATGGTTGGGTGTGACGAGGAGCCAACGTCCTAGTGACGGTGGCGGTACTTGAGGCGGCGGATGGTCTTGTAACGGTATCCGTCGGCTGAGAGAGGAGTAGCTTCCTCAACGACAGCTTCTTGTTCCTCGACTGGGGGCAGGTATTCGTTGGATGGTAGTTCATCGACATCGCGGCGGTGACGAAGGCGGAAACGCTTGACAGTCTTGTAGCGGTATCCATCGGCGGCAAGGGGAGAGGCTTCCTCTACTGGGACTTCAGCGGCTTCCTCGACTGGGGGCAGGTATTCGTTGGATGGGAGTTCATCGACATCGCGGCGGTGACGAAGGCGGAAACGCTTGACAGTCTTGTAGCGGTATCCATCGGCGGCAAGGGGAGAGGCTTCCTCTACTGGGACTTCAGCGGCTTCCTCGACTGGGGGCAGGTATTCGTTGGATGGTAGTTCATCGACATCGCGGCGGTGACGAAGGCGGAAACGCTTGACAGTCTTGTAGCGGTATCCATCGGCGGCAAGGGGAGAGGCTTCCTCTACTTGGACCTCAGCGGCTTCCTCGGCTGGGGGCAGGTATTCGTTGGAAGGGAGTTCATCGACATCGCGGCGGTGCCTCAGGCGGAGCTTCCTGACGGTCTTGTATCTGTATCCGTCATCAGCAAGGACTGCCTCCTCCACAGGAAGCTCAGCTTCAGCAACTGGCGTCAAGTATTCGTTGCTGGGTGCGGCCTCCTTCACTGGCGGCAAGTAGTCAGCTGGCAGTGCAGACGCTGCTGCGACCGCTGCAACAAACACGAACACAAAAAATCTCTGAAAAGCCAAAAAATGCTCGGTTATCCTTGAGCTGCGGCTCACTCAAACGCTCGGCTTACCATCCTCGGTTCTAGGCCTGTCTGTCCACGAGAGTGTGAAGTTGATGAGTGATATCGTTGGAAGCAGGCTGCGTTATTTATATGCAGATCACCGATTCACGGTATCTTCGATCTAACGCTTCGATTAGGCGGCCGAACAAAGCTTCACTTAAATTAATTCGACGCAATTGGACTGACACACCGAAATCGAATGCTCGATACGGCTCGAGTGGATGCCGGATGAAGTGGCCGCCAATTATGTTCTCGTCTGTCAGCGACGCAGTCCAGCGGTGGGATGGGATCTAGTTTGGATCTAGATTCAGACGACGGACAGACTTAATGATGACGACGAATTAATCGGAATTCGGTGTGAGATCTGGTCTGAAGGTCGAGTGTACACTGTGCTGGTGGGTGAAGTGCTCTTACGCGGCAGATGATGTCGGTTCGGGGCTATCGTTGTGGGACAGGTCAGAGATGGAGATACCGGCAGTCCGTTAGACACCGTTAGTGTGGTGATCTGATGCGTGGGACACGACTTGTTTTGGGTAAGGAAGTAAAAATTGTCGAAAATCCGCGGTGGGCAGCTTGAGCGAGGCTTGTGGATAGAACACAGCATTGGCTAGAGGATAGTGGCTACAAGACCGGTGTCTGGTGGTTGGTGGCTGTTGGCTGATGGCTAGTGGCTGGTGGCTGGTGGCTAGTGGCTAGTGGCTAGTGGCTAGTGGCTAGTGGCTAGTGGCTAGTGGCTAGTGGCTAGTGGCTAGTGGCTAGTGGCTAGTGGCTAGTGGCTAGTGGCTAGTGGCTAGTGGCTAGTGGCTAGTGGCTAGTGGCTAGTGGCTAGTGGCTAGTGGCTAGTGGCTAGTGGCTAGTGGCTAGTGGCTAGTGGCTGGTGGCTAGTGGCTAGTGGCTAGTGGCTAGTGGCTAGTGGCTAGTGGCTAGTGGCTAGTGGCTAGTGGCTAGTGGCTAGTGGCTAGTGGCTAGTGGCTAGTGGCTGGTGGCTAGTGGCTGTTGTCTGTGGCTGGTGGCTGTTGTCTGTTGTCTGTGGCTGGTGACTTTTGTCTGGTGACTCCTGGCTGTTGCCTGGTGGCTGTTGGCTAGTTACTGGTGGTTAGTGGCTAGTGGCTGGTGGCTGGTGGCCGGTGGAGTGGATAGAGGCTATCTCCTGGCTAGTTTTTCGTTTCCAGAGCATGTCTTGTCCAACCATCAACTATTGACTGCAATTCCTTTACCATCAAAATGTGGAGGCTGACGTCACTCCAACGCTGCTCCATCCACCCTAACTCCGCTGATACCGCCGCCACTCGCAGGCAATCAATTCTATTTGACACATCATCCTCCGCTCTGCAGCTAAATCGCCAGATCCAATCTGCGTGCGGGTATTAACTTTTAAATAACCACTTACCGCCGCAATCGTGCCGCCCACTCGCACAACGGCATTGCGAAAGTCCGCCGTATCCACTACAGCCCAGTGCAGCAATCGGGCATGCAATGCATAAAAGCATTTCGTCCCACCGAGATGTATTGTCGCCACATTAAGAGCCACCTCTAAGCGCATTGTCCGCCAGCACGCACATGCAACATGTACGGCGAGCGGCCGGCCAGCTTTGCGCGCACCACCAGCGACGACCCGAACACAATGACTAATTGCAAAATCGATAAAACATTATTAATCCTGTCGCCGGTAATTTCCTATTACACTCCACGGCTGCGAGTCAAATTATTGTTGCATAACCCGAGCGCAATTTCGCTAATACGAATATTCCAGCGGGGTATTGGTGTCGTGCGCCCCATTCAAACGCAGGCAGGCAGGCCGGGTGTCCTTGCAGCTGTGTATGTACATCCTATCCCGCTGGAGCGCCACATAATGCTGATGGAATTCTTTTCCCAATCACAAATTAATCAGCACAAACCATACCACCACCGGCAGAATCGGTTCCGGGCCGGCTGCTCGGCTGCATCCTTTTCCCTCGCAGGATCAGGCGTCCTTTGTGAGTTCTATATTGCGCAGGATTTAAATTGTCGATGAAATTCTATTTCTGAATTAATCTGTTCTTGATTTGCGTTCTCGTCGCTCCGGGGGGTGGGTTGGACCTCTCCACGGCAGAAGCCGAGCGTAAGTTTATGACACCGCTGGGGCGCATCCAAAATCAATCAATCATTGTTTAGGCATTTTTGCAAAATTGATTCCGTTGTTTGCGGCATGCGGATGAAGTGGACTCTCTCTCTCTGGGATGGCGCGATTCGATTGCGGCCCGGATTCGTTTGACACTGATAATGTGGATACAGTCGACATGTTTGGGCATCACTGCCACCCACTAGCTGGGGTGGCACTAGAAACGGACACAGATTGTCTGCAGAAGGATTGGGCATTGTTTGGTTTTTGGGGCAAACAAATGGACTTTGATTAAGTGCGCTGCACTCGGCCGGGGATTATTCGCTGTACGCGACTTGATGACTTTCACATTGTTGCTTGCTCGATATGCCGGACAGTGGTGATGACGGTCAGAAATAAACAAATATTTGTTGTTTGCTCTGGCTGCATCACTAACGAAATCAATTCAGTTCGGGTGTAGACCCGGCGTTTGGAAGTCCCAAATAGATCAACTTTTAAGCGGATTCAATTTGCGTTACACGCTGTCGCTGTGCAACGTGTTAGGGCATGATATTCAGCGAAAAAAAGAAAAGTAGATGCATCAGTCAGCTGGGAGTGAGAGAGAATGTGCAGAAGTGATCGACAATCAGTTTCCTATATTTCGATAAGTTTCGTTAAGTTTCGTTAAATTTGTTCAAGTTTCGTTAAGTATACATTTTAAGCTCCTCATGCAGTTATGAGTACCTACAGAGAATTTTGACAGTGCCAACTTATCGGGCATCACTCTATTTTACATAATTAAGGTTATATCTAACGTGGCCATCTTATTGGCACCCGTAGACTATATATACTTCTGTAAATAATCGCCAACACCCCCAGCAAGCAAGCCTATTAGCAATGCCAACAAAAGAATCCCGTCAAGCACCACCTCCCACTCGGTGCATTTCAAACTCTTCCCAATCGCTCCCATTTGCAGGACGTGACATCGATCACAGCCATGTCAAGTTCGCGTAAGGAGCTTGTCAATTTTTTCCTTCCGAAATGTGGGCTCCTCTGAGCACTCTCTGATTAGTCTCCAAGGCCTTAGAGCAATGAGCACGCAGTAAATCATTTCCCCCTCCCTCCCACACGCGATTCCCAAGCCAGAGATTTCTCTTAATCAAATTTCCACGAACACATTCCATTCGGATACCCCAAAGGAGCCGGGGTCCCACGGCCCAACCCATCGACCAACGTAGACTCAACATGTGCCACCGAAAACCCGCCCCAGAGGGTCGTGTCCCCCCGTGCACTGTCACATCTGACGTTTGTTTAGTTTCGTTAATTACTTCGCGAAACGCTCCCGCGTCGTCGTTTGTAGTATTTGCACGAAGCGAATTTAATGTTAATCATGTCATTATCCCTTTTGGTGATTGTACCCTGCGTGGGATAAGTACACACACTCAAGCGGATGTCGTCGCCCCAACGTGCACCTATGGCAAAATTCAATAACTCCACGTAGGAGTGCGAGTTGCACGGCACGCAGCGGCGCGAGACCCTGAAACTCTGCCTAGGCATACGGCGCACCGCTGTGAGGCCGCCCGGCCCCCCGTTCAATCCTGACGAATGTCCTGGCACGCCTTTATTTATTTTTAATTTATATGCAAATATCATGTTTTAATATTCCCTCAGCGTAATTGCGTTTTTCATGCGTTCTTCCTCCTCGGGTTTTTTTCTCGCTGGTCTGCGTCCTCATTCAGCCGAGCCGATGTGTGGTGCGGTGCGGCGCGGCGCTCTCCTCTGTTAATGGCATGCCAATGCGCGTTTCGTGTAATTAACAATGTCGGCATCATTTCCCCGCACTCGCTCATTCACTCACTGCCTGATGATGGTGGTGCGCGCTTTGATGTGACGGAATTGAATTGAATTCATTGAATTCGTCCTCGAGCATGGGCATGTGTGGATGAAAGGGCGTCTTTCACTCACAGCGCCCTGTGCACGGACAAAGTGTCACAAACTAGTCGCTCTGTGGCAGTGCAGCAAAACGAAAACTCCGAACTCATTATCGGGGCAAGTGGACAAAGGGCAGAAAGCTGCTCAAACTTTGGCGACCCCTCAAAGGACTCGCTCTGAATGGATTGTGCGGGCTCTTGTCTCTGTGCTCGGGGCTCGGTGCCCCATCGAAGATGGAACCTTATTAGCAACTTCCGTCATTAACATTTGAGTTAATGTATCGCACACAGTCAATGGACGGCGGGTGGGCGGTGTGTGCAGACGGTCTGGGAGCGGGCAACTTTGCCATCCGCAAACTTACACAGAGAGAGTTCAGGAAGTTAAACTGGGCCAAGTATCAGATTGCCCTAATTAAGGATGGCTCATTATGGGATAGGTTTCGGGGACGAACACGGGCGAACGCAACGGAGGGCAAGTGTCTTCTGGTTGCTGCTGGCTTTCGGTTTTCTGCGCTCGCCTTTATTGGATTTGAAACTTTCTATCGCTTGCGATACTGACTGGTAATAAGGAGAAAATCGGATGAAAATAAGAGAGGAAAAAATCGCCAAGCACAATCGAGATTTCCTTTGTCGTCGAGCGGAAACTTTAATTATTCGTGAAATTAGGGGAGAGAATTGCCGAGTCAATTTCAATTGCTTTTGCCGTTGAATGAGGGAAAACTATTCGCAGAAGATTGGCTTCGCAAAGTTGCTGGTGGAGATCATCTGTAAGCGAATTAAGAGGTCCCTTGAGACGTGGTTGAAGTCAACGAGTTGAACAAAGAGACAGTTTATTGTGAGGTGTGGCAATTGGTTGGGCAACAACATTCCTCTGAACTATTCTACTTGACGGCTCTTGAATTATGAACAGCGCTATGGTTGATAGATCTCTTTGGGGTACCTTCGGGTATGAAACGGATGGTTTGTGATGTTCGTGTGACGGGAGGGGCTGAGCTGTCAACTGATCATCGCCCGGTATTGTTGATGCCGAACCTCACTGAGTACATCTTCTGCCAAGGCGCAGCCAAAAAGTGGTTACACGCATTCGCTGGGAGAAACTACAGAACATTGGGTGAAGCAAAACGGTGCACTGCACATATCGGTCAGGCTTGAACAAATTCCAACAGTTCTGTGAGAAAACAACTGCGTGGCTTCAAACAGTCGGAGTTCAAGAAGCCATCAGTACTGATGTTGTTCGCACTATTTACTTGGGAGCCGAGGTTAGCGAAGTCCTTTACTACCTCGAAGTTGTAGCTGCCTATGGTGACGTTCTGACCGAGTAGTCGATGTTGTGTATCCTTCCTTGATCACAGCATATACTTTGTTTTGCCCTCATTCACCGCTAAACCTATTTTAGCCGCCTCCATTTCAATGCCAGCAAACGCCTCATTGACGGCTTGCTGAGTTCGACCAATCACGTCAATGTTGTCCGTGTATGCCAGCAGTTGAACGGAGTTTTTGAAGATCATGCCTCGGGTGTTTACGTTTGAGTTTCGCACGATCTTCTCACGACAGCGCGTCGCCTTGCCTAGAGCCTTTTTTGACATTGAAGGTCTCGGTGAGTTCGTGACCGACTTTGATGGAGCAGCGAGAGTTCTCCATCGTCATCCTGCAAAATCTGACGAGTTTGGCAGGAATGTCAAAACTAGACATGGCGTTGTATAGCTCGTCTCTATGCACACTGTCATAGGCGGCCTTGAAGTCGACAAATATGTGGTGGGTGTCGAAATGCATTTCTTGGGTATTTTTCGACGATCTGCCGTAATGTAAGGATTTGATCGATGGTGGACTTCCCAGGCCTGAATCCGCACTGATAGGTACCTATCATGTTGTCGACGAATGGTTTCAGTCGCTCACACATAACGGCAGATAAGATCTTGTGGGCGATGTTAAGGAGACTTGTCCCCCGATAGTTGGCGCGGTCAAATAGGTCTCCTTTCTTGTGGATCGGCCAAACGATACTAGGATTCCACTCGTCGGGCATGCTTTCCTCCGACCATATCCTACAGATGAGCTGGTGCATGCGCCCAACCAGATCATCTCCAGCTGCTTTAAACAGTTCCGCGGACAATCCGTCCGCTCCAGCAGCTTTGTTAGACTTTACTTCTTGAGCTTGACTTCGTCTAGATCGGGGGGACGGAATTCTCTTCTATCGTCGTCCATTGCGTGCAGTGGAACATTCTGCCTGACAGCGGTATTGGTGTCCTCTTCGCCGTTAAACAGTCCGCAGAAGTGATCATTTTAGAATCTCAGTATCGACTGCGCCTTTACTCCGAGTTGTCCCTCCTCGTTCCGACAGGCTTCTGTCCGAAGTTTATATCCTTTGGATAGATGTTTCATCCGCTGGTAAAACTTTCGGACATTATTTCTGGAATAGCAAGCAAGAGACAAATTCAAAATAATAAATAGAACACCAGTAACAGCGATAAACTTCAAAGAATTTCCATATAGGAAAGTTGTTAAATTTCAAAAAGGCAGCGCTTAAATCCTAGAATAAAAGGATGGGGGACAATAGATCCTTATGGTCGCAGTAGTAGTGCCTGTATGACTCACTCCAGGTTCTTCAATTGAATTCAAATGGCCATTAATTGCTTGTGACTCTGATTGTATGTTCTTCAGTATATATTTAATAGCGCATGGAATCCTTAGTCAAGCTTACATGTGGTTCAGCAGAGTGTGCAAATTCCCCTGAGTTTTCCTTTGATCAGTCCTTGCAAGGCCCGGACTTATGTCAAAGACAACATCTTCACCTCGCTGAAATGCCCTCGATCCCACCAGCTAGGCCAAGAAACTTATTACCATTTTCCCCAGTTGGTTGGTTAATCTTACGGCACAAATATTCCTTCGTGTTGATTGACATCACTTTTGGGCGCAACTCATCTCCTGGCCAAGAATGCATATTCACATGAAATATTAATTCGGCCCTACGGCAACGTGTTCCAACAAACATCGCCTGTAATTGAATGTCAAATTGAGCGTATTACCTTTGCTAGTCCTTTTCTCAATTAAGACACTGAGGAGGACATTAATTTATGCAAATGGATGAGCAGATAGGTGGGTGTGTCCGAGCTGGATCCAAATCTGGAGGCTGGATGTTTCTGGAATGATGGTGGGAAAACCCTTTGGCGTGCGAACATGCGGGAGGGTGTTGCCAGCGTGATGACGAGGCATTTCAGAATTGTCGTGTCCGATTTTAATCTGAATGCTGCTCAGGATGGCAACGGGGAGAAGTGAATGGGCATGTCTATAGCCCATCAGTGCTAAGGGATTGTTGAAGGGACTTGTCAGCAGACAGCAAGGCCACAGCGTCAGACTGTGCACAGTGAATGATTCCATCAGGACCTAAGTGAGACCTAATTTACGCCAATGACCTAAGGTTACACAAACAAAGTAGAAGCTGACGCGCTATTTCGTCGTGGGAGGTGAGACCATATTCAATTTGCAACACGAATACCTTTCATGATTCACCGCTCAACCTCCTTCGAGCTGTAGACAATGCACAATGACCGTCGAGAAATGTTTCTCGAACTTCACCGCGAGTATGGATGAGCTTGAAGTCAGACAGCAGTTGACTGTCCTAGACACTGACGATTCCTGGTGTCGTCTGTGATCTTTGGATCAAGAAATCCTTGGCACTAAGGGACAACTACAGCGTCTCTTAAGCCGATGTTGAGCCCACAGACACCAACATAACATACAAATTGATCAGTATTTGTTCTGGTAGCCAAGCGCCAACAGAGGCAATAGCTTCAGACATGGTGGCGAACAAAAGGAACAAAAAGGTGAACAGCCTCGGGGAGAGCAATCCGGTATGCGCCAACGTACGGTGTACTCGGTAAAAAAACAAACTTGAAGACGAAGCCCTGGAAAGAGCTACATAGAATTCGAATTCATGGTCGGTCATGGCCGACGGTGAGCGAAAAGAGATCCAAGATCCATCCAATTGAAGTCGCAAGGAGGATATGCAAGCTAATAGGAGACCTTACAAGGATATACATGCAATACCACTGATCATGTCAGCTTTTTGAGCTTGTTTACCTCTTCTGTCCTTAAGTGTTATTCTTGTCATCCCAATCCTACCGAAGCCTTTCGATCTGCAGCCTGATTGGCCTTTGTTGGCAGACTGTCAACGAGGATTCATCGAAATGGCATTGCGGACATCGAATGAGTAGGCTAATCTAAGATTAATTGTTCTTCTATTAGGTTAGGTTGAAGTTGAACCCGATGGCACACTCGAGTGGAGAAAGATCCCAACCAACTTGGAGTACGAAATTGGAGGCAGCTGGCTAAGGATTGTGCCAGAAGGAGAGATTGACCGAGGCCCAGGTTAATCCCGTACTGTAGCGTCACAAGAAAAAGATGAAGAAGAAGGTTAGTTTGAAGTGGTTTATATCTGTACTGGAAGATAGCAGTCACACTTTGGCCAGCTTAGGGCCATTGTGCTAAAGCTCGAATCTATGCCAATTCCACAAGCCAGTTTGTACTTTTGATGAAGTGAAGAAAATGGCCTTCTTACATTGCTTAGTTTAGCCAGATTATTGAAGGGGAAAATTTCCATAAGTCTGTACTTACCGGATGAGAGATAGGGATTCTAGGATTAGGTCTGCTCATATTGACAGGCTACGTGATCACTTAAGGTCCAGCATAGGCCAGGATTTTTTGGTTATGAGGCATCCTGCTCCAGTTGAAAATCTGCAGTTTACCTTAGCAAATGTTTCCAGCTTTTACAAAATCATCAAGTTTAGAGATAGGCGGCAATTACGAGAAGTCTTTGAGTTGAAGGCGACTGAGCTCCGAGATTTGATTGCTGCCTGTCGGTCAGAACAGATGACTGTTCTTGATATTGCATTGTTTTTCGGCCAGGGTGGAGCTTCCTAGTAGCTTCAGTCTGGAAAACACCTGTTTCGGTAATCGGAAAGATAGCTGGATATGCAGATCCATGGAATAGATGCCGTCCACCTTCGATCCATTTGTGAAGATTCGCCGTGTATCGTTTCATCTGATCAGACTCCCAGTTATACCTGGGAAATGCTGATTGAGAAGTTCTTCTCGAGGAGGAGTTCAAGTATTATTGAGACAGTGTCTGTAAGTATAGAGCTATAATTGCAGAGGATGCAGAGGAAATGCTGCGATCTAAACCTGATCACGGTATTCGGTGGTAACTGTCTACCGACTTGGTCTGTCGATGGAAGCTTGAGAGTTGAAGTACGCAAGCTCAGTCCATCCTCCACATAAGAAATATCGCAGCAGTGAAATAAAAATCAACAAAACGTTGTGAAACTGTGAACCTCAGCTAACAAGGCCTTCCAGTGTTAACTTGCCCTTGCATGGTGCTATAGTTCTATGTTCTTGAACATTTGAGGAAATAACTTGGACAAGCTATCGTGTTTATTGGATTAAAAGAGTTCGTGCTGGTTTACTGCCGTGGACTGCTATTCTAAATTAAAGGTCCAGTGGTAGCACGTTTCAAGAATCCACAGGGATTCATTTCATTTGCTCATATCTTCGAATACCGTGGATATACAGTACTTACTTACTTATCAGGAAGACGAACCATGAAGGGTCTGAGCCTGAGCAGTTGCTGCCTTCCATCGTTGACGGTCCTGGGCGCGCTGCTTCCAGTCAACAAGGCTAAGCTGTCTTACATCCGTGATGACTTGTCTCTGTACCGGAGGTTCGATCTTCCTCTCCTTCTCGAACCAGGAGGCTCGGATTCGAAGATCCTCTTTGCTGGAGCGTTGTTGTCCATTCGCTCGACGTGGCCAGTGTACGGACTACATCCACATCCTTGTACACCTCGTAGAGTTCGCGGTTGTGTCTTTTCCTCACGTCATCACTAAATGTGACCTTTGGTTAAGGAGGCTTTTGGTATAACCACTCGAGAGGACAACAATAATACGGTGTGTCCCAGGGCTTCGGGTGCGGAGCGTGATATTCACAAGCCCACATCGTGCCTAGACACTGTAACAGCGTCCGACAAATCTTCTGCCTTGTCTGCCTTGTTTCCAGACTTTTTTACAAATCCCTTGATCTTGTCTTAGCTAATGGAGGCAATTTAGATAAAAGTTGAAGACTTACATGGACTAAACTTTCTTTTTGATATCTGGCGCTACTTGGTGTCATGAATTTGTAACTGACGTGTGGGAAATGGTCGTTATCTGCGTACAAATTTGTTTATTGATGGAAGATTTTTTATGAACGTGTGTTGGACCAAATATGGAACCTTGTGGGACACATTATTTGACTTCAATTAGAACTATTAGTCTCTCTCTCATCGGGATCTTAGCCACACTTGCTCCAAAGTTCCCACAAGAAGACAGGGTGATGTACTTTATCGGAATGCCTCATGAATTCCCGAAAGCAGACAAGGAGTTTTTGTCGAAGCGTGGCCTGTTTTCTTCGAGAACATGTAGTAGACGAGACAATAGTGATGGTCTGGACGAAACAAATCATCGATGGTACAGCTTAAGAGAATCGAATGGATGATAGTCGTTGCGATAGTTAAGCGATTAGGCCGCTGGATCGTAATTGCTGGGTTCCGACGGCAATGTTTACAACGACGAAATAGTGGAACAAAAACTTTCTGCCAAATTTCCTGTTAGTCAGAAAGGGAATAAAGCGACCTCTACCTCACAAGTAATCGCCGTAATCCAGTCGGATCGACATGTCTAACAAAACGCAGGATCCAGCGCCCCACCTTCGTGCTGAGACAACCCCCGTGATCTTCAATCTCATGTCGCAGCCCACGTCTTCACTGCACTCACAACTCACCATGACAAGGGGCAACTTTTAATCAAACCATGCGTCATACATTCAAGTGGTCTTATCCTTTCCCTTTCATTCTGCAAGGAATCATCTATATTTCAAAACGTATTTGTACATCGGGCTCGAGGAGAACACAACGCAACGCAACACAAAAAAGGAAAAGATTAGCAAATTACGAATATTATTCGTCTGAGAGATTACATCACTTGACGTGGGTACCACAACACAGGGATCCCATTGTAAATACATCCCTGCCACCGAAGGGCAAACAGCCGGATGGAGCCTGTGTCGGTGGGAAGCGGGGTGGTTGTGAATAAAATAAAGGAAGAAAAAAGCCAACAAAATACCCCAAAACGGACGTAGATTCACGGTCCTTTGGACATTTCTTACTGTTCCTCCTCGCTTCAGCCATCGCATCTCGTCTCATTTCTACCGCATCCTTCACTGTTGTATGACAAAAGTCTGTCTTATTGTCTGTCATTGTGAGGGCGCTCCGCACACAAAAACGTGCCCAGTCGTGTGAGCGCAAGAGCGAGACAGATGAACTTTTCTAAGGACACTCGAAGGAGTCCCATTATGATTCCGTTTAGGGCGCTCGTCTCCCTGTGTTTGATTGTTGGCGGGTAAAAGTTAAACACTTTCCGGTCTTCTTCCACGCCACTGACACAACTGAATGCCAAAGGTAAATGAGAGCTTTTCCTTCAGGATGTTCTGTGTCTCTCACTTGAGAGTGTGCGAGCCCTGAAGACGCCGTCACCGCCACCGCCACTGCCGCCGCCACAGGATAACAATACAATACTTTGCCGCTGCCGGTTGTGTTGTGTCCTTGTTGGGGAAGCCAAGAACTACCAACCTACCACTACATGAGGAGTCCTACGAACGTATGGAAATCTCCGAACAGACTTCGAAAACATTACTTATTTGTTTGTTCGTCGGAGACCGTCGTCGCTCGTCGCTCGTCGCCCTTTCTGCTCGTGGCTAATGTCCTTAAAGGATTTCCTTTATTTCTTTTCTCCGCTCCTTGGCGGTGTATTGTGTTGCTGTCGTTTAGTCAAATAATAGAAGAACACTTGGGTGTTTGTTGAGAGAATTAGAAAATCCTAAAATCGTTAGTTATTGAGCATGTGGATGGGGGTTGTTGATGTTGCCGGGGGGAACCCTTATATGTTTGAAATATTCCTTGCGTTTACATTTGTGGTTGCCTTGAGGCATAAGGGGTTTTGTGGTCGAGAAATGACAAGGTTTTGTGAAAAGTGTTGTTGGACAGTCCCAATAGAAGGAACGAGTGTATTGAACTCTCGAAGTAGCGAAATTCGGAAAGACTATGAAATCATTGCACACAAAACATAATTCCTCTAGGACCACAGATTTTTGGCAGTGCCAGTGTTTATTAAGAGCTATCCAGCTATCACGCGTACTGACATTGTGTTTGGTTACGGAATCGTTCCAATAGTAGCAGCGACTTCAAGTTGGCATCTTCAGGAAACCCTGAAGAAAATGTGAATGATTATGATTCCTACTTGAGTTACATGTATTAACACGACACCGACTTCCTCAACAACGAGCTGAACTGAGTTCATTCTCCAATACGTACCGATGTTGCACCACAAGCAGGAAACGGTAATAAAAGACAATCGCCGAGGTCACCAAGGCGTACTTTGATTGGAATATTTTGAAGTGTAAAGTTCGTAATAAAGTATTCATACCACAGAGTAGCAACAAGTGTTTGTAGTCAAATTAGTACTTATATACTTAACTCGTTTGATGACATTGCCCTTAAATCACTCAGTTTGTGCACGATCATGGCGCCGTCCTTCAATCCCCACCAAACGTTGACTGTTCTATGATGGCTGATGCACTGCAAGTTGGTAAGCCATGAGTGCCAAGTCTTACTTATGGTTGTAGTCAGTCATCGGAAGGAGGTGATGTTCTTTCGCTTTTAAATGCTCCAAAACACAGTCAGAGAAGAGACATATCAGCGTTGTGTAAGAACACTTTCCCACAGCTTGGATGACTTTTGAACTGATGTCATTTTCCATTTCATTGTATTAATCGTACAAAAAATACTCAAGATACAAGCGGATAACCATCAAATGATTCATGAACATAAATAAAATTGAAAATTTAGATAAGCTGTGTAAGACACAGGGAAACAATTGATTTGTAAACCATGCATTTAATTCCACACACATTCATCAAACCACACATTCTTCAAATCGACTAATTTGCAGATAGGGCGAAAATGGTGACGGCGTATTTAGTTCCACAAAAGTTCAGCACACACAATTTGAATACGTTGCATTTATGTTCACGTTCCCATGATCGATGGCAGACGTATGCAAGAAGTTTCAAATTACGAGCGATCAACGAGCAACAAGCCCCCTGTGCAAAACGAGGAAAAGTGAGACGAACTCCTCTACGTGATTGGACAAAATTGATCAGCATCATATCCGGCACTGTAGGTATATCATTTTGTGGAGTTGTAACAGATTTCTTAAATCACGTCAATGGCATTCCAAGAAATCTAGATTTAATCTGCCTACCACTGATACAACGGGGAACAGTAAAAATATAACGTAGACAGTCACTGAATGCTACATTTAGTTACGATTGCAGTTGAAGTGTAAACTCCTGACCTGAAGGACCAAAGTCATGCTCTACAAAACCCTTATCCTGCCAGTCCTACTTTATGGAGCCGAAAGCTGGACATTAAGTAAGGCTGCAGAGCTGATTCTTGGTGCCTTCGAAAGAAAAATTCTACGTCGGATATATGGTCCCGTCTGCGAGGAAGGCGAATGGAGGAGAAGACACAACCGCGAATTCTACAAGTTGCACAAGGATGTGTCAAAAATCTAGTCGACTACACCGACTCGGCCACATCGAGCGCAAGGATAACAACGCTCCAGTAAAGAGGGTCTTCGAATCCCAGCCTCCTGGTTCGAGAAGAAGAGGAATACCGAACCTCCGGTATAGAGACTAAGTCATCGCGAATGAAAGACAGCTTGGCCTTAATGACTGAAAGCAGCGCGGTCAGGAATGGAAGTCAGTAACTACTCAGGCTCTAACCCTTCATGGGTCTTCTGCCTGATATTAACTAACAATAAAAATATGGGTGGCGCTACAGCCCGTAGGAGGGCAGGGCTTCTCAGCAACCACTCGTGTTGTGCGTGCTATTGTTCTCTCACAAGTGGAAGGGACCTACAGTTTAATGCCGAATCCGAACGGCTTTGTTTGAGAACGTGTGCGTGCTATTGTTCTCTCACAAGTGGAAGGGACCTACAGTTTAATGCCGAATCCGAACGGCTTTGTTTGAGAATCTTTCTCTAGACAGAAGCATTGAGCATTGTCAGTGACTCGAAAGAGGTGGGGTCGTGAAAATTATTCTTGTCGCTCAGAGCAGGAATCGAACCTACGACATCGAGGTTGGGGTCGACGCACATACCCACAACGCCACGGGCCACCTGATATTAACTATTAAACGCAAAAATGGCATAATAGGGCTTTTTACCAGTCTTATGTTACTGTTCAGCAGATAAGTAGCGTGCTCAAGCTTCGAAACCCATATTAAATTCCTTTTAAACTTTCTTATATGGCGTAACAACTCTACAATTCGACACAACCTGAGGCAAGACATTTATAAACAATGGAGCAGATCCCTGAGGAACTCCAGTATTGACAAAGTACAAAGTAGATATAACATTAGAAATTTCAGGATCAGGTCTCAATGCAAAATTCCCCAATACGATGGCAGACTTGATCAAAGATATTGTCCGCGATGTGGAATTGAATGCCTCTGATTCTAAAGCATTCTCTTATAGTCAGCAATGGAAGCTTCGACAGATCATGGTTTGGCTGATTTTTCACTTATTCGGCCGCCTCGAATTTTACCACCACCGCCGATAAACAGACCAGAAAGTGGTGGTCCAGTCCTGCCGTTGTGACCGTGTTCATCGTAAAATAATACCTGTCTACTGATAGTATTTTCTATCCCTTGAAAGTGCTTTATAGCTTGCAAGGTGATTTGTCTTTAATATCTGAAAGATATAAAAGCTGAAAAGTGACTATGAAAAATACCCGTCCTTATTGGAAAGTAGTATGATATCGGTATGCTTGTTAAAGAGAGCAGACGCCAGTGTGGGAATTTAACAGAGTGGAATGGTACAGCAACGATATCAGCAGTCGTCCATGTTCGATTGATGACGTGCTTACGTGTCCATGCTCATCAGACTAACTCACTTTGCCAATCTCTCTCTTCTGAAAATCACTTTGAGATGTGATGATGATGTGCCTGTAAATTGATGGCTTTCTTCAGTGTCTCTTTGGTCGTAATAGGTTAGGTTAGGTTGTAGTGACTGACTGCTGCAGAGCAGTCACACTTAGGCCAGAGTAGGCCTATTGTGATACCAGGGATTTTATGGCAGCCTGACTATCGGAACAGATGGTGATATCCCTTTTTGATATCACATTGTTTTTAAGCCACGACAGCGCCTCTTTAATCGCTATGGTTTCTGCCTGAAAAACGCTACAGTGATCAGGGAGCTTCACGGAGATAGCAATGTTGAGGTCTTGTGAATAGACACCCGCACCCACCCCTTCTTTTGCCTTTGATCCATCTGTGAAGATGCGCAGAGAATCTTTCAGTGTTTACATGTCAGTCATCCAGTCCAATCTGGAAGGAATACTGATTGAGAATTTCTTTTCGAAGATGGCCTGGGGTAGTAGGCGGTCGGTGTCGTTAGGAAGGACATTGAATTCCTTGAGAATGGTTGTGTGACCAGTGTTGAGTTCGGACCACAATCGAAGTGTTTTGAGTCTCATGGCTGTGCTTGCTGCTGCTTGTTTCCCGAATATTTCCAGAGGTAGGAGATAGAGGAGAATATTTAGTGCGTCTGACGGTGTACTTCTCAGTGTCCCGCTGATACACAGGCAGGCCAGTCTTTGTACTCGGTTGAGTGCATTGCAGTTTACAGCGTTGTTTAGTGCTGTCCACCAAACTGAGACACCATACAAAAGTGTCGTTCTGACAATAGAGGTGTAAATCCAGTGAGCGATGCGAGGTTGTAGGCCCCATTTGCATCCAATGGCCTTTTTGCAGCAAAAAAGTGCAGAAGAGGCTTTTTTTTACCCTTTCCTGGATATTGAGCTTCCAGTTTAGCTTGCTGTCGAGAGTGAGACCCAGAAATGTCGCACTGGTGGTTGGCTGTAATGTAGTGCCGCACAGCAGTGGGGGTCGAATTGGGGGATTTTGTATCTTCTGGTGAAGAGTACGATATCCGTTTTTTGTGGATTGACGCCGAGACCGCATGTTTGAGTCCATGCCTCTAGCTTGTTAAAGGCATTCTGCGTTATGTCTCTTAGAGTAGAGACGAATTTGCCAGATGCCGCTATGGCAATATCATCCGCATATGCAATAACTTTGCACCCCACCTCTTCCAGTATTAATAGCAGTTCATTTACCGCTACGTTCCAAAGAAGGGGTGAGAGAACACCTCCTTGTGGGGTGCCCCTATTAACTCCTCTATGGATCTTAGCATCTCCCTGTATTACTCTGCTGGTGAGTAGCTGATGAATGAAGGCCACTAGGGGCTTTCCGATCCCGAGGTTGCTAAGCACAAGTGAAATTGCTTCCGAGTTGATATTGTTAAAGGCACCTTCGGTGTCGAGAAAAGTCACAAGTGTGTATTCTTTGGACTCGAGAGATTTTTCTATTGTGCCTATCAGAGAGTGGAGGGCTGTCTCTACAGACTTGCCTTTGTTGTAGGCATTTTGTGCAGATGAGAGTCTGCATACTGCTATAGCTTGTCTGATATATTGATCTATAAGTTTCTCCAAGGTTTTCAGGAGAAACGAGGAGAGACTTATTGGTCTGAGGTCCTTCGGTTTGGCATGGGAGCATTTACCCGCTTTGGGAATAAACCCTACTTTGACCCTTTTCCAGGAGCTGGAGACAATTCCTCCTAACTGCCAATGCAAATAAATGATGCAAATGCTGCTGCCTGAGTTGGACTTCGGCATAACTTCCACAGGAGTGTCTTGATCCTTTCAATGCTGGATAAGAAGAAAAGTCCAAAGGTTCGCCGAGTTCGAACGAATTGTTGGGCATAATCTCTACTTCATATTAACGACCTAAATAGCGGATGAGAGAGTGCCTCGTTATGGCACCGCCCATTGCACACTTGACAACCGATCAACCTGTTCGGCAAGAACTGCTAAAGCCACTGCTTCTTGTTAACTTGTCAGCAATTACTCTTGATTTTGGTATTGGTCTCTCATAAATCAGAGGAACCTACCGTTTTACGCCGACTCCGAATGGCCAAGTTTGAGAAGCTTTTTTTTAGACAGGAATATTCCTTGAGCCTTAACAGTGACTCGAAAGAGGTGGAGCCGTTAAAAGTATTTGTCAAATTTAAACACGATTTGAACACGATTATATTTTATTGATTTTCGTTAATTTATTCTTAGCTTAGTTGGAAGTACGTAGAACGTTTTTCCAGAAGCAAATATTTTGTTATCGTTCAATGACTGAAGTCTAGTTCGCCTCTTGATAGTTGACCTCTTATGAGTCCTTTATGTGAACCTCAGTCTTGTTGACTCACAATAACTGGTCTCCATTCGGTGAGCATGTTGTATTTCGTAAGCGAACGGCCTCGCTCCAGAATACCTCTTGATTGTGAACTGTTGTTGATTATTTGTCTAGGAAAGGTTAATCGGGTATATCGTGTTGGACGTTGTGCTCTTTTGATTCTTTTCACCATGCACTCAAGATGTTGTTGAACACAGCATGCACCCTTCTGGATCGGTCTTAAATCGGTCATCAGCATTATCGGATTTCACTCCGCACCATGTTACTAGGTTAGGTTAGGTTATTGGGCAGCACACAGCGATATGGCCAGCACACTTCTGTACAGCTTTGTTGATCCATTGTGATACCTAATGTCGTTAATTTGATCCCAACGGCTAATGGTGACGACCAGATATGAGAACCAAATAAACGCATATTAACTTTGCTTTCACTGGGAAAGGACATACACACAACCAACTGCTCCGCCGTTTTCCAAACGTTTACCATGTTCTAAGAACCTTGTTCAATGAATTCCTTCATGTGTTACTCCCAAATTCATCAAGATGTAGTGAATTCGCATCAATCCTCAATCACTCGGTCGTCCAACAAAGCCTAACTGAAAAAATTCCCTATTTTTTCGCCCACATTGACTTCATTAAACACGAGCACTCACTTAAGGTCCGCTGCAAAGCTTCAACACACAATTTAATACATTTTTTTGCTCTTTCGCAGACCACCACAAACTTGTCAATTATATCGCAACACGACATCGGGACACAATCGCATTGAGCATCGAAAATCAACTCGAACATCAGCAGCAATACTTGTGTTTGGTGGAATTTAATTAAATGCGATTAATGGATTTAACGGTATTTTGGTAAAAGCATTCAACATGTGCTATGCGACTGATTTTTTTTTCGCCTGCACAGTATCCCATCGCCAGGCTCCCATCGATTCGCATCAAAATATTGAATCCTGATTGATGTTAATAGCGTCGGCGGCGGCGGGGATATCCTTTCACGTTCGTTTTGTTCGTTGGGATTTGCCCAATGTGTTCACTGTTTCCTTTAGCTCTTGCATCGCTCATTTTGATCGCTTTTAATCTGGACATTTTATAATCCCACTTGTGTGGACTGTTGCAATTAAAATCGCCCGTTCCCACGTTCTTTTTGAGTGGCGAGCATCTCAGTGTTCGACAATGCTTTTGAAAAAATATTTAATTGCAAGTACGGGTCCGACGAAAAATTGAAACAATTCCGCTGGTCTTCAGCGGGGTTTCATTTCGACTGCGAGTGAATAATTGTGTGCGCTGCCGGGACCAAAATTAAATATAAAGTCGCGTCGAACAATCAAGTTGCGGAGGCTAGGGCGGTTTTAATTAGGTCATGCGAGTGATTGGGAAACTTTATAGATATTAATGGATTGGGGATCCCAGGTCTAATGAGTTAAAGAGCCAGCATCCATCTGCCTTTAAGTCGAAGTTACCGAATAGCGTTCCATTGAATAGTGCCGCTGTCGAATGGGTTGGTTCGAAAATCGACAATCAATAGTGCGTACCGGGTAGAAACTTACTAGCCTGCTCGATTTGTCCTTACGTCTATATTTGGCCGACAGTCGATGTGCGCACCTTAGGAGGGACGGGATTACTCAATCATATAATTCTGTAGTCCTTTCAGGAAGCACTATCCGTTTTCGAGAATGTTTCATTTGAGACTGATTTTTCCAGATGTATGGCATGCATTCATCTTCTAAATTTTGTCAATGACTGAGGATGAGTACAACATTCCCAGCTGAAATAAATGAGTAAAGACATATTCGTCCTCGGCCATATTCCCCCTAGTCCATGGCTACATTTTTGTAGTGTAGGTCGTTAAAAATGGGAGACCATTGGAAAATCCCTCCCATTTCGCACATAACGTTCACTTTTCCCGTGTTCACGTTTTCCCACCCATAAAAAACGCTGTCAGATGAAATCAAGGGACAAGACAGGAAGAAGTTGCCTTAACTCATTTATTGCTGACTTCCAGTAGCAATGAAGAGCGGTGATGATAAGCCAACTTTTTTGTGTGTTAGCGGTCCGATTGAAATTTCGCTTCTAGGACTGTGATCATTGATGATGTCATGATGGTCATGAGAGTCATTCATTGAACACAGAGCTCTGCACATCAGTCAAGCTTCCTTAGAATAAAATGTGGTGAGTTCCTCGAATGTGTATACTCCTTGGCCCGTCATACGTTTCAGATGATACTTTACCGTCTTCACTCCGGCTTTTCAGAGTGAGGACATATTCATTCATACTGGCGACAGTCTTCTATTTGACGTCAGCTTTAGGTACGAACTGGTGGTGGTGGCCCGTGGCGTTGTGGGTACGTGCGTCGACCCCAACCTCGACGTCGTAGGTTCGATTCCAGCTCTGAGCGACAGAAATGATTTTCACGGCCCCACCTCTTTCGAGTCACTGACAATGCTCAAAGAGTATTTCCTGTCTAGAAAAAGCTTCTCAAACTTGGCCGTTCGGAAGCTAGGCCCTGGCCCTCTATGGGCTGTAGCGCCACCCATATATATATATTAGGTACGAACTGATCTTATGTGACCAATTCGATGTGAACGGCCTGGGTAGCCAAACACACAAAAACAGCAAAATATTCCTTCAGAGCATTGTCTTTTACATGTTTCCATATTCAGATATGATGTTTCGCATTTTATTCATTCATATATTGCTGTTATGCAGATTATGTAATTTTTCAAGTTAAATGTAAGCTTATGAAGAATTTAAACAAGAGTGCATGTATACAGTGATTTGACTTATATTTCGTACCTTAAAATAATATTATAAGGATGACTTGTTAAACTGACAAGAAATATAATAAATATAATAAATGTCAAAGTGGTGTCTATAGGCCTCTCTGGCCCGTTTTCTCAAGGAGTTTTTCGATCGGCCAGAAAGTTCTTAGTATGTTTCGTTGGGACCGGTCCACAAATGTCTATAGGTTCACTTTCCAAGCACAGCACGTGCTTAGAATTGGATCGAAAAGCTTTAACTTGGTCTTTAAGTTAATAGCATTACTACTTCCGACTGTGGACAACATACCGAAATAATATTTAGCTTTAGATATTCGGTTTGCGAAACCTGCTTCGTGTCCTTCATTGGCTTCCAAGGTAAACAATCTTCTCCTCTCTCAACCGGTTGTTCAGCAACTACTACCATATTTGAACGGCGGTGTTATGTGCATGACTGAGTAGCCTTGTTTTTGACGAGTTGATCTTCGGCTCAGATTTCAATTGATCCCGTGTAATCCATTTCGGAATTGTAAACTTCCTCCCCTGCCAAGAACTACCTTTCAACATCACCCGTGACACAAATGTTCGTTTTCACCACACTTGTAGTAAATGGCTGTCAGAGAGATATCACTTCGTGGGACTGGTCTGCAAACAACCCACAGTGCTCCATATTAGCCCATTCGCCTTTCCTTTCTCTTTCGAGTCTTCAAACGTTCAGCACGTTAAATAACCCTATATCTCCACAAATAGTTTACACTTCCCATGAGCTCACTATGCCCTGGTTTCAATCGGGGGTACTAGTTCGTAGACCCATCTGCCTTTAGTTGGTGTGCTCCACTTGGCTTGCCAAAATGGCACAGATGTTGGCCTTTCTTTTTCCTCCACGCATCTTTCCATAATCTCTGCATGGTATGCCGTTCGCCATAGATATACCCTTTGTCCATATGGACCACACTGACTGCTGCTTCTGAATTCGATCGAAATACACTGTTTGTTCTAGTCGCACAGAGCCTGTATTATGATGAAAGTTCAGAGACGCTAAACTTACCAATTTAGTCGGCAGTTTTTCAGAAAGCGCTGCTTGCATCGTTGACGCTTTTTGACCGCAGTACTGTACGTGAGTCTTAAAGATCAAGCATTGTCATACGGTATTTTGGGGCTTGGTTAGTTCCAATTCAGAAGTGAGGTCCAATCCGGAAGCTCGTGAATTCAGCTTTAGTCTGGTTGCTAATAACTTCGTCTCATTGTGTTGGTCGTGACGGCAGATTCTAGTGAGTCAATGATCCTAGCGATTGCCACATTTGTGGCCGCTTTGAGCTCGTGAATGTAGTTGGACCACAATAATTACTGCCGTATCATCGGTAACGATTGTGGTAGTGACGTCTTGTGGTAGCATCAGTCGCAGCACACCGTACATGGTACATTAGAAGCTTATTAGGAATAGAAACCTTATCTCCTCCCACCTTCAAGTATTGGACTCTATTAGTACTACCACGATTTTCCCTTTGAATGTCTCGTCGGTTGCAAGATTTTCTCTGTTTCCTGAGACTTATCTCCTTGTCGGTTGTGTTGGACGTAAGCATACCAAGTGCCTCACTCTTCTTCGCAGGCTCTCCCTCTAGGGTGTGCACAATGCACAAAGGGTACAATATCAAAACTCCTCTCTGCCAATAAAGTGCAGATTTCTGCCATCACTTTTTCATTCATTCGCACATTGTTCGCCATAGAACTCGCCCCCAACGCTTCAAACATAGTTGCACCCTACCATGCGCAAGTTTATGGACAGAACCCATTAATATTTGCCCCATCACTGTTAGAAGCCATTTCGAATAATTGCAACTTCTGTAGCACCTTAGACTCGTCGTTGCGTTCGCAGCCAACGAGCCAGCGCCTGGCTGATGGTGAGCTCGTAAAATTTACAATTTAGAGCCAAGCGAACGCAAACAAAAATCGACAAGAAAAAAGATGTAGAAATAGAAAGGAAAAAATACGATCCAGCGCAGGATGCGTTTATGATTATATTTTGCTTCCGCTCTTTGATTTGAGTTCTGACTTCATTTTTAATTCGTTTTGCGCAAACAACTGCCTCGGCAAACAATTAGTATGCGAAAATGTGTGTGATGGTGATGAATTGGAAAACAATGACGGGGAAGCTTAGTTTGTGCTAGTCGAGCAAATGCATCACACTATGGCCATGATGAGGAAGGGGTAGGGTGACTGTTGGAAAAAGTCTCGACTTGCAGACAGCTCATGTCGATGATGTGGTGTTCATGAGTGAAATTCTCTCTTAATGCATGTACTGCATTGAGTGTCTAATGAATTTTTCCACCGAACTATCGCGAGTCCAAGAATGTGCCATTAAACTCCAATTTCGTAGACAAATCCAATTCATCACTTGAGAGTCGCTAGGAAAGCAACCGTAGAGCATTTCTACACTTTTTCCTTCTTTTGATAAACACATGTGCTCTCTCGTGTGAATTTCTCAGTTTGTGAAGCTACAGTCCCAACTGGACTTGCGCCTGGCTTGAACTTGGACTAGCCTCTCCAACTAGGTCCGTTTCAAGCTTTACTACGGGCGTAACCTTCATGTGTACTATGTCAGCGACAATTGCGAGCTGTAATCTGTGACTGATTTCGATTTGTGTCAAGGAGATCGTCTTCAGTCACATGCGCTTCGAAGATATACGTCTTAAAATAATATATAATATGGGTGACGCTACAGCCCGTAGTGGGCCAGAGCCCAGCTTCTCAGCAACCACTCGTGTTGTACGTGCTATTGTTCTCTCACGAGCGGAAGGGACCTACAGTTTTATGCCGAATCCGAACGGCTTTGTTTGAGAAGCTTTTTCTAAACAGGAAACACTCGTTGAGCATTGTCAGTGACTCGAAGGAGGTGTGGCCGTGAAAATTGTTTTCGTAGCATAGAGCAGGAATTGAACCTACGACGTCGAGGTTGGGGTTGACGCACATACCCACAACGGCACGAGCCACCACTATACGTCTTAATGATCTCCTCAATTATTTCTTCCGAAGATCGAAGAAATATACCACTAGCCCGGGCATGAACGATTCGCAAGTCCAAGTACTCTATTTCGGGAATACGATTAGATACTAACTTTCGCCTTGAGATCTGCTACCACCCCACGTAGGTATTTCTTCAAGGGGCTGGTACAACCATGTGTGCCTCTTCTCTGCTTCGACACTGGACAGAGCATGTACGGTGCTTTGAACAAAAGGTGCCGTCAGTGTTTGGTTTCCCTATTGCTCTCCCCACATCTCTAACCGTTGAAGTTCTTTTATAATTGCTGCTGCGCTCTGTTTCACCGTATCCCATATTGCACTCGATGTTAGCATACGCCTTGGTGTTCTCCAAGTTGTTGCTCTAGCTCTCTGTGGTCTGTACTGAAATGTGGGCACTGAAAAACATATAGAAGATGTACGGCACCTGCTCTGAACCCTTCGCAATTTAAGCAGATAGGAGATTCCTTTAGACCAATCTTGTGCAGATATGCTCGACAGCAGCCATGCCCCATTTGGTGCTGACTTAGTTGCATTCTATCCATTTAAGGCTATTGGGTGTACGTCTGTAGGTCCAGCTTCCCTTAGACGATCGATTACATCTATGTACCATGTTGTCTTTATTCACAACCTCTCGCAATTTGGGTGTGGGACTCGGTGTCCTTCATGTCGTCATCGGCACTTACTTTTACAGGATGACTTATGGTTCTTCTGGGGAGGAAGGTGACTTGTGTTAGTCCACGGAACGAAGAAAGGCGCGAATATGTCAAAAATGTACTATTTACCAGATATGATGTCCATTCACGATGGTTCTAGCAAGAAAATCTACTATAACGATATTTATGTCGAAGATGTTGTCAATTTTAGCCTAAATGCTCATTGCTATTAAGTGTTCGCTCTTGGGAACAAAGCGTTCGACCTTTTGCCCAAGTCAGCCTCGAAAAACAAATTAACATCCATAAAAGATGCCTCTCTCTGTTTTAATTACAAAAATAAGTGTCGTGGCGGCCAGTGGCGTTGTGGGTATGTGCATCGACCTCAATGCCCTTGAACCTCGACGTCAAGGTTCGATCTGAGCGTCAAACGACAAACGACACCTCTTTCGTGTCACTGACAAAGCTCGAAGAGTATTTCTTGTCTAGAAAAAGCTTATCAAGCTTGGCCGTTCGGAGTCGGCATAAAACTGTACGTTCTTTACACTCGTGAGAGCACGCACAAGACGTGGTGCTTCTAGTGGTTGCTGGGAAACTAGCCTCTGGCCCTCTGCGAGCTGTAGTGCCACCCAAGTTAGATTGCCACCCGACGGATTTTCTCTTAAGACGTCACATTCCACCTGCTGAACCGAAGATAATCGTGATTAAGTCGTTTGTAGGGGTTCACAATAAAAATTCGTCTTTGTCCGAGTTGATGTCCTTGTGATCGTTTATCTGATCATATGGTAGGATTAGATGTTTAAATGAATGTTGGAGGTGACTGCTATCTGTTGCAGGTATGCAAACGCATATTGTTAGCTTAAGAAAGTCTGTGTACGTAAATGCTTAAATAACAAATAACTTTTTACAAGATTATAAATGGTTATTTAAATTCACTGCTGTTGTTGGCGCTTCCGACTGGCCCGTTGCCATAAAGTAAGATAGAGAAGATTGGCACATGGTGTGCTTGCTGACACTCCTGTTGACATCCGTCAGTTGGAGCGTGATGAGCTTGTTCCAGTCCTAGGATGTGTTCATGGATAGTGTTCGTTGTGTGGTAAGGACTTTATTGTGGGTTGCCACATTGCATGAATTAGCATCTACTAACTTAGCAACTACTTCCACTCACTAGATCTGTCACAAAATGTTACTGACTTGTGTTGTGCCTGTGGTCTTAACTGTGCTACCTCTCTCGTGAGTCAGGCAGGGTTGTCAGAGGTGGCCAAACTGGCGTTTTTTTTTAAATTCTTCGGCGACACATAAAGTGGTACATCGCCACAACCTAAAAATTACGATATTTTTAGCTTTTGGCGATCATTTTGTATCAAAATAAGAACTGATTCATATTTTTCATAAATGAAACTTCACATCTTTCGAATTGTTAGTTAGTGAAACTGAATCTGAACACATCATATTTTCTACAATAAACATCAATTACTCGTCCACAATATTAGAACATATAACAAAACAAATTAGTGTAAATACAAGCTGCAAGGCACTCTATGGTTGAAGTTCCCTTTGTTAATGACTAGTAGTTAGACAAGGGGACTGTTTTTTATCAGTCAGCTCGGTGCGAGGATGAAGCTAATCTGGGACATGATCCTCATGCGGCCAATGATCATCTATGGCTTTTCCGTGAGGTTCAACGCGAGTGCAAGCCTGATGCACAAGATTCGGGTTTTTGAGAGCTCTTGTCTTAGGACTTGTCTTCGTCTTTATAGAAGTCCCAGTATAGAAAATTATACTCCAATGACGCCCTATACAAGAGGGCGGGCCTCATACAACTTCCTGGTGAGGTTGATTCGAGGTCATACTTGCAGAGCGATGATCTCGACCGATAATTTCATCACTGAGGCTTATTACCCCAACCCACAAAGGCCAGTAAGTTAGCATTGACTAGTACAATGACAGCAACACTTTATAAACATTTATAAAATAATTCTTGATTATTCTGGACATTAAACATTTTTCATTTCATTTTTCTAATTTGGCGATTATGGATTTCTCTATTTGAAACCTGAGAACCATGGTCAGGTGCTCTGGTCAAGCCAATCGTTCGAAGGAATCGAAAATGTGGCAAAAACAGGGGCCATACAAACATGCAACTACACACTAATGTCTCAAAAGCAAAAAGCATTGGGTTTCTGTTGCTTTTATTAAAAGAGCTCACAGCAGCTATGTTCCTGCAGTAATGTACCAACCCAGCTCCCCGAAGGCCTACTGAAACGTTAAGGTACATAATAACCAGGTGCTCCTTAATTCAGTCAAGAAATGTCAGTGGTTTCCACTTAACTCCCTTCGATAGATGACGCAGGATAGAGTCCGTGGTTTCCTAAGGACATCAATGAAAGCAAAGGGTTCCCAAGATAACTCTGTTCAATGGAACCAATTTACCCTATCGCAGCTTACTTGGAATAATTAAGTTGGCAAAGAAACTTTATCCATCAGCTGGCTGGGCCATTCCATTGTGCCCCCTTTTCGGCGGCCTGCATGCGACGCGCTGCGAATGAATGTCTGCTGGTGTATATGGCGAGCAAATTATCAGACAAGAGAGACCGGGAGAAAAAGAGGCAAAATTAAAAAAGAAATCACACTCTACGCTCTAGCAGCGTTATAGGATTTTAACGGCTCAACTTTTGTGCTCGTTGCTTGCCATCGAGCTAGGTGAACGCCGCGCGAATGGAGAGTGCATTTGGCGAGAGGCATGGAAGAAAAAAACCGAGACTGCTGTTGAAGTTTTCCGTTTTGGCCAGAACGCGAATTGCCACGTCTACCACGGCAGCAGTGGCGCCCGACAAAAGAAGAAGACAAAAAAAATGGGAAAGGATGAAAAATGAAAAAAAAAATACTTCAAAAGAAAGTTTTAAAACAATTTTAGTAAGCAAAGGGATTAATTTTGTGTGCACTCCCCTTTTGAACTGCACACAGAGCATTCCTCACAATTTTGCCGATCCCGGTCAGAGTCGGCAGCCAGCCGATACTCTTTCAACCTTTCACGGGAAAATGTTAATGGCCGAGTTATCTAGTGGCGCGCACACTTTGTGGCTGAGTTTGCTGGCTGGAACTGGTGATGGGCGATAATGGTGTCGAAGACCAGCAGCACCGGGCAGCAGGTCCGAGCAGAGTCTGACTAAATGCTGGAATTAGTTGAAACCTGAAACTGACTTTGTTGCCATGCGGCGAAAGGCAAAGTGTGTGCACGGGTTATGTTCGATGCTTAGTGAATTTTCCTTCCATTAGAGGTTTTCATAACTTTCTCGGGATTTTTTTTATGTGTGTGGTTCCTATTTTCTATTATTTTGTAAGCTCACCCCATGATGTGATTATAGAGCGGGAAGCTCACCTTCCATTTGGCGTGCAACATGTAGTACTCGCTACATAATGCAGGTGCCCCTACCGTCAGAGGTGGACTTGGGCATGGCTTTAACAATAAGCACTGATGTCGGGCGTGCTTCGCTAATTAAAGAACTCCGAATGGCAAGTTTTGACGCTTGTCAGTAACTCAAAAGGAATCTAGCCCTAAGTAAGGAACATTTGTTGCGTCGCCTTCTGAGCCCAGTAACCCTTACGCCCCATTTACCCGGCCACCGGGCAGACTGTGCCTAGTTCGGGAATCGAAATGGAGAACTTCGACAAAGGCAAGTGATGCTTAGCCGGAATTCTGAACCAAGTCCACTTCTTTGTTTTTTTTTTGAGGATCAACGTAAAAAACGATTGTTCCTGTCATCATCGGGGCTAAGAACAATGCTGCTGAGGAGGGATATGCCCACAAAGTCGAGGCCTAATTGCTCAGGCAGACAACGTTGAGGGCACATTGACGTCGTATATTCTTAAAATAAGCTTATCAGCATACGCAACACCAATGAATCCTGTGGAGGCACTAGATAAGTTGTTGTTTACTTTTCAGGGAACCATAGAGACCCGTGGCGTTGTGGGTATGTTGCCTGTCGTAGGTTCGATGCCTGCTCTGTGTGACGAAAACAATTTTCACGACCCCACCTCTTTCGAGTCACTGACAATGCTCAAATAGTATTTTCTGTCTAAAGAAAGCATCTCAAACAAAGCCGTTTGGATCCGACATAAAACTGCAGGTCCCTTCCACTCGTGAGAGACCAATAGCGCGCACAACACGAGTGGTTGCTGAGAAGCTAGGCCCTGGCCTCCTACGGGCTGTAGCGCCACCCATATCATTATTATACAGACACAGACTCCGTCTCGTTAGACAGCATGCGTGGTTACGAGAAAAGTTCTATCACTAGTCATGTTCTAACCAGCATGCTGTCCAAATGTAGGATCGACATTGTTCGGGTGCCACTGACAAAATGAATATCAGACGTAAGTTTCCACAACTGCAGTGACTTACAAAATGGGAGACATAGATGACCGCAGTCAGAGATTTAATCGTTGCCTGCCTATTACAGCAGATGACGATGACAATACTGGTACATTTTTTTTTAGCCATGACCGAGCTTCCATTGTAGCTATTATCTCTGTCTAGTGGTGGCAGTGGCATTGTGGGTCTGTGCGTCACCGTCTCCTACGCACTGGAACCTACTGTGGCTAAGTTCAATTCCCAGCACGACTAGAACGATTTTCATCGTCGCACCTCATTCGAGTGAACCCAGTAAACCGTGGCGTGGTGAATAGGCATGTGCGTCGACCCAACCTCGACATCTTAGGTTCGATTCCTGCCCTGTGCGATAAAAATAATGTTCACGGCCCCACCTCTGTCGAGTGACTGACAATGTTCAAGAAGTAATAAATGCCTCTGGTTCAGACTCTCAGTAGGATCTAAGAGGGATGTTGACTGAGTTCTTCTAAAAGAGGAGATTAGGTCTCATGAGATCGTATGTCTTCGTTGCCTAGGATACGGTAGCGTCCAGAATTGCGTCCCTTCCACATATTCGTCGATGATAGCCTGAGCGCTGCACTACTGCCTATAGGCCGATTATGTCTATCCATGGACAACGCTCTGCTGCAACTTATATCATGTGTCAAAGGCATCCTATGGAGGGGCTTGCAGGTGGTGTTGCAGTCCACCAAATTGTGACTCCATACAGCAGCGTAGGTTGAATAACTGATGTGAATAGTGGAACACTAGGGGGCTGTAGTCCTCTAAAGCTTTTTTTTACAGTCTTATAGAGCCATGGAGGAATCTTAGACACTGTCCTGAATATTATGTCTGCAGCTTAATTTCGCATCTTGTTCAGCTTCAAGTAGAGAAGTACTACAAATTGGGAGAGGGTCAGAGTCTGGGATCATATATTTCCTTGCGACGATGACTAGACCCGATTTCTGTGGATTGAATTTCAGGCCGCATACTCGAGTACGAGCCACAGGACATAGTCACTCCGGCCACAAATATGGTCCAGCCACCATTTGTAGTTGGGATTAAATTAACGGCGCTGCTTATCACAATGGACGTGTAAGTGCAGTTTTTGCTGCCATCCCAACAACCTTACCTAACCTAATGATTTTGTGTCTTATGTTTTCATAAGAACTTTAAGACGGGTCTTGGCTGCCAACCCTTTGTCGCGCTCTTCGGAAATGCTCAATTTCACACCCTTCCCCTTGGCAGCGAGATGTAAGGCTTGTTGACTTTGCCGATGGTGAACGCGTTTGTCAGCCTGGTGGCAAATATGTGTCCCTGAGTATCCGTGAGGTGGAAGGAATCTGAATGTCTCTCGCTGTTAACAATTATACCGACACGACCCACATCACTTCCTCCTGTGATCATGCACAAGTTGCCTAAATCAAATTTAATGTAATCTTTAACTTCGCCGGTGGCGATGTCTACTTGTACGGTATCATTAGCCTTCATCAATGGATCAGGTGACGTAGCCCACTGTTTCAAAGTCCTTTCGGCTTACGTTGAATCCTTTTGAAATGTATTGTTTTGTGAGCGAAAACTATTCGTGTTCTTGAGACAAAATTATTGCCCCTGTGACGACAGTGGATCCAACAGTCTATATTCCTATGTTACTAGTTCCTTGGGTATAACCCTTGAACAAAGATGAGGAACAAGCACAAACAAGCTGTATTGGATGGTGTCTTCGGAAACTCGAGAGAGCTGCTGTCGTAGATTTCAATTGGAAGCTATGACATGCATTTTTGATTCACAGTGCTATGCATTCTGCTACGCTTTGTGGCTCTTTAATTAGACAGCAAGTAAAATTGAACGTCAAATACTCATGTGAACCCTTTCCTGATCAACTAGTTGGTAGTGCGACATGTAAACGCGTAAACTTGTGAATGATACGTCATAACACCTGAATTCACGCGAAATCACGTTAGGTAAAGCCTAAAAGCTGGCTGCGAGCCACAAGCCTTCTGTATTCTACTGCATCCATTCCTTTCCCTTATATCGTCTTGAAGATTTTGTCCACCAGCGCGGTGTATTGATTTTGGGTTCGGATGCATGCCATGGAGCTACCCTCGAGTGCATGATTGCAGCGACTCGTCCCAGCGTTGCGATGGAATCAATTTGGCAGTTCGACCATGCGTTTGAAGGGAAACTCAATTAACTTGCCATGAGAGTCGGGACACAATTAAGATCGAAGCAGTTCGAAAAGGTGAATAGGCCTGACCATATCACAACCCTCCCGGCAGACTGGACCACTCAACCCAACTCAAGTCAAGAGGCTTACGCTCCTGAACGACAAAAGTATTTAAATATACTTTTTAAATTCAACGACTTAATTGCCACCTCTCGACGCGACTAATTTCTGAATCACTGGACCATCTGGACATTCCAATCCATCGCCCAATCCTTGTCCACCAGCAAATCCACTTTTTCAAGCGTAATTGATTCGATTCCATGCCATTCTGCCCGTCTTTTTTGCCCCTTGCAAAATGGCGGTCGGTTTCCTGCGTACACTCCGACTAATAATGCGATTAGTCCACCCCTCGGCTGGATTCTGCAACGGTCGATTAAGCCATCCACTCCGACTACCCGCCATCGAGGGCATTGCATCTGTCGGCATGGTCAGTGAAGTGCGTCCCCAAAATTGGGCGGCACCGAATCTGTCCCCTTTTCGGAATAATTGCACAGCACACCCGGGCGAACATGGAAGCGCGCCGCCGTCTTAATGCACAAACAAGATACCGCCCGTAACTTTGACATCACCGGCAAGCATCTCCGAAGGGGGTGACCCGAACAAGGAAGCGATTTTCATTTGAACGGTGGGCGTGTCGGTGGGAAATTAAAGGGGCGTTCCGACGGAACCCCTGTAGACGATCGCAATTTCATTTTCCAATCGACTCTCGGTGCGCTCATTTCAGTCGCGCTTTCGCAGTCCTCGCCGACCGGAGATGATGTCGGCGGTGTAACCAAACCCTCACCACTCCTCGCACATCACTGGCTTTGAGTTGGCAGCGATTCGGTTTGGTTTTTTTTCTCGTTTTCGTCGGTGTGTGCGGAAATATGACTGCGATGTTTATAATAGAAAAGGGGTGTCCACGCCCATATCTTGTGTAATCTCACACAGGCACGACCTTCGTAGCGCCGGCTGACGGCAGTCCATGGCTGTGACGACTCCCGTCTGCAGCCCCTTGGGAGCTGTCTGGTTGCCCGTCCCATCGAACGAGTCCACCGCCGCCCTCGGGCAGGACCGGAGAATGCCACAGCATTTCGCCAGTTGGAGGACGTAAGCCAGCCGGGACGGATGCTCTCCTATGGCGGCGGCTAACAAATGACAAACATCAGTGAAAACCCGCCATGAAATGGAAAGAAAAAAAAACACCCGAACGTCGAGCAAAAATTCAATTCGCTAATCAATTTATGTCCAACGAGAACGAGGACAACTGCGACTCAGACTCAGGCCGGGACTTGGCCTTAGCCGTTAATGCTGACAATGTAATTAGGAAACTCTGTCAGAGCATAGAGTCCGGTGTTGTGCCAGTTTAGAGGGAAACTTTCGTGCTGTCATGCTCGACCGGGGGTGGGCGGCCTTGTCTGAAGGTGTGTGCTGTGGACTGTGTCCTCTCAATTCACTGAAGTGAAATTCGTCGCCCTAATGGATTGCATTTTTTTCCGACGCTGAACTTTAATTTTACGGCTTTTGGCCTGTGCAAACTTAGACGTTGCGCATTTGCAGTTTCAGCTTTGCATAAATTCTGTATCTTTTATGGGAGCTAGGGGGGCACGGGGGCGTTCTATGTTTCGGGCGCATCCCAAAAGGTGCTTGGCAGGGAATGCATTGTCACAAAATTGCAGTCAGAAAGGAGGGCAGTAGGCGGAAATGCAAGCAGTCATTGAATGGTCTCAGCGCATTCGATAATCCCCACAAGCATCAGCGCAGCTAGGAAGTCATTTCGAGCATCATTTCGTAGGAGGACGGGCCAAATCATGGTAAACCTCATAGAACAGATTCGGAAGTGCCTGCTACGGCTTCACATTCTTGCTGGTCATCCTAATGCTACTCTGAGTGTAATGGCGCTGCACCTGACTCAGACTTGATGCAATGGTTCAGAGAAAGCACGTGTGGGACCATGTTCAATGCTTCGGTGGTTCGCATATTAACCCTTACTTTCAGTGGGATTCGAACCTGGGACCCCCATAATCAGTAGCATCATTTATTCCAAAGTTGGCCTTAGTGGATGGCACAAGTTGAGCCGGATTCTTAAGGTGGTCCGCTTGCAGAATATCCAGTCTTCCATGACTTTGGAGTAGAAATCCAATTGAATTTGATCGATGGCATGAGTTGTTATCTTTGCGGGCCCCTGTGGTTTGTGGCTAATTCGCACATACCTTCTTCGTCTTCTTCTTCTTCGTGTGGCGCTACAGTCCGGGGTGAACCTGGACCTCGGTCAACAATCCTCTCCAGCTGGCACGATCCTAAGCCAGCTGCCTCCAATTTTGCACTCCAAGTTGGTTGAGGTCCTTCTCCACATGAGTGGGCTGAAGCAGTGTTGTCCATGCGCTCAACATGGCCTAGCCATCTTAGGCGTTGAACCCGTAGACGCCTGACTAGACTCATGTCGCTGCACAGCCCGTACAATCCGTTCGCACATACCTGCGACTTGGAAAATCGCTCGAACTTGGTGGCCAGTTTAACTGGTGATATGGATACGCTCTCGACTCGTGAGACATTTGACATGTAACGCCGTCCTGTCGTTAATGTCCATATCATCCAATTCAGACTAAAAGAAGCTGGACCAAAGCGAACGCCGTTAGTGGTGATGGCCAGGCGCTAACATTGTTCTCGTAAAATATGGATGATCTGTCCAAAATCCACACCACACCTAGCTTAAATAAACTGAAACCAATGACAGTGTCATGTCGTGACGATTGCCCTTGGCATGGCCTCTTTGATTCACCCGATCAGTGGCCACTATCTCTTTTGCTAAAGGGGAGTATTTCCTCTAGTTATTTGAGCTGATGGAGCAATGATTGGATTTCATTCCTCGTAACACTTTCAACGGAGGTAATGGTAGGAGGAGATATGCCAGTTCTACGCTTCCTGCCCCTCAGATTCATCTAACACCGTTTTTTATAACATATCACAGCTGTTTGACTCCTGCTTCACATCCGTTTCACAGATAGCGTCTGTGAATACTTGTAAAGCTCGAGACCAGCTGAATGTGAATGTGAATGTGTATTAATTTATGCGAACAGCTGATGAAGTGGATTAGCTGACATTTCCAGGTTTGCGACTGATTTGAGCGCCAAGCAAATATTCCCCACCAAAAAAAGAAAGGAAACTAAGAGACAAGTTTAAGTTTGAAAAATGCATTCAATTATGTTCTTATTATGAGACTGGAATACTCTATTAAGAACGACGTTAAATTTGAAAACTAAGAAGTTCAGCATAAACAAAATAGGTCTGTTCCCATAGTTCCTGCACCACATTTTGAAGACTGTCATTTTTTAAGGAGTGGGAGTGGGAACCATCTAGTCTTAGCGTAATCCACAATAAATAAGTGTAAAGACATTTAACTTCACTATAATAGTTCCACCAGTATATGGAATAAATTGTAGTATTTTTTTTGAATATTTTTACATTTTTCCTGACCGTAATGTACGTCAATATATTTTTAAGAATTATTTTGTTAGAATGATTGGCATTTATAGACGACTTTTTATAATAAACGTGTTTTTTTCAACTGGTCGGTGCTCAACTTAGCAAGATATCACACGGGAAGCAACAACGACACATTTCACTGAGTTAAAACTCTCCAGTAAAATTTCACTGTCATCACTGACTGGGACGCGGTGAGACATCGAAATCATAGATGGCGCCAGAGGAACCTATTTGTCTGCTAAAGGTTGGTATCTGACATATTATTTTAAGCTAGTAAGTGTTTTTTTTTTCAATTTACTTGTTGATGTTACTTGTACAGATATATAACAAATCAAATCAATCATACATATTTTCTTTGCTTTTGAGAATTCAATTTCACTTATTTTTGACTTTTGACATGGCATCTAATGCAATGGACGAAAACACGCGTACCAACTTTCGGAAGAAAAAATTTAACTCCGCAAAAGAACGTTTTATTGAGAATCATTACTAAACTGAGCACTGACCAGTCCAAAAAACACGACTAATGAATAGGGCATATAAAATTAACATGGAGCTGCACAGATCTGACAATTGTCTTGCTAAAACTTTTAGGAGCTGGTATAGAGTTAAAAACTCTCTTTATCATCAACTTCGTGGTGCTTGTTGGTTTTGAGCTGTTCCATTGACTTAAGGACTTAAGGCAACTGTTCAGGAAACATAAGTCAAGCCTCTCTACTTCAAAAGTGAATGAAGAATGAATCTGTGGCTTCGCCATGGACGTCAATTCATGAGGAACTTGGGCTGTTGTTCCTCCTGGCAAGTGTACAATTCAGATGTGGATCAGTCGGGCAACGTATTAACCTTAAAAGAGGTCTGACGTCCCAGGCTCAACGAAAAATCTTAGAGCTCTCTGATTACACGCTTGTGAGTATCAGTGACTCTTGGTCGTTTTGAGAGAAAAGTTATGCGTGCGATCTTTGGTCCTGTTTGCGTTGATGGCGTCTGGAAAAGAACTCACAACCCCGAACTGAGTGTACAGCGGCATGTACGTAGTTAATATGGCTGCAATAATAGAAGATGGTTAGGTCAGGTAGAGCGGATGGACACCACAGCTCTGGCCCGACGAGTCTTCGATACCTAGTCATGGGGACAGCGCAACAGAGGACGTCCGCGAACTAGATCGCCCACACAAATGGAGAAGGACGTCAACCAACTTGGTGTGCGCAGCTGGAGGCAGCTGGCGAAAGATCGTACCGATAGGGGAGGCATGTTGGCTGATGCCTAGGTTCAGCCGTGAACTGTAGCCAGTCACCAATCAAAGGAGAATAAGTCTCAGTGGTGGATTTATTAAGATCTTAGCGACTTAGACGTTCCCCTTCGAAACAGCACGGTGTCTCTTCCCTAGCATGGACTCAAGATCGTCTGGACTTATCTCCACTAGTGGCTGAACTATCGGCACTCACGCCTGTGTGAATTGCGCTTCTTACAGATGTATGCAGCCACGGAAGTTTGTAGGAGATAGCAAACTCTAAGCCACATCAAGCACATTAGCTAAATTGCTCACGTGGATTGTGCGAGATCGAAAATATTTAGTTGGTCCGTGCTGGAATGAAGCAAGCGTACAGAATAACAAACGTCTACCAATTCCGCAAGAGTACATCACATTATCAAATCGACCACGACAAAAAAATGTCACATTCTCTTGGGAGAGTCAATAAAATTCACTTCCCACCCACGAACCGCCCAATTTCTTATCAAAAAAATAATTCAATTCCACCGCTAATCACATTTGAAGTCATTACATCGGTTGCGGGTAACATTTTTTACATTTAATAAGAAAACTCCCTCGAATACTACGACAGGCCACGTAGTTTTCAAATAAATAAGCACGTACCCTGACGGGAGAGTCCCTCAGCGAAACCGCCGTCTGCCCATAAATTTGCCCACCCCTCTGGGCATCTAATGACCCGCCACCATTGCCGCAACGCCAATCCACAGAACGGCCCCCCACTCGAAGCCGCCCTCTAATGGGACCACAAATTATAAACACATTAACATGCATACACCACCCACGGCCCGTCCACGTTCGCTCTATTTTTGGGCAAAAACTCCTCGTTACCTTTAACCTATTTTAATTGGACAATTACGTCCAAACAGGACCAAAACAAACCCCAATTACGGGCTTTATCCTGGGAGCCTGATATTAGATAATTCCACGGCGAAAGCGAAAAACCCAAAAAAGCACAAAAGCCACCGCCAACCGGAGGCGGGCGCAGTGTCCTCTGGGCTTCGGCCGGATTATGGTTTTGTTTACTATTTCGAGACGCGCACACGTAATGCTCGTATGTTTGCACACATCGGGGCTTAATCGCAATCGCTGGCAGCAATTACTTGTAATTTTTGTTCACTTTTTTTTCTTGTTCTTCTTGTGAGAATTGTCAGTTGGCTAGTGTCACGACAATTTGTTTTTCCATTGTTGACACGTTCGCTGGAGACGGGAACAGCTGGCTGGTTGCATGGCACAGGCGTGCAGCAATCAAATGCTGTTCATGTGGATGAAAGAAAGTGATGAGATTAAAACGATAGCTATTTCAAAGGCGGAACGGATGCTGACGTCAGTGATTGAGCTATGCCCGGTGTACACACATAAATGCGCGCGGGGACTAGTCTCTAATTTTATTCAAATTGACTAGGGATCGGATCCCATTTGTGGCAAAGACTGTTTAGTTGGAGATTTTGGTCAAGAGTGATGGTAGCTCGAAATGTTTGTTGTCCGACTCCGAGCGACGAATTTTGAGAATGCATTACATTTTGAGAATTCATAAATCTTGCTGATAGGACTTCACACATTTTTTCTTGCAACAAACGAATTTCTGTATTATTGTTTTGAATGACAATCTGAACATTTTTGTGTGGAACTCGACTGAAGCGTTCTATTCGATGAACCCCAATTTTCGACCACTCTGCCACACACTTAGACAGAAAAGCCACTGTCTGTTGTTAAATATTAGATCTGAGCTTCTTCGTACAGATTATTGACATAAACCAATTATTTAAGCCAGCCACATACTCAAAGTCTAGAGGTGTTTAACAACAAGATCGCGAGCCATTTCCCTCTACGAAATCATGCGATTTCAGTTTTCAAAATGACCCTTGAGCCCAAAGAAGCAGCGATTGGCAACAGTAATTCTGCGCTTGATCTCTGTACGGGTGTTGTTGTCCCTACCAGGTGTACCGATATTTTTTTGAAAATAAGACACTAATTATTATTGGGAAAGTAAAAAGATTTTATTCATATTTATAAGTATTGGCCATTGTTTTCTACACATTTTGACCACATTTCTGGCAATTTGTGAATACCACGCCCATAAAATTGTTTTCGAATGCCTAATCAAACACCCAATTTTCGACTTCTTTGTAGGAATCGAAGTGCTGCTCAGCCAATGCGTGTCCCATCGATGAAAGCAAATGGTAGTCGGAAGGAGCAGAAGTCTGGTGAATGCGGCGGGTGGGGTAGCTGCTCCCAGCCAAGTGGTTTGATTGTATCCTGAACTGGTTTTGCTTTGTGTGCAGGTGCATTGTCATGGAGCAAAATTACCTTGCCGTGTCTTCTGGCCAATTTTGGTCGTTTCTCGATTAATGCATGGTTCAAATTGATAATTTGTTGTCGGCAGCGATCAGTATAAATGGTTTCACCAGGTTTTAGGAGCTCGTGGTACACCACACCTTTCTGGTCCCACCAAACACACAGCATTGTCTTCTTGCCGAATCGATCTGGTTTTGCAGTCGATGTTTATGGTTGTCCCGGATTAACCCAGGATTCTTTCCGTTCAGGATTCTTAAAATAAATCCATTTTTCATCGCCAGTAGCAATCCGATGCAAAACCGATTTTCTTACGTGTGAAGCAAAATTTCACAAGTGTTTTTTCGGTTTTCCTGTCTTTCATTCAGTTCATGTGGCACCCATTTTCCACACTTGTGGATCCTTCCCATAGCTTTTATGGTAAACGGTCAGATATTGTTTGTTGTGCAACATCTGTTGTGCAAGTCTTTAAACTTTTTTGGTGGTCTTCCACGTTCTTCATTTCTCACATCAGAAGCATTATTTCTGAACCGTTGAAACCATCATTTTCATATTGCTTCTGATAGAGCATGATCACCATATGCCTCGACAAGCATTCGATGCGACTCTGCAGCACTTTTCTTCAAATGAAAACAAAACATTAATGCTTTCCGCAAATCATCACTTTCTGGTACAAAATTCGACATTTTTAACACGATGAAAAATTATGATTTTGTCTGTTCAATGACTTGATATATACTAAATATTTTTCACAGATGTCATAGCAAACAAGCAAAAAAAAAATAAGGGCTCGTTCACAACAAATGTTCCCTATCGAGACATTTGTATCTTGACGCTCACTTCATACTGGTACACCTAGTATTTACTCCAGAGCCTAGGTGGACGAAGTCCTTCACCTTTTTTGACATTGAAGGTTTCGGTGAGTTCGTTACCGTGCTTGATGGAGCAGATTATTTCATCGTCATCCTGCAAAACCTGACGAGCTTACTAGCAATGTCAAAACTAGACTTGGCGCTGTATAGCTCGTCTCTATGCACGCTGTCATATGCGGCCTTGGAATCGACAAATAGGTGGTGGGTATCGATCTGCGTCTCTTGAGTCTTTCTTTTTTTCCCATCTCAAATTCGAATTATCGAAATTTGACTGTAGGTACTTAATTTTTCAAAAATTCCATCATTTCTTGACCCGCATGATCCACTAAAGTTATGGCAAAGCACACTAGAGAACCCCACTCAATCGTTCGTGACTCTAACTCATTCTGATTTATGTATAGTCGCAACCAAGGACCCGCTCCAACCACCTTGTTCTGTTCCAATGGGATGCCTTACAAATGGAGTCCCATATAAGGCAAACTCCGGTAGACGTGATAATGAGGACATTCATGTCACTTGTCCAAACCATCGGATCATAGCTGCTTTCGCTCTGACAAGTTTCGTTGTTGAGTACCTATACCTTATTCCGAGGAGTAACTCCACAACAGCACGAGGAAATCTTATTCTTTCGGTGACTACATAAATTGCATGACCATAGGTGAGAACAAATACGGAGTTGAATACCACTAGCTTCGCTTTAACACGTATTTTTGAATGTAGGCTTTCCAAGCCGATTCAATTTTGATCCAACTTGCCCTGTAGGATTTCACACAATTGCTCAGCATTGATTCTCCCATCACTCGCGAAAAAGATCGGATACAATTTATGTATATTCCCAATCCTTGTCTCATCTCATTTTAACAGAGGATGCTCAACTCGGCTAGCCAATTGCACTTCTTGAGCGCTTGCAGACGTTCTGACTGTTAACGAGGCCGTTTAGCAAAGACGAAATTCCACCACTCCTAGATTCTAATCCGAGAGCGACCTTACTCTGGTTCATATGAACGAGTGGACCTTTAGTTCGTGAGTTACAGTCATCTTATAAGGGTAAGGGCTATCCATCCACTGAAATCCACTATTTTCGCTAGCGGCAGACGCTTACATAAATGGCGGCAATATTATCTCCACTTTGACCATCCCAACGTCTCACGTCTCACTGTCACGAGACCGTCCAACAGCCAAGATTTAGACTCAAAATTGTGCACTAGACTATGAATTGCTTGTCTACTGGGTCAAGAATTACGACCAAGAATTGACGTTAACGTTGCTTAAGGTTCCCCTACCCGGCTCGGAATTTTGGTAATACATTTTAATTAATTGGAAAAGTTGTTCGTTCTTGTTGGTTTTATTGAATCTCTTGACATTGAAATTCCAGTCAATGGTTTAAGGGTGCGTTCACATTGAGTTGTCAAGATGTTATGTCTGTAGTCTGTAGACATTATTCTCTGTACCTACTTGTTATTATGAAGGAAGGCAACACGACAGCAACCACAGCAGTAACATCTGAAGCAGGAAACCTTCACATTGATATGGCTTGGCTTGGAAACCAAAGCTGTCTGCAGATTTCATCTCTTGAGGGATTGAATATTCTTCATGTGGTTGGCGTTTGTAGAGGAGACTGCCATTTGGGAGAACTCTTCAGAAAACTTGACGGAATGACAAGCGTGCAGTGTCTTCTAAGTTGTACTGATGAATTCACAGATAAGGAGTTTCTTAATGTAATTTCGGAAATTGTGAGAATTGACTGAACTCTAAAGACGGTGTTGGCTGCACAACATGAAACGATGTCATAACTCTACTTAACGAACGGCAAGTCCGCGTCTCTAACAGCTGAGAAAGTTTACGCTTTGCTGCAAAATCACCTTCTCTACTCGCGCAGGGCTCGCGTCTTAAGCAGCACGGTCTGCCATGCATGGGAGGCGATCGGAACATTGGATCATATTCCACACTCAAGCTCAAGCAGTACAGGGTCCCTTGGCCACCACTCCAGCAGTCAAATGTTCGCCTGTGTTTGATGGTTTTTGACGAGGAGAAGATTGTTGCCTCAAATCCATATTCATCTCCTCGCGTCCATCTCAATGCTTACCGAATTTAAATTCCCCTGCACCCCTGCACTCGATATCCGTTGCCATTGTGTAGCCTGGCCCAGTGAGCAAACTGAAAATGCGCCTTCACGCCTATTTTGGCACAAACAAATACAAGAGAAAGCGAAGAACAACAACCTCAAGGTGGAGAGTAACAGATGTGGTTGAATTGAATTCAGGACGTAATATCGCATCAAATGTCACGCAGAGCTACAGAGGAGATACAAAATTTAGAAGGCCACATTCTGCGCGGCACCCGCACCACAGTGCTCCCCGGCTGCTGGCTGGCATCTTGGCAATCGGTTATTTAATATTCATGAGATTCCTGTCAAATAAATTGTAATGAATTCTATGCATATCCGATACAGGTTTTTTCTTTGGGGCATTGCCAGCGTGTGTAGGGGTTGGGGGTAAAGTTTTTATCTCACATTTACCTGCCACATCGACGACGACGCGACGGTTCTGTGCAGCGCGATGTGGTCGGGCTGTTCGGAAGGGATGATGAATTTTCGATGACTTCAATGTACTTCATTGTTTGTTTTTGATGTACATTTCATATTCGAATGGAAATGAGATGTGGCATGTGGGCAGTGGGACCCTGCGTGGGATGGTCTCCGGTTGGTCATAGACAATCGATGTGGTAGATGCCAAGGACTTGAGAGAATGAGAAATGAAAACAATGAAGTCACTAGGAATTGCTGCTACAAGCAAGGAGACGGTGTTCATAACCATGCAAAGTATGGTACTGTCTCTTTACCGTGACAACAGTACGATATATAAAGGAGAGGTGTCCATCAAGAAAAAGGGGCAGTTGGGAAAAGAAGACGCTCGGAATCCGAGTCATAGTTGCCTTCGTCAGGGCACGCAGCTTCCAGTCGAGAACAAGTTGTCTTACATCCTCGATGATTTGGTGTCGATACCGGAGGTCCGGTCTTCCTCTCCTTCTAAAACCAGCAGGCTCGGATTCCAAGACCCTCTTTGCTGGAACGTTTTTGTCTATGCGCTCGATATGTCCGATCGAGTGTAGTCGACAGATTTCTGCCTTCCTGGCTACATCCACATCCTTGTTTAGGTCGAGCACTTCACGGTTGGATCTTCTTGTTGGCCCAATATTCGCCACGAGAGAGCATCAAGGACCAGCTCTGCTCTGCTGCTTATCGTAATGACGGAACTAATAAAATTAGGGTTTCAGCAGTTGAGCGTGAACGAGATCCCAGTTATTTCGAACAGCAGATGTCACGTCTGTTGCCGAGTGATGTGAATCTACGAGGGATCCTCACTGGCATGTGATTTTTGGGGTTCACGATTGGGAAGCAAACTTTTTACCTTCCTGAAAATGGTAGCTGTCGGTTGTGTGACAAGTGCTGCATGATTCGTGCTCGACGGGGTATAGTTTGCTTTGCTCTCATTCACCTTAAGACCACTTCGTTTCGCCTGTTCTTCAATCGCCGATTAAGCTTTGTTGGAAAAGCACGTTGGAAAACTGAGGCCACAAAGTCCATGTGCACATGTCCAACGTCTTTGAGGTCCTTGAACCAAACTGCTGACCGGTGCATGATGAAGCATGGTGCGATACAATTGGATTAGTTTGTTGAGTTCGACCGTCCTGTCATATGCACACAAAGTTGCGAGCAAACTTCGTTAATGCAACTTTTTTCTTCTGATGGATGCAGTTGAAAATCAGGACTGGTTGCTTATTTAATTCTTAATAAATATAATTTAGAAATCTAATTGAAATTATATCGCACAACTACAACTACAATGGCTGAAAAGAAGTCTTTTTCGTTGGGCATGCATACGTACGTCTTCGAAAATTCTGCAGAGGATGTGGTGCATTCCAACTACAAGAACACCTGCCTTAAAGAGATGTGATGGCAGCTCACTGGTTTTGTGATGACTGTGCCGAATCCTTTAAATCTAGTTGAGAAGACTACCCACCAATATGTGAACAGGTTGGTGTCGTTGTAAGTACTTAATTGAAAATGGTGATTCCCATAGAACCTAATTAGCACTTATATGTGCCATTTTATTGCCACAGCTCTAGTACGTTTGATATAAAAAGTGTATTTTATTGATGTCACTAAGTCTAGTGGCCAGTGATTTGGAAAAAAGGCTGCCAAGAGCTGGGTCGTGAAAGAGCCGGGCAAGTGCCAAGGAAATGTGTTAAAGTGCCATGTTCATGTGGAATACCAAATTGTGCGGTTCTCCAATCGGCCAGCCCCAGACCACCAATAATCTAGTGATATCTTGTCGCGTTTTTGGTGGCCCGTGGCGTTGTGGGTATGTGCGTCGACCCCAACCTCGACGTCGTAGGTTCGATTCCTGCTCTGTGCGACAAAAAACCGCCCCACCTCTTTCGAGTCAAAGAGTATTTCCTGTCTAGATAAGGCTTCTCAAAATTGGCTGTTCGGAATTGGTATAGAACTGTAGGTCACTTCCATCCGTGAGAGAACAATAGCACGCACAACACGAGTGGTTGCTGAGAAGCTAGGCCCTGGCCCTCTATGGGCTGTAGCGCCACCCATTATTATTATTATTATCGTGTCGTGTTCGCCGAAGGAGAGCAATTTGTTAGTCTGCCTCATCCGTGGTAAGCTATTTAAAAGCAGAGTGTGGATATGTTTGCCTTGAGTTGGGAGGGCCACTTCTTCTGCCGGTGTATTGAAGGGCAGAACCCTGCCCAGCTAGTTCATCGGCCCTCTCATTACCTGAGATGTCACTGTGACCTGGAACCCAGATGAGGGAATTTTAGGTTGGATGTTCTAAAAATGCTAGCCAAGCTCAGCATTCCTGTACTATCTTTGAGTTTCTACTCAGGAGCAGAGAAGGCTGTTTGGCTATCAATAGAAACGGCTACCTTTGATACCACCGATCGTAGACCAGGGTTATTAGGGGATACGCGAATGAAAATGAAATATACATTGTCTGGATAGAGCCGGACATTCAAAGTGAGACAAACCTTCCTCCGAGTGGGTGTCGAGGAAGCTGCAACATTTTGGGTTAAACGGCATTCCAAGTATAGCAGCGTGGATACTTGTGGGCCAATGCCTCGTGCTTGTAGCCACTACTGTAACTAAAGGGTGATTTTTTAAAAGCTATAGGAAAGTTTTTCAAAAAAGAACACATAAAATTCAGAAAAATGCATGAAATCTTTACTTGAATCGATAGTACGGTCGATATATATTAATGTTTGAAGATTATTTCATGCAAATGTTGACCTTGACTGCGCCTCAAATGCTCCATCTGGACTAAGCAGTTTTGGCATACTCTTTCCAACATTTCGACCGGTATCTCACGAATAAATGCTTCAATGTTGTCTTCCAATGCGTCAATTGCCTGTATAGACTGATGAGCTTTAACATAGCCCCACAAAAAATTGTCTAAAGGCGTTAAATCGCACGATCTAGGCTGCCAATTGACCGGTCCTGAACGTGAAATAAAATGTTCGCCGAACTCGCCTCGCAATAAGTCCATTGTTGCGCGTGCTGTGCGGCATGTGACACCGTCTTGTTGAAACCACATGTCAAGCTCTTGCATTTTGGGCAAAAAGTTGGATATCATCTCACGGTAGCGCTCACCATTCACAGTTACGTTGCGATTCGCATCATCTTTGAAGAAGTACGGTCCAAGGATGCCACCAGCCAATAAACCGCTCCAAACTGTGACTTTTGTGGATACATTGATAGCTCTTGCAATGCTTCTGGCTGATATTCACTTTAAAATCGACAATTCTGCTTATTTACGTACCCATTCAGCTGCTTCAGTGGGTCGATTAAACTGATCATAAAATGGAAGAAGCGCGCGATAAGCTTTCTTAACAGAACACGCAGTTTGATAATAAAATTCATTAATTCGCAAGCGTTGTTCGTTTGTACGACGATTCATGGTTAAATTATAGACCAAACTGAAGATGTGAAGATGCAGTGAAACAAAACACGAAACGTGAGTCAGCTGTTTAAACCAGTTTTGCTAAAAAGATAATAGCTAAAAAATCACCCTATATTTCGGCTTCGAAAATTTCGATTCCAGCTCTGTGCGACAAAAAAAAATGTTCACGGCCCCACCTCTTTCGAGTCACTGACAATGCTCAAAGAGTATTTCCTGTCTAGAAAAAGCTTCTCAAAACAAAGCCGTTCGGATTCGGCATAAAACTGTAGGTCCCTTCCACTCGTGAGAGAACAATAGCACGCACAACACGAGTGGTTGCTGAGAAGCTAGGCCCTGGCCCCCTACGGGCTGTAGCGCCACCCATATATATTATATTTCGGCTTCACTTCTATTTTTCAATCAATTGAACCTGATTTTCATTGAGAATTTGTACATGACACATGATGACCTAGTCCACCTGGTCCACTGTGTATTTGAGGCTGTTGATTGGGGAGCCCACCAGCACAGTGGGGACATTGCCGGCAGATCCTTGCTGTAGACTTTGGAAATGACTTTACAAATTTCCAAAACTTCTGAGAATATACTCGTAGTATATTTAAGTAGATTACTCAGTTGGTACCCTGAATGCATTCCCGATGTGTCAAAACCGTGTCTTAAAAGTCCACCAAGTATTTGGCCTTCTGTCTATAAACGCTTCGTATTTTTTTGCTGTCCCTCGACAGATTAACATCCTTGCAGTTGAAGCCTACGAAAGGAGTTGTCTTCATGCGCGGTTGCTTCTTCTCCTCCCGTCATCGAGCCCGGTACTTCGTCACAGTCCCGTCATCGACTGTGGTTTCCCCTAAATATTCATATCACTCGCTTACTCCACACGCATCAACAAAAACAAGCAGTCTCCTCAGGAAGAAAAGTCCTTCCTTTAGAACAGAATCGCCCCCCTCCCCCCAGCCCAGTTCATCACCCAGAGCACACAGTTCGTCCTGCTTTCGAAGAAAAACAAAAAGATTTAGATAATAACTCTCGGCAAACATGCATGCACCTGTGTTCACGTGCAAGTAGCCGGCCGGCCGGCCTCCTAAGCCGAAGAAAAATGTTCTTGTTGTTGTTTTCCTTTTTCTTGCCTCTTTCTTGCAACGCTCCACGTTGAAGGCCGCAGCTTATCTTCTTGTTTGTGCTTTCAATTCATGGCACGGTGCGGGGGCGCCGCTTGGGCAATGATGTCGTGCCGAAACAAAGCGGGCCGACATCATCAGGCGCAGGATTTCGGCCCCACTTTCACGAGAGCATAATACCGAGCAAAAAGGAGCCATATCTTCTTGGCCGGTTCATAATCGGATTTTTGTTTCTCCGTTTCTTCTGGTCGGTCTCTGCGTCGTCGTTTCTATCATTTTCCCCCCATTTAATTTTATTTAATTCCGAGCCACCTCGCCGCCCACTCCGTCCGACTCGCCTGCACCGTCACGTAACCCAGGTCACTGTGGGTGAGTGTTCTGATTTCTCGTGCGAGCCTGGCCGCTGCTGGATTCCATTTCAACCCTGCGCTGCCGATTCTGGGGCTGTTGCTTGGGGTTTTGGTCCCTTTTGATCCGGCGAAAGCAAACAGATTTCTCTGTGCTTAGTTTTTCATTTAAGGATTTGCCCTCCGCCTCCCGCCCACCGTACAGCATCCACGCCATCTATCTCTGCGGTCTGCGGTGTGGTCTCAGAACCGGCGGTGGTAGCGGTGGCCAGCTGATGGAGACCAACTGATTTTTTTTCCCTCCTCTTCCCATCGCGCGGCATTCATTCGCTTCTTCTGCGTCTTCTCCTCGTCCGCCTCCGCACCCCCGTCGTTTAATACATGAAATAGAATTCTGTGTTTGAGATTGTTTTCTTTTTTCTTGTTCGGCGTCCTTCACCAGCTCCCACTCGCTCCAGATTAGACGTTGTATGTGATCTTTTGGGGCTGGACCTGGTCGGGGCTGGCAACCTTTTCTGAGTTCGTTTCTGTTCCCTTTTTTTGCTGCTCTTCTTCTCGGTCTTGTCCTCTGTGGGCCCATTGTCGTTGCGTGGTTAGTTAGACAGCAATGGAAGAAGTACGCAAGCAGAAAAGGTTCAAGGACTTACGAGTAGCCTTGTGTACTGCCGTGCGTCGAAGAGTTGCGAATCGAGAGAAAGGAGACGCACTGCTCCATGTGTGTGTGGTGAGCATTGAACTGGACGGGACAGGACAGGACATCGTTTGAATTAGTTTTGATTTAATACCAACCGATGATGAGGATGATGATGGCTGTTCCGGTCGGCCATCATCTGGAGGGCTGGAGACTTAAGCCTGACAGGAACATTTCTCCTTCGCCCTGTGCCGGTGTCTATGCCTTTTCCGTAATGAATGACTTGGATCCTTGTTAATTCACTTTTTGCTTCAGTTCCTTTTGCAGCGTCCTTCTCTCGTTTCGTTCTCCGTTGTTTCGTCGTGTTTTTCTCCCTTTTGTGCTTGTCCTTGTGTCGCTTCGAAATAAATACTGATTATGAATAGGACGTCTTAATGTCTCCTGCACAAGCACACAATGTGGGAGGCTGGCGTCCTTAGGCTTCCCAGGCCATCCATTCACGGGAACATTGCCTTAATCTTAATTTTATGTTTGTACAAGCGGACCCCTCCCCGTCCCACCGTCCCGTCTGCAGTTCGTCCTGCGAAATAATGTGTGACATGCCGGGCTGCTTGTGAGATACGAGTATGAATGTCGTTCAAGAACAACGCAAGTGGGCTGGGGCAGAAGAAAAAAAAAATCGAAATACACTCGCCAGATAGGGATTCTCTCATCTGGGCACAGGTTACACACGTTCCAGGCGGCGACAGTGTGTGCATGGTGACGGGCCAAAGAAACGGATATCCTCTTGTGGTTTTTAAAAACAGACTCGTCCTGTCTGCTTCGAGAGCTAGCCAACTATGTCTGTCTATGACGGATGAAGGATTGCATGGAGCATGAAGGATGTGGTGTGGCGCGGTGCTGTGTCGTTGGATTAACGCAGAGTTGTCCCCACCGCACCAACGGTTTTTTTTTTTTGTTTGGCAGACATCCCCTCTTATTTTTGGACCGCAATGGAGCTCGCTTAATGTACTCGACTCTGCCTGACTGTATTAAAGTCGAATGTAGTCAGCCGCACAAAAACCACTCGCATGCGAGTTGATGTGCGAAAGCAGACTGTGGCCGTACGTCAGGCGAGGGATTTAATGAATTAACCATCGTTCGGGGATGCTTTACGTGGCGAGTGTGTGCGTTTTTGCTTTTTTTCTTTAATGTTATATTGACCGGGTTTTGACGGGGACGGTGAAAGGTTGGCTTTTTCATTGGCTCTGTCGGACTGTGGATGGAGCGACTGGTGTGATCCAGCGAAAGGTCGCTTGCTCTAGTGCTCATAGACTTCAAGAGCTTTAGCAAATTTTCTCGACCTTGGACCGAATGAACTTAGGGAACAAGTGAACATTTGGTGTGAATTTTGGCACGGCCTTTATTCTCCGTCACGTCCTTCACACATGTAGTAGAAGGTGCTTTAAAGACGCACTCTGATTTACGCGCCTCCATGCATCTATCCACAATCCACTAGGAGCAACAATCCAGAAAAGAGACTTTCGTGAATTCGTCTTCAGTTCAAGCAAATGTGTAAATACGAGAACGAGCAATGAGAACAAGTGTCGAAAAAAAAATTAAAAAAATGTGACAAGTGCAAATACTTTCTGAGCTGAAAGGTATGGCGCACCTCCCGAAGACCACTGGTCGTTTAGTTATTAAGATGACACGTTGCGATGTAAGCTGTTCGTTAGCTGATCTCAGAGCTCCTTTTCGTCTAAATGTAGGTGCCTCCGAGTCTTCCATAAGTGGATAAAACGAATCGAAGCTAAACATGCCCGAGGTGGAACAGCCGACGAGCAAAAATAAAGGACGGGAGAAATGTGTTGAAAAGTCTAGTTAAGGGAATTTATTCATATGGACATCGTAGTCTGCACGTTCTCAGTGGATCCCGTGCGTCAGCTTGGAGTGAGTGCAGTTTGGAACATTTTATCCTTTTTTAGGTAACGCTCCCACGCATGACATTCCAGCTGTCAGCTCTTTAGATAAGGCCAATCTGCTTGCGCCGCATTTTGCAGCCAGCTCAACACTGCCAGCATTTAATTTGTCTCCACCAGTATTCGAGAGCGTTGGTTTCACCACGAGACATATTCACTTTCGCACTCGTACAGTTGCAAGAGTACTTAAAGATCTCGACGTGCACAAATCCGCTGGCCCCGATGGTATTCCCCCAATACTTCTAAAGAAGTGCTGTTCTTCGCTGTTAAAACCACTGCGTAAGCTTTGCTATCTGTCCTACTCTTCAGGTCTCTTTCCGAGTAGATGGAAAACAGCATTTGTCCAGCCCGTCCCTAAAAAGGGCGAATCTTCGTCACCCACCTCGTTACGACCCATTTCACTTACGTCCCTTCTTTCTAAGGTTCTGTAAAGGCTGATAAATCGTCAGCTCATGAAATATCTTGAATCGCGGTAGGTTCTTAATGACAGACAGTATGGCTTCCGCAGCAGGTCCACTGGTGATTTGATAGATTATCTCGCCAAAAAGTGGAACCAATCCTTGGACAATACAGGCGAAAGCAAGGCAGTTGCGCTTGATATTTCTAAAGCATTTGACAGAGTTTGGCATCAAGCTCTTTTGTCGAAAATGAGTGCTTATGGTTTCGATGAGTTTTTACTTCTATGGATGAGCAAATACCTTGGGATGGGGCTCAAGTCTGATATCCACAAAATATATGCTGGTGTCCCCCAAGGCTCTGCTCTGTCTCCGACACTTATTCTCATTTTTATAAACGATCTTCTGTCTGCTACTTCTAATCTAATCCACTCCTTTGCTGTTGACAGCACCCTCAGCTTTTCATATTTGTCCCAAAACTCACAACCCTGACCTTCGTACGTAGTATTCAAACATAAGGGTATGTTAAACCTCCGATCTTGATAGCATAATTAATGGCGGTAAGAACAACAGAGTGTGTGTTGACGGATTCTGGAGGAGAAGATTCAACCACGAACTGTACAGGCTGCACAGCGATATTAGCCTAGTTAGGCATCTACGGATCCAACGGCTTCGGTCGCTAGGTCATGTACAGCGGATGGACACCACAGATCCAGCCCGAAGAATCTTCGAATGCGAACCAGTGGGGCAACGCAAGAGATGACAAATGCGTCGCACCAAAGTGCAGAAAGAATTCAACCGACTTGGTGTGCGAGACTGGAGACAGCTAGCCAGAGATCGCGATAGTTAGAGAGGCTTGTTGGTTGAGGCCCAGGTCCACGCCGGACTATAGCGCCACACTAAGAAGAAGAAGAACAACAGATTGGAATACTTCTTCTTCTTCTTTGTGTGGCGCTACAGTCCGGGGTGGACCTGGGCCTCAACCAACATGCCTCTCCAACTAGCGCGATCCCTGGCTAGCTGTCTCCAGTTTCGCACACCAAGTTGGTTGAGGTCCTTCTCCACTTGGGTGCGCCACCTTAAACGCGGGCGTCCTCTGTTGGGTTGCCCGACAGGTTCGGATTCGAAGATTCTTCGGGCCGGAGCTGTGGTGTCCATACGCTCTACATGACCTAGCCACCGTAGGCGTTGGATCCGTAGACGCCTAACTAGGCTCATGTCGCTGTACAGCCCGTACAGTTCGTGATTGAATCTTCTCCTCCAGAACCCGTCAACACAAACAGGACCAAAGATCGCACGTAGAACTTTTCTCTCAAAGAGACCAAGGACTTCTTCATCTGCTATCGAGATTGTCCATGCCTCCGCGCCGTATAGCAGGACTGGGATGATCAGAGTCTTATATAGAGTCAACTTGGTTCTTCGAGAGAGGGCTCTATTACTCAATTGCCTCTTGAGCCCGAAGAAACAGCGGTTGGCAAGAGTTATCCTACGCTTGATCTCGGTACTGATGTTATTAGTACAGTTTACTCCGGAGCCGAAGTAAGTGAAGTCCTTGACTACCTCGAAGTTATAGCTGCCCATTGTGACGCTCTGTCCAAGACGTCGATGTTGAATGTCCTTTTTTGAGGACAGCATATACTTCGTTTTGCCCTCATTCACCGCCAGACCCATTTTAGCCGCTTCCGTCTCAATGTTAGCAAAAGCCTCACTGACGGCTCGCTGAGTTCTGCCAATCACGTCAATGTCATCGGCGTATGCTAACAATTGCACGGACTTCTGGAAGATCGTGCCTCTAGTGTTGGCGTGTGAGTTTCGCACGATCTTCTCCAGGACGATGTTAAAGAAATCACATGACAGCGCGTCGCCTTGTCTAAAACCTTTTTTGACATTGAAGGTCTCGGTGAGTTCGTTACCAACCTTGATGGAGCAGCGAGAGTTCTCCATCGTCATCCTGCACAGCCTGACGAGTTTGGCAGGAATGTCAAAACTAGACATGGCGTTGTATAGCTCGTCTCTATGCACGCTGTCATATGCGGCCTTGAAATCGACGAACAGATGGTGAGTGTCGATTTGCATTTCTTGGGTCTTTTCCAGGATCTGCCGTAGTGTGAAAATTTGGTCAGTTGTGGACTTTCCTGGCCTGAAGCCACACTGATATGGACCTATCAGATTATTAATGAATGGCTTCAGGCGGGTACACAAAACGGCAGAGAAGATCTTATATGCGATGTTAAGAAGACTGATCCCTCGATAGTTGGCGCAGTTGAAGGGGTCTCCTTTCTTGTCGATCGGGCAAACGATACTGAGATTCCACTCGTCGGGCATGCTTTCCTCAGACCATATCTTGCAGATGAGCTGGTGCATGCGCCCAACCAGATCATCTCCAGCTGCCTTAAATATTTCAGCGGGCAGACCGTCCGCTCCAGCAGCTTTGTTAGACTTCAGTCTTGATATTGCTACCTTGACCTCGTCTAAGTCTGGGGGACGGTATTCACGTCTTTCATCGTCCAGATTGAGTGGAACATTCTGCCTGACAGCGGTATTTTGGTCCTCATCGCCGTTTAACAGTCTGCAGAAATGATCTTTCCAGATTCTCAGTATCGACTGCGACTCTACTACCAGATGTCCATTTCCATCCCGACAGGCTTCTGTCCGAGTTTTATATCCATTGGATAATTGTTTTACCCTTTGATAAAACTTTCGGACGTCATTCCTGCCATAACACTTCTCCATCTCCTCGACCGCGCGCTTCTCATGCTCTTTCTTTTTTCTTCTGAGAAGCCGGTGCTCTTCCCTTCTCTTCTGTTCGTAGAGCTCACGAACAGCCCTCGTTGTTCGATGCAGCGTTGCCTTGTAGGCCTCCTGTTTGGCTGCATGTGCCTGCCTGCACTCGTCGTCAAACCATGGGTTCCTTCTAGGTGGTGTCGTAAAACCCAGCACATCAGTGGCAGCTTCTTTGATGGCTTCTTGACAACGACTCCATTCTTCTTCGATGGTTTGTGCAGGCGGCGTCGAACTAACAGAGAGTTTCTGGGAGACTCGGTCGGCAAAGATCCTGGCAGTCCGCTGCGATTGTAGCTTTGCGACGTCAAACCGTGGTGTTCGTTCTCGACTCCGTTGTTCTCGTGATATCCTGATTCTTACCTTGGCTACAACAAGGAAATGGTCCGAGTCAACATTGGCTCCTCGGAAAGTTCGGACATCGAGAATGCTGGAGGAGTGTCTGACGTCGATCGCAACGTGATCAATCTGGTTGACGGTTGATTGATCTGGGGACCGCCATGTCCCTTTATGGATGTTGAGGTGTGGGAACCGCGTGCTAGCAACAGAGAGGTTACGTCCCATGACAAAGTCCACCAGCCTTAGTCCGTTACTGGACGTGGTGTCGTGTAGGCTGTGTTTCCCTATGACTTTAGCAAAGATTTCTTCTTTACCCAGCTTAGCATTGAAATCTCCTAGAACGATCTTGGTGTCAAAGCTGGGGCATTGATCGTATGTTCTTTCTAGGAGATCATAGAAGTCATCTTTGCTACTATCATCTATGTCCTCTGTCGGGGCGTGGGCGCATATCAGGCTGATGTTGCCGAATGTAGCCTTGATGCGGATTGTTATGAGGCGTTCGCTTTTACAGTCAAAGCTTAAGACTTTTTGCCTAAGTCTGCCTCGAACAACAAATCCACATCCAAATAAGCGCCTCTCTCTGCTGCAATCACCGTACTAGATGTCGCAGTTTTTCATCCTCTTCTTGCCCGGCCCATTCCATCGCACTTCCTGGATGGCGGTGATATCTGCTTTATAGCAGTCAAGGGCCTCCGCGAGTTCTTCGGCTGCACGTGGCCTGTTAAGAGACCTCACATTCCACGTGCAGAACCGAAAAGCATGGTCATTTGTTCGTTTGCTGGGGTCGTCAACAGTAGATCGGTCAGTATCCGAGGCAAGTAGTCGTCTCTGAACAAAATTTTTTTTACGTGGTGAGGGTGTTAACCCCACGCACAACCCCCAGCTGGGAGGCCAGGCCCATTTATTTTACCCTTGGGCGAAGGGTCCGGATGACTCCGATATCGGTAACCTCGCTGAGGTTGTGAGTGCCGCCGTTGACCCTACACGATAGGGTTCCTCCGCCGCCAACTCTACTCCAAAATCCCGATATGACCTTGAAGGCATCCTTTTAGATCTGAGCTCCGAATATGTCAGAGTAGCTCTAAAAGGAGGTGTACCAGGTAGCTCTGGATGTCGCCGTTGGCTAATCTGATGATAAGCTCCTCCGCCGCCATCCGTAGAGAAGATGAGCCCTGATACAGACTCATCCACTCTCCCCCTCTCTCGTTTGCAGCCGCCAATGACGTCCCACGGGGGTTGGGTACCCCATCTTCAGTCGAAGGTGCTCGGCTCCCGGATTTCACCACGGGGAGGTGAGAGTAGGAGTTCATTGACAGAGGCTAAGTGCAGACGCCTGTGCCTGCATAAGTCGCTTGTCAACGCTTCGAAATCGAAAAAGATTGGAATACATTGCTTCCAAAACTCAATGCTGTCTGCTGTCTCTAAAGCGAACCTCTAATAGCTAGCCATTATCCATGAATGGCGCTTGTATCGAGAAACCGGAAAACCTTTCCATCTCTAGTGTGTGCATCAACAAAACACTTAGTTGGAACGATCAGCCAAAAATGCTGCGATGTTCAGGTCTCCTTAATCGCTGCATGAAAACTTGCATCCCATCAGATTTGACTTACATCTTTAAGGCGTATATTCGCCCTAGGCTTCAGTACACTGCTCATATCTGGTAGCATAGATAGAATCCTAAAGCGAGCAATGCAACTTATAAAAGACAACAATATTGCCGGTTCATTAGACTCGTTCAAACATCGACGTACAGCGTCTTTTTTGTCCGTGTTTTATTGCTATTTTAACAAACGATGCTCAAGTGAGCTAGCCAACTGCATTCGTCCACTCCTTGAATTCACCCGCAATACACATCTCCCTAGGAATGAACATCAGTTTACCCTTAAGCCTGCTTTCGGATGCACAGTGAAATTTAGAGACTCGGTTCTTAGACGCACCACACGAATATGGAATGCTATTCCCAGCTCAATGTGCACAGGTACCTCCTCTCCCTCGAGACCTTCGGGCCGTGCTGAATCTTGATCGCGGACAATCCTTGAGCACGAGCAAATTCAAAAAAAAAACCTCCAGAGTTCCAGTTGCTATGGAAACTAACGTAGCTAATAGAAGCGCTGTACAAGATCGTTGTTGACATGTTGGGGCTGGGGTCCAACCGTCTGTGACCGAAGTTTTTCAATTCTCCGTTTTGTTGAATGCATAAAACTCTTGTGTATGGTCTCAAAAAAATACCCATCACCCATCTGGGAGCAGATTATCAGCAAAACATTGCTAACGTCAAGGAAGAACTTCAGAGTCTTTAAGTTTCTAGTATATTCTGTGCGTTCGACGTTTCTCACAGACAACGCCACGAATATGCCCAGAAACAGATGTTCACACGAGTCAAGGAGAGCCCCAAACGTAATTAGAGACAGCTGGGTAAAGACCCTGCAGCTGGAGAGGCTTGATGCTTGTCGGCTGAACCCCAGGTCTCTTCCGAAACGGCATCAAATTCATCAATCACCCGTCCATTTTGTTCACACGCGACTGCTAGACTCGATGACTAAGGAGGCTGTAGTACGCCTGTATTATTAATCCACTTAACTTAAGTTCCAATGATAATTGACTGAAGTCTGAAGAGTCTTAACAAACATTGTCAAATTTCAAAGTACCCATAACTTGCTCTGTGACACATAATTCCAAAAATAATCCTGATATTCCATTCCCATATGGAGATCGATAAATTTCGCACAATTGAACGAAACTTAACGAAACTGAGTAAAGGTGCGATTGTAGTCACAGCTTATCTAATCTGTGTTGATTCTCGATTGGGCAAGGTGCCATAGATCTCCTAATGTCCTTTGCAGTTCTGGCTTCAAATACAGTGCGACTTTCTACAATGCCCCACAAGACAGTACACCCGACATTCACTTGAACAGAGTTTCCTTCTCCTCCATTTTCCCATAACTGGCACGCTCTCCAACTTGTTTACCTACATTTCACACATCCGGTGGCTCCGTCCTTAGTTTCCGGTGCCATCGCCACCAACAATGCGAGCGGTCTGTTTGCGTTCGCCTCTTATTGAATCTCACATTTTTCACGTCTGCTGCCAGTGAACTGTCATAAAATTCATTTAAAATTATCAAATATTTCATTGCCGTCTCCTTGACACATCTCCTGGCGCAGTCAGGTAGCGGCGAACAGGTAGCGAACGCCCGCGAACATCCCACAGCGCCATCGAACGATGTCAGGCACCTTTTGTGTCCCACATAATGGAGCCATTCCTGCTGGCTGCTGTGCACTCGGTGGGTGGCCATTGCCGCCCCCTAGCTGTCTTCCATTCAGCCTTCTATTTGCACGCAAACAAACCGCCCAAACTGGAGCAGAGATGAACGAGAAGAGAAAAAAAATAATAATAACGAGAAAAACAGTTTTCCTCATCCCATTCCCCGCCGTTCATCCTTTGCTCCGGCAAACAATTCACGTTCCACATTGAACGGCGTGGCGGTTGGGGGGAGTAAATTTGACATTTGATTGATGGTGGTACGTGCCACAGGCATAAATATCCCACAGAGCGAGCATCGAAAAGTGTTAAGTATACCACAAGGCTGGGGCTGACAAAAAAAAAGGAGAAGGAGAAAGAAATGAGGTGTTGGCATAGCAGCGCTACAAGTCCCAAAGGATCACCGCCGCGCCGACCCACTGGGGGTGGGTGCGCTCGTTCATCGCTTTCATCTTCAAAATTTTGAGCAATTTTTTCGTGTGTTTCGTGTGAGAGCTGAATGCGAGAGCATGTCTAAGTGTCTCGAAAATGAACGAAGATATGATATGTCCTGGATTCGGATGTCAAATCAGGAAGCCGCCCCCGCAACCCAGCCACTGAATCAAAAACTTCACAAACACAGACGTCCTGCTGTATTTGCTGCCGCAGGCCTCGCTGGCGGCTGGCGTTTCGGCTTCTCATAATTGTACACACGGCAGCACACTGTGGGTGGAGCAGGAGGTGCTGTCTATCCGGGGCTATCCGGGTGTGCCGTGTGCCTTGTGCCAGGCAAATACATTTTCGGATGTATTTTTTTTCTGCTTCCTCGTCTCTCCTGTTCTCGTACGTTTATTACTTGCGTTGCAATGAAAATCATAAAATTGAAATTTAAATGCCTTGAAATTGTTTTATTTTGCTTGAATAATGCATTCGAATGTACTGGCCCGCACTGGATGATGGATACGGAGGCAAGGAGCGGAATAAACGAGCTGGAAGCCCAGGGAAGCTGTTTGTTATTGAGGCGACGGTGCTAAACATGAAGTAGAATGGGCGCAAGCAATCCGAGCACAGATTGCGGACTGACTGAATGATGGTTCTGTTTAAATTGAAACACCGGAGGGCATACGATTTCCGTTCTCTCTCATCTCAGTCGTTTTTCTTGCCCATTTCATTCGAGGACTTCATACCTTCGTCGCAAAAATAGAGCCGAGGTCACAATGAATCCGACTGGAAGCGCTGGAGGGAACCGAGCAAGTACGACACACACCAACACACACACATTCGAAGGGGAAATTGTATAGTTAATGGACTTTAAGTAACATTGTTACGAGTGAGAAGTACATTTATGCATTTTATGACAATTGCTTTCATTAAGGCATGCGAATGACATTCGTTTTGTTTTGAGGACTTTTTGAAATAAAATGTTGACAGTTACTGTTACTGTGAATTACTGTTGTCGTTTATTCGCTTTTTTTCCTTTCGTTTCCCATGAAATGTATACACATCGCCATGCGTTGTGCTTGGAAAAAAGGATTGGACCCCGGGGTGTACTGAAACTTTTAGTTTTTTTTTCATACTACAGCCATCGGCGATCTATTTCATGCCGAAGTGAAGAATAGACAAACATGTTGAAGGCAGTACTCTGAAAGAATATAGAAGCTGAAGGAGAAAGGGGAAATGAGTGGATTACTGCCGGATGGAGTCAGGATCGCAGCTAGTAAATCATCAGAAGTGAGGATACGAAGAATATATCACCCGTAAAAATATGATGAGATTGAGTAAAAAATTAACGAAACTCAACGAAATGTAAATAAATTGAACGAAACTTAACGAAACTCCCGTGACTCATTTCTGTGTTTTGCTCGATTGACTACATTGTTGGTAGTTGCTATCGGTTCGGCTTTTGCTCTCCCGTTCTTGCTAGGTTGATCGACAATTGTGCACAGTTCAAGACTCTTGGCATGATGCCGATGGGTAGTATTAAATATGTTACAGCAATTAAGTGATCGTCCTGGCGGAATGAATTAGGGCATCGATACCTATGGTGGGTGCACCAGGCTCTGATTCTGAATTAACCAATATTCATAAATTAGGGTTCCACCCTCTGTGGCAAAGTAGCAAAGTAGCTACCGACTAAAGACTCAGTTGTATTCCTGGAGGCAGGCGTCCCTCTGTTTAATTGCCATGAACTCAAGTTCTCAAGCCAATAGCATTCAAGCTCAACTTAGCTTTTCAAAAAATTATGATAATTCATTCCAATCAGTCTGTTAAAGTGGGAATCTTTAGTCAGTTCCCGAAATTCACACGTCATCGCACATCAGAGCTGACGCCAGAAATTTGTTGGCGTTACCTTCGTGTGGTAAGGTATGGTACTTTACAATGTCCAATACTGGACAGTTTTCTGCGGAATACAAAGATTGGCTGTCAATTCTACCAATTTAAGTCAAAAAACATACGTTCACGATACTAGCATTGGTCACATACCAAGTAGTTATCGTGCCAAATATCATCTGCATCTGATCTCAGTTTGTTGTCCACCTTGGTGCAGAGTTTAGTTCATATACCGAATGCCTTGCATTAGGTTAGCTTAAGATGCCTGACTGGCAACATGCTGTAGTCGCACCACTTAGGTCAGCCTAGGCCTGGGCATACACGAATATAGTCGACCTCGTAAGCTCTTTTAAGAACGCCATCAATGTGGCTGACACTAAGGTTGCTTAATTTAGTTCGGACAAGCTCTCGAAAAAGGTTGCTTCTAAATCCTTTTTTTTGTCGATGTACAAAACGGTGCACAATGGCTTCTTCTTTTTCCTCGTCTCTGTAAGTTCTGCTTGTACGACAAAAATAATTTTCTCTTTCGAGTCGCATATTGAAAACCTCGGGAAGAACAACTGAAAGATTCGGTCGTGTGATTGATGTAGCAGTATTTTCTTCAATATAACACATCCTTATGCTGCTTTAGTCAGCCTGAATCATTTTACAAATCTGAAAAAAGGAGCATACTTTACTTTGACTTACTGCCTGCCCGGTTTCGTTTAAATAGCCTCCGCCCTACTTCTGATTTCTTAACGAATATCTTGGGAATCACTTTTTTTGCGACGTAATCGGTGAGGAAGATATTTCATCCGGGGATCTCGTCGAAGAGCTGGAGCCGGCCGACGTTCCATCCGAAGTACTGCTTAAGAAGAACCTCATTTACCCGGTTCTGCTGGACTCGCAGCCGCTGAAGACACTGCCTAACATAGAGTCAGTCCGGGAGGCGAAGAAATTCCTGGAGGACGAGGCGAATAAGGTCCTATTCTTCTTGGCTCTCGGTTTCCACAAGCCACACATAAACTTCCGCTTTCCAAAGCAATTGGTCGTCGGAGTGCCGCTCATCCTCAGAACCCCCGAGTTCGTCCTGACCCGGGGCAGAAGGTTCCACGCGATTGCTGAGTTGGTTGACATATTCTCCACCCTCTTCGACATGGCGAGGTTCCGCCGGTGCCTGCCTGCCAAAACAGCACTCAACTGCTGTCCACAGAGAGTAGTTCATCCGTCGGATTCTATAATAGGGTGGAACTTGAGAAAGGGTTCATTGCATTGATCCAACAATTAAAGGTGCAAGTTTGTTGACCTGAGTCTCAGCCAACAAGCCTCTCCTAAGCAAGCACGATCTTACGGCAGCTGGCTCAAATTTCTCACGCCAAGTTAGTTGAAGTCCTTCTCCATTTGTGTGTGCCATCGCGTTCGTGTTCGTCCTCAATTGCGTTGTCCCGCTGATTCATAGGCGAAGTCTCTTTGGGCTGCAGCGATCTACATGCGCTCTACATGGTACATTTTATGCAATGGTAGACCATAGACGACTACCTACACGCATGTGGCTGCTCTTGGTTAAGCCATATTCTTTTCCAAGGATCAGAACCACAACCATGACCAAAAATTGAACCCGGAACTTATTACTCAAAAATTAAAATGCCTGCTTCATTTGCTTTTGAGTTTGTCCGTACTTTCGTACCATTTTAATTCGTAGTATGGGGATGATTAAGTTGTAGTAATAACTTAGTCCTGGGATCCAGGCATAGCACGACGGCACACTGGCATTAATGGGTCGAATGCAGGAATTTTATATTTAATGGCTGGTAACCGTAGCTCTGTTTTGTGGTTATTTATTTTAACATTCTCTTGTCAATTTCTTGTACATGCACGAATGTACTCTGAAGACGAAAGTGATTAACCGTCAATCTTCGCCCAGATTCGACCTATTAGCGAAGAATTACCGCACCTGGTGTTCACATTTCCAAGATCTGGCAGGAACACTGATTGAGAAGAGGTTCTCCAAAAAGTATGGGCGACTGGTATCTCTAGATGTATTTCTGAAACGTCACGGATTCTAGAGTGTCCACAACAGAGTTTCTTCCAGCTCATTCTAACAACTGCGCTGGCTGCTAACTGTCTGCCGATTACGCTCCTTGATATGTACGCCATCCAAAAATACCTTGTTAGACACCGGCAGTGTATTTGACGCTGGCTGGAGAGGCATGTTGGTTGAGGTTCACGTCCACCTCGGACTGTAGCGCTAATCAAAGTAAGTGAATTTGACGTCCCTGCAGTTCTTCGTGTCTCTATATCTTGGCATTGCTTACCCGCAGGTCCAGAGTATCAATGACCAAACAAGCCAGTCACACCAACACCAACGGTCACACGTAGTCCCCCAATTTTCGAGGAAATCCTCTCCAATCATTATCCCTGTCCGAATTCACTTGTCACAGCCTAATGTCCTGTTTACAATTCGAGGGCAGTTGGTTACTGCCGTGCGATTACCCACTCCGGCCAGCGCTCAAATTACACCCAACTGTTGGAGAAATCCGATGAAGAAGATCCTAAATCACTCCGGGATTACCTCCTCCACACCATCTGGCTCAGTTGCTCACTGGGCCTCGTAGTGCAATCGACTGGATATCCCATTAGCCACTCAGCGTGCAGTCAACCGTCCATCATTCGTGGTTGCGGCCAAACAATGGGCACAGCAACAGCACAGAGTTCAGTGAATTTTATTAAATCTCGAGCAAAGTCACTCTTTAAACATTAACCCTCACCCCCGTCCCCAGACCCCGTATCATGTCATCTGAGGGGAGGAAAAAACCTAATAAATATCTAAATAAGCCCAATGTGTCGTCTAATTCCCTTAACGGCTCCTCATACATATTTAGTACGCTTGCCTGCTGCAGCATAACCCTGCTGCAACATCACATCCTTTCCCGAAAACATCACCCACTCTCCGCATCCGCTCGCTCGGAGACGAGAGTGTCTGATCAAACAGAAGGGTGGGAAAGTGCAAATCCAATAAAATTGTTATCCGATACGAGAGCACGCAGGCAAAAAAAAAGGGCAAACAGGGAGAGAAAAAGAGGAAAGAGGAACATCACCCGCATCCCGGCGTGGAACACATCCCTTCAGTCATATGTTAGTCACCCCGGCCGCCACGTATGCACACTCGGGGACGGGGATTTATTCGCATCCGGAATCAGTGCAATTCATTCTCACTCTCTGCCTGTGCCTGTGCCTCTGCCTGTGTGTGGGGTTGTTGTTATTATTGAGATATCTCGTTTCTCGCCCCCGATGCGGGTGTGTTGGTTCAAGACTGGGGTCTACATCCTGCCTGGCGGGGGCTGGCTGTGGTTTGCAAGCGAATTCCTTCCCTGTTGCTCACCGAAATAGCTCGCATTTCAATTTTAGGAATCCTGTACAACTGATAGAAATGCCAACAGCCGGGCGGAGGCGGTGGCAGGCCTAAAAAAGAAAATGTGCAATAAAATTTCGAAGCCGGCACCCTCGAGTGCAACACTGTCCCGAACAATTCGCTCGCTCGCGGTGCATGCACTTCGCCCGAGTGTCTACCGCCATCGCCGCCGTTCAACGGGGGAGCACATGCCGCACAGCGTTGGCTTTGCAATTACTGTGGGAGTGGGTGTGCGCCTGTGTGTGCGCGTGGCGAGTCATTGGAATCGCATTCACTCCCCCACATTGAGTTCACTACCCGTCCCCGTCACCGTCCCGGTTCACTGTTTTTATGTTTTGCAATTTGTAAGCCATGCTCCGTGCACAGAGAGTCGGACGCATTTAATGTCAACCGCCTTGTTTGTTATTGTCGTCGTCGTCGTCGTCGTGATCGTCATCACCGCCTCACTCCGTTGCCCGTCCGTTGGCTGCAGCAGTGCCACGTTTTTATTGTTATCCTTTTGTGTGTCCTTTTATTGCATACTGAATTCCTCATGGCTGGCAAGGGCTCCCCTCGATAAGGGTCGTTCTCTGGCGCTGGTTCCCCGCCTCGGCCGTGTGGCAGACAATAAGGACATTTGAATTTACGACTGTGTCACTGGCACTTTCTTTTGTCCGCCGACGCGGTGGGAGGGCGGTCGAAGACTCACAACTCCCGGCGGAAGATTGCGTGGGTGGTGATGATATTTTTCCGGGTGGGCACCATGCCCCTGCCGCGAGTGTACGTCCAGAGGTGACGATTAATTTTGCAACACGACAAGGTGTGTAAATAATTGAATACCTACATCCAGCCAGCCTGTGTGTGGTGAGCGATCGAATGCCATGCACGACCTGCCCAGCGCGCACCCGCCTGTCCCCAACTGATTTCCAGGCGGGGCTGTTAGTGCGGCGGCCTGGGAGGCAACGCTTAATTGCGGTGGAGACTTGAGAGATTGAAGGGCTAATTCGCAGGCCGGCCGATTCTGTTTTAAATATTTGCTCATTTGCGTGCACAGACACAGAGCCGGTCGTCGTCGCCGTCTGCACGAGGGGTGGAAAGTAAATTAAAACGTCCACCTGCCGCGTTGAACAAACAGAATTTCAGATATAATCTGGTTGCATTATGCTCACCGCTTGGGAAATTCTCGCGGTCCGTGGTGCTTGGGTGGGGGCTGTAGTTTGCTGCAACAGAAACCGCGTTCAACTTTAATTGATGCATGCTGTACTTGCCGGTGTTTTCCAGCCCAGCGCCGGCGGTAGGGGTTGAAATTGATTTTTTTTCCTTGTGGTCGCTTGTGCAGAAATGCCAACGCCTTTAATCCACGAGACGACGGTAATGAGCTTACCCAGCCACTGGTAGGTACTCAGAAATGACAAACGGAATTGTGATTGATTGACAGCGCTTCAGGTGAGATTATCCGGCAGTGGTCGCTGCCGACTGCATGCGAGACGGATTTCGTTTGCTTTCCTGGGGCGAATCTGAGATGTTTGCGCTGCGAACGAAATTTCTGCTGATGTAAGGTCTCTGGTCTGTCACGTGTGCGGAAGTGAAAATCACAATTTTTGGCAGTGTTTGGCCAAGAGATGGGAGAATGGGATTTGTCAGTTGGCGGATTGGATGTACTAGTTCGCAGCTCTATACATGATTCGACGAATATTTTCGTTCGTTTTTTCCGCTTCTCACATAAATTCTGACAAACGTGCCACCACAAGAGTCAACTCGTATTTCGCCATGGAGCAGTCAAAGGACGTAGTACCGTGGCTTATTGGAACCGCGCGCTTAAAATTGCTTAAAACTAGTTTGACGCACAGTGTTACTACTTCTAACTTTTAACTGGGTCTCGGCGAGCATCTCATCTTATGTCCTTCGACCTTACCTACAATTCCATGTGACTAAATAATTCAATTTAACAGCACAGATTAAACATTCGAGCCTGTTGTTCCTTTAAAATTTCAAGTGAAAATTTCGAAAACTCTTGAAGATATGGCAAATTTATGGTAGAAGCGTCAGCGACGGCGAGAGCGCGTGTGCAGCATGAACCACCTCGCAGGTACCTAGCTCTCATTAATGCTCCTGTTGCTTCATGGGTCCCGTCGGAATTGATTGCAACATCTGCTTCTAGTCCCCCTAGGAACCAGAGGTATATAATATGTTGGCATGCTTAGTCACACTGCGCCTCTTGCTAGAGTAGCATATTCAAAAATGAATTGCAGTCCTGGACCTGATTCTTGGTGCAAGTGGCGCAAGTCTGAAGCCGCTGGCACATTGCAAGATTATAAACATCCACCGGAATTACACGACGACGTGGCAAACAAGGCCATCTTCATACTTTTTTTGTTCACTGTCACAACGTCGAATGTTGCCTCACTTACACGTTCTTCTGGTACCCCAGTTCGCACTCATTGGGTGGTGTGAATAAAAACTGAGTATGAGCTTTCCTCAGAATTTTGGAGGAAATGCTCCAACTTGCGTAAATCAAAATGTATTTCGTTAAGTTTAACGAATCCTCTCCGCTCACATATTTTGACAGTTGAGTATTACCTCCGTTTTGGTGTGAATAAAGATGGAATGTATTCAGATATCATTCGTTGAAGTCGAGTGTGCATAGGAGGTGACTTAAGAGACAAAAAAGTAACACAACTAAAATAATGGAAATTACTACGTCGGAGGAGGAGTACTTTGACGGATTAAGCATTAATCCTCAAAAAAAGAAAATCTGAAATGGGCGATGACGATTTCATCAAGTGTTTGCAATTCTATCCGTGCTTACTGGAAAAAACGCCAAACTCCAGACATAAAAAATCAAAACGAATCTGCGTTGTAAGCTATGGAAGAAGAAATGAAAATAAATCATGGCTTTAATTTGAACATCACGCAAATAAAGAAAAAAATTGACAACATGAAGGCCCGCGTCAAATTAATATGCAATAAGAAAAAGACGGCCAATCTTCCAATTATTTTGAAAGAACATGAAAAGCAATTACTAGATCTGGTGGACTATAAAAACAGTCCAGTTTTGAATAAAATACCAGGTTTGTATGCATTTACATTGTCGAATATTATGGTTACAATTTTAAACACTTTGATGAATTACAGGTGCAGAGCAATGCGGTGTGCCGGGTACCAGCAAAGATCCTGACGAAGATGAGCATCCACTATTTCAGGCGGAAGAACTACCAGTACCATCAAGTTGTATTCCACAATTCTGACAAACTGCAATGCCTAAAAGGAAAATATAAACAAATAAGTGTTCAGTTATCGACCTTCAGAGGGAAGTTCTTCTGGAACAGAAAGAAATGTTTGCGCAGCAAAAAGTGAAGCTGCTTCTTGAAATAGAATTATTGAAGTACTACTATGTACAAACGATAGAATAGAAATGAATTAATATACCATATATGAAACTCGCACTATGTACCTATGAAAGAAAAGAAATTAATAAAAATACATTCAAAACCATTTTTAACAGAATGAAACCTTGAATTATTGATGTTATTTCGCTTCTTCTCGATATCCCCCGCTTGTAGATGGTGTAGATGGACAGCTGCTTCCTGCGAAAGTAAGGTTTCCGTTTCTGTAAAGTTTTCGTTGTTGAAATACTTTGCTACATTTTGCAATTTAAAACAAGCTCTTATAATTGTATCGGCACTCTTTCTGTAGCTAGTCTAACTCGGGAAGCCAATATTGGGAATCTTCGTTTCACTTGTCCAAACATGAGTTCAATAATTACTCTTTCCCGAGTGTGTCATTCATTATACTTTTTATGGGCATCTGTGACTGGATTCCTGAAGGCGGTCATAATCCATGGCGTTAAACGATAGCCTTCATCTGCCAGAATTATAGCTACGGCCGAATTGTCAATTGCAATATTGAACACATCCGAACTTCGCCATATACTTGAGTCATGCACAGACCTGGCCATTGGGCATCAACAAAGTGGCCTGCACATTAAGTGAAAAAAACCCCTTCCGATTCAGGTACTAATCGCTATGTAAATGAGGCTTTAATATTACAATATGAGTACAATCTAGAGCATCAATTGCACTGGGAAAACTATACTTGGCTTGCCATTCTTTTTTGGCTTCTCGCAATTCCTTGATCGAAGAAGGAAATTTCATTCACAGATCCGCCTTTGCCCAACGCACTTGCCAAACTGTTTTTAATACAGTGGTTCTATGAATCACAATGTCCTCTCCAACTGCAACTTGGAAACCCGGGTCACCAATGTATCGAAGGAATATTTTCATCTTCTCCATGCTTGATATTGCACCACCACGGGTTTCTCCAGGAATATCGGAGGGGAACTGATTGGTTAACCATTCCATGTTGCGAAACTCGAATCTGTACAGGTTCTTGAAATTATCCCCTGTGTTCCTGAAAAGCCGTGAATTATATTGTTTTGTTCTTTGCGTTGAAAATGAATGATTGTATTTGCATTTGTTAATTGAATTTGAAGAGAATGAAGAATTGAAGAATGTTGACTTATCTTTTGACAGCTCTCCCGCCGAGTTTTCTACTTTGAGGACAATTTTTATTCACACTAAATTTAACATTTCCTTTAACGAACATACTCTACTCAAGTGTTTTTACTCGGAGTATTTTCTCAGTTTTTATTCACACCACCCATTATCGTCGAAGCTCTCTTCAGACAATTTCGAATTTAATCAAGCGGTTGAGGATAGGAAAAGCTTTATTTATGTTGTAAAGGAAATCCTTATTAAATTGACTTCACTCTAACACTTAAACTTAAAAGTAACTCACAATATTTTATTTTTTCACTGAATCATTTCAGGGGTTACTACAAAGGAAACAACTTTGACAGACTCCTTAACATCACGTACAAGATCCCCTCTGCCGTTTTGTGTTAGTGTCTCGAGCCTAAAGCCCTTCATTAACAATCTGATAGGTCCGTATCACATCTTCCAAAAGTCCGGTCAACTGCTTGCCTACGCGAACGACATTGATGGTGATTGGACGAATACAAGCTGGCAATGTGGTGTTTGCTATCATTGAAGCGGAAGCGACTAATATGGGTCTAGAGGTAAACCATTGCAAAACGTAGTACATGCTGACATCACGAAAGGACGCATAACATCGACATCTCAGGGAAAACGTCAAAATGGGCAGCAGAAACTAGGAGCTAGTCAAGGACTTCGACTACCTCGGCTCTGGAGTATATAGGGACAATAACGCCAGTACCGAGATCAAAAGCAAACTCACTCTTGATAATCGCTGCTTCTTTGGGCTCAAGAGGCAATTGAGTAACAGAGCCATATCTCGAAACACCAAGTTGACTTTATAATACACCCTCATCATCCCTGTCCTGCTCTATATCGCAGTTTCACTGACGCTATTGAAGCGAATGAACAAGCTCTTGGTCGGTTTGAGACAAAAGTTCTTTGGCCCGGCGGCTGGAGGAGAAAATTCAACCACGAACTGTGCTGGCTTTACAGCGGCATGTACCTAGTTAGGTGTCTTTGGGTCTAACGCTTAAGATGGGTAGGTCATGTAGAGCGGATGGACACCATAGCTTCAGTCCGGAGAGTCTTCTATACCGAGCTGAGGTACAGCGCAACATAGGACGTCCTCGCACGAGATGGCGCACACAAGTTTAAAAGGACCCCAACCAACTCGATGTGCGCAACTGGAGGCAGCTGGCGAAAGATGGAGAGGCATGTTGGTTGAGGCCCAGATCCACCCGGACTCTAGCTCCAATCGAAGAAGAAGAGAGGAGTTACAGTTGATGATTCTGCATTACCCGTTTCATGGAGCCGGTGGCATGTGAGCGACGTGTTCGCTGTCCGAAGAAGCAGGTCGAATGCATCGATGTGTCGCATATTAATTTTATGTAAACCATCCATCAGATATGTATGTCATTGGTGAGTGGAGTGGAACGCTGAGTTGATCCATAGCCGTCGCACGGTAACATCCTCCCATTGATCGCAGCAAGCAGGCATTTCTTATGGGTGCACTGGTCTTGGTTCAGCAGTCTTCTAGTTGACATAGCAGATGAGCTAGAAATGGACCTTTTTTTCGAAAAAAATATTGGTCTCTGTTCAAGCGAATAGTTATCGAACTCACGGCACTGTCTTTAGCACAATCTTAAACGAACGTAGACCTTTGTTGACTCTTCGGTGAAGCCCAATTCCACTGTGCGACGAACTGTTTGTTCACATAAGGAAGGTTGACGGTATTTCCGACTGAATTAGATTTCGGATATTTTTTTTAGTAATTTACACAAGGTGGACAAACGTGGAACAATGTACTATAAAATGAGAAATCATGCTGAATATTTCGGCAGCAGAATGTCATGTGCAGCTTTCACAGCTTGAATGACAAATCAAATGGAAAACTTATCCTTCCTATCTGGTCACCCTTCTAGCGTGCAACTAGGTTTCGGAGGGGACAGCTGACACTACCCGGGGTAGTATTCTGTTGCCGGAAACATAGTCATCTTCGAAGATGTTTTATTACGCGATCTAACCATGCGGCTGACCTTCTTATTACCGGGAGGACACACTCCTCTCACACTTGCATGTCCCTGTTTGCTAATATTTGATTTGAAGCAATAGGTCGTGTCTCTTGATGCAGGTCTCTGTTGTGGTTGTCACTTCAAACCCGCATACATTATGCCGCCTACACTGAGTCAAGAGCACCTTTATTTCCTGAGTCTTTTGGAAGTCCTTGGATCTCTCTTCTATGATTGCTGTAGGAAGGCCCTTTGGTCAGATGCTGGTTTTTGTCAACCATCTTGTCCAGCTTCCAACCCTTGCGCCTACATTCGTTGCCCTTTCGCACAGCACCCCCGCACAGTGCCTCCTACGCGGCATCAGCAGTGGACAGCACATCATAAGAAAGAATCCATTAATCTGGCCAACAATGAAGCACACGCAGTCCTCAGTTCGTCCGAATCAGCAGCCCCGTGTTTCCCGAAACACCCACTTAACAGAGTTGCACAGAATTCCAACACACCACACACCCGGCGGGCGTTTGCCAATTCATTTATTAACTTCGTTAAGTAATTTGAACACATCCTCGTTGCAATTAAATTCTAATTAATTACGCAACTAACACCAGCGTGCGCACACACAGCAAGACACCCTGGACACACACACGTGAGCAAACTGCTGCCCCACCCGCCCCACGGCGAGGTTGACTGAACCATAATTAAGGCCCCGAACGAATGCATGACTTGCATACAACAATGCCATCAGCCACCCTGCGGCTCGCTGTGCGCGTCTCGGTTTGACGTGTCCTGTCGACGGGAGCATTCCTAATGGGAACACCATTGTCAATTATAATTGAATTTCGTCGCCTACATCCCAGGCGGGATGGATCAGTGCAGGCGACTCGCTCGCTGCAGCCCACCGAGTCAGGGGGCGGCACTCGGTTTTTGGCTTAAGTCTCGTCGCAATGGACAGCGCTGCCGTGAGCTGCGACAGAGGCGAGCGTAGCCATGTGAACCGACTTGCTGTGATTTGTAACTCATGCTGTAACTGACTGCTGCCGACACGACAAATCAATGCATTATCATCCGTTTCAATGGATTATCCCGGCACTATGGCAGCCGTCGTTAGTCGGGTATTCATCGCACGCATCCCAGGGCCAGGGCCTAATTAGTAGCCCGGCTCCTTTGTCCCCTTCTTGGGGCCCATGGCGGGCATCGGCCTAATGAGACACACGACCGAGCGGACTGACATAAATAAAATCCCAAATAAACAGGTCCTCGGCACTAAGTCCAAAGGAAAACAAATCCCTTTCGGTGGAGAACCGCTCGCTCGCCCATGGATTGAGGCAACCCTGGGGAATGGCGCAAGCCGAAACAACAAACGACAGCCGACAGCCGACAGCGGCTTCGGCCAGGCCGGCAGGGATAGAGAAGGTATCCTCAAAGGAATTTTTAGCGCAGAAATACCCCTGCATGGGCGCTTTGAGTCCCGGCCGGTCGGGCTCGGCTGTCGACTCTGGTGCGCGCTGAGCTCTCGCTATTGTGTAGCTGTCGACATCGTATCGTCCCGCCGGGGGCGCCATTGTATAAACACTGTGAAACTTTATTGGAAAATGCCTCAATTTACATAAAAGTCGACTCGTGAAACATTTTTCGCTCTGAATGCGGTGAATGCTAAACGAGGACGTGTGCCACACTGAAATTCCTTCCGAAATGCAAAGAAGAGAAGAAAAAAACGCACACCAACTGACTGCCGCGCCGGCAGGAGGGTGAGAGAATCGTCCCAACCGGCTGCTTGGGCTCCCACCGACTAACCGCCGACACTACAGGAAGGAGCGACACAATAGATGTCGCTGTCTCGCCGCTGCTGCCGTTATCATCGGCGGCTTTTGTGTTGCGGTAGATTGGGGCGGCGGCGATAGCGGTGCCACGACAGATTCGTATCGTTGTTCGCAATAATTCCTTCTCAATTGTTAGCGGGTTACGTGTGCTTAAATGGATTTCTTTTTCGTCACAGGAAACGAAAAATTTGGCCACTCGGCGGGCGCCCTTGCCGCCGGCGCTGTTGCTCGTTAGAGGGACGACGAGTCGAAGTAATCACTTGCACGTGTGTGATGTCTGCCCTAATGGGGTTGGTAGGTGTGTTTCAGTTTTGGAGCGGGCACCGCGCTGAAAGCGGTGGGCTATGTGGCGACACTAGGGTGACACTGGAAATGGAATTTGTAAAGTCTTTAAGATTCCGCGGCGGAGGTGTGACATTCTGGCGCGGGAACGGATTCAAAAAAAAAAAAGAAATAATCGACAACTTGTGGGGAGGCGGAGTGGTTGCAAGGTGCTTGTCGACATGGTTCTTGTTGTTCGCGAGGATGAGGACGGCAGGCCATTTAGAGTCAACCTAAGCAGACATTTGTATTTGTTTTCTTAAATTCTCTGTTTTGTGAAGGCAAACAACGGCTTTGCTGGCGAAAGAGAGTAGGGGACAAGGCAGAACCTCGGGGGACGTCAACATTTATATCGTAAAAATGTACGTCATTCTGAAGAACCTCTTTTTTAAAGAAGACTGACTGTGAAAAATGAAACACTTGATTGACAGGCGGTGTTATCTTTATTTCGCAACAAAGAGAAGAGAGCTAAATTGCATTCTGCTTGTATTTATAGGAAAGCCAATTCGGTCGATAACCTGATCAGATGGTCCGAATGTTATTATTTTTGTCAACAGAGGTCGCTGACTGAATGATCAAAAGCTTTAGTTCTGCACAAGGCTTTTTAACATTTTCATCTGCCGTGTTTCGGCATTTGGCTACAATCTTGAGTAACGCCTTGTTGGGACGAGAATGACTATGCCTAGATTTCGGTTTGGTCACATGCAACGAATGTCCTTATCGGCACAACCTTCCATCGAGTAGATGACTGCTTAGCAGAAGCAGAATAAGGAGCTTTGACCAAGTTTATCAATCCTGCTGCTTTGGCAGCGGCGAACAAGATCATTCAGTTCCATTGCCAATATTGATAGTACGAACCGCCAAGTAGTTGTCGTACGGTGATAGTGATAACCCATTAAACTCCGCATTTAGACCACTGGGCACTGCTGTTCGATCACTGCCACCTGAGAAGACATTCACTCAAGCTTGCAGCCTTGTCTATGGTTAGCTTCGGTTGTAGTGGCTGCCTGTTAGGGCAGTCACACTCAGACCAGAGTAGGCCCATTGTGATACCACGCGGATTGACTTCTCCTACCATCGGAACTAGTTGATACTTCTAGTGAAGCGATTTAGTTGGCCTATGCTGGCGCTATTTAGCTCATTGCGGCCGCTGAAGTAGTAGGCCACTAGAGTTACATGTAACAGCTGGCTCATGGTCGATATTTGGTAAAGACTTAACAGTGTTTGTCATGCTCCCATTTTTCGTCCCTATTGCTGTGGATTAGACAAAAAGCGGTACAGCAAAGCCAAAGCCATGTGCTTGCAATTGCACAAACACGCTCCCAAGCGTAAGGAGTCACGTGATGCTGAAGTCCATCGAACGAAGGGCGGTGCGGCAAATCCAAGCCAAGCCAAGCCATATGCTTGTAATTGTACAAACATCCTCTCCAGCCGAAGGAGTCACGTGATACTGCTGTACATCAGATGAAGACGCTAAAGCCAAGCTACAAGCTCTCTTTTGTCGTCTTTGTGTTGTTGATGTTGCTTATTACTTGCTCCCAAATATTACTCTAGGTGTAGGAACCTTCGACTGGCCAGAGCACTACAGGAGCAGAGTCTGTGATGAGTGTTTTCTTCCTCCTCTGCATCCATGCAGCTTCAGCTGAAATCACTATATGGGGCACCCATCCTGACCACACAGTGCAAGGTTCTGACTCTTATGAGAGTCCTAGACTGAATGACTATTTTAGGTTGAGGGATGGCCAGATTTCTTTTGTTTTTTAGCCTTTTCTTGCCTGTGGCGGATTTTGCTGCACACGAGCGTTGGTGCACATAATATGGGTGGCGCTGGAGGTCAGGGCCTAGCTTCTCAGCAACCACTCGTTTTGTGGGTGCTATTATTCTCACACGAGTGGAAGGGACCTACAATTTTATGCCGACTCCGAACGGCCAAGTTTGAGAAGCTTTTTCTAGACAGGAAGTACTCTTTGAGCATTGTTGGTGACTCGAAAGTGCCGTGAAGATTATTTCTGTCGCACAGAGCAGGAATCGAACCTATAACGTTGAGGTTGAGGTCGACGCATATACCCACAACGCCACGGGCCACCACACGGATGGTTCGATCGAAAAGCACGCTTCGTGGACCAACACGCACTAAGTCCACTAAGCTTGCTTTTCCACCTTGATCATTGCATGGAATGAATTGGAATGGAATGAATTGCAGGGCGAAATTAAATAAGAATACTTTTTAAAAATAAATATATTTACTTATTGAATTTAATATATTTATTTTTATTTTTATTCTCAAAAATTATGTGTTGTTACTTTAATTATTTACACTGTCTAACGAATTTAGTGTATTTTTCGTTTCAGATTCGCCGGAATGAGCGAACAAATCGGCCGTACTTCCACACACATGGAAGCAAAAATCGATTTAAAACTGAGTTGGATGAGCATTCATGTAAGGATCAACATACCGAAACTAGTGCAACGTTTACTGACTGCGCATTGCTTTGGCATGGAGATAGCGTACGCGATTTTGGAAACGACCGGTCAGCATTAGAATGGCACAGTAATCGTCGGAACCCGCTGATCGATTTGCAACCATATCTGAAAGCAGTACCAGTTCCACAATATACATCCTATTTCCCGAGCGAATTCATTAACCAGAAGCAGGGCAACTAGCTGTAACGCCGTTCCACCGCGTTCTTGTCGAAGTGGCCCTGGTTCCGCCATTAGTTTCGCCGCTTTCCTGGCGAATATTGGGCTCGACAAGGACAGAAGGGAGCGAGAAGCTTCCTATCTCCTATCGATGTCGAAGATAGGATGGCCGAGCAGTAACATCGAATATGGGTGCACAAGTCATTAAATTAAATCGCCGGAACTTAATTTGGTGTTCTCTGCACTTTACGCTTGTAACGAGCTCGATCAATATCGATATGATGGACTGTCATAAATGCAGTGTGTCCATTCGTGGTGAGACTGGTGCCAGATGCTGGTGGACAAACTCTAATCGATGTATGAGCATAACACCCCCGCTTTACCACACACAGTCGGAGTTAGTTTTTTGTATCACTGGCTTGCGATCCATGGGAACCTTGACGTGAGCAACGTCCATGGGCTTAAAGCGAATCTCCTTAATAATAAAATAATTCAATTTAAATATTAAATAATAACTACATAAACCAGTCATCTTGGTGCGAGAATACCGGATTATCGGATTTGAGCCTACTTGAATATAGCTTGCTGCCGTTTTTTTGTTTTCACCGCAGTCTTAACATTTATGTTGAAAGTGATGTAGACTACCAAGCCTAACTTGGCAGTTCACTCGATCACTCTGTTTTGTGTAGTTCATAGGCGGGAGAGCATCTCCCTAAAAGAGGAGAGATAAGTATGGAGACGTTGTTGTTTCAATTTCCTCTCTTTTTGATGATTCAATCCGGTATTTAATATTGTGTGATAAAAACTCCAGTGTTCTAAGCATTTAATTCACTACTGCTTTATTTATAGAAGTTTAAACCTGGATAGATGTTCTTGACTACTTGTTAAATTAATTTGATGTGCTAGCCGATTCCATACCGTCACCACTGTTGCTTCTGGTGGTTATCAGCGATATACTCCTTACAGCATTGATGGACGGAAATTATGGCATTCTATGGACTATGAAATCTTACCTTAAACACCTTGGCTACGCTGACGATGTTTGTCTCCTTTCGCATCGGGTAATGGATCTTCATTTGATGGCCCATAATCTAGAAGCAGAGGCCAAGAATGTGGACCTCAAAACAATTACGACAAAAACTAAAGCCCTTAGTATTTCTGACAACCGCGACCAACTGAACATTGCCGGACTGGAATTGGAGAAAGTTAACAGGTTTCTATATTTAGGAAGTGTGGTCTCGGCTAATCGCTGTGGCACCGAACTAGACGTGAGCAACACAATAGAGCTGCGTTCGGAATGCTCTCCACGATCTGGAAAAGCAATGTCATCAGCTTAAGAACCAAGATGTGACATAGAGTCGGTGCTGCTATATGGATGCAGTACATGCAAAGTGGACACCATTACCACGCGAAAGCTGCAATCTTTCGTAAACAGATGATGATTAAGGAACGGACTTAGGATTTTTTGGCCGAACCGTATCTCTAACCAACAATTGTACCTGAGAACGGGCCATTACAATACGAAGGAGAAAGTGGCAGTGGATTGGACAAGGCCTACGGCGCGAAGTTAATTTCATTGGCATGCACTGGAATCCTCTTACGCAGGCAGGCAGAACAGCGGGACGCTCTAGGCAAACATGGCGCAGAACAGTTGAAACGGAATTAAACGTGTTGCAGAAATTAGAACGACATGCCGCACAGTCGTGGTTGACGCCCTATGCCCCCCAAGGGGTTAATGGACTTAAAACAAAAAAAAACATCGGATTCCATCTCAAGATTTGTATCCCTGTACGTATTTACTCACATAACAGCGCCACGAAAAATGGAGAGTCGGAGCCTAAGATATCGCTGCCATCGATCGTTAACGGGCCTGGGTACGATGCTTCCAATCATGAAGACCAAGCTGTCGTACATCCGCGATGACTTCGTCACAACACCGGAGGTTTGGTTTTACTCCCCTTCTGCAAACGGCTCGGATGTCGACGACCATCTTAACTGGAGCGTTGTTGTCCATGCGCTTGATGTGGCCGAGCCAGTGTAGTCCAAGTATTTTTGCCTTTCGGACTACATCCTCATCCTTGTACAGCTTGTAGAGTTTGTGGTCGAAGTACGCAATTTTAAATGGCTTCGATATTTTTGATGAGGTGCACAATCTGACCTTGCTAATCAATGAGGACACACGAACCTCTAACGTTGCAGATTATTCTATCATCACACTGGACATGTTTCTAATCACCCTTCTTGTCGCCTCTAGGTTCGTCAGACCACAGTGTCCTTTCAGCTAATTTCTTGTTGTTGTCACATTTGGAGAACATATCCCTAACAGAACGGTATGACTGTACGACAAAGCCAATTGCTCCTCTATTGAGCAGGTCCACTTTTTGGGTTAGAGGACCAGGATTTCCTAGAGAATTTATTCTTTGGTTTGACCTTGTCCAACTTCTACTAGCTATGGACGGGTAGAGCTGGTACATGGTGTATTTGATGTTGTTGATTAGTGGGTAGACCAAGTCAGTGGGACATAGCCAGAAGCTCCTTGCTTGGCCAGGTTGTCGTCGATCTCGTTTCACTCTATGTTGTTAATGCCTGGAGCCCAGAGGAGAGTAATGTAACATCTACATTTAGCCTGTTTGAGTTCTTCCTTGCACTGTTGCACCAATTTAGAGGAGGTGGCTGCTGAGCACATGGCCCCTACGGCTGGTTGCCTGTCGCCGTAGATCGCTACAGTTCTTCTTAGGGTAGCTGCTGCTGAGAAGCGCCTACGTGCCACCTTGTTCGCTAGTACTTTAGCTGGGAAGAACTTTGAGTAATCTGAGAGGCGGTAATACTCTTCATAGTCGAGTATCATATTGAAGCCCGCCGTGAAGATCGTTGGACCTACACCGTGGTCTAGCATTGGTCCATCTTCGTCGCATTCTAAATTAATGTCCTGTATTTTCTAGTAACCGTCAGTTTCCAAGAAAGAAAAACAGTCCAGAAGAATTTACAACAGCACAACAATAATACACAAATAATTTCTTAATAAATAAAAAAATTAAAATAAACTCTTTTAAAGGAGATTTAAAAAATAAAAAAAAATTCTAGCGCCTCAATTTCTTATAAAAGCCCATCGCAAGTCACCAGTCAATGTCATTTCTTATTCAAAAATTAAAAAAGGACTTTTCTCAGACAAAACCTGCCATGTCAGCATCATCGAATCCAATTCCACGCTTGGCACCAATTCGCTCGAGAAAGCAGCGCCGCACCAAGTTCATCGCATCGGCGACCAAAGGACTGAATAAAATTCTCATCGAGAACCACACCAGCACGACGACGTCCTGTGAATTCGATCGCACGGGAAAGCTGCTCCTCTCGGCGAACAATCGAGGCCAGATTTACATCTGCGACACTGTGGATGAGTTCGATAGGTTGGCGTACCTGAAGGGCCACGTGCTGCCCGTCACCGAAGTGCACTTCTCCGCGGACGGATCCCGGGTGTTCTCGAGCTCGTCTGACGGCTCGGTTCTCATGTGGGACACCTGCAAGGGGTGCGAAATTGGGGAGTTAATTGGACACACCGACTCGGCGAACTCGGTGCAGTGCTCGCAGCGGGAGCCGTGGTTCATTTGCTCGGGCTCGTCGGACAAGACAGTTCGCGTGTGGGACACCCGCACCCGGGTGTGTGTCACAATGATCGTGAGCTACGGGAGTGTGTCCTCGACGTGCTTCAGCAACTGCGGGCAGTACATCTTTTGCGCCGGATCCCGTGACGGTTGCATCACCGCCCTGGACATGCGCATGAACGAGGTGATACGCACACTCAGTGGGCACAGAGAGGCTGTCACCGGGCTAGCAGTCTCACCGTGCGGCAACTTTTTGGCTTCGTGCGCGGCAGACGACACCGTTCGAAGTTGGGACATAAGCTCGGTGGATGATGTTGGAGGCGACATCAAGCATAGTCAGTTCTATCACGTGGACCAAAATGGGCCGTTTCACATGATTCGCTGCGCATGGTCGGCCGATGGGAGTATGCTGGCGGCTGGGACAGCGGGCCGTAGAGTGCCCATTTTTGACTCAAAGACAAATAAGGTGCTGCACTCTCTGGACGGGCACAGTGGCATGATAATTGACGTCGCCTTCCATCCGACGAAGCCACTGGTCATGTCGGCCGGGACGGATAGATACCTCATTTTGCACGATCTCTAAATGCGGCGGCATGGCGTGCAAACTGTGTGCCAAACTTAAGACGAACATGGATTTACTTAGGATTGCTGTCCAAGCTGGGTTTAATGTCTTGTTGTATGTGTGTTTTTGAGTCGTCTTGTTAAGTGTCATTGGCTGTGTCTAGAAAGGAGCTTGTGGATTTCACCATTGTTTGTAATTTCGCCGTCGCTGTGTGTATCTTAGGTTCAGCCAACTCTCTGCATTTTGCACCCGCTGTTGGTTTTTTGATAGTCCTTTTCGCTCTGGCCGATAATTTATATATTTGATATAATTTGCTGCGGATTGACGAACATTGTAACCCAGGAGTTAATATTTGTTACAACCTCTCGAGCGTCTGTTGACAACCAAGTGTACTTGGAAAAGGCGTCGACTAAGCTGAATATTATATTTGGAGTTTTTTGACGTTGACGGCGAAATGTCGTTTAACAAGAAGGGGTTCAAGTTCTTCCAATAGATGAAATCTTTAAGATGACTCTAATACTGGAGTATTATGACGACACTAGATTCATCACACCAATTCAACATGGGATCAACACAAGAAGACGGGCACAAGGTATGCTTCAAAAACCTCGATTCTGCAACAACTACAGGAGTAGGCAGCTGAATTGTAGCCTACCAGAAGCTCCCAATACACTTCAACAAGAACAAAAATGATATAGTTTAGCGGTAGAGTTTAGGGCCGTTTGCTTATTTAGGACATCACCATCACTGAAAGAAGAAAGTGCGCTTCGATGTTGATGCCACGAAACCGCCGCCATGAGGGAAGTCCATCAAACGCTTAGTACAATGTGAACAACCCTTTTTGGGTCGTTCGACATGTCGTACTACCGGGTGGTATAATGTGAAGGTACCTATTGCCAACCAGCGTCTCTGGTAGTAGTCTGAAGTAATAACTAACGCTAGTTCCTGTGGGAGAGTGGTAGAAGAGTGCAGAAGTGGATTGGTACTTTAGTACTTACTTACTTGTCAGACCAGAAAACCCATGGCGGGACCGAACCAATGCAAGTAAAGGATGGTTAGATTTGAAGGGCCGATGTTGAATGTGGACCACACCTAAACGTAATTTTTTTTTGACATTTCTTAATTTCAGACTAAATCAATTTGAACCATGGAAAGATACACAATCGAGCAACGCGTTAAAGTTAATCAGGCTTATTATGAAAATGGGCGTTCAAATCAAACTGCATATCGTGCACTTCGTGATTTTGTCGGTCAATTTAATCGTCCAAATGTGCGTGCAGTTGGAAAAAATCGTGCAAAAATTTGAGCAAACCGGGTCTGTGGTAGATGTGAAAACACCAGTGCATGCTCGTACGGCGGAAAATATTGCTGCTGTTCGCGATAGTGTGGCTGAAGAGCCGTCCATCTCAACTCGTCGTCGTGCCCAACAATCGCACCTCTCACGCTCGTCGCTGATGAGTATTATGCATAAAGACTTGCATTTACACGCTTACAAGGTGCAATTGACTCAAGAACTAAAGCCTCTTGACCATTACAAGCGTCGCCAATGGTCAGAATTGTGGCATGAAATGACAACAGTGGATGATCAATTTTCGAAGAAAATCATATTCAGTGATGAGACACGTTTTCACCTCGGTGGATTCGTCAATAAGCAGAATTGCCGCATTTGTCCAAGAGTGATTGTCGAAAAAGCAATGCACCCACAAAGAGTGACTGTTTGATTCGGTTTATGGGCTGGCGGCATCATCGGGCCGTATTAGGCAGGCCGGTCAGGCAGTTACTGTGAAAGACGTCCGCTGTCGTGAAATGATAACGAACTTTTTATGGACCGAGTTGGAAGATATGAATGTGGACGATATGTGGTTTCAACAGGACGGTACCACTTGCCACACAGCTAACGAAACAATGGCCGTGTTATCTCAGGTGGTGGCGATGTCAATTCCGCCAAGATCATGTGATTAGACACCGTTGGATTTTTTTCTGTGGGGTTCGAAAGAAAAGGTGTACGTCGATAAGCCAGCAATAATTCAAGAGCTAAAGGATGAGATAATTCGACACATTAACGGCATAGAACCTCAATTGTGACGAACAATGCTGACGAACTTGCTAGAAAGGGTACATGCTCCACACTCTTTCCGGATGGTGAAACGCCTTCGATGCCTATCGCTACTGTAACACATCTACTGAAGCTAGACACGCTTGCCCAAGCAAATAATAAATGCTCAACTGGTACAGGATGCCTCATAACCAAACAGCGCTGGCCTAAGCTGGATCCCAACAGATCACTCAAACTGATGAACATGAACGGGCCAAATCTTAGAACCCTCATTGGCGTTATAACAGGGCACTGCGGTATTGGTATGCTGAAATAGGCTTCCCCTATAGCGACTTCTGTAAAAGCTTCAGAGACGAAGAAGAAATCAATGCACACCTATTATGCAATTGTTTCGCTCTCTTATCCTGCAAATACAGACTTCTACTACTGCTGAGCAATGAGAAAGTCGGTCATCTCCTCCGCTTCATAAAAGGATCTAAATAGTTTGAGGGATAGATACAGATCAGCGTGATACCACAATGGGCCTATCATTGCCTAAGTGTGGTTACTGTCCCCCGGCACAGCAGTCCCACTTCAACCAAATCAAACCTGTGGTCAATAAAGTGTAGGAAAATGGGCAGAGTCTTATTAATAGTCAAACTGCCCATAAAGAGAAGAGAAGAGAAGAGAAACACATCCTCCAGTAGGCTTCTGTTGGCCTGATATCAGACAGAAACCGAATGTGCTCCTCTTCCTCCTCGAGGCATGGCTAACAAACATCATCCTCAAGATGTGTCCTCAGATGAGGTAGGCACTCCTGCAGGCTTCCTGTTCAGTACTTGATATTTAGTCCCAACCTGGATGACCAAACCTGCGACCAAACGGCCAGAGTTTGCATAAATATAAACGATTGATGCGAAAGGTGATTTCTTCGAACCTTCAGACATTCCCAAGCCCATCCAAAGGAAGGCTTGAACAACTCTGGTCAGCATAAATCGACTATTCATGAACTCTTCGGGCAGTAATCGAAGGGACGACAACTCTAACAAGACAGTTGGCCAATTCAATGGCCGTGTTATCTCACGTGGTGGCGATGTCAAATGGCCGCCAAGATCATGTGTTGGATTTTTTTCTTTGGTGTTATTTAAAAGAAAAGGTGTACGGCGATAAGCCAGCAACAATTCGAGAGCTAAAGGATGAGATAATTCGGCACAGGACCTCAATTATGCTTCAGCGTCATCGAAAATTTGGACCGTCGGATGGAGGTGTGCCGCCGAGGTCGCGTCGACCATTTGGCCGTTATTTTCTTCCATACATAATTGAATACCAATATTGTCTTGATTAAAAGAAATGACAATAATTTCCTAAATAATTTATTTTTTATTCAAAATCGACATCGGCCCTTAAAATTTAACCGCCCTTTAGTTTAGAAGGTAGCCGAATTCCTGAAATCGAGTTCTCGTATTTCCGAATCGGGCATAATAATGACACGGGCTATTAGTAGCTGTCGGAGATTTAGACATCTTTGGAGGGGACCAGAACAAACATCCTTTTTATCCACGAGTTAACCTACAATCGGTTTTTTATTATTTTTGTACACATTTTCTTCGATTTCCTATATTTTGTCAATAATCAACAGTCTAAGAAAAGCCACCAAACTACACTCAAAAATGAGTCCATCAACATCAAGGCACAGCATTTTCGATCGTTCGACCCGGTCTAACGACGCGGTAGTATAATGTGAACTCCGCTCAGGGCACATCATCTCTCCAACTGCCCTTTGATCAGGACACTACGACTGTAAGACACATCAACGTGGACAGAGTGAAGTGTCCGCTGACAGAGAAAAAATTACACTCTCGTTGGAAATGAAATCTCAGTCTTTCCTTCACAGCCTCCATCTCCTCCGCCCTTACTGACCGACCAACGAATTGTGGAATTGCGCAAACATTCGCCGGAAAGTGCTGCATCTCCCACGCCATTCAATCAATCATATCGGTTGCCAGTATTTTATTGACTCGCTCCCCGCATAAAAACCTTTCAATAAATTATGATATTGGGTATCGCGAATGCAATTTAGATTTGAAAACTGCTAGCCGGCATGAGAACCCTCAAAATGGAGCCAACTCCCGGAAAAGTGTGTTCTGTGCGCTGTGTGCTTTTGTTTTACGAGACGATGTGTGTGCTCGAGTGTGGGTGTTTTTATGGAACACAGCTAGAGCAACGAATAAACAGGAATCCGGTCCCAGCGACTCGCCCGTTACGACACGACCGGGGGAGAGTTTCATAAAATATGAAATCTGCTCAGAAACTATCTGGGACACTGTTCGATGGCCGCACACACATCCGACCTCGCTCGCAGCAAACCAATGGCTGTGCACCTGTGGTACTCAATATCCTCCTTGTTTTTTTGTTTTTTGGTTTTTGTTCGCCTCTTTTTCTCCGTGTTTTGTTTGTGAAAGTACAAGCCCGAACGGCCGCAGGGTGAGGTTTGACTGTGCACAAAATTCAACCCTCCACCCACCGGAGCTGGATTTTACGAGCATAGAAACGGGTGTGGGCCGGGTGGGCTGGGGGACTCATAACCCGTTAAAACTTTTAACATTGTTCAACATCGGTTATATTGGGAAAACGTAAATTAAAATTGTAGACTCCATTGTGGCGTTGGTCCAGGGATCACCGGACGGACGAGCCACCCACCATGTCCATTTTTTCGCTCAGTCACTGGTGATTTGAAAGGATGCACAGATGCATTAAGCTGACGCTGGCCAACTGGCGGATGGGGAGCGGCAGTGGCTTTGGGCTTTTTTGTCTGCTCTGCTCTGCCTGCCTGCATGCCCACGCGAGGATATTCGCTGTAATATTCGGCAGAGAGATAGAAACAGCGTCCAAAACACCCGCTTTACTTTGATAAAGCGCGGCATTAGGATTTCGTGTGCACCGAGAATAAATAACCGGCCCGTAGTCAGGTGGCCGATGCGAGATTCACAAAAACAAACAGGAAATCACAGCCGGAGCTAGGTGGGCCTGCAAATGGTCGCCATTGCGATCGAACTCTAATTGCACAATGCGCGATATGTCTCGCTCTGATGGACATTGATGGGCGATTGCCGAATAAAAGCCAAATCCAGACAGTGGTGCTCAAGAGCGAAGGCACACGCGGCCAAAGACTGAGACTCACTCTACCTTGAAAATGGAAACGAAAGCCGCAATCGTAATCGCCAAGACCGTGTGCGGTTAACTGTCCGACAAGCCCATCAACATAGGAAATGAATCCATCTATCAAATGCTGAAGTAGCACTTACTGAGCTCGCATCTCTCGCCATCTCGGGCACCGTCTCGCATACCGTAATCGTTTTATCTGCGAAAAAAAATTCCCAAAAACAAAACAACGCACGAACGGTGGTGGAGGAAACAAAAAGAAACGTGTACGTGATTAATGACTCTTAGCCGTGCGCATTGTCTGTCTGGAGCATCGTCTGAGCGGATTCAAGTTCACCGTCTGCCCACACGGAGGTGATCTTCAACATGCGCCAGTGAATGATTCGAGCTTCAATAAACAATCTGAGGTTACTACATAATTTTCGATGGGCTATCGTATTTCTATCGCTCAGAGCCTATGACATGGCGGCGCGGCTATTTTTAGATGCTGTGCAATAGCGTGTGAAGAATGGATTGCGCTGGAGAGTGAATCATTTTCCTGCTCTTGACTTGGTAAGATCCTGTTTTGAACTCGTCTGTGTCCTCTAAATGGGGCTAGAGGCGATAGGAAGGGGACGCTCTTGATTTCATGGAATTTGTGGCTTGAATTGTGACAGAAGTGTGTTACTTCGGGGGTACGGAATTTTCGCAAGGGAACTGTTGCGTATTGGCAGTACTGGGACACGGAAGCTGCTCTTCGACATTTACTGGCGAGCAGACATTTTTTTTTTGTAAACATTGGCTGCTGACTCATAGTAGGCAATTAAGATAATAAAAAAACGTTCCTTCTCCCCAGTCTCATGGGTACACCAATGGGCACAATCCAACTGCGATGTTTGTATACGTCGAACGTCGCAGCTCGATTACTGGTCGACATTCCTTGGACTTAGAACAGGCTCTGGCCAAAATCTGAGCCAGGAAAGGACTGTAGTCGAATCTTCACGGATTGCTCCAAGATTAAGGAAGGTTCTGTGCTGGCGTCTCCGTTTGTGGTGTCATCGTGTCGGTTTCACACGCGGAAAAAAAAAGGGTCGAAGTTTGTGTGTCTGTAGCGACAACCAAGCTGTGCCACAAGCGTTACTCAACTCATAAACCACTTCCAGGACAGGTAACCAAGTCTTCTCTAAATTTTATTGGCAGTCTAAGTTCGCCAGCCTTGAATGAGTGTCGGGCCACCTTTGGTTCACTCAAAAGCACAGCCGGAGGTGGCATGACTCCCCATGATAAAGACAGTCCTAACGTATACACCCAAATATTGTATGCCTAGTATTGTAAAGCATTAATTTGGTGTTAATTTTCTGCTAGTCAAACCCTTGTCTAGAATGCCGGTTTAGTTCCCATATATCATCACGTTTCTGGGTTCCTTTTCAGATTCCTACTTTTCTACCCGCTTACTTGCAATGCATTGACCTCGTGAGAAATTTGTCCTTGTGACCCTTGCTTTTTCGGATTCATTTTGTCGCTCGTCATTTGCAACCAGTTTGTCCAACTTGTGTTTTATATTTACTTGTTCCTTCGGTATAAACGAGGCCGAGACACTAGGCAACTAATTATCTTGAGGCTTTAGTATGGCTTGTCCATTTTATTTATGAGACCTTTCAGGCTGGCTCCTACCTTATTTTTAATCATTTTTGAAATCTTGTTCCTAGGAGTTCCAGAATGTTACAAACACCCACTGGAACCTGCTCGTTTTGGTTACACCACGGTAATCATTTGCAGGTGAAGTACCACCTGTTAGTTGTGTGTGTACACAGGGGTCTCGCATTACTTAAACCACTGTGGTGCCCAAGTGCCACATGTTAGCCCTTGAGCTTGAATTCTGTGCCTCACGACGAAAATGTGCATTCCTTCCGAAGGGTGGTTCACAGCATCACCAAACAGATGCTCCACATTTATCTGTCAATCTGTTGCATAGAATAAAATGTTACAGCACGATTTCGATAAGCAAAGGGCGTAATTTACTTTTGTCCAGATTGGCCATTATTAAACCATGAGCTGCTATTCATAAGCAGTGTGTACTGTTTGTTACTGGTACGAAACTGTCTATAAGACAACATGCTAGACTGCTATGGAAGCCGATGAAGCATCGCCGTAAAAATATTGGATATTGCTCAACGTGGCAGAGCCAGTATTGCTGAGAATTCTTACCTTTGTTTTTAGGTCTGTCTTCTCCTTCATTTCCCTCCCCATTAAGATGGGCCAAGTTAGAATTTTTCATCCGTCAAACAATCATTTGCACAAGCTTGTAGGAATTAGAGTATTCCGTGTTGTCCTTTAATACCAGATCTAAGAAATAACATAACAACGCATGGCCTTGACGCAGTCCGTGCCTAGTTTCTGTCGGCTTCGAAGTTCTCGAACCAAACGATGATTCCGAATTCAGGTACCCACATGAAACTCGCTAGTCTTCGCTAGGATTTTCTTTCGCTCGAATATATGATCTGCCGTCGATTTGTCGGGCCGGAAGCCACAACAGTATGCCCCGATTACTACTGCTCGTGTCTTTATTACCATACGACTTTACTTGCTTATGAACTTCATTTTCATGAATACGTTTCCCAGTTAGTAGATAAGGTGGCGAGTTATTCTTAATTTCATGCAAAGATATTGCAAATTGTCATTACAATTTTTGTGCTTACATTGACAACCATTTGAGAGCATTTAACATAGGATTTTTGTATGACGTTTGTCCAAAGCGAATATACAAGGTGGCGCAGAAATAATCATTTTATCGGTTGATGTAATAATGGTGTGGTACGGCAATCGTATTTGACTTTTGTGGGAGCCCAGTTCTAAATCTCAGTAACGAAGCAGACGATTTCGTGTCGAAAATCTAAGCGCATTTCTATGTAAGCCAAGAAAGGTAACACGATTTAATCCATTCTTTTGAGGCTTCTCTGAAGCCAATGATAGTCAAGATCACAGTTCGGTGATATATGCATCGATTTCTCGTTAGCCACAGGTCTTAACTGACACCTAAACAGACGATTTCAGTATCCATGTGATCTCTTCAGAGAGATGTCCCCTTCCACACTGTTTATAACCACTGACCAGATTCATTATGCCCTTGCTCTAGCTATGGCTGGACAGTTTCTATTTCTTCCTTATTCTATCAGTTTCTAACAAAAAAAAGTTGTAGAGGGCTGCCATTCTTCTTGGATGTGACCCAAGATTATCAGCCCTACGACCTTGTGGATTTTATTCTATTCTCGATTAGGAGTGTACTTTGTTCGTTTATTTTCTTGGATTAATTGCCGGTCAGATCTACATTGATGTTGATGACTTGGCAAGTAATATGTTATTTTTTTCTCGATTTAAGGGATAGGGGTCTTCTGATGAATTGCCAGTGACAAGCCAACCCTTGTTCTACCTAGCTTTGTGGTTCTCATTACGTGGAATACCCGATGCCCGGGGACCCAGCATAGGGTAAGATTACATTTGACCGCCGTCTTCCTAAAAATAGACGGTAAAGTCTTACCATCCTAGATTTAATTGATGGCGACTCGTGACGTTGTGGGTATGTGCATCGATCCCAACCACGACATCATAGGTTCGATTCCTGCTCTGTGCGACAAAAACAATTTTCACGGCCCTACCTCTTTCGAGTCACAGATAAAAATCAAAGTGTATTTCCTTTTTAAACAAGAAAGCTTCTCAAACTTGGCCGTTCGGAATCGGCATAGAACTGTAGGTCCCTTCCACTCGTGAGAGAACAATACCACGCACAACACGAACGTTTGCTGAGAAGCTAGGCCCTGGCCCACTACGGGCTTTAGCGCCACCCACATTATTATTTTATGTAATTGATGATGCGTTCAAAGCCTGAGTGGTCGCTTGTCTGTCTATGTGGATGCCGATAGATGGCCTGGATAGTTTAAACTTCTGCCTGAAATACACTGCGTTGGTTAGGCAGTAGAAGAGATAAAGAGGAATAGATCGCGGATACTCCAAGTCCACTGCCTTTGTCTGTCTTGGAAGCACCCGTGTAAATTTCTAAATTGGCAAACTGCCCAACTCTCTCTTTTCCCCAGTCTTCTATATCAGGGAGCAGAATTTAGTATGCAGATTTGAAGCCTAAAGAGGTTGTATGGTTCGGAATTTATGTACTCGTTCCAGCGCAT